>BTHU01000017.1:72582014-73182014 GCA_036184795.1 Tokudaia tokunoshimensis
AACTAACTGAACTAAATATAGGTCCTTCAACAAAAGTATTTATTATTTTTTTTCATGTGTGCTTATGTGTATGTATGTGTTTGTCTGTGTGTATGTGTGTTTGTGTGTTTGTGTCAGAGGTCAACCACAGGTATCTTCTATCATTCTTTTCTTTATTTTTTGAGAGAGGGTTTCTCATTGAGCCAGAACTTGACAATTTAGCTAGACTGGTTGGCCAGAAATCTCCAAATCTCCTCTTGTCTCCATCTTCCTAGAGCTGGGCTTACGGAGTTGCAACACCTTGGTTCCTTTGTTGGTCTATTTTACATGAGTGCTGAGTGGCGAACTCAGGTCCTCATGTTTGCATATCAAGCACTTTACTGACTGAGCCCATTCCCCTACCCTCACAGTCAGTGTTTTATGTTGTTGTTTCAGAACTAAGGATTGATCCTAATGCTACATACATGTTGAGAAAGCACTCCAACCCTGAGCCACAATCACAGCCACAATTTTTGAGAAAAAAAATTGGACTTATCAATCTCACTTTTTTTTTCTTGCTTAGATACTGACTCTCCTTAGGTTCTGAGAGATCACACGTCCACACCTCTGCTCCTGGCATGAGCATACGCCACAGCACTGGGCTCTTCCACATGGTGCAGGGTCAAGTGTTATAGAGAGAACCCGACCAGAGAAACAAGAAACCCTGGTTTAAGCACTGAATCTTCTCGAAACTTTAGCAGTTAGATAATTTGGAAACTACTTCCCTGATTAGATCAAAAATGCCCTGATCTAATCAATTTTAAGATCCCTTCTCAATCTGATACTCTTTCATATTTTAATGGTGTAGGTAGATTTTAGATTGTTGGAGTCAAGTTCTTCGGGTACCATCCTCATGTATTTGGTATTGGCTACACGAGGAGTGCCAGAGTAGGCACTTGGGATGTGCCTCTAAAACAGATCACACGAGTCTTCCCTTCAGGAAGCTTACCCTGTAGAGTGAGAGATAGGCAGCGAATGAATGAACTAGTGAATGAATGGATGAATGAATGAATGAATGAATGAATGAATGAACACCAAGGTAAAGACTCTGATGATAAGTTCTTGCTAAGAGGGCAGAATGAGCTACAAATATTACCCACTTGGTTTCACAGCAGGTTGTGAGGCCAAGGAGTCATGCTGCTGGAGGAGCTAGTCTGGAGCAAGAATGAGGTCAAGGAGTGTCCCAGCAATCTTGTCCTGAGGTCAGCAGAAGTAGTATCCCCTCTTGCTCTGGGCCTGCCTTTCCCTGCACATACACCATGTCCCCGTCTTTGCCCCAGCAGAGGTCACATAGCCTGGTAGCCAGGTTAAACTTCCCCTGTCCTTATGAGGTCATATCCAGCAGCACCTGAGATTCCTCCTTATGCCTATTAGGTATCCCCAGTACCCTGGCCTGGACCAAGGATGTACAATCACCTCATAACCCCTACTTACCCTCTAAAGGTTTAAATAGCCTTTGCTCCCCCAATTAAATGAGCTCTCAATGAAACCTGCCTCCCGAAAGTCTGTTCTTGTCAAGCTCACAGCCATCTGAGGTTTCTATCACCTCCATCCATTTCTGCATCTCTTTCCCTCTCAGGCCACTGGTCTGATGGTGGGTGATCATGCTGTTAAGGGAGGAAGATCGAGTGGGAAGTTCTACAGAGGGTAGAACTGGGAACCTGAACACCAATACTTTCAAAGGACTGTGAGAAAGGAAGTCACATGGGGTACCTGGTGAATTAAATGGGAAGAGAGGGGATGGAGAAATCCCACCAACACCTAGAAGGTTTCCTGGGAAGGAAAGCCAAACGGTCATGTGGCATCTAGACAGAGATGTAAAGTTAAGAAGGCAGTTTTGGTTTATTATTGCTTATTTTATTTGGAGAACCAGAGTAGGGCATGCTAATGCATTGGCAGGTTGATAGGCGTGATCTAGGCAGGCAAACAGATGATGAACAGGAGACCACACGGACATAGAGACAAAGGCTTGAGCAGAACAGGGCATTGGAGGCAGTGCACAATGGAGAGCTCTTAGAATGGGTAGCTCTTCTGTGAGGCCCACAGGGAAGAGAAGAAAGTACAGGTGAGACAGGTAATCTGTGGAGGGAAGATTTAGGAACAGTGCCATCGCCTGATTCTTTTTCCTCATTGAAGTATAAAGTCTCATCACCTGAGACCTCATTTGGTGTTTTTGGAGACAGCTAAAGGCGTTGGTAGGTGTACTTCTTGGATTGAGTTGAAGTCTGTAATCATAAGGTCCCTGCCTTAAGTAGGACAATAAACTTATAGAGCATCAGTCTCTCCTTTGATATATAAAGATAGTGAGATTCAGGTCCCCTTGGTTCATTATGACTCTGTAAGTAGCCCCTAGTTCTTTCTAGGGAAAAAAAGTATGTGTATATGTGTGCATACGTGCGCATGTGTATGTACAGAAAGGACAGAAGGGGCATCAGATCCATTTGAACTAGAGTTGCAGGTAGTTGTAAGCCACCCCATTCAGGTGCTAGTAACTGAATTCTAGTCCTCTGTAAAAGCCTCAAGCACTGTTATCATCTCTCCAGCTCCTGAAAAGGCTTTGAGACTGGTGATCTTAGTATGGTGTTAGTAAGTCAGCGAATAAGAGAGAGCTTTGGGAGATCATATCCGAATGAATTGAGCAAATAATCAGCACAATGTCATGTGAATTGAATGCAATATACCCACTTGTTCTTCTGGTTAGCTATTTGTCTGCCCAGCTATTCATCATCCACACACCTATCTTACCATCTACCACCTACCCACTCATCTACCCACATACCCACTCATCTACCTCCTACCCACTCATCTACCCACCTACCCACTTGTCTACCCACATATCCACTTATCTATTACCTACCCACTCATCTACCCACATACCCATTTATCTATTACCTACCCACTCATCTACCCACATACCCACCAATTTATCTACTAACCTATGCATCCCTCCTCCTACCTACTCACCCATCCTACCATCTGTTCATCCATCCATCCATTCATCTATCCTTTGAGTTTCTCTGAAGCAAGCACAGGGTACTGGGATAACATTCCAATTATTTGTTTATTAGTTATCTGATGATTGAATCAGTAATTCCTTCAACAGGTGTTTGCTGAATATGATCTATTTTTGTGATTCACCCTTCACTGAGGCTTATGGAGAACATAAGGATGAAGGGGGGAGGGGTCTGTCCATTCCCATGACTTTTACAGCTGAGACAGGCATGTCTAAAATAGGAAAGCCAGCCCTGCAGGAAGTCTGCCAGGCCAGAGCTCTGAATCTGAGCTCTGTGCACACAAGGACGTCTCTGGCAGGAGGCAGGATTTCAGCTCTGCTTCACACCTCAGCCTCTCATCTTCAGAGAAGGGGGGGGGGCAAACTTGAAGAAATAGTACGATATTAGAGCAAAGTCATAAACATAAAACATTAACATGTAATTCCCTTATGCTTTTGAAAAATTACTTCATAAACGCAAAGTAAAATATTTTTCCCTTTTTATTACCTGACAATTACATATTAAAAATTTCTTTTTATGTTTAAAAACATATGCAAGCCGGGGAAGGCAGACGACGAAATGTAATTGCTTTCCTTCTATAAGAATCAGATGTCATTTGCTTCCAACTCAACTCTGAAAAGGAGATAGGAAAAAAGCAAATTGTTGTATACATTAAATTTGGAAACATCTGATAGCTTTCCTCAATTAAACTATTTAAATGGAAAAAGATTGCCGTACAGCTCTATCATATCCCACTGAATAAAACCTCGGCTGAGGCAAATTGGCAGTGGCAGGTACCAAATGCATCAGCAATAATGAGATTGGACAACCTAGTGGAGGTCATTGGTAATTGTTATTATATGCAATATCGCACTGTCAGAAACAGAAACGGAAACAACACCCTAGCAGCAAGCAGCCCAATGTAAAGGGCCTGATGGGCTGAGCACGGGGGTGGGGGTGGGGAGCTACTGAGCTATGGTAACTGAGGGACAGTCAGGAGAGCCTGAACTCTTGGGGCTGGTGAGGAGGAGGGTTGTTGCTGTATTTGTTTGGCATGTGGGAGTTCAAGCGTGACTCATCTTACTGGTGCAATTTGCCTGTTAGCCACTGAAGCAGGGTCTCAGGGTGGCCCTGGGATCACTGAATGGGACCCTGAGGAGGGATGTGAGGAAGGGGAAGGCAAGGCTTGCATTTGCTGAGGGTTTGCCCTGAGCTGTGGTCCTGATTCCAGTGACTCAAAATTGTCTATCTGCTTGGCTTTGTTTCCCTAACAGCTTTCTAAATGTTCACAAGGAGGAAGGATATTTGCTTGTCTTCATGATTCAAGTGTCTTTGTGAAACTTCTGAACTTAAGGAAGAAGAGGCCAGAGCTGGTTGAGGCTGTCTGGGACCTAAGCAAGCCTGAATGCCAGAGGCCTCTACTGAGCGTGAACACTGAGCCTTGCTCACAAGCATCCTGTCAGCATTTCCCAGCAGCCCATAGGTGTTGTGTAGCAGTGGTCAGTGCAATGCAGGGTGCAGTCCTCTGGGCTCAATCAGGGACAGTTACCTTGAAATGGGGTGGATACGACCTTTTTCATAGGCAAAGAGCTTGAGATGACTGTGGGGCTACCTGACAGTCCTCTTTCTTGCCAAGGTTTCTAGCATGTGTGCTAGGATTACAGGTGTGCATCTCCCAGCTTAGGATGAAAAGATATTACTTTGGTTGTTTTAAGATTTATTTCATCTTCTACTTTTGCGGATGAGTATTTTACCTACATGTATGTCCGTGTTACTACCTGCATGCCTGGTGCCCACAGAGGCCTGAAGAGGGCCTTTCATCTGCTGGAACTGAAATTATGGATGGTTGGGTTGGGAGGCACTGTGTGGGTAAGGGAAATCAAACCATGCAAAAGCAGCACATACTCCTAAGACTCTGCCCCGTGCTCTATTTGTTTGCTCCTGTGGATCACCTGTCCCCTGCACCAAGAACTGATGATACACAGAGGATGCAGAGCTGGATTCTACCCTTGTGGAACCAACAGCTCAGAAGGGAAACAGGCATTAATACAGCCTCTGTCCTCCCACCTGGGCAATGTGGGTAAAGAACCAAGGGGAGAGGCTCCGAGGGACTAGAGCTGCTCAGGGGTGGCTCCTAGAAAAGTTGATATTTGAAGTTGGCTTGAGTCTGGGTATAAGCTGATGGAAGAAATTTAAGCCAAGAAAGTAAGGAGAAGCGTGGCTATCCACAGAGCCATCCATTGGAAGAATAAATGGTGTGTCAGGCATCCACGTGGCCAAGAGGAATCCCTCGGCACTGCTGATAGAGAAATAACCCATTCCCCTTTCCTTAACGTCAAGTCCTAGCCATTAGGATTAAGAGGTCCACCTGCTCAGTCTTTTACCTGTGAAAGAACAGAATCTCATACATCCCGGACTGGCCTTGGATTCCCGATCCCCCAGTTTTACCATTGATTTAGGGCTACTTAAGCCTAAAATAGTCTCAGTTATAGACCTTCTTGGTCCTACATGACTTTCATTCACTGGCAAGTCATAGGATCTTCTGGGCACAAAAGCCTAGGCTGGCAGCAGTTCTAGCCTCAGATCAGACAGCCACATGGCCACTGCTATGTTGTGGGCAATGAAGAGGCTGCTGCCTGCAACAACTCCAATAGACTGAAGGAGAAAGGAATTTTCTAGACAATAACTAGACTCATCAGCCTGGAGAGGTTAAAACGGATATAGAGCAGGGGAAGCATAGCACAGATCTGTCAAGCCCTTTCTTCACCACCTTCCAGTGAACATTGAACACTTGGCTCTGCTACAAGCATTGAGACCCACTGTGACTGTCTTGACACCCTTGGACCACTGCTCCTAAGAGTTCACATTCTGCAGGAGATCACTGGATTACTTATCACTGGATATGTGAGATCTAAGTTACTCGTATACCCGAGTTACTGAAGAGCAGGTGGCCAAGGCAGAAGAACACTCACTGGCAATAGCTCAAGTGAGCACCCATGGTAGGGGGTAAAGGTGAGAGTGAATGACGGAGAAGGGAAGGTTAAAAAGTGTCCGGCAAAGGGAGAGAAAGCTCCTGCCAATGGGAGAGTAGGGCTGGGTCCTATGGGGGCTGGACTGGAACAGGGTCTCACCATGACTCTGATGTCTTAGGCCCCAGAGAAGGCCCTGCTAGGAGCCCTTGGTAAGATGCTCACCACCACCAGGACCCGAGGATTCACTTAAGAAGAAGGAAAAGATTCAGATGTTTAAGGGAAGACAATATTGCTGTTCAAGGCCACCATCGCCTCATGAGGAGAGTCGCTTCTGCTTAGGGGGAGTCCCTTGGTATTGCCAAGCACCTTGCTGCATTTGGATGCGCAAATTAGGTTTGGGACTGGGGCTTAGAGAAACAGGATGCTAGAGAAGGAATGTGGAGGGACCTGGAGAGAGGAGGAAAGTGAAGGTGAACAAGAAGAACTGGGGGAGGGGTGGATAGAGTGAAACTTGAAGAAGCCAGTGGAAGGTCCTTGGTGGTGAGTGGAAGGCAGTGGGGAGTTGGATAAAAACAGTGCAGCCTGATGTTTGGGTCTCTGCCTCATGAAGTCCCCTACAAACCGAGAAAGAGGCTGTGTTCCATCTGGTGTTCTGTAGTACTTCCTAGGGAGTGCTTTCTGGGAGGATGAGGTGTTCCACACACTGGGCGCTTCAGGAGTGTGAGAGCACTGGGTACAAGAATTAACGGGCTCTTCCCTATGACGTGGGTGGGGCTTGGCTGATATTGGACCTCCAACCTCAAGAGAGCCATTACGCTGGTTTAGAGACATAACTGCTGATGGAGAGCCACACACTGAGGAGCAAGGACATTGGCAAGTTTGAGGACAAGGTGACCCTGCCTGGAAGTGAAGATAGAGAAGGATAGTCTCAGAGTTCAGAACCTGGAAGGTTCAGCTAAGCCAGCCACACATTCTTTGGGACATGGAAAGATAAACTTTGGTACATAAAAGTGATAGAGTCTGAGTAGACAGAAACACAAAGTGGGGCAGGGGTCATTATAGGTTGAATGGGGGAATGGAACAAATTAATTATCCGACAGGGTACAGTTTGGGAAAAAAAAATCCCTCATTTGCCCCATCCTAATGGAAGGTTCACAGCATCTAATTAATAACCAGTTGGCCATCTATGTCTGCTGGCTTTCTTTTAAATTGGTGGTTTATGGGAACTGAGTCTGAGTTAGGTTTTTGGTTTGCTTTTATGTAAGAGTCCAAGGTATGAGGGTCACTTCCACCTAATGTCCACACCCTGACTAATTATTTTAACTGACACCTTGGTACTCCTACTTTTAGATAGAAGAAAACAGTAATATCAGCAAGCATTTCTGGAGTACATTCTACGTTCTGGGCACCATTCAAAACCCGTAGCATGCGTTCATTCATTTGAGGTTCACAGTATCTCTTTGAAGGGAGTTCTCTCATTGTCTCCACCTTCCATATAGAGAAACTGAGGCACAGGGAGTCTCATTCTGATCTCCCTGGACACGTGTAGACCCATGTTTATTTGTTATATTTCAGGATGCAGTGTGCTCCACCATGTTGGAGTGAGCTCTGAGCATTAGCAGCGAATGGTGGAACTCAAGACTTCTTACTCACCTATTCATCTATCACCTTCAATACAAAATATTACAGTTTCATCTTTGTGCCTGCTGTGTAAAGCAAAATGTGTCAAATCAGTTTTTGTAGAATGCTGAGCCACAGATTTCTAAACAGAGGAATGGTGTGGGAAATGGTGTTTGGAGGGCTCTGCTGACTGGATGAATTTCGCATGAGGACATTCAGGATACCGGACCTGTGGTTTTTCAACTGTGTCCATAGTGGGGGCAGGATCAGCTGGGAAAACCTTGCCTCTCTGCCTCCTAGCACAGCAGTCTGAGTATTTGGTCAAGGTCTGTCTTTTCTTGTTTACCAGTTTTGCATCACATTTCCTGCCTGATAAAAGCCTTGCTTTGGATTCAGGGACTGACAGGGACCCTGGGCTCTTAGCAGCTCTAAGGCTGCTGAAACTCATTGTCTCGCTGAACCTTTGACTCTTGCAACTGAGGACTGTGACCTTGATGAACACATTTCAGCTTATCAAAGGCATTTGAAGTAACACAAAAACACAATTAACTCTGTCCCAGAGAGAAGAAAAGTAGGCTCAGACACAACCAGGGCTCTCCTGCTCTTGTCTGAACGTTTTATGTGACCAGTGGTTTATGTTTAGGTAGTTTAGACCAATGCTGTTCCATGGGTGACCACTGTGGAATCTTGAGGAAACAGGAGTTGAAAATAGAGCTAATACTATAGAAATTTGATTTGGGGTATAGTGAAACAGCTTTAAAACACACTCACTCACACACACACACACACACTATAGATTTAGCTTGAGAAGATCTTTCTATATAGTAGAAAATTGCTAGATAGAAATTCTTCAGTTAGTTAATTTTTGGTTAGTTTTCCTCTTCACCTTGGGAGCTTTCTTGAACATTCTAGGGGCCAAACGAGCTGGTTAAAGGATCAAAGGAGGGCGTGGACAGAGAAAAGTTTGGAAACACTGCTGTACTGGTGCTGTACCATGGAACCACCTTCCCTAAGAAATGGTATTAATTTTTAATGTATAATATTTTAATTTAACTTCTGCTCCCTACTTCCCACTTTTTAAATTTATAGCCCAGCTCATTCTCAAAAGGCAGGAAGACAGGTAAAGCCTTTGGGAAAACTGCTGAGAGTAAGCCGTGCCGGTGACATTAGGACACGCCAAGCCCTCCTGCCTCATGCCAGTCATGGATCAGGATTCCAAAAGGAAGGAAGGAATCATCTGCCCTCAGGAAGCGAAAGCGGAAGAGAGACCCTCATAACTGACCAATTCAACTGAAACCTGGAAAGCATTGGGCAGTGAGCACATATCATCCAAGGGTGTAAGCAACAGAGAACTCAACTCAAAATGGGTGACTTAGAAGCTCCCCCAGATGGGCAATTCTGAGACCAGGTGGCTTCTGTATGCCAGGGCTATCTTCTCAGGCTGGAGGCAGAGTAACTACCTCAGCTGCAGACATCAATGCCTGAAGGTGATAAGAAGGATGCAGGACATTGCTACTTCCCAGATGCCTCTGTGCTTCTGAGAGGAGACCCGCCTCAGAAGTCCCTGAGCTTGTCTGATTAGATCAATGGAGACACTGGCATTCTATGCCCATCCCCACCTAGCTCCTAACTATGGGTAACAGGACCATTAGAAATGGCATAGGCTAGTCTATGGGAGGAGAACAGCTTTCAGTGTGCTCAGAGAGGGTTTGGGATCTACAAGAACACAGGAGGGGAGACAGTAGCAAGTTCCTAAGTCCCCAAAGCAGGAACATAGGTGGTATTCTCCCTGGAAAACTGGTCTGGCCTGTGCTACATGGACTGTTACGACTTCTTTCTTTAGGTAGGGAATCATAAGGAGTTCTAAAGAGAAGGCTAGCCCAAGCAATCCCATGCCAAGCAGCAGGTGGAAGGACCTGGATGGTAGACCATGGCAGCTTTAATTCTCAAAGCAAGGTATAAGCGATACTAATACTGTTTATGGAACCCAGTGCTGTACTCTGGCTTGGTTCAGATCGGGTCTGCTCATGTCATGGCTAAGGAGTACAGTGCTTCAGAAGGGAGTTGGCCACCTTCAGAAATGACAGCTCTGATAGAGGTTTTGAATTTGGCCTCTGCAGGCGATACGCCACTGCTGTTAAAAACACAGCTTATATCCGAGTCCCGAGCACTTACCCTTGCTGTCTGCCATTCACCTGTTCTCAGCTCACTTGTCTATAAAATGGATTTAGCTACATTATTCAGGCATCTAGAAAATAATGAACCTATCACAACTGTTAACACTGGTGTAGAAAAGGCCACGAGAATGAGTTGCATTGAGGAGTCTAACGAGGGAGCAAGAGGCAGGAGTCATTGTGTGCAGTTCCTGTTTGGTTTTTGCGATATATACTTACATTTAAAGACTAGAACAATGACTATATCTCTGGCCTGCACTCAGACTCAATGATTGTTAACATCTAACTTGGTTTATTCTCCTCCCTCTCCTCTTTCTCTAAATTCTTTCTTTCTCTCACTTCTCTCTCTCTTCTTCCCTTCTATCTCTAATTCACTTAAAACTAAGCTTAGAACAGCTGGAGAGCCTAATGGTTAAACTTAGTGATTAATACACTGAATTCTGTTCCAAAGGATATCAGTTAAATTCCCATCATCCACATGACAGCTCAAAACTCCAGTTCCAGGAAATCTGGTGCCCTCCTCTGACCTTCCTTGGCTCTGCAGGCATGTGGTGCATGAGCAAACATCTATGAAGATTTAAAAAAAAAAAAGCAAGCTTCAGACATATTGCAACTTTATCCTTAAATGCCTCAGTCAATCTCCTAAGAGTGGAGACATTCTTTTAGTCAATCATTAGCATCCTGAGAAAATTAATAAGAATCCCCTCCCTGAAATGACCTAACTTGTCTCATCCTGGTTCCACTCCTTTGATCCAGTTCATGGTCTAATAATGCTGGCTTTAAAACAGGAAAGTGTGTGCCTCCATTACTAAGCTTGGGAAGTACAAAACATGCTTGCCTGTGGCATATATAAGCACTTGTGCATAGACTGTATGAGTAGATATGCTTTGTGTCATGTGTGTGGTATGTGTGCACGTGTGCTTCTGTGTGTATGTGTGTACTTATGTGAGACATATGTATACACATGTGTGCACTTGTGAGTATGCATTTGTATGTGAGTACATGCACTTGTGTGTGTGAATGTGTGAATGTGTATGTGTGTGTGTGTGTGTGTGTGTGTGTGTGTGTGTGTGTGTGTATGTTCTGAGGATAGAGGTACTAAGAAATCATCTTTGACCTAAATGAACCAAGATGTGCTAGCAAGTAAATGGTCCAATTCCCCCCTTCCCTCCCAATACATTTGAAGAAATACGAGTTAAACTCCAGAAACTGTTGAGTGGAACCAATCTTGGCTGAGGAGGCTGAAGATCCTAATGGTTTTGTTCCCTTGATAGATTGATTCAGGTGTCCCTCTCCCCCATCATCTCCTTTCAGGGAGCTGGCACAAAAGTCTTTTCTTTGCTCTAAAGGGTCAGCATTATCTTCTATTTTCCTCTCCAGGCCTGCAGCTGACGCACAAAGAAAGGTGTAATTACAATGTGACGTGCTGCTGATGGAGGGGCCTGGAAATTCTGAGCCACTCACTCTGTTCAGAATACATTTCAATCTGGGGCTGTGAATTTGACATTGAAATGAGTTTTTTCTTTAAGACCCTAGAGAAAACAGCCCATGCATAGGCGCATTCACAAACGGTTTTGCAAATCTAGGCTAAAGTGAACATTCAATTTGAGGAGGTCAAATCAAGCTGGAATCCTAAAGCTCAGAGCAAGAGCCCAGCAAGGCGAGTTGGCTCTGGGAGGGCACAGCCTTGGACTTGGTCTTTTGCTAACCACTACTGCCCTTCCTGGACAGCTCCTGAGTGGACAGTTCCTGTTCCCAGATCCCCAAAGGTCTTACCCTGTGGTTCTAGGGTTCAGGGGTGGAAGATGCTAAGATAATCACTGGATGGGGAAGGGACCCTCAGCAAGTCTAGTATGGCATGGATTGTGAAGACATTTGATTCGACCCTTGATCCTTCACCTTATGGAGACCACTGAGCCTGAGGAAGAGGATACAAGGCCTTGTATCTGTCCTTCAGGTCAGATAGTGACCTTCTCAAGTTTCCATAGTAACAGCATTCATCATGTGAGCATAAAACAATCCTCCTTGACAAGACCACTACTTCTGTTCCTCACTTTCAAAGTGTGGAAACTGAGGCACAGGGAGTCCATTAGCCAGTCTATGAAGTTGGAATTTGCACCTGAAAGTGCCCATTCCAGATACTTCCTTGTCTACCCATATTTCTACATCATCCTAGCCATACCTGCCCTGCCTTTACCATTCACTTGGGTTATACATGACTTCAGCTCATTCCTAGCATGACTGCGAAGCCATGTATCTGTGTCCTGGGCTCAAGGAAGCTTCCAAAAGGAGGCTGGATGTGAACCTCTGTTAAGATGTGCTCTGTCGAGCATGTCTGGCCTTGTTCTCTCTGGAGATGATCTGGATTAAGGAAATTCACATTGTACTCATCTGGTCTCTGTTTGTTTTCCCAGGATTCTAGACCCAGCCCACCAGCCATTTATTTCATACTCTAAAGGATGGCATCCAAACAGCAGTCTGCAGGCTCTAAGCGTCTTTTCTCTTCTCTACACTCTTGCTGGCAGAGCTCAAAATAACTGCAGAAGACTAGATGCCCAATGTCCTGGTTTCTCAGTGATTTCTTAGATTCTCAAACTCAACTGCAGCACTGTGTCGTGCGGCACTGGCAGGCAGAGAGGACCATCCATGTCTCCAGCAGGCTGGACTTAGCTTCTCTGGAGCAGTGAAGATCGGCCTCAAACAAACATGGAAAGCTACAGTGAACCTAGGCCCCCAGGCCCTCGCCACCCAGCTGGGGCAGCTTAGGGAGCCAGATTAAAATGATACGCTTTCAATTTGGCCTTAAATGAATTCACCAAATCGGCATCTTGATGTCAAGTGGAAGTGAATTCCACAAATCTCAATTTATTTTATGGGGCAGCGTTATTGATTTTTTTTTTATCGTCTGCTTCTCTTTCTTCTCCCCTCCCTCCCCTGCCAACCCTCTTCCACCTGGATTGAACAGTTTGATTTAAGAGTGGCAATTCCGAAGGAGGGATGGGACACCTCTGCTTTCTTCCTTGACACCCTCCAGCCCTAGTGCCCAAGGCACATGTGTCCCCTCAGCTGCAGATGACACGAGTGTCAGGAAGGAGTTTGCCTGGTTAGACCCTCCATAGGCCGACTGGAATAGTTGGCATGCCCTTTCCTCTTCCCAGACCATCCTCAACCAGCATGGTGCCTGTGTGTGTGTGTGTGTGTGTGTGTGTGTGTGTGTGTGTGTGTGTGTGTGTGTGTGTTACTATGGCAGCCACATATATACCCCAATGTGCCCTTACGTTCACTTCCCTAAGGCTACAGAGGCTACCCTGAGCCTTGCAAACATGCCTACACCTGGTGACTGTCTTAGTTATGGTTTTACTGCTGTGAACAGACACCATGACCAAGGCAACTCTTATAAGGACAACATTTACTTGGGGCTGGCTTACAGGCTCAGAGGTTCAGTCCATTATCATCAAGGTGGGAGCATGGCAACATCCAGGCAGACATGGTGCAGGAGGAGCTGAGAGTTCTACATCTTCATCTGAAGGCTGCTAGCAGAATACTGGCTTCCAGGCAGCTAGGATGAGGGTCTTAAAGCCCACTCCTGCAGTGGCACACCTACTCCAACAAGGCTACACCTCCTAATAGTCTCACAAACCATCACAGTGGCCTATGACATCAGACTTAGTAGATTAGCTGCAACCTGTCTGACCAGCTGTTTCTGATCCATCCTCCCAGATCCTCCAGAGCATCATTCACAGATGGAGGTCTATGTATCTCCAGCTCTTTGGAGCTCAGTGCCTATTTATTGACAAAGGAGGCTCAGCTGAGTGACTGGCTTTTGTTTTGTTTTGTTTTGTTTTATGATATTCCTTCAGTAGCCCAAGTCACAGTTTGAGGCTTTCCTAACTTCGATAAATCTAATGTATCTCAAACAGAACTGGTGCTTCCCTCCCCCATCCGTTGCATCTTTCCAAGACTTTGTTCCTAAGTGATGGCTCCATTTTGGGGTCCCAGAGAAGACCCAACAACTGTCACAGTTCCTGTCACTTTGCTTTCTAACCAAATCCAATCCATCAGCAAATCTTAGTTGTAGGCAAAGACATGTCCAGCCCCTAAAGATCTGATCATCTTAATACTCAGAAACCTGTATGTATGCTCCCAAGAAAGCACTTGGGAGCTGTGACTAAGGCTTAGAATTTGAAATAGAAAGATTACCCCGGGTTGCCTGTGTGAAGCAGTGTTTCACATGGATCTGAATACCGAGGATCTTTCTGGGCAATGGTCACAGGCAGTGTCACAAGCAGGAAAAGGTCTGTGTTGGCTACTTTTATTTCAACTTAACACAGCTAGAGTCATCTGAAAGGAGGGAACCTCAATGAAGAAAATGCCTCTGTTATATCTGACTCTAGAACACTTTCTTAATTAGTGATTGATGAGGAAGTCCTAGTCCATTATGGATGGTGCAACTGTGGGTCTTGGACTCTATAAGAAAGCAGACTGGGCAAGCCATAAGGACAAGTCAATAAGCAGCACTCCTCCATGGCCTCTGCATCAGCTCCTGCCTCCAGGCTCCTGCCCTGACTTCCTTCGATGATAAACAGTGGTGTGGAAGTATAAGCCGAACAAACCTTTTCCTCCCCAACTTGCTTTGGTCATGATGTTTTATCCCAGCAATAGTAACCCTAACTAGGACAAGAAACTCCTAGTCACTGCTCTCCTGTCATGTATGGAATAAGGAAAAGACCTGGAGAGAGCTGGAAGCTGAAAGGGCAAGGACACGTATTTTATCAGCAAGTCTCCTGAAAGGAGCTAGACCTCCTGGTGAGTGATTGATCCTTGGTCCCATTACTTAGACCATGACAGAGCCTTCTCACCAATTTCTCTTTCATCCTCAGAATCAGCATTCTCAGGTGTCTCACCTCTGACACCTCGCCCACTGCAATCAACAGTTCACTAGGACCTTGTGTGTGTGTGTGTGTGTGTGTGTGTGTGTGTGTGTGTGTGTGTGAGTAGTAGTAGTAGTAGTAGCATATACGCATTTATGGAGAAAGGTATGTACATACATACTCACTATACAAAGCCAGAAGAATGTATCTGGTGTCCCCCTCTATCATTTCCACACCTGTGTCTTTCTATTTCAGGTTGCTTTTTAGTGTTTTATGAGTATTTGTAATGTGAGTAATAGAGACCAATAGTTTTTCGACAAGCGTTTTTTCCAGACAACATACCCAAATAAAACACAATTTCAGGAGATGGTATCATCGAGCTCCTCCCACGTGAGAAAGCTGGCAGTGGTTAAAAACACTACCCACCTCAAGAGCTCTTTCGGAGCAGCCTGCTGCTGCTGCTGCTGCTCCTCCTCTTCTTCCTCTTCCTCGTCCTCCTCTTCTCCCTCCAGAGATTCAAACTGTGGTCCTCGTGCACATACAGCAAGCTTCCTTGACCACTGAGCCAGTTCCCCAGACCCGGCCCTAGCCCCATTTTTATTTCACTTTTTCTTTTGAAATAACTTCAAATGTGTGACAGAGCTGCAGGGAGAATTTAAGAGACTTTCATATTGTCTTTCCAGGACTCGTCACTAGCTAGCATAGCAGTCTGTGTACTTGGTCACCCTATCTCTGGGATCATCCCCTGTCTACTTACACCTCAGAGGCTTCCATGGCCTTGAACTCCTGCCACAAGTCCACCTGGTCCGCATTTCTTCTGCTCCAGACACACATCCTTACCCACTCCGAGGTTGTCTGCCTAGCCCATACTTCCTCTTGTCCTCAGCCAAGCCTTAGCTGCAGGCCTTTACCCCCTCTTCCTACCCCAGCCTCTCAACCCAGTGAAGACACCTGCTCTCGTGTTACTTCATTCTGCTGTCTCTCCAGTCTTCCTCAGAGGCTAAAGCCATCTCATTCCCTTAGGATGTGTGTGAGTGTGAGTGTGTGTGTGTGTGTGTGTGTGTGTGTGTGTGTGTGAGTGTGTGTGTGTGTGAGTGTGTGTATTCTTTCATTTCCTCTTGGGGCACTTTGTACAGGACCACCTTCTCTCTTCAGATATCTACAATAGTTCCTGGCATTATAGGTGCTTTACAACTTTCCACTAACTTTCTGTGACACATAAGAAAGTCCTTTCTAAATACCTGATTGTTTAGGGAATGGGAATTTTTTCTTAAAGGCAGGTAAGAGTCTTTAATTTCTCGATTAGACCTGGGCACACAACAGGAGCCAATGCTGGGTATTTTCTTTCTAAGGGTGATGTCCTCCACTTGGAGGGTTGAGCCTTCCCTGTGCACCACCCGATCCTCACATAGCTCTGCCGTGAGAAGTGCCTGATGGAGGCTCAAGTTCTCAGTAGCTGCTTATTTCTCCCACACTGTGTTCTTTCTAAAGTCTTCTAAATGCTGGTCACTTGTTCATGTGGGATGATACGCAGAGAGCACTTACCCCGATGATCAATGATGGAACCAATGGGAACAGAGGTTAACTGGCTTACCCGAGTCCACACAGGTATTAAACACAGGACGACCCTCCTGATCTCTAGCCTCATGCCTTCTCCAGCAGACCACAGAGAGCTACCCCATGCTCCTCCCCTCAGGGACTGAGGAGCCCAGACCTGACATTATGGGCACAAGGCTTTTAGCAGATGATCCAGGGCAGGAAGCCATGTGGTTAGATGAGCTCTGCTGTGTGTGGGTCTAATTACTTCACCTTTCCTTTCCTTTCATTCACAAAATCATCTGTAGAGTCACAGACCCTCATTCATGGTGCATTCATTGAGCTGGCCACATCCTTGGCTTTCTGCTCTGCATGGTGAAAGAAAATGGGGCAGGAAGTAGAGACCTGCTCTCAGGAGAGAGTCCTATCCTCACAGGTCATAGAATCTATATAGAGACAATGATAAGACTGAATTGGAGTGGGTGTTCCCAGCAACTACAACATTCACTCTTTTGAGATTAAACTGACCAGCTCAGCACAGCCACAAATAATCAACAGAACCTTGCCAAACTCTCAAATTGGAATTGACTTCTGAATACCTCTACCCTAGTCCTGCCTGTTCTTACCCTCCTTAATAAGAGATGCTCCCTGTCAACCCCACAGCATGGACTGTGAGTAGGTTGATCTACCTTGCTACAGACCCTAAAGGTATGGGATCAGTGGAGTGGAGAATTTTCTAAACCAAATCTAGGCAGTCAGGGTGAGTCTCACCATATTTAATAGCTGTGTGGGAGACAGAAATCTTTCCCTTTCAGGGATGTGCCTTCTGTGGCAAGGGAACATGAGCATCCACTGGTGCACAAAGGCCCTCATGACAGACATCAACAGGCTCAGCCAGGAAATGGAGAGTCACTGAACCCCTGTACTCAGTGTCCTTGACAGTTTTTCTTACCCATGCAATCACACACAACTCAGGCTCTTGGTGAGTGGCTGGTGATGACAAACCACTTCCCTTCTACTTAGTCACAAAGAACACAGAGCATTCATGGAGGTCTTCATCAGCAAAGGCTGTTCTTTATACAGGCACAGGAGTGAGGGACCCATTAGCCTAAGGCAAAGGAGTAAGTGACCACTAATACTATTCTGCCCAAAAAGAAGGCATTGGCAAGGCTGTAGGGTTGTGCTCATGGTGGGTATGTATAATCTGTTGATTTTACTGTGGGACTCTCATAGGTATTCAGTAATTCCTGTGTGACTGATGAGATGCCAATACAGCAGAAGTTCATTTTTTTTCAACACTTGCTATTTGCTTTCCTTAATGACAACTGTAATTTCTAATAAACTATTTCCATTATTTAAATGATCTGCATTGTCCAATTCGAAATGTGACTTCAGCTGCCAGCTGAATTCCACTGTATCGTCCGTCCCCAGCACCGTGTGTGAGACCCTGACTGGTGTGAAGGTTACATGGAGCAGTGATGAGGGTGTAACAGGAAGAGGGACAAATGTCCCTCTACTTACCAGTTTCTACTGTGTCCCTCTCCTGGAGGTTCCTGCTGTTTGTGTTGTGTTGCCAACAGACTAGAAATGGCCTGGTGGTAGGATGTCCAAACACTGCTGTCTGTGGGCCTTCATGAGAGCGATCTGGTATTTCTCAGGGACCTCTCATTACAGCTCTCTGTGGTGGTTCAGAATCTTCTAGTGTTCCAACTTTATCTCAGGGTCTACATCCCAGGCTTCCCCAACTAGGGTCCCCACAGTTGAGGAGTCAGAATAGTCGAACAGTCAGATCATTTTCTGTTTCTTTTCTGTCTCCCCATGCCCCCTCTCTTCTTATAAAGTTGCTTTTATGAAAATTCCCAACCAAATTGCCCCCAAACACTTTCTTACCCTGTAGCTCTATACAGTCACTCATGAAATACAGGGGCGAAGCCCTTGAGGAGCCTAATATTTTATTGAGGAGGTAAAAATAATACAAAAGTCTCAGTGAGAGACTCAGATAAGGTGCTGTCACACCAAGAGTATCAGAGTACAGGGCAGAGACCAACAGCGCTCAGTAGCCTCTTCAGGTCTTCTGGCTTTGCCAGGGAGAGCTATGGGAGCTAAGCAGTTTGTTTATCGTCTCTGTGCCTAGTGACTTCCCAATAATGCAGAGTTCCTGGGATAAAGTGAGGTGAGGAATGAGACGCACTGGGGACAGAGTTGGCACAGTAAAGACCCTGTACACAGACAAGGGCTGAGAGCAGTGGAGGTCATTGTCTCTTGGTGCTAGGTGGTCAGAACAGGTCAAGAATGTACTTCATGAGGCTGCTCCCAGAGGGCTTGACTGTGGTTGGTCCCTGGGTGATTTTGACAATGTATCATGCTCCTCCCAGGAACATGTAAGGACTGGTAGCATCTCTCTTTGCAAAGGGGAATCTCTGCATCAGTGGTTCAATTGTATAATAATAATAATAATAGAAAGAAAAAGAAAAGCCAAGAACTGCAATCACCAGGCAATGGATAATGGCCAGAAGTGTATGTGTGGAAATGTGTGCCCTGGCTCATTCGCAGAACTGAAGGAGTCTTCCTGTCAGAACTCTGGGTAGTGA
This sequence comes from Tokudaia tokunoshimensis, assembly GCA_036184795.1. Taxonomy (NCBI): domain Eukaryota; kingdom Metazoa; phylum Chordata; class Mammalia; order Rodentia; family Muridae; genus Tokudaia; species Tokudaia tokunoshimensis. The sequence goes on from BTHU01000017.1 coordinate 72,600,790, forward strand.
CTACAAAGGTCAGGCTGAGAGTACAGCGGGCAGAGGCTGATTCCCACACTGGCAGGCCTCTGTGTAGGAGCCTGGGCATAGGGAGCAAAAGGAGTCTTGGCCCATCGTGGCCATTCTCTAGTGTGAATGTGAGTCTCAGAAAGACATCACCTTGCCCAGAGCCCATGAAACAGGTGAGTCAGAGCTACGATCTTATAAAAGAGTGGCAGCCTGACCGCTTTCACCTCTAGGAGGTAAAGATGGCTTGGGTTAGACACACACACACACACACACACACACACACACACACACACACACACACACAAATACCAGAAACGGAAGTTGGGTGCAACCCAGTATGCTAGAGCGGCCAACTTTGTGAACATCCAGTGCTGATACTCCTCTAAGCCTTGTCTCCACACCTGTGTGTTCCCATAGGCCCCGGTGTAACCCAGGCGCGCAGCCTGTGGAAAGGCAGCCACAAAGCTCCTACAGCATCTGCCAAGAATACACCCGACATAATAATTTCTTTGACCTCCACCACACGAGTTTCTGAAAAGAACAAAACAGCATCATTCCCTGGCATTTACAGTTTAAACCTTTCCTATTCAAGTTTCTAACAAAAAAAGCCACCAACCCATTCTGACCGTGATTAAAATTCATAGGCTTGCTGCAGACAACAGATGCAGAAGCAATTTTAGGCCAGTCATATCCCAGGTCTGCAAAATTAATTTGACAGGTTTGCATTAAAGCACTGATCAATATCCACTTTAGAGCGGCAGAGGCTAACTGAGAAAAAATAAGTGACCGGAGTGTTACCAGACGAGAAAAAATGAATCTTTGAGACTTTTTTCCCTCTAAGCTTGCACCTACATCAGAAGTCCTGACCTCAATCCATTGATCGGCTGCAGTTAACATGACAAAAGGCTCGGCAGATAGACCAGCTCGGCCTACCAGGGAACAATCACCCGGATACACTAAATGTCGGGGGAGTGACTGGATTGCAGAATTAGTCTTGGCTGCTGAGGACGACACCAGCCCAGCCTTCCTGAGGCCACCCCTCCCTGCCTGAGATCCGTTTGCAGAGAAGCAACTTTTCCTAAACTTCCTCCCACAGACGGCTCGGGATGTGGTCCTGAGGAAGGTGGGGTCTAGCTCTGTTTAGCCAAGCTAAGACAAGAAGGCAATTAGGTCCACACCTTTAATTAGACAGCGCTTCAGAACTGAGGCCCCCAGGCAATGGTGTGTGTGTGTGTGTGTGTGTGTGTGTGTGTGTGTGTGAGAGAGAGAGAGAGAGAGAGAGAGAGAGAGAGAGAGAGAGAGAGAGAGAGAGAGAGAACACGGGATGGCTCTTCAAGGATGAAATTATAAGCTAACTCTACAACAGGGCAAACTCCAAATGGCTGTCCACTACCTGTGCTCAGAGGGAAATGAGCCCAAGTCAGCTTTTTTTTTTAAAAAACAATTTTATTTGTTCTCTAAAAATCCTGACACTATTGCTGATGCCAAGAAGCACTTGCTGACAGGAACCTGGTATGGCTGTTCCCTGAGAGGTTCTACCAACAGCTGGTCAATACAGATACAGATACTCACAGACAACCAACAGACTGAGCCCAGGGATTCCAATGGATGAGCTAGGGGAAGGACTGAAGGAGCTAAAGGAGACTACAACCCCATAGGAAGAACAGTATCAACTAACCAGACCACCCCAAGCTCCTAGGAACTAAACCACCAACCAAAGAGTATACATGGAGAAACGCATGACTCCATCACATATGTAGCAGAGGATGGCTTTACCTGACATTAACTGGAAGAGAGGCCCTTAGTCCTATGGAGGTTTGATGCCCCAGTGTAGGGGGATACTAGAGCAGTGAGCCTGGAGTGGGTGAGTAGGTGGAGGACCACCCTCATAGAGGCAAAGGGGAGGAGAAGGAGGGATGAGATGGGGGGGGTGGAGAGGTAACCGGGAAGGTGGATATCATTTGAAATGTAAACAAATAAAATGAGTAATAAAAAATCCCATACAGGTATATGATCATATCTACCCTCTACCCTCCCCCTCTTCAACTCTCCCTGATCCCTCCCAACATATTTTCATCCCAACATCTTATCCTCTTTTGGTTTTTAATAACCCACTGTGTACAGTTAGTTAGGCTCTGTTGCGTATAGTTGTGCGACCATCCACTGGAGCATTAACAACCTACCAGTGGCCACAAACCCAAAGAATATTGACTTTCCTGGCAGCCATCCACTGCCCATAGGGATGGGTGGGACCTCCGGAGCCCGTCCAGAATCTGAGCTAGAGGCTTGACTGTGATGTCAACTGTTATTTTACTGTATTCTTCAGTTGTGCAAACTGTCCATTAGGTGGCCAAGCATGCCCTGCAACCTGACCCGGTTGAATGTATGGTTTTCTCACTTTATCCCACTGCAGAGCCAATTCACACTGAGGCAATAATGTCAACAAATCTGAACCTAGCGGTCACCAAAACTGCACACAGGATGGAACATCTTCAAGGCAGTGTGTTTCCCTGAGGCTGGCTGCCCTTCCTAGACAGGTTTCCCTAGGAGAATCTGAATCTCTTCTTCTGCGTTTGGTTTATCTGCTGGGAACAAGCACGTTTAAGGCAGAGCTTCACGCCCCACCCCTAACACTCTCTACTGATGCAGTAGGGTACCCATATGTGATTTCCTCAGACCTTAGCTTCTGCTTTACCAGATCTGAGATCAGTTGCATCAGAGCACTGTGTGCCAGCATATCCCAGTACAAAATGTTTGAACATGAGCTCTGAAGTCAGATCACTTACATTTGAGTCCCACATTTGCCAGTCTCTTGCTGAGTGACCTGGGCAGTTACATTAACATCTGTTCCACTTATTACTGTTATGCAGCAAATTACGTCCAGATCCATCAGCTTAGATGAACTACTATGCTACCCCTGTGAACTCCGTAGGGCACAGTGGGAAGGGATTCTTTCTATTTTATATTTAGGACCCCACAGATAAGATTTGACAGTGGGAAAGGGGTGAGGAGACCTCAAGTACTGGTGCTGGACTCATCTAAGGCACTTATTCTTACTCTTGTATGGATCTTGGATTTGTATGTCTTGCAGCCTACAGCTGGTGATAAGTCTTCTGTTTCTCCTCTCAGGTTGCTTCCATGAAACCTACAGCTTCAGGACACAGCAGCAGCTCAATGTGAGACACAGTTCTCCAAGTAAATGGCTTCCAGTGAACAAAGCAGGTACCCGGTCTCTCATGATCTCATCTCAGTAGCAGCACAGTATCCTTGGAGCCGAGTACTATCAGTAAGCACAGCCAGAATGTCCAATCACGTCCAAGAAGGAGCACAAAGCCCCCAGTCAGTAAGAAGCACACCAGATAATCTTGGCTCTGTGCTTTAAAAATCAGAGCAGCTTCTCTCCAGCTCAGTTCCTTATCTAAACAGACATAATAATGTCCATCTTACAAGACTGTTGTGAAGCTTAAATCAGATAATGTATTTAACGTGCTTGGAGCAATGTCTGGACCATTCAGTAAGTGTCAGGTTGTATTATTAGGAGTGACATTAGCTAAGTGAGCAGTCACCATGCCTTTTCTGCAGTCTTTGCACTGTAGGCATGCAAGCTCAGCCTCGTGATGGGTCCTGGGAGAGGCGTCTGGAATCCATCCCTGCTATCCGGTTGTGGTGATAGACACAGTCATGACAAATGGCAACAGAAGCCATATGAGATGGTGTGTCAACTCTTATCTCCCCACGGCTGCTCCTCTTTCTATACACAGACATGTGTCACTTCGCAGGCACGGGATAGTGTCCAAATGTCTGTGAGTGTCAGTTGAAGTTTTCAACAAATAGTTGGTTTTTGTGAAGCCAACACCACGCTATCCTCTGTGAGCCACAGATTCAGCTTGTGTGACCTATTGACTCAAGATTGTGGTCCAGTGGGGTGTGAGGTGCATAAGTGAGGCTGTGAGCCTCTGGGAATAAACCTCCGGCTTCGTTTACTTTCCTGCTGTTCACAGATCCCTCCTGTAGGCAAAGGTCAGGAAGAATTTGCTCCTTTGCTGGAGCTCTGGCCCAGTGGGCCATGTCCAGCAAGCTTCAGAGTAGGCAGAAAGCTCTTCAGTGGCTTGTCTCCCTGAGAAGGCACCAAATAGGAGGCCTCATTTTGAAAGGACACAGATGACTGCCATGGGGAATATGCATCATGGCCAGTGTCGTTTTTGGTATTCTGATATAGCCACCACATTCAATTATTGGTTGTATTTTTCTTACTGTAGTCACATATCCTCTGTAGAGGTATTAATCTCCTGGGGCTTAAAGAGATTCAGAATGAGTCCGAGGTCAGTAAAGAGGTCGGACCAGAGGGTTGTCTACCTATTAACCTTCTATTTTGGCAACCAAGCAGCCATATCCAGCACATAAAGTAGGACCAGGAGCCTGCCACTATTAATAATGTCACCCATACAAGGTGACCAAGGTTCATCTGAGCTATTTCAATAACAATCTTACGATGGCTCAAGCTGTAGAAGCAGACAGATAAGGCATGGGAAATGGGGACCTCTTGGGGTTCAGAGTGGAGAGTAAATGTGAGAAAGGTTCAGGTCACTGTGGGTGGCGGCAAGAGGTAGCACTCACACCAGTATTCATTCATTCAGGCACACACCGTCCATTCATTAAGCATCATTTATTTGACTCTTAGAATTCTTCATTCCATTACTAGGGATTACATGGAGATGGAAAATAAATATCAGGGTCATATCTGCAAGGCTAGTCAGCTAACATAACTGTCAGAACATAACAGGAACCAGCCAGGTGCCCTCACTGCACTGTCAGAAATAAGACAGGGAGTGTCCAGAGGGCAAACTAGGGGACTCCCAGGAGGGTCTTTATGATGATATGTTTGTGAGTAAGAACAGCCAAAGGTGCTCTGAAGATCAACTATTCAATGGTTCTCCAATTCCTAAGCATTCATCCACAAAGTTCTTCCTCAATTGAAGTAAATCCTGCCTTTTGATTTCTTTAAAAATAAGGAGTGGGGTGAAGTGGGGAGAGAGAGCAAGAGAAAGAATGGGAGAAATGGGGTGCGCGCGTGCGTGCGTGCGTGCGTGCGTGTGTGTGTGTGTGTGTGTGTGTGTGTGTGTGTGTGTGTATGAGAAAGAGAGAGACAGAGAGACAGAGACAGAGACCGACAGAGAAAGAAAGACATGGAGACAAAGAGAGGGGAGTCAGAGAGATAGAAAAATAGAAATGGAGTGAAAGAAAGGGAACAGATAGGATGAAGAACAGAGAAGGAAGAAGGAGAGAAAGGTAAGGAGCAAGTGTCTGGACTGATGGCAGAGGGCCAAGAATATGATAAATTCTGAAATATTCACGTGAAATATAAACCATGGTGCTGGAAAGCTAGACTAGGAACCATGGAGCGCAGCTGCACCAGACAGGAACAACTCCATGTGACACAACTTCACATCTGCATGGAGGACCTGTGTGAGTGAATTAGTCACACATTTCTATGAAGACTTGCTTTCCTGAGCTGTGGTTTATTGTGCAGGTAGGACTCATCGTCATAGTTGAAAGAATCTTCTCCTGGCTTCTAGTATGGTCCAGGCCCAGCCCTCCTCCAATCCTTACTTCTCATAGGATAAACTGAAGTTCAGAAGTGTTGAGTAAGGGGAGTCCTAAGGAACTGGAAATTAAGGTTCTGTCAGATGCCAATGCCCACCAAAGGGCCTAGCACATACTTTCAAAGCAGGCACCCTAAATTCCTTCTCAGCAGTGAACCCCATCTGCACAAAGTTCATAGAGAGCCTTTCAGAGTAGGTCACCCATACACCAGGGGGCACCACTGTGACATTCAGCTAGGCACCCCATGCCCTCAAGGTTAAGTGGCACTAAGTCCCCAGGGAACCATGTCACCAGCTCCCGGTTCTGTTGTACCAGCCTCAGCAAGCACCTCTCGCTTATGTCTTCCAGAAGATTTCTCTGATTCCCACTCCCTACCCCCCACACACCTATATAACAAGGTGAGAGGATGTGGCTAGCCATGAGGAAAAAAAAACTTGCTAATATAAGGAGTCAACTTGGCTGCTCTAGTGAAAATTGCTTGTGGGACGATGGTTGAGAAGGAGGTCATGGCTCACAGAAGTTAGGGTGTCATGGCAGGACCTGTGCCCCTGACCTTCAGTGAGAGGAGTAGCATCCCACCTTACAGATGAGCTACCTGAGGGGAAAAGAGAGGCCAAAGGATCCCAACTTCAGGTAATCGAGGAAGCGTTCAGTGTTAAGGACTACTAGCAAGAGCACTGGAGCACCACCCAGAGCACACCCCTGCCCAGAGCACACCCTTTGGTTACCTGCATGTGTGTCCTGACTGGAATCCAAGGCATGCGAACAGGAAAGATGGCTGCTCCGACTATGACTCTCGCTCTTTCTGTAAATAAAAAATACATGGCAGGGCCAGTTTGTCTGATGGCTTCTGTCCTGGTACTTAATTTTATTTCATGACACAGAGGAGGAGGATAGAAGAAGAGAAGTCAACTATCCAAGTACACGCTCATTGGTTAACACCCTGAGGGGAAAATGACTGAAAAGAACTTAATTCAAAAAAATCCTTTAGGCACATAGCAGCTTGTAACCAGTAAGAGCCAGAGAGCTGTGTGGGTGACACACACACACAGAGACATCAATAAATAATCAGCTGGGTTAGACTTTTAAACAGGGATCCAAGCCTCACCATCCAAAGGTAAATTGCATTCTTCCTGCTAGCCTCCAAGCAGGGAGGCTGGAATACTTCATGCTTGCGTAGGCTAGAATACTCTGCTGATTGCTAATACAGTCTGACTTCTTCCTAAGAACTAACTCTCTCTCTCTCTCTCTCTCTTTTTCCTTCCCTTCCTCCCTCCATATTCATATGAACCTCATATGTATCCTATGTCATATTGTGTATATGAACCACCTCTATACTATGAAATGCTGGTTTAACACATGTTCATTATACAAACATCATCACCCTATAGCTGGAATAAAGTAGGCTGTGGAGCAAGGAGAAGGTGTTGCTCCTGTTCCAGACACTGCACCAGGATCATGCCTTCCCAACGTTGAAGGAGTCCCATCCTCCCCCAGGACTGATGTCATACTTTACATCAGATGAGGTGAGTTTCTGACGGTGCCCACAATAAGCTAGGTGACTTGATCTCACTGCCAGGGGAATGGATTTGTCTTTGTGACAAGGGAGCAAGTGCTTTCCTGGGTGGGATTTAGTCTTGCCTCCACTCCCCGGCTGAGGCTCCACACTGCCCTGGGTTGCCATGGACCAGGAGACCCCAGGGCATCCATCACCTGTCTTCAAGTGTTTTATGAGGCTGTCTGGGAACCACAGAGTTAGCTAGGGGGTTTATGGAGCTGCGGTCCTTTCCACCTTAAGCACTGAGTCTTTCTGCTTGTCCTTTTCTTCCAGACTGTTGACACTTTATCTCTCTGAAAGCAAGCTGACTTATATGCTTTCTTTGGTGGGATGGGAAAGGATTCTTAAGCAAAGCATCCTTTCTCTACCTGAGAGCAAAGGCAACTGTCGGGTCTCTTTCCTGGGGCTGGTGGTGGTGATGTGATACCAAATGGGTGAGATGAAATTCTGAGGTCAACATGCAGGTTTGTGCAGTAGGGCAGCTCAGTGGAGTGTGCATCAAGTTTGTGTACATCCCATTGCCAAGAGTCAGTGTCCCCCAAAAGACAGAGTATTCGTGTTTATTAATATTAACTATATGCTGAAATAACAGCAAGTTGGATGTGTTAGGTTAAAGAAAATACAGGATTTAAATAAATGTTAACCTGTTCTGTTTGGTGTTTTAAAACATGTCTACTAGAAATATTAAGATCATATGCATTGTTTTGATTAAATTTCTGTTTTATATCTCAATATCATACCAGCCCTCTCATCTGTGGGGGAGGGCATACTTACCAAGCCAATAACAATATTCCTCCCTTCTCGTTTCAGAGTAGTATTTACACATGATATAAACATATGAAGCATGTGTGTGCCACGTAGCCTGGTTTAAAATTGCCCAGCACCCTGGGAAGAGCTGAGTTCTCACTCTGACATGTCCTGGCCTTGATCAGTGTTCCACAGCCTCTGTTGAACTTTATTTTTTATTTTGAAAGATTATGAAAAGCTCAGAAAACACTGACAACCACGCCGCAGACATGGTGTTCACAAGCTGTTGTTGTGAATTATCAAGTCTGTTTACTTCTCCTAAGGAAAGTGAGACTCCCTTCTCGGTGAAGCTGGAGCTGCCTTTTAGTAGTGGGCAAACTCATGCCCAAACACAGGAGCCTGGCTAGAACTCTGCTTTAAGGCAGTAGTGTGATCACAAGACACAGCAGTAACACTGGTCACTTAGCAAGCTCTGGGCCTGGGTCAGTACTGCAGAGGTCCTCAAAGGGAACACACATGTAGAGAAGGACTGACAGATTATAAACGAAGCTGTGGTCTAGCCTGAACTAACTGCTGTATAAAGCTTGACCCCTATTCATGGAAAGGTTGTGGAAAATTAGTCACAGTGGAGACCAGAGAGGCTGATAAAACCAAGCAAGCTCACCGCTCCAGCAATCTCAGAGCCTTGGGCACTTGGGTCTCCAACTCAAGGCTGAATCTGTGCGCTGAAGAGCCATCTGAGTCATAACCCAGTCTGCATTAGTCAACATGGGATGAGTGGCGGAGCTGTGGATTGGACCACAAGCTAGGCAAGCACTCCAGCACTGAGCTACAGCCCTGGCCCATTTCTTACTCGTTCAGAAGTGTCTCAAGTTGTCCAGGCTGGCCTTGAACTCACTCCGTAGCCTAGACAGTTCTTCAACTTGCAGACTTCCTGACATCAGCCTCCTAAATAGCTGGGACTACAGGCCAGCACCCCCAGACCCAGCTGAGAAACAGGCACGGACCTGCTTCCCCAGACTGAAGCCCCCATGCTTTGGTATCACACACGGCTTGGCTGCTGAAGGGTCTTTTGGTTGTTTCTCGAGAGAAAGGCATGTTCACTGCCCGTACGCAGCAGCTGATGAAGAAGATGGAGCATGGACCACATCTGAGCCAAACCTGGTCTTTTACAAACTCTCTTCTAAGAATTAATCTTTATTCCTTTTGAAGAATCTTACTAAGTACTTAATAACAGGATTTTCTCATGTGTTTCTGACCTCACTTGCAATGACAATATTCATCCTTCCACCCTTGGATATTTTGATGAGTTTCAGCTAATAATAGGTCTACTATGATGATCCTCTCCAGTGGCCAGGACCAGTGTTGCAGGGAGGTCCTATAAAAAGACATGGGAAGACAGAAGGAAACCTGACATATTCTTTACAAAGCAAACTCTTGAGAAATTTGGTCCAAATATGGGTTAACCCAGCAAAGGACTCAAGGTGAGGAGCCCTGTTTGGTTAAATGGCTGACCATCAGCCAGTTCTGCCCTAGCCCCGCCCCCATGGTCCTCACTGCATGCAAAGCCCTGATGCAGGCTGTCGCTGGATGGACCATCAGCTGGGTGTCACTAAGTCCATAAACTCCTGAACGAGGCTGGGCCTCTCCCATGGCTCACCTAACTCAGCATTCTGCCCAGGAAGCGTTTGCGATTTTTTTCCTGTGGAACAAATATAATGACAAAAACTCAATGAAGATATACTCTCCTTGCTAGGAAAAAGTCTTCATGCTAAGCAGGGCAGGTGGGTTGTGGTATACATCGTCCCTGCCCCCAACACATCTATGTACTGTAACGCCAAAAGGACAATCAATAGTGGGGACCACTAGCACAGAACATAGGGAGGGGAAGGCAAGGCCGAGGGAGAAGCGAGAAGCGCACACTTCTTATAAACACACAACAAGGCAGATGTGTGCCCAGGACAATCCAGAGAGAAAATGTGCCTTGCAAAGGCTGCAGAGAGAATCACATTCCACAAACAAGAGATTTCCTGGGGGAAGGAGCAGCAGGTAATGGGTTCTGCGAATTTCTCCTCCTGATAACTACATCACAGACCAAGTCCGAGGAGACCCTGTCTTCCTATTGAAGCCTTATTTAAATACTGCCGCTGGTTTCAGGCAGCAGTGGCTGTGGCATTGGCTGGCTTCATTTGTTCTCCCAATCCCTTATAAAACACTTGAGGAAGAACAGACAACCTGCATCTCTATGGGAGCAGGGGACGCCTCACAGGGATTTTTCTTCCCCAAATGTGCCTTCCTCAGTCCTGATTAGTGGCCTTCAACTGAGCCAAATAAGCAGAGCAAACAAGAATGTTGCCTCTTTAAAATAGCAAGAATACCATCTGAGGCACAGAGATGCTTTGTCTCCACTCTCCTCAGACAAGCACCCAGTGGAAGAGGCCAGCTCTGTGGCTGCCTGGGTGACAATGGCCACAGAGCATCCCTGTTTATTAATAGGTCCTCTCCCAGAATTACTTCCAGGTAACCCAGGTCTGGGTTGGGGTCGGGTGGTTATAAAATGCTCATCCTTACATCAGCTCAGGCATCCAGGTAGTCATGTATCCCACCGAACCCCACCTCCAGGCCTATCTTGGAGTCAATGAGTACTTACTGAGCAGCTGTTATTTACCAAGTGCTGTGCTCAGCACTGGAAATATAAATAGAGCATCGGCCTGGTCAGAGGCTCCATGGAGCACACAGCCTCAGGGGGGAAATAACGCTGCGAACCAGGGAATCACCCCAATACATGGTTATTCAATGTGATGAAGTCCTGTGGGTTGAAACCAAGAGTTAAAAGTATTTGTTTCCTGCTCTCTCTCTCTCTCTCTCTTTCTCTCTGGAAGAGGTTGGAGAAATAGCTTTACCTCAGTGAGAAGCAGAGACCCCGCCTTTCCTTGGAGTCTAGCTAACTGCTTCCTGGGAGGTCTTTTGTTTTCATACAATACCTGGAAGAGTCATAAACCCTTCTTTTAAGGTGTATAGGCCTTTTGGATAGTTCTGGTATTTTTTAGGAAGAGTGTGTCCAAGTATGGCCAGGGTTGGGGACTAGGGACAGAGAGGCAGAGCCTGGGGCATGAGCACCATTTGGTCAGAGCTCTGTGAGTATCTGGGAGGCTGTATGGGGCCCCTGTGTGGGGATAGTGGCTTAGGAAAGGAACAGAGCTAGATCAGTTTGTGCAGCTTGGGGACAGCCCAGTTTTTGCTCAGCCTTGGTCAGTCCTCTGGATCTGGGGGTCATTTTTATAAGCAACTGTCTTTTTTTTTTCCTCTTTGAAAATATTGGTGGATGAAAATGAAATTTCAGCTGTGTGTGCCTTGGCATTGATTTTTCTATCTGTGATAACACACCCAGGCATACCTCCTTTGATATCAAGAGGATAAAATGTCCCTAACAGGGAGCTCTCCATCCCTGGTAATGGATAAAGCCTGTTTATGAGATGTCATTTATTCCACAATAGACAGTAAATAAAAGCCGTTTCAAGCTTGGGTTAAATCAAAGCTCGTTCAGGATTTCAGCAGATTTGCAAGTCACCTCGGGGACCTCCGTCAGCCCCCTTGCTTTCTCTCTTGCAGTTGGCTCTGCCCTCTGCCTGGCCTCTTCCTCTCCTCTCTGCACTGCCCTGGCCCCTGACTGATTTGGGAAGAAAACTGGCCTGGCTAAGGACCCAGATGTGCCATGAAAACTTTCTGCCTTCCATTTGCAGAATAAAGACTTTGAAAGATAGCAGGAAATTAGCATACTACAAACAAAAGACAGAACAGAAAAAAAAAAAACAAAACAGGAATATGAACTGCAAACTGGGAGCTGGAAGGAGCCTCTGGGTTGGCAGATACTTCAAGTCATATGAAGGCAATTTCTTCCACTTCCCCCGGACCAAGAGAGACTTGGGTCACCTTGGCCTTGAGCTTCCATGGGCTCAGACACCTTGTCTGGTGAGTTCACCTTAAATGAGAGTATTTTAAACCTCTCCTATGTTGACCCCAAGACCTGTTCTGGCCAATAGAGTATAATCAAAAAGGGTGGAGAGTTGACTTTCTGTGGACATCTAATCTTAGATGTGGACATCTTAGCACCGACTCACCCTTATTGTGAGTCAGGTATGGTGGCATACACTTGTAATCTTGACACTGCCAAGACTATAGCCAAAGGTAGTATGTATAGATGGACACATGGTTGAAGGCTAGCCGTGGGTATGTGGTAAGACACTATCTCAAAACAAAAACAAAAACAAAACAACAACAAACACAATCCTTTGTTAGATAGACACAAGGTCATCAGAACTGGGCAGAGTTGCCGGAGCATTGTCCTTTGGAGAATCTGGGCATGGCCTCTTCCTCGGGAGATTTGCTGCCAAACTGGGAAAAATACTGTTTCTGTTCCAGGTCACTTATGTGGTGAACTAGCAAAGATACAGGATCTCAAAGGAAAGATCAGACTGAGCTGGGGATTCTGAGAAAAGCTTTGGGGTTGGTGGGGTACTCCCCGGTTGGTTGGTGGGTGAGTCTCGGTTTCCAGACCCATTAGGATCTCAGTCTCTGGTACTGAGGAGTAAGAAGGTGGTGCCTTCCTCTCCCATGAGGTGAGCTAAGGAGAGTGTGTGGTGTCAAGGCAGATGGGAAGAACTTCCATTCAGGTGATCAGCTAAGGCTGAGTTGATGACATGGGGAAGGCCAGCTCAGAGATCAAACCGGAAGTACCTGTGGATAAGCGTGAAACCGGTGTGGATAGGGAGTTTATTCTAGGAGGCAGTTCAAGCTGCCCTGTTCTTGATCCCTTCACCTCCCTGAACTTTCACCGACACTCGGTGATCCGGTGATCTGTGATCTGTGATTGGTGATCAGTGATCGGTGATCAGTGATTTACATCTGCCACACCCTTTCAGTTTGACTTGCATGGGAGAAATGGCTGCTGTTCTCACTTTGCAGATCCAGATTCAATGAGGTCAGCTAAAGGCCAGGACTTGAAATGTCTTCCCTGAACCCAGGGCTTTGCTTTCACCAACCTCTATTGAGGCCCTGCCCCTGCTGTCATCCATCACCGCAGGATCCTCTAGGTGGAGAGAGCTAGGAAGAGGTCTGGCTTAGGAACCGCTTGGGTCTGCAGCTCAGGAGCCACTCCCATGATTCCTAGGGCAGCTACAGAGGACTGCAGCAGTCAGGGATTCTGTAGGAATGATAAAGGAAAGGGGGCGGGGTAGGAGGGGAAAGGAGACAGGAGGAAACAAAGGGAAGAAGGGGGGCTGAGGATGGCCCCCTCGCTGCGTCAGGCACCTCGAACCCCTGCTCCCGCCTCTCATCCCCCCGCCCCCAAAGTGGCGCCTGGGTGCGTTCTGTTACAGTTAGCGTCCTGTCAGAGGTTTCATTAGGACCCAGGTTTTGATTTATAACCCTTTCTGCAAAACTGTGCTCCTGGCTGAAAACTGGCATCCGAGGTCTTGGGCCACAAGAACCATTTCTACAGAAGACATGCAAGGCCTGGTTTGGGGGTGGGGAAACCTGAAATAAACGGAAAGCCCGAAGCAAACTTGGACTCTGGAAGGAATGTCCGGAAGGTAGGGTTCTTCGTCTGATGCATTTTTGTAAAACTTCGCAAAGCAGGTTCAGGAGGCGGTCCTTTGAAGAACCCCCGTCTTGTAAACATCGTTATGAATAATAATGAATAATAACGATGACGCTAATGATCATGGCGCTGACTCCCTTGTTGGGTGATGCTTCGATTACCGCACGAATTCCAGGTGCTTGGTCTCCCTGACAGAGCAGTTCCGAGGAGGTCAGGAAGAAATTATTATTATGCCGGTTTTGCAAATGATGGAGCTGAGGGCTCAGTGCTGTGCGTTGGGCACGGGCCTCACCTGTAGCCCCAGTCACAACAAAACAAAGTCTGTCTGTGCCGCAGCTCAGCTTTCTCCGCTTTTATTTTCAAGGAGTGCGCATCACTGCAAACAGGTCCCATTTTAAGCCACATGAGGCTTGGAGGGAACAAATGTGAAAATAAAAATGCTATTTAATATAGGCATCATTATTACAATTGTTATTGCAGAAGTCTATTTGGAGCAGTCTAAAAACTTAAAACTGATTAATATTTTTAGAGCATTAGAATGTACATTTTTTCAAATATGAATGATTTGAAATAATCATAATCATTATCATCCCTTCCATTAATGTCTTGCTTTGTACATAATTTCCCATAAATTAGCATATTTGCTGCTCAGTTGCCCCCATTTTACAGATGAGAAGATGGAGGTTCAATAGCTTGCAGCAAATTGAACTGCTTGAAACTCATATCCAGGAGACCAGCAACCATCACTTTGCCACTCTTGGTAAATAGTGACTGAGCAGATAGTTGGGAGGCCCAGCTGCACTGTGTCAGAAATCTAAAAGGGGCACCATCAAGAAGAGGGTCAGATAGCAAATCCAGTCACTGTCTAGACAGCTGCTCCAAGGACAGTCCCCTTAAGTCTGGCATGGGGAGCTCAGCCTTGCCTCTGTTCCTGCCTGACCCCCTGCTGGAGTCTGTCCCATGAAGTCCTGCCCCAGGAGTCAGGGCAGGAGGAGCTAGCTTCGTTTCTCCCACTGAGCGAAGAGTCCGGCTGTCACTATGTTGTTATTTATGAGTCTCCCTTGCCCAATGAGTGGCCTCCAAGGGGCCCAGCCTGGGCCTGCTGTCTGGCCACACTTGTCACACGTCATTAGATGTTTGGTTGCTGCTGACCCCTCTGCCATCTGGCTGAATGGCCTCAGGGTGAGGGGAGGCAGGCAGCCAGCTCCCATGCAGCCTGTGTCTGCCCTGTTGGAGAAATGAAAGGTTTTCAGGGCTGTTTGCTGAGCAAAGAAGGACAGAGAGAAAGAATACGTTTTAAAAGAACCTTTGTCTTTGCCACTACTACCCTTTAGGGTCAGGTGACTCCTGCCGGGAGCTGTCCTGTGCTAGCTCCATCTCCCATAGACTGGTTCCACTCCTGTCCCAGATATAGCAGCCAAAATCATTCCAGACACCACTGAATTGTTTCGGGGGGGGGGGACAAAAATCACTGTCTTGGGGAACTGCTGGCTATCCCTAATTGTGAGATGGACCCGGAAGTAGGGCGCATACAATGTGACCATGGCCCACCAGCATGTTCCCAAGGGTTGTAGAAAGATGGCAGGGGATTCCTGGCCCCTCTGCAGGTGGAGAAAGAGGTGTGATTGGCTCAGGCCGCTCAGCAGGGAAGTGGCAGAGCTGGGTTTGGAAGCTGATTTTTCCAGTTTTGGTGCCAGGCTTTGTCAAGACTCTATGTCCTGGTTCACTAGGTGAGGACGTGGCCACGGTCAGCCGTTCAGCCTCTCTGTTTTCTGGCTGCACACTGAGACTGGAACCAAGGCTGTTTGAATCATGTTCTCCTACTGTCTCCACTGACCCATATCTGCCTCTCTGTCCCTGCTTTCCCTGGGCCTCCCCTCTATATATCCTTAAGCAAACCCTTCTCTCCACTGAGTTACCTGACCCACAGGATCCAGGAAAGTGGGAGGAGCTTGATGCCTCTCCTTGTGGAAACCTAAGAAGATCCTCAGCAGAGAAACCCATAACAATGCCATGCTCTAAGATTTCTGTCACTTACCAGGTGGATAGAGGACTTTGAGGGCACAGTATTTCCCACCTTATACAAACTAGGAGCTCCAGTCTCTATAAAAGTTTGAATTAAAAAAAATGTTCAAATTAAAAAAAAATGGCGGCTATTGCTATTTTGAACAGCCGCCTATGCATCTTTAAGTGTAAGTTACTCTAGGTCCTTCTCTGGAAACAAGTGCCTACTTTCTGAGCATCTTTCATGCTTGTTGTATAAAACATGAAGCTGGTCCCAAGAGAACCTGTCTCCAGATGTGCATCGCATGGACTCTAGAGGGAGCATTAAATAGTTTTATATATCAGCTTAAACCATTCCAACCACGCACCGGAACTGTGGGATGATGACTCTTCCAGACCCCCTTCCCAAAATTGCATGCCCACTTGCTGTCTAGTACACTGGGAGCTTCTGGACTCACTCCAGGTGCAAGTTGTAGTCAAGGGTCTGCCTCGGTATCCAGCCATGTTGCTGGACTTTACCCCTTCAGTGTGGGGTAACCTCACTGAACTTTGCTCTCCATGGGCAATCCTTGCTTCTCTGGTATTATCAAACATTCCAGTTTCTTCTTGTCCTCCATTCAGAATACACACACTTCCTTTAACATACCCTGCCCTAGAGAAACACATAACGCATTAAGAAGCACAGGCAGAGACAGAAAGGGGCAGCCATTCCTACCCGACAGTGATAGAAGACTAGGAGCTGACTGCCTTTTCTACTGGCCCTAAGCAAGATTCTTCGGAACGAGGTTTGGTTGCTGCTGTTGTAAATTCATGTCCGAGTGGGTCTCATTCACAGCCATGTTCGGGTGTAAGGTCGGATGTACTTTGCAATACCCAGTGGGAGGGAATCCTCAGTGGCTCCCTGGATTGTGTGGATGGGATCTGGGGCTGCACGGGAGGCTGACTTGACTGGGGTCAGGCCAGAGGTGTCACATATATGAATGGGGGTGGGAAGGGATGGAAAGAACTGCATTCTGGGAAGGCGCAGGAGCTAATGGGGCTGAAGTATATCTGGATATATTTTTGTTTGGCTGTTAGGTTTCTGGTTTTTTAGGGGGGGTGTTTGTTTTGGTGTGTGTATGTGTGTGTGTGTGTGTGTGTGAGAGAGAGAGAGAGAGAGAGAGAGAGAGAGAGAGAGAGAGAGAGAGAGAGAGAGAGAGAGAGAGAGAACCAGAGAACTCATATCACTATATAGCCCCAGCTGGATTTGAACTCAAGTTTCTCCTGACCTGGCCTCCTACACGAAGAAACTACATGCCTGTGCCTTCATTCTAGGCTTTCCCTTTTAGGTTAGATTGTTGTCTAAGTAGAAGTTCAATATCAATATTTGCTGTCACAAGGCAGCAGGCAAGGCAGGAGAGGCAAAGGGAAAGACTTGCCTCTGCCCCACCATGCCTCTGCTTGCCCAGTGACCCCTGAATGCTCCCCCAACCCTAGGGACTTCAAATCAGCACAGGGTTTATAAGTGTTGTCTTGTGGTTGACAATGCTAATGTTAAGACATGGCAATCCACCTTCTCCTGCAAACTGTACATGGCTCAGCACACAACCAATGCCATCAGCTTCTCGAATGGAGCCACACACCCTTGTGACAAGGAAAGACAGACTGAGAGTGGATGGGGCATGGACAGGGGGAAGTAATTGAGATCCAGAAAGATGACATCACTTGCCAAGACCTCAAATCAACTCACTCATAGAATTTGGGACCCACTCAGGTTGCAAGACTCTGCCAGAAAGCAGCATACAAAGGGATCAGGCCCTGTAACTGCCACATACACACCCCAACAGCCTTCAAGCAAAATCCTCTGCAACACAGGCACCTGTGGGTACATACAGCACCTGGCCTATGATGTAGGAACTGGAGGGCCACACAGGGCTGAAGTCCCATCAGTAGAAGCCCACCCCATAAAAACAAGCCAGGGCTGCCAATTTCCATTTTCATTGGCGTAGCTGATACTTAGTTATCTAGAAGCTTTATTTAAGGGCTGACCTCCGACCGGGCCTGTCACTCCAGTGGCAGGAGCCTGATAGCCACTGGAAATCAATAGCCAGCATGAAGGTCACTTCCTAGAAAAACTGAGGCTATCAATGTGTCAGTTCCAATGAAAGATTATAACCAACCAACAGAGAAGTTTATTTGTGGCCAGGAGCTCATCTGAGAAGACTGCTGTGGACCATATACTGCACACAGATGCACATGTACACTCTCATACAAACACAAAGTCAGATGTCACTGGGCAGGTATGTACACATGTATGTGCATGTTTATGAAACATGGCACATGTGTAGAGAAGGTGTAACTGTGCTGTTTTGCACTGTGAAGTAAGTGCATATATTCATTTCTGCAGGGGTGGGTGTACAGGGGTTTTCAAGGGCAAGTAACATGTTATAGGAGAACTGCACACATGCTTCCATGTACATATATATGTTTACTCAAATTTATATGTATACATACATGCATATGTGGGTGTTAAGCACATGTGTACAAGTAATTGCATGTATGTATGTGGCTATTGCACAAATGCCAATGTGTTTGCTATATGGGAATGAATGTGTATTTGTGTGTGCAGGGGTGTGCCAGTGGGTTAAGCACAGATGGCAGTGTATGTGTGCACTGTATATATATTCCTGTCCATGTCTGTTGATATCTGTGTGTTACTCCATGTGCATGCTGGATTCTTGTCTCCTATTGCTACCACTGAGTTGAGAGGCCTCATGATATCTCCCCGCTCCCTGAACCTTGCTATAGTTTGAAATTGAAATGTCCTTCACAGGCTGACTGCTCTGTCCCCATATAACAGAAAGATTGGAGGATATTCTGGTGGCTTTGAGAAAGTGGGTCACTGGGAGTGGGTCACTGAGAACATGCTATCCCTAATTATTTCCTGTATCCTACTCTCTGTTTTCTGATCCAGCATGGTGCAGACCTCGTTGCTCCACCACACCCTCATGGTCCACAAGGGACCGAACTTTCTGAAGTCTGAGCAAATACAAATTTTCCCTCCTCTAAGTTGTCTTGCATTGAGAGGTTCCATCTACGCTGACAGAAAAGCTAATACTAGCTTTAATTTCCTCAAGGGTAGCATGAAGGAATTTCAAAGATGCTAGGGTATCCCCTGTCCCTTCCTGCTTTGTATACATAAAGTTCAAAGTTATATCTCTTCTCTGGGCCTCAGTTTTTTTTCAGCTGTTAAGTGGGTCTTGTATCTTAGAAATAAAAAGGAAGGGGAGAGAAAAAGGCTAGTTTCCTGTCTTCCTATCTTTCACTCTTGGCATCAGACTTTCTGTGGTTCCAACAGGGCAAGCACCAGTCATTGGTCTGTTTTTTCAATGAACCTTCAGTGAGAAATTAGAGCACCACAGTGCAAGGCTCAATGAACTGGGCTGAGGGCTTAAGGTCTCATGCATCTCACAGGAAGAGAGAGAGTTGACCTTTGAACAGAGGTATGGGCCCTAGCCAAGTTCAGTATGGGTGACAGGATCTAAAGGGTCACCCTTAAATGTAGGGTTAAGAGTTGGCCTGCATGTCCCCAAGTGCATTGTGACTATGTGAAATTCTTATTATGAGTCTGTGGAATCCTGACCTTTGGGAGAAACCCAACATTACCCATGACATCTGAAATCAGAGATTCAACATGAGTGAATTTGGGGGAGACCCTGGAATCTAAGAAGGGAGAAGGGACTGTCCCAGGTCACAGCCCAAAGTTCCTGGTCAGTGAGCCATATCTGTTCTATTACACACTGGATTTTGAAGCTGAATTCCAGGCTAATTCCCATTTCTAGTCAGCTTGGTAAGAAGTCAACACTCCTGACTGTCTCAATGATCTTACCTTGTCTCATCATAGTTTGTAGAAGTGAACTTTGACCCTATCATAATGTGCTCTGCCTATGGGTTCAAGCCTCTATCAACAGAACCTTAATTCTTCACCTTATTATCCTCCAATCCCAATTATTCCTCCCGCCAGTCACCTTCCATTAATCAAAAGCTCTTCTAGTCTTGGGTCCTAGACATCCACCAGGGAAGAAAATTTTCTGGTTAACTCATACTATAAATTAACATATATATATATATGTATATATATATATATGACTATATATACTATTTATATATGTTATAAATGACTGCAGCTGCGCCTCTCCATTCCTACTTAGGTGGTTGACTAATTCCTTATGAAATATAAATGATTGACAGTCAGTTCTCCAATTATGCTTGCATTGCCAAACAAAGCACACAGAAGACAGAACACTCATAGGCTTCCACAATCCCCTCCCTTGATTATAAGAAGTTTAGGGTTTTTTTCTGGGATCAGGGTCATAGGAGCCTCTGGCCTTATCAAAGTTACTTAGCCTCCCTGAGCATCAAATACCTTGATTGGGAAATAAGGATCACTATTTAACCCCACAGTATCGGGTAAGAATTAGCTGAGCCAACAACTGCCTGATTCTGGATGCTTCATGAATGTCCCAGGCATGGAGGCTCTAGGACTTGTTCAGAAGCACTGTCCAGAGAGTTAGGTCATCCCAAGAGCTCAGCATCTTCTGGTGGAGCTGTAAAGTTCCCTAAGTCTGCACTGACTCACTCAGCACCAGATGTCCTAAGCAGATGACTAAGCCTTGGGAACAGAGGCATTGAGAAGAAGCTAGTGGGCAGGTGCCTAGGGATGTGTCACAGAAAATTGTTGTCCTGAGGGTGTATGTCAGTGAATGGCAGCCTCTTCAATATGGCTTCCCAGATCTGAGTAGTTGGAGCAACATTAGGTATGGTGCTCTGAAGAGGTATGGAGCCCCTAACCAGCTTGGGCTCTCTGGACATGACCTCTGCTTTGTGGTTTTACACCTGTGTTTGCAGAGAGGGGAACACTGTGCTTCTTGTAGAAACCCAGGCAGAGTGGGTATTGGGGGGGGTACAAGTCTGTAAACTCACCACATGAGAGGCAAAGACAAGACTACCATTAGTTTTGAGCTAGCCTGGACTACACAGCAAGACCTCAACCACATGGCTTTTCTTCCTGCAGGTGCTTATCAAGGGTCAACATATGGTAGTCCCTTAAGTGTGAGGACCAGGGATGGGCAAACCAGAAGGCCCGCCCTCCAACATCAGTGTCCAGAGGGGACACACAGACAGACAGCACCAGGTACTTCTTGCTGTACATAGTGGAGGGTTGTAGGCAAAGCTCCATCTCAGGCTGACCGTTGTTCAGGAAGACATTTCCTTCTATGACGATGACACTGAAGAATTCATAATACACGATCCAAATATAGCGTCAGAGAGAATGGGCTGTTTACAAAACATAATACATATTACTTACTTGGGTACCTCTAGAAGGATTCTATACTGTGTTACATCCTGCCTCGGGGATGAACTAAGGAGACCTCACCTCCCCTTTGGGCTCTGAGCTGGAGTGAGAGAACCTTGGAGTTAAGAATATAGCAGAGACTTCAAACTTTCTTCCTGTAACTTGGCTATAAGCTCTTCCTCCTCCTCCTCCTCCTCCTCCTCCTCCTCCTCTTTCTCCTCCTCTTCATACCTCTCCATCCTCTTCATTCTGCCTGTCCTGTAAATACCCTAACTCTATAGTCTGACAGAGGACACAGACCGCGCCAATGAGGAATTAAGCACTCTGTAATGTGATGTGGCACAGACTGCATGAGCTGCGGCCCTCAAAAGGGCGAGCATAGCTGAGGGAAAGTTGGTCAGAGGAGGCACTGGCTCTGCTCAACCCAGGCACAAAGCTTTTGAGAAGTTTCCCTTAGAATAGTGCCCTGTAGTGGGCAGTGCTGTTTAAGAGTGACCTGGTGTTGGTGGAACTCTCTACGGGGTCACACTCAGACAGATCAGAGTAGGTGGGAAAGAGCAATGCTGAGCACACAATCACACACATCACTGAAGTACAACTTTGACAGGCAACAAAAGAGGAAGAAAATTGGGTTCCATGAGCTGGATCAACAGGGTGATCTGATGTTATGCTATCCCTGAGATCAGTGAAGACTTCCTGGAGGAAACAAATAAACTGATGTCCAAAGGAAGAGTAGACATAGGCCAGATCCAAGGAGAACAAAAATTTTCCAAGCAGGGGCCCTGCATTAAAAGAGCCTCTCTGTAGCTTCCTCTACTACAGCATCCGGGTGGCAATACCAGCAAATCTCATCTCTCATCTTTATGTCTCTATTATGAAGCCATGGTTTATTCACAGTGTGGAGTCCCTCACTTTCCAGACAGCAGCTGAGATTCCTATAGCTGTCTGGGTTGTCCTGTACTCTGAGGCAGACTAGAATATGTGCAAGCTCTGGGGTTCCACTGGCAATGTCCCTCTCCTGGTATTGCTGCAGGTCGGTATAACACAGTGGCTGCAACCTTTGCATCTCCTTCAGGAGATGCAAAGTGACCATGTGGCCAGTTTTGTTCAGGACAGTCCAAGATCACCCACGTGGCTAGAGTATGGTACTCCAATTTCAAATGTGTCCCCATTGGAGTGAGAAAAATCTATGTGTACTGCAATTCTGTGTTGCAAAGAAATGCTCTGGCAGAGGTATGGAGGAGCGACACCACTAGGTAGACAGGTGTTCTATTTGATAAGTCCTAGTTCCTTGCAGTTTTTCAACCTCCCAAAAAAAGTACCAGAAGATCTGTTCCTTCCCCAGAGTTATTCTAGAGACCACTCTTCTCATATTTTCATCATCAAATACTTCCTTTCAGTACAAGGGCAGTATTCAGAGGTACTCCATACCCTCTTGACAATAGGGTGGAATAGAAAAAAGACCAGGATTTTTGGTCCCCTAGATAACCAATAACACTGGTTTTTCCAACCTGTGCCACTGAACCCAGGCAAGTTCGTTGCCACCAAGATTTGATGTCCCCATTTGCCCAATGAAGCTAATAAACATACTCTCTTCCCTGTGTCATAAGGGTGAGGTGTGTCTACAGGCCAAGAAAGAGGCAATCCTGAATGCATGGGACGGGACCACTGCCTAAACCTAGCTAGTGGGGCATAAAACCACAGTGGTATAAGTAGCAAAATAATAGAATTTTCTAAGCACTAGCACAGCCCCCTTGAAGCAGGAGCTCACACCTTTGGGCCACCCTGATAGTGACTTTCAGGGCTGGAATTAAGCCACAGTGTCAGCAAGGGCTGAGAAAAACCAAGTGTGCAGATGGGGCTGAGCCGACTGAGACCATGTTGCAGCTGACATCTAGGACACAGAATCCTGGTTGCCTCTAACAATTTTTCCTCTTTTTTTTTCTCCCTTTTGGAAGCTGGAGATCCCGTGCCAAGCTCTCCAAGCAGCCCCGACTTTCCATGCAATAAAGCAGCAGTGAGAAAGGCTTAGAGTAATTAAGTGGCTGACGCACAGAAGAAGCCGTTACAAAGAATTGACTAAATTGCCCATTCATTAGCAGCTCGGCATGGAAGGAGAATTACAAATAGACGGCGGAGCCCGCAGTAATTCAATCTAACCTTGTACTTACAGAAAACAATGAGATAATGAACAGAAAAATTACCAGGCACATATTGTATTTTGTTAAAGGGGCGGGTGGGGGCGGGGGAGGTGGGGGAGCGCAGGGACGGCCCGGCACATGCAATGCTAATAGCCTCGCTCAAGCTGAGCAAACGCTCCTCCAACACAATCATAGTTCTCAGTCTAAGGGCCTCTGGGGAGCTGAGATGAGGCAAGATCGCGAACAAAAAAATGTAATTTATAAGGCGTCTGCGGACTGGAATTTATCATCGGATCCGCTCGCCGCCGCTCAATTGATATGTAGTTGGTTTCAAACAACACCCCCCGGGCGCCCAGAGGGAACATTTTTTAGATTTTACGCTTGGATATATCTGTTTAACTCGCCATTTACCAAAACAACGGCTGATGACAGCACAAACCAGTCACTCTGGAGAAAACGGCGCGCACACTCTCACACGCGCGCACACCCGGTACCCAGGCACCAGAGAGCCGCCATCATGACTGCAGCGCTCGGGCCTCTTCAGCCCAGAGGCTCTGGGAAGGAAGAATGGAGTGAAAAACAACCAGAGGGGCAAAAAAGAACATTGTGCTTAAAGCGGGGTTTATAGCTCATGCCCCCGTTGTCACGTCCGCTCTGAGCAGCTCAGAATGGTCCAGTGTTGTGACTGTTCTCCTTCCCTGGGACCTGACCCCACCTTCTTCTGCAGCTAGAAGATGCTGGACTTCACTTAGAAGAGCTGGGAGCTTCTTTACCGTGAAGGGAGGGGCTAAGTGGGTCAAAGGTGAGACTCGCATCGGTCCCTCCCAGGGTTGTAGGTTCTGCAGATTTGGGACTTGGCAGAAGGTTGCTTAGGTGGGTGTGAGTTGACTCCTTAGCATCTCAAGCATTGAGAACTGGCAGAGAAGTGTTTACAAGTCATTCCATTTCAAGATTGTTTTAAAGACCAGCTTGCCATCAAGCACATCTCCATTTTTAAAGAAAAAAAATATTCACTTGACACTTGGGAGTGGCACACAGATTTCATTCAAGATGCCGGCAGCAGCAGGAGGCTCCATCCAGGCCTGCGGGCAATGGAGCTCACTAGAAGCACGCATTCAAGGACACGATTATGGAGAGAACTTGGTTAGTTGTGTAGGAAGCAGAAGAAGGAACTAGACTGGACATCTCAGGTGAGAGGGGTAACTGTAACCTAGCTTCGCCTGATTCTGTCCTACCAATGGGCTCTGCAGGCCAAGGTTAAGAGGAAAGGGTTAGAAGAGCGTAATGAAAGTGTGTCCCAGAGAAGCCCATGGGTGGAGTAAGAACAGCTAGGTCTATTGTGGGTGTGCCTGTACTCTTGAGAAAGTCCCTAACGCCGTGCTTAGCGAAGGAACAGATGGGACAGGTCCTGATGAAGCAGCCCGGGACTGTGAGAACCTATTTCTAGACCTTCCACTAAGCGAGCAAATGCCTTGGAAGCATTGGCCTCAGAAGATGCTCCTGACACTGGCATTTGAGCTCTGTCAGGGCAGAGGCTAGTGGCCAGGAATAACTGGCCAGTAGGGGGCACTTTAGCCCAATAGGAAGGATGGGCCAGTGGAAGTCCAGAGGAGGCCACTCACCAACTGACTGTAGTCCTTCAGGACACCATCACTTCCAGTTTCTGGGTCCCCGTTTGTTTATGAAGCACACTGCCTGCCCTGTGCCCTTTGTACAGAGATGTTGCTACGAGACATCCTAGAAGTAACCAAGCTACAAAAAAATCCACGCAAATACTGAATGCGTCAATGAATCTGACCACAGGTCTTCAGACAACCACATCCGGACCAGAAACAGCAGCATCCAAAGACTTAGATACACTGGTTCTCAGGCACATCCTGAATCAGTTGAATCAAACTCAGAATGGAGCCGCCAAGCTGTCCAACAAGCACAGCAGATTCTGATACTTGTGAGCGCGAGGGTGCGTGTCCGAGAATATACAGACTTGGTAACGGTGGAGGGCAACGAGCAGCTCAGAAAAGCTTTTGAAATGGCTCAGTCTTTTCTAGTCAATCAGAAACCTGCTCCAGCAATTAAACTTTGTGTTGGGCAGGTGGTGCACACCTTTCAAAGCTCCTTCATGGTGCGCGCTTTTGTTTGCCCCTTTAATTTCACCTTGTGAATTAGGAAGAGTGCACACCATCTCTCTGAGCTGCGCAATAGTTCAGCATCAATCACTCAGGGACAGTTCAGTGGCAAAGCCAAGGCAGATGGAGCCCACCTTTGCAATCCAACACTACCCAACAGTCACATGCCTTGGATCTTTAAATCCACGAGAGACATGCAGCTCGGATCTCGAAGGGACCTTCTACCTGCTGTGTCTTCGTCTTGGGAGCCCTTGATACTTGCGAGTGTGAGAGTTCCTCTGCATTGCACACGCTCCCATTTACAGTCATGCTTCCTCTCACTCCCTGTGGGCTCCCTTATCCATGGAGAACAGCAAAGAGCTGAGGAAGCAAGTGACCTTTTTCCTGTACCTCAAGAACACCCCAAATCCAGCATCATAGCAAAGACTAATGATTCTAATTTTTACTCTATTTTAGAGATGAGGAAACCAAGGACCAGGTATCTGCCAAAAAAACATAATATGGTTACACAGTTAATTGCAGCTGTAACCAAGACCAGAAGATCCTGGAAAGCACACTGGGGATGGACAACTCCCAAGTGGGTTAAAACATAGTCTGTAAGCATCCAGAGGCTTTGGTTCTTGACCCAGTCTCTAGGTGTATGTGCACACATATCCTTGTGCTGGGTTACCCAGGACCATCAATCCAATGGATCAATCTGCCACAGAGCATCTATCTCTGTGAGCTTTCTGGAGGAGTAGGCCATTTTGTTGAGCATCTTCTGTGAGGCAAATCTCACTGCAGAGTTCAGTACTTGAGATGTACTACCCAAAAGACCCACGTGTCTCCCAGAAAAGACCATATGGGAACCCCATGTCAGTCTCTCCAAGCCCTCAGCTCCATTCTGATGAGTCCTTCTCAAGAATTCAGTGGAGGTGCCAACTTAGGTCATCGCCTTTTGCATTTTGAGAATGCACTGACCCTGGGAGGAGCAAATATAAGTCACCAATGGCTATTTAGATTTCAGGAGGGAATTCTTAGTTTGACTAAGTTAATGGATATAGAAAAGAGGGTTGACTGAGCTGAGCAGATCCTTCCCATGACACAGCACCTGCTTGCCTGTCTATGGGGAGCCTCATTTCCCATTCCTAATGCTAGCAAGGAATTTGGCTTTAGGAATCTACAAGATGAGTAATAGGATGGTAAGAAGTCACTTAGGAAGTCACCAATGATCATCTTTAGCAAGTGCTTTATTTTCTTAATCTTTTATTGATGTTAAAGCCTCTTTGCAGCTGGAAGTACACACAGACTATACTGTGGATCGGCAATTAGTCTGGATCATTTATGAATGCCCATGCCCAGATCATTCAGCCCATGAGCATCCCTCATCAGCCCAACCCTGACTCACAAAAGCATCCACACAGAAGTGTCAGCAAATGCTTCTAATGTGAGAATTCATGAGTTACCCTTGATAGGCAGATCGAGACACCTTCTTATCAGGGGAAGATAAATGTCTCCCTCTGGCTTGTAGGCACCTACTTGCATTTCTTCCATTTCTTCAGCCATCCATCCTAAGTTTCAGAGACCTGAAGACCAGAGGAGAGGAGCTCAGAGCTCTCTCAGAGCCCTGTGTGACCTGCATGACTTCAGCCACTGGCTCTGTTGGGATGGCCATAGTGGTGTCACAAGAAGGGTATCCTTGGAATGAAGATATAGGGAAGCCAACCTGACTGCATTGTCTCCAGAATGAAAGAATCCTGATCACAGAACCCTGCCTTGTGGTCCAGTCATACCAGGTGCAATGGCCCCCACAAGTGAGTTTTCTCAAGGACTGATGATATCTAATTTTTTAATTGAAACAGAATTATATCATTTTTCCTATTCCTTTCTTCCCTCCAGCCCCTCCCAGATACCTTCCCACAAACTCTTCCCAAGAGACTGACGTTTCAACTCTGACAACCTTAAATAATCATTGATAAAAGTCTTATAAAATGTTTACATGTTTTCAGGTCATGCAAATAACATTTGCCAAAAACAATTGAACTCTTTCTCTCTACAATTATCAATGGAACCGAGCATTAACGTGGAGGCCCCGGGAAAAATGGCACAGGGGTGCCTAAGGCTGTGCACCCTGCCCTGGTGGTTCAGACTTCTAACAGCTCGGCACTTTTGACTCTGAACAGAGAAATGCTATTGTTTAACTCTCTGTCACACCTGTTGCTTCTTCCTGGCAGATGCGCAAGCGCAGTAGTGTGTAAAGGATTGAAATCTGAAAGACTCCCTTGTCAGTGAGAACCGTGGGATGAGGCAGTAGCATTTCTTACCCACCCTTTTTCTTACTCAGTAGCTAACTTGGTGCCTAGGACAGAGTGGGCAGTCAGTAACAAACTGATAGATGAACAAATAAAAAACCACTTGGTAGCTAATGTTGGCTTTACCATTATCATCTTGTCTTTGGGCAAGCTTTGAGTTGAGATTTCCAAATCTGCAAAATGGGAACAGAAACATGTTAGATTGTTCTTTTCAGAGATCCTGCAAAGACTAAGTCAATCCAAGTAATACAATGTTGCAGAAGTGCGAGGGTGCTAGAGAGGTATCCAGGGCAAGTGAGTTTCGTTTTCAACAAGGTTCTGATTATTACTCTGTATGTATGGATTCTGTGAATGGCTTGTTCTTTCCCCTTGTGGGTCTGGTACCAGTGATCATGGCCTGTTAACACAGTGGGATGAAGAAACCAGGTAACGGACAGTAGTTTCCCTGGATACAGTGTGTGGTGTGATCCAGCAGCTGACAAGGCCCTAGGACTTGGGGATGGCTAAGCCAGGAGAGTCTTTGTATCTAACGAGGGTGGTATAGGTTCTGGTTGGGAACGGAGCATCTGCTGGAGGCATTCTGGTATCATCTTCCTCCTGGAGAATTGTCAGGAGTAGGAAATGTGTCTTTCAAACAGGAGGAATAAAATGCTTAGCCACACAAAAATGGAGGCTAACAGTAGAACTTTCAGGAAGAATGAACTGACTGATGGCCCTGGGGTCATAGGTAGTGTCAGACTCAGGAAGAAGGGGTCTCTCTCTCTTTTCAAACCCTCTGTTTGTGGAGAGTCCTCAGTAGCACCACCCAGTCACATCCTAAGGACCCAGTCTGACTACTTCTTCTGGGTTCCAAGGCAAGCTCAGATACTCTTTTCCAGTGTATTATGGAAGTGTATCTATTCCCTGTGAAGCTAGGCACAAAGTCCAATGCTGATAGCTGGGAAAACTTAAAACCAGATGCTCTCAAGTGCTGATTAGTGCTTTCCCCAAGAGGATTCACATAATTGCTGCAACCTGTACCAATATCCATGCCAGAACCAACACATTGACACTACTGCCAATATCACCATATCTGTCACCACAATTATCACCATAATTACCACCACCACCATAGCTACTGCTACCACCATCTTCACCATCAGTCACTACAGCTGCTACACCCTTAGTAATTATAGTCATCACCATTATCATAACTACGGCCACTATCATAATTACCATAACCATCATCATCATAATCACTACCACCATCAGAAACACCATGACCATCATCTTCACCATAATCACAATCACACCACTATTCTCACCATAGCTACAACTGCCACTGTAACCCCCCCCACCATCTGCACCATCACTACAACCACCGCCATAACTACCACCACCCTCATCCTCACCATAATTATACCCACAACCATCATGGTTACCACCGCCACCACCATCACTATAATAATCACTACCATTATCACCGTAACTATCACTACCATCACTAAAACTACCACAATACTACTAAAGTACCACTAGCAACCGTAACTATCATCACCACCAACATCACCAAACTACATCACTACCACCATAACTACTAATATCAATAGAACTATACCATTATAATAATCACCACCACTATCACAACTTCTACTACACCATCACCTCCACTCAAACTACTGACACTACTGTCTTCACTAGGGCCACCAAAAGCACAATCATTATTACCAACACTAACATCATCACTACCACCACCATCATAACTATTACAATAACTGACACCATAAATGGCTAAAAGGTACCATCGCCACCATCTCTATCACTGCCACTACCTTCATAAGGACCACCACTACTCACAGCAACACCCACTCTGTCATCACCATACAACCATCACACTGTCCTCCACCAACACTGCAGTCTCTGCCGCTTATTTATCAGCCCTGTGACCTGAGATGTTTTAGTGTCTCAGACTCAGGGTAGTAAAGGCAATGATTCGTGTTGTGGGGGTCAGAGTGATGAGGTTAACATCTGGTAGCCTAGGACAGCCACCATATACATGTAGCTACTAAATTAAGCACCAATGGGTATTTCAAGGTGCTTACTCCACCTCATTTCTCACTCCCGAGTTTTAGGGCACATTGTCATTTGAAGAGAAGAGCGTAAGTTTAGGGACCTTCCAGGAACCCCGCCCTTTCAGTCTGAGTGGACGCTTCTCTCTTCTCTCAGGTCTGGTTCCTCTGCCCTTGGGAAGCATGCTTTTAGGGAAGAGGGCAGTAGAAGCTCTCAGCTTCTTCTGTTCCTGCCTCACTTGTTGGAGCAAATACACAAAACATGACAGCTAGATCTATGCTGCCAGATACCCAGAGCCCAGGGCATGCTGAACAGAGAGATGCCAAGTTAAAGCCTCATCCAGTCCCTCCAACTGCTGCGCTGTCTTGGGAATATACTGCTTGACACTGGCCTGGAATGACCAGGCCCAGCCAACTGCTGTCACTGGTGGCATCCTGCCCCTGCCCTCCAGGCTCCCTCGCATTCCTTGACATCGATCTATACTTGCACTGCTGTGTCCAGTGTCTCTAGAGCTGAGGGTGTTCTCACTGTCTCCATGATCCCCCCTCATTCTGGGGCATGCTGTCCTTTTGCCTACTCTCCATCCTTCGGGAAGCTACAGTCCTTGGCAGACAGTCAATTGTGACCCACCAGAGGTGTCACTCGGCAGGCGTGCCAAATGCGTCTCCTCTCCCTCCCGGCATGCCAGGCTCCTTTGACAAGGAAGGGTAAAGACCCTCCAGGGTGCTCAGGGACATCAATATGTTGTGTATTTAATGTGCTGGCTCTGTTACAGTGAATTAAAGCGAGGGAGTCTAGGAAAGGAAAGCAGCCCGCCACTCCTTGGTTGCACGGGAGGCTGTGGAAATGGCCCTCCAGTGTGGAGGACAACTGCGCATTACCGCCCGCCTCCCCTGCAGGAGCAGAGCAGGCATTAGACAAGCCCCGAGTCTTAATGGGACGCATCCGGCAAACATCTGAGCTTGGGCCTTCAATCACAAACGCTGCAGGATTTAAAAATGAATAAACTTCACATTGTCTTTCTCTTATTTATCCTTTATGCAAATTGTCCCTGGGAGGACCCATTACTCTCCCTGCATGGGGACAGCAGAGGCCGGCTCTGAGGCTTAGAGGACCACTTGCAAGCCGTTCCTAGAATGCCAGGCCCATCCTGGTACTTTACAAAGCGGGAGACAGAGATTGTAAATGGGAAATAAACAGATGAAGTGTGAGCTCCTGCAGAAAGCAGAGGCGTGTGTGCGTGCGTACACAGCCACAGGCTACATGCACAGGATCCACTCACGGGCTGCAGTCAGAGCGACGAGGGTGCCTCAATCCTAGGAAGACTGTGAGGAGAAATGACAGTGTGACACCGCCCCCCACCCCCCACCCCACTGCTGATCTGGGACTGGGGAAGATAAATGGCAATGGGGACATTCCCAAGTAGAAGTTCCTAGCATCTCTGGTTACAGATTTGTCAGCAGTGGCTGGTGCTGGTGCCGCTCAAGCTCCTTTGGGCTTTGCTGGCTTCCTGGGCGCTCCGTGGTTCATGGAGGAATCCCAGGGAAGTGACTCTGCTAGCCAGTCATGAACCTGGGTGAGGGAGTCACCCCAAAAGTCAGACCAGGACAGCAGCACAGACCAAACACTAGAAAGCCAAGTCCAGCACACAGCAAAACAGAAAGACAGACGGGGGGGGGGGGGGCGGGATATGGGGCGGGGAGGGAGAGGAGACCAAGTTGCAGATCACACCATCACACCATCACACTGTCTACAGGAGGTCAGCTGCTCACCCTCCAGCAAGAGGACAAGGAGACTGGGGAAAGCTTGTACCTAGCCCCAGAGTGCACCCTGCACTGTTCGAGGGCCCCCGAAGCATATACTTTGTCCTACCTTGAGACTGGTGAGCCAGGCAGATGCCAGGTGAGCTCCAGGCTAGGAAGGCCACCCCAGGAAACATGACACCAATCAGAGTGTTCATGATGTGGTTCTTTAAACATAAGAAGGGAAACTGGTCCCTCTCTGCCCTGAGATCACATGAGTGGTATCTCCTCGGGCCCCTGCCTCGCAGGATATGTGTGCTCCTACTGGCTCTTCTTCCATGCAGACCCTACCATGAGCCTTTTTTCTTATTTTTACTGACCAAAGAACACAAATGGCAGAAATCTGATATGCCTCCCCAGTTTCCAGCCTCCCTGCACCCCCCATCCCCGCATGGCTGCTACCTTCTCCCCGCTGGGCAGGGGAGTCGCCATATTCCTGGGCTCTGAAATAGAAAGGCCTGGGGCACCATCCTCCATCTCTCTGGCTTCCAATATTGCTTCTAAACAGATGCCACCTTCCTACAGGCCCAGGTCTCCCATCCATCACCGTCATCCTTACCTAGGCTGCCCTCCTGGCAGGCCCTAGATCTGTCACCCACTTCAGGGATAGCTACCTGATGCAGATGTGGTCACCTGTCCATCTCACAGCCAGCCTGATGCCCTGATTACTCACATCTGGACTAAGCACCTGCATGATCCTTGAGGGTCTCTGTTGTCCACTCCTAAAGCTAACCTCTCATTTACTAAATGATGAAATCCCTTCCTATCCACAGAAAACATTCATTGTGCCAAGTGCCAACCTCCACCTGTCTGCAGGGAAACTCAGATGAAGGGGTCACAGACCGTCCTCAAGGACAGCAGTGTTTAAGTGGCATCCACTGGAAAATCATCCATTAAGACATCATGTGAGCTGGGCATGATGGCTCACACCTGTGCTCCCAGAACTCAGAGAGCTGGAAGCTGAGGACTGCTGAGAGTTCACGGCCATCCCTGATGCATGGAATGTTCCAGGCCAGACCGGGCTCTAGTGTGAGGAGAGCTTACCTCTAAGTCCAAACAGATAAAAAGATATTCTGTCATCTTCAGTTTCTCAAGATAGACAATGGGTGAGAAAGACAGAATTGCCTCCCTGGCAAAGATGTCTTGAGACAGTATCTCTTATGGTACTAATGTATAGTTACTTTTTTATGTTATTATTTATTTATTGAATAAGAAAGAAGAGGAGGAAGAAGAGGAAGGAGGAGGAGGAGGAGGAGGAGGAAGAAGAAGAAGAAGAAGAAGAAGAAGAAGAAGAAGAAGAAGAAGAAGAAGAAGAAGAAGTTATCATCATAGGTTGTATTTGGCAGAAATCAAACACACTGAGATGAAAATTAGCACAGACAAAACAGAGGAACATGGCAGAATTTGAAGTCGTCAACTGACCTTGTGACAAATCCCTCTGAAAACTACATCTATGATCTCACTTGATAGTGTAAAATTCCAGGAAGCCCAGACTGAAAGAACTCAGCAATGCTGACTGGCCACTACAGGACAGGACCACACGGGCCAGCGCCGTAATTAAGAGTCTGAGCTGGCTGCACCATGCTGCCCTGTTGGCTTTGTGATTCACAGAAAGTGACTTAATGTCTCTGTCCCTGAAAACAGCAACCACGCCTAACTTTTAGAAAGGTTATGAGGCTGGCATGTTAGATGTTAAACAGAGTACATGGCTGACTGGCGCTGGATGCTGTCACTACTGTGCTTTAGATATGTGAATTAACTTCATGCTCATAGCAACCTTTCAAGGTACACATACTATATATCCACTTCACAGAGGAAGGTAAAGAAGAGAGATCATTACTTGATCCAGGACATTGGTTTCCAAGGTTGCTCTAGCCTTTCTAGCCATATATTTTTATGTTTTCACTGTTCCTTTAACTCTCAACTCTACCACCTACCTACCGAGCCTCGTGTTTTCTCTCTCCCCACTTCCCCCTTCTCTCCATTTCTCCCTTCATCCCTTCTCAAAAAAATGGTTTAAGCCAGAAGGGGTTCCAGTACCAAGAAGCTATCTGCAACTGATACCTGCTGGCAAAGAAAAAAAAATCAATTTTCTCCAATGGAGTATCACTGGGAACACTAACCACACTTCAGAAAATGCTCAGGAATAGTTGGCCAACACAAAACCTACTGTGTGTGTGTGTGTGTGTGTGTGTGTGTGTGTGTGTGTGTGTGTGTACTACCAGCTTTCTTAATTAAAAAAATTATTGAAATAATTTGAAAAAAATTTTTTAGAAAAGACATAGAAAACTGTGGTCTGAGCCAACTCCACATTTAGGGGTGGGCAAACAGGTTGAGCAATGGGAGTGGCCACCCAGGTGTCCCACTTGGAGCAGGGTTGCAATCCCACCGCCCTACTTCCCCCTCTGGTCTGTTCTCTGTTCCATCTCAGCCCTGACCAAACATCCTCAAACAGATGAAGCCTCCCTGAATGGACAAGGTGATGGGGTGGGAGTCCTAGCTGGTTCTTAGATAGATGAGACCTCCGCCGATGGGCAGGGTAACAGGATGAACATCATTATGGGTGCTGAGGTTGGAAACCAGGTAGCTTGGATCCAAGAAGAGGGGAAAAGCGGGTTTAGTGGGAGCCTACTCTCTACTCTCTTCCTCAGATCTACCTATGCAAATGCTAGGAGGCAATCAGCATAGGGAAAAATGTAATTACCCAAATTGGAGCAGGGCCAGGACCTCATTGCCCAGACTGAGGAAATGTTGAAGGATTGATTCCTCTGCCCCAGCCCTCACAGTTGGATCCCAGTAGCCACGGAAATGAGATGGTTTCCATGGAGACTCAAGTCTCCCTTCCTGAAGCCTCGGAGCTGGGAGGGCGGGTCCCTGGTGGCATCCCTGTAGGTGGTACCACTGCTATCTCTTGTCTGGGCTGTGAGTGACAGCACTTGAACTTTTCCATTGACACACTGGTGTTTAGATTTATAAGTTGTTATTAACTGGGACAACTGCTTGACCTGACCCCATTGCTGTTTGACTAAAAGACCATACCAAGATCACACTCCAACAAACACCAGTCCTGGAAGGCAGGTTAAAAGCCCTCTGTGAAGAAAACCTCTGGGAGAAGGGCCACATGCAACCTTGTTCCTCGTAGTCTGTGGCCTTGGTGCTTTTGTTGTCGATTAAGGAAGTTGAAGGTCAGAGGCAAAAGCTTGAGATCACTCCAGCTTCCCAGCTCTCCATAGCTTCCTATATACTTCCCCATGGATCCCACATAGAGGTCCCCATAGTCTGTGAGAAAACCAACTGCATGCCAGCCCCATCCGCAGGCAAACCGGATGTTCCAAGAAGACTGGCGTATGCAGTCATTCAGCAGCCACACAGAGGGAGAGATTCACACAACTCTCCTTCCGTTTGTCTGTCTGGTCGTCCATCTACTCATCGCATGGGAAGAAGAGAACAGGTAGGCACCTCACTGACAAGAGTTGGCCAAGAGCAAGCACAAAGGCAGTTAGGGCCCACCTGGGCTCTGGGTGCTGTCTGTGAGTGGGGTCAAGGTGGCTTCCAACAGCTATCACTAATGTGACATTCCTGCAGGTGCAGTCCTGGGGTAGCCCAGCCCTCAGTTACTCCTTTGCTAGAGAAGGACGCTTTGTTTAAGAGCTCCTGTTCGATTTGCCAAGCCAGCACAGGCTCTTGTGGGAAACAGTGGGGGACAGCACTCCACGCATGGAGAAGTGTCTTTGCTCAGGGCAAAATCTGCTGTTTGGTGAGCTGCTCTGGCTTCCCTGTGTGTCAGTATGATTTGAGGGAACCATTAAGCTTGAACAATGCAGAAAATAAATCCCCATTAAAATATATGCACCTGAAAGAGCCGAGTTCTCAACCAGACTGCAGAGAAGCACAAACATCCTCCCATCCCTGCCTGTCACTACCCTCCTTGTCCTTCAAGGCCAAGTTAGGAGGCCTTTTACTCCAGGAAGCCTGTCCTGATTCTTCTTAGCTAAGAGTGAGCTCACTCCCTTCCA
Source organism: Tokudaia tokunoshimensis (assembly GCA_036184795.1). Lineage (NCBI taxonomy): Eukaryota > Metazoa > Chordata > Mammalia > Rodentia > Muridae > Tokudaia > Tokudaia tokunoshimensis. The sequence continues at coordinate 72,636,062 of BTHU01000017.1, forward strand.
GCCATCCAGAACCACTTATTTATCATGCACTCACAGTAGGCTTTTACTTGAAGGATAGGCTGAGATAGGCTTAGAATGTGAGCTCCACAGAGTGGCTGTTCAGTGCCCTTCGGCTTTGTCTCAACTGCCTGCTTGCACTTCATAACCTGTCCATTTCTACACACAATAGGGGCTCCTGATGTGTTGAATGGATGCAGACTCATATACCCTGTGACTCCTCAGTCACAGCAAAAACAGAAAATCACTGAGTTCAAGATCTCTATCAACGGCCACTTGTCTGTGAGTTCCCCCAAGTTGAGTCAGCTCATGGCTCGATTTACCAGAGGATCCTCCCTGGACTCTGACTGGATTTTCACTGGGCACCTATCTCTAATGTCACTGGTGCTGTATATTGTCACGTGGTCTCTAGCTGGTGAATAGAGTCAGGACTGCTCAGTTGGCATGGGGATGAATGACAAAGATGGTGAGAAAAACTGCAGGATCTGGAGTAGAAGAAAGAGGAAGGGCACTTGGCCCGAACTTGCGCTGTCCAACAGCTTCTGGCACTGATAACTAAGAGGACCCTAGATACCCTGCCATTAAAACCCCCTAGATCGTCAAGCTGACAGACCTGGGCTGCTTGCGGTATTATTCAGAGAAGCTTCTTTCGCACTGGACAGCAGTCAGTAAAGAGGTGAATAACTTGTCACAGTGCAGAGAATCAGAGTGAGTGCCCAGCCGTAGACGAGACATCTATATTGACCTCACCACCACCAAGACTCAGGGAACATAGGGACCGTGGGAGTAGGAAGTCTATGGAATGATGGCTTCTGAACATGACACACCTATCTCACACAGAAACTCGCAACAGCTCTGGTTACGTGCATAAGACCTACACAAAGCCAGCAAATATTCCAGCATGGATGGTATGGAATCTATACCATCTGTACTATATACTATAGATGATATCCAGGCACCACTTCTTATTGAGGAGGTATTCACTGGGTGGTTCTACTTGGAGAAAGTGGCTGCTGTTAGGCTTCCCATGCCCTGGTGGACAGCACCATACCCAGGACGTACAGCCAACGCTAACTGGACTCAATGGGTTATAAAAAAAAAAAAGTGAAAATATGAAATTGGTAGGGGGTGTTGGGGTGACATACGGGGGACTGGAAGTGGAAAATAAAGGGTTGCTATGATCATATTTCAAGGCACACATATGTGAAATTCTTAAAAATAAAGAAAATTTTGAGAAAAGGAAGGGCAGGGGACAAATGGCAGGGAGATTTCTCTAATTTAGCCAGATCTCAACACGACAAAATTGAAGTAGTTCATCAGAACACAGAAAGAACATCTGAAATTATAAAGGGGGAAAGGCCTTATCAGAATGTAAACATTCCATAAAATAAAATAATTATAAATTTGAATGCATAAAAATAAAATGCTTTGCTTAGAAAACATGCCATGAGCAAAGGTGGAAGATAAAGAGTCAACTAAGAAAAAATATTTGCAATAAAAACTACGAGGCTCCAACAGCCTAAGTATAGAAATGGTGCCTACAAATCAATAAGAGAAAAATCTAACTACCCAATACAAAACTGTCGAGGAAACATAAACAGAAAATGAAATATGTCCAGGTTTCCATAATCAGAAAAAGATCTCTGACTCAGTAAGAAAAATGCCTATCTCTCTACTATAAGACATCATCAGATTGGCTATTTCAAAAACTTTGACAATACACTGAAATTTGAGGGAAAGAGTCAGTCTCAAATGCTATTGGTGGATAGGTACTACCATTTTGGGAAGAAAAAAAATACACACACACACACACATAATATCAAATATAAAGTCTTTGAGAAATATATTTCAAATATGTGCTTTTTTTGAAATTGTATATCCATAAAATTATTCTTTATTTGCAGATATAGTTACATCTGTGAACAAGAATACAGTAGTGTTTAGAGATAATCACTTAAAACATACTAAATGCCTTATAGAAAACGCTCATTCACTTACAGGGTGTCCACGCTACAAAATGCTCCATAGCTATTGATGAAGCCATGTGACAGCAATACATCCTTAAGATGGAACAATTTCAAGGACAAAATGCTAAAGAAAAATCTTTGTGAGGCATGTACGGTATGTCAGCAAATCGTCTAAAAGCTTTATATGTTTCTATACAGTTTTATGTTTTGAGTACATTTCTATATATTCAACTCAAACCCTGCAACATGCAGGGCATCGCTACTGATCTTCTGATCTCACAGATGAGGAGGGCAGGCCTCCTCAGAGTTAGGTCATTCATTATGAATATGCATCTACTCATTATGAATATGCATCTACTCATTATGAATATGCATTTTCTATGACTTTTCTCTCCATGCTTCAAAGTGAATATTCACATGTAACATATTTTACAGTCTTATATTTTGTCTTCATTACATATTATTTACTGAGTTCTTAATTTTGGCTTGTATATTTTAGTAGTTTTAGAGTTTGGAGTGAGTCTTTGTTCTCTATCAAATGGCCAATCTTTCTAATTTTTTTGGACCTTATACCCATTGTAATGTAAGATCCAGCTCCTAACAGCTGCACACCTGAATCAGTTCCTAGAGTGTGTTGCTTATCGTGGGCATTTTTGCCATCCTGTCTTGTCATCATGTATGCCTGGTTATTTTTGTGAGTGTCAGACTTTGTAGAAACTAATTGGATCCTAGATAATGTCTGCTTCCGGCAAATGTTTGTTTCTGCTTTGGCAGGAGGGCTACAGAGGAGGCACCCGGCAATGCCAAACTATCTTAGTTCAACCAGGAAATTCTCAGAGGTGTTGAAACCTGAGTTAATAAGCCAATTAAAAATACTGGAAAATAAAGAGAAGAGATTCATTCAACGCCGTCATGTTGAGAAAACGAATAAAAAGCGCTGGTGATTCCTCATAATACACATACCCCAAGTCTGTCTTTTGGTCCTGATATGAGGTTTAGGTTTCAACAGAGAGCAAGAGGAATGGATAACTCAGTGGGTCCTAGTGCTGGTCCTGCCAGTCACTGACCCATCACAGCCTTACTCAGCACATTGGCCCTCAACTGCCCTAACTCTGCAGCCCTTTAACACAGCTCCTCGTGCTGTGCTGACCCCAACCATAAAGCTATTTTCAGTGCTCCTTCATAACTGCAATGTTGCTACTGTTGTAAAACATAATGTAAATATTTTTTGGAGACAGGTTTGCCAAAGGGGTCGTGACCCACATGTTGAGAAGTGCTGCTCTTGTAGTGGGTAATAATTAATAAAGAGATCCACCCTAACAGGCCTCTGCACCACTCTTTCCAAGTATCCGGTAAAGCATGACTCTTAAACTTGAAAAGCATGACTCTTAAATTTGAATAGTTAACCAAATACCTTTATGTATATAAAACTCCCAATTACATACTGCCAGTTTACAATGATAACATCTAACCTCTCCAAAACACCAGAAATACATCTGAAGCCATCTGGATATCTGTGTCTCCTCGTCTGGTCCACCAAGCGCTCTCTCTCTCGTTCTCTCTCTCTCTCTCTCTCTCTCTTTCTCTCTCTCTCTGTCTGTCTCTGCCCCTCACTTCCCTTAACTCCTCCTCCTCTCTCCCCTCCAATCACTGGCCTCTCATTGCCTCAATGTGAATGGATAGGAAATATTTTGCAACAGCTCTGATCTCTCAGAATAAGGTGACAGGTCAGAACTGTGTCAGTTAAGATGTCTTAGTGTCCATCTATCAGATAGCATTGTATACCTGTTTCTATGTGTGTTTGTGCATAAATATGTGTAGGTATATGTGTATCCATGCATGGGGAGGCCAAAAGGCAACTTCTAATGCCTTCCAGTTCTATTATTATTATTATTATTATTATTATTACTATTATTTTACTTTATGTGTATGGGTGCTTTGCCTACCTGTATGTCTGTACATCATTTGCCTGCTATAGAAGCTAGAAGAGAGAACTAAATTCCCTAGAACTGGATGTAGACAGTTATAACTTGCCATGTAGATGCTGGGAATCAAACCAGGGTCCTCTGGAAGAGCAACCAGTTCTCTTAACTGCTGCCCATCTCTCCAGACATCTTGTTTTTGAAACAGGATCACTTGAGGCTGGCTGACTAATGAGCCCTGGGGTCCACTTGTCTCTACCCCTGCAGCACTGAGATGACAAGCTCAGGTCACCACGCCCAGCCTTCTTCATGTGGGTCCTGGTGGTAAAAGTCAGCTTTCTTTGTGCTTGCAAATATTTTATCAGCTGAATGATCACCCTCACCCCATCAGACATTGTTGGAGGAAGGAGGTAAGGGAAGGGTCCAGCCTTTAAAACTACCCAAGATAGATCATTTAATAGAATAACTGAATATAGTATTTTATATGGAGTTTGTGAATAAGATAAAAGAGGAACTAGAGAACAAGGACGGATCTAAACATCAAGAATATAAATATAGAAGGACAAAGAGGATGAACTGATCAGCTCTCACGAGCCAGAGCCGCCTGTCTGGACCACAGGGCTGCAGTTTAACAGGGATGGTGCTCAGAGGAGGCAGGATGACCTGGTCCCTTGACATATCTGCTCCCTCTGGCCTCCATTTGCTTTCCAGGGTCTCCTATTGGCCAATTTAGCAGGAAAGAGCTCCGCCAAAGAGGATAGAATCTGAGTCCAAGTACACTGGTGACTGGCCACAGCAGGCATCGTGAGAAAGACACCCAAGGACCTCTTTCCATGGTTGCTTGTGCGGTAGCAGGAGGATAGGGAACTAGGGCAGCCAGAGGCTGGAGTTGAAAGAGATGTCCTGGGCACATGTCTCACATTAGCAATCCACACACACCGGTGACCCTCCAATGACCCTCAGCAGCCACAGCAGCATCTCTCAAATCATGGGGTGCATTGAAATTACCCATTGTCCCAGAGACACTGTCTACCCCGTGAATAAATCTAGGGTGGTCCCCAGAAACCATCCTGTAACCACCATTTCCTGTGATTCAGGCATGACTTGTCCAAGTAGAACCCACTTGGGAAGTGGTAGGACAGACTCAAGCCACTTCAGAATGGCTTAGTGGCCTTCCCTGTCACGTGAGACCAGTTCCTCCCGGAAACCTCCCTCTCAAAAAAGGCCAAGGTTAGCCCTGACCCCCCCTTCTCTAATCTTTCTGCACAATACCCTCCAAATGCCCTAACAATTTATCCTAATAACTCAGGTCTTCTTTCCTCAGTTGTATGGGACAGCTGAGGACATCTCTCATTTCTATTAAATCCTCGAGATGCCTTGCCCTGCACGTGGCACAAAGGAGGAGCCCAGGGAAAGTTGCCAAAATTGACTGTCCTGCGTTCCCAGGGGAAGGGAGAATCTGAGCTGGCTGAGATGACCAGGAAGGGCTTCCCGGAGGGGAAATCACCCTAGACAAGCTGAGAAAATGCATTCCGGGCTAGAGAAAGGATATGGCACGGTACTAAAGGCAGGCAGGCTCACTTCTATTAGTGAGCAAGCATGTCAATGAATATAAAGTGCTTTGGTGTCTTTTTTTTCCCTGTAAGACATATTCCCTAAACCCACCCTGGGTAGGTCATGTACACCCCCTATCTGGGGCCATCTCTTCCCCGGATGCTAATGAGCGCTTCTAGCACTGATCAAGGGGAGAGACCCCCACAGCTTATAAAACATGCAGATGACTGGTTTTTAACGAATGCAAAATGTCAAACAAAAGCAGCCTCACAGGCCAGTTACTCATGCATAGTAAAGTTCTCAGGGAAAAAAAGGATCAAATAAGTAGAAAAAAAAAAGACCTTGGCTGGAACCATTCCTAATAGGCAATGGACAATTGGGAACAGCGGGGGTCTGCAGGGACGCAGGAGCAAATAGCAAATACATTTGGAAGATATCAGAGACAGCAAGATCAAGGCAGCCTCAAATGGCCCCCTGGCTTTAGTTTCTATTAGGGCAGAGGGCTGGGGTGCAGCCCTTCCCTATAGAAGGGCACAGCTCTAAGCTTCCAATTGTTTGCTTGTTGGGTGGATGGGTGGGCTGGGTCAGATGATGAATGAAGAATCAGATACAAATTCAGGAAAAAGAAAGTGGTTTGAATAGCATTGCCTACCACATGACCCAGTTCCAACTGGGCAGCACTGACTCACACTTTGTCTTCCAACTCATTCCTACACCTTGCAGCCCGTGCAAATGCAAATTTGCTTTTTCATATATATATTTCCTAATGCAGCAGTCATCTACAAAGTCTTTGTTCAAGTATGTGTGTGTACTGAATAGAAGAGTTTGGAAAGGTAAACAGCTTCTGTAGCCTTGTTTTTGACAGGCCTTCCTTTTTAAAGCACAGAGTCTTAAATCCTGAACACTACCCTGGCCTCATCTGCTGGACTGGCTTTCCACTCCGGCGGTGCCAGCGGCATGATCGCCAAAGCACCAGGAGGGCCTCTACCCTCCATCCACAGCCAGCACACACTGGCTTAATGATGCCTGGAATCCCTTTGTCAGGGAGCACTGTTGTTCTTTCCATACTGAGAAATGAGCCTTAAGTTGCACACTTTGTGGAGAGGGGGTTGTTTTCAGCCTCACAGTGGCTTGGACGCGTCCAGTGGGTATCAGAGTTCCAGGAGCAGGCTTCCTTAGAGTAGTGGCCCTCTCTCACATTACCAGCTTGAGCCCCAGGGAAAACTATTTGGCTGGTCTCCAGGGTTCTGCAAGGGCTGCCACCATAGGCAACGTCTGCCCATGTGTCTTCCACTGTCCTGCCAGTATGCAGCTCCTTTGCATCACACACACACACACACACACACACACACACACACACACACACACATGGTTTTAACATAAAATGGCATTTAGAATGCTCTTTACAAGACAGACATTCCGGTGCAGATAGTTAACCATTGTGTCATTTAATGAGCACAGGCCTAGGCCACGGAGAATGGCCATGGCTGAGGTTATGCTTCTTCATGGAGGTTGCAGGTAGTGGCTGGCTAATATGGATACGTATAAACTCCACCTAAAGTGACTGAAGGGCCATCTCCTCGTTGGTAAGCTGGACCCTTACTTTTAGCTTGTCTATCTTGCAGTCCACTGCTTCCTCTGTCCGACCCTGCCTCCTCTACTTACATCAGGAGCACCCTCCAATAAGATTCTTGTATGCTACACTCTACCCCAAGGAATAATCTACCACCCACACAGCCACAGGCCCCAGAATTATATTGTAATGTGGGGCTGTAGAGCTGAGAACATCACTTTTTGTCCAGCTGGCAACAAGGGCACCATGGCAGTCAAGCAGAGGGGCGTGGCTAGCCCTGGTTAAGCAGAGGGGCGTGGCTAGCCCTGGTGTCCTATATATACCACTGCAGAATTTGCAGTCGGGGTCAGCCATGAAGTAGTCTGGGATTCTGATGGAGGATACAGAAAGGCTGAAGTAAATAATGTGATGCTAAGGGGAATATGTCAGAGTGACTTTTAAATCTACAACATTGGGAGGCCATTACCAAGTGCTACTAACCTATTAAGAAAAGACAGTATCAGGCTTGGGGTGATTAACTCCAAGCAAAATGTAAAGCTAGAGAGGTTCCTCCTGGTGTGAGGGAATCATGAGTGCCTCAAGCTGCACAGCTGTGCAAATTCAGCCTCATAATTGGATGCCCAGATAGGACGAGGCTACAAGAGTTCATGAGCCCCACCCCTAACTGGGGAGCCATGGCAGGTGATGGCTTCTTGGAGAGGGATAGTCGGTTTCCTTAAAGGATGTGATTCCGGATAAGTCGGCCATACTCCAATGGTTGGCCCCACACCCAGGAACAAAAGGATAGCACAAATTGGACTAGGTGGGTTATTTAGGGGGAAAATGAGGTTTGGATGGATAGGGATATGGGGAAGATCTGGGAGGAGTTAGGAAGAGGCACTCACACACACACACACATAAATCTATATCTATATATCTATATCTATAGCTATCTATCTATCTCTATCTATCTATCTATCTATCTAGATATAGATAGATAGATAGATAGATAGAGATAGATAGATAGAGAGAGAGAGAGAGAGAGAGAGAGAGAGAGAGAGAGATAGATAGATAGATAGATAGATAGATAGATATGAAAAGAAATGGCTTCAAGACAGAGATTGCTCCCTGGGCAGGTGTCTGGAAGGGCCTGGACAGTTACTTTAGTCTGAGATTGACACAATCTGGACTTCTCAGTCATACTCGTGAATAAAAGGAAACCTTAACAACACAACCCATGGTCAAGGCAAGATGGTGGCAGGACTGTGGTCCTGACCCTGGAAAGAGTCAGGTTGTCTGGACTCTGGGTAAGCCAGGAAGTGGTAAAGAAGTCGGTACAAATGCCATTAGCACTTGCCCGGTGGTGAAAGACAAGACTTCTAAAACAAATGAGGTGCTGCTAAGTAAACGAGTCACTTAAAGATGTCCTCATGGGACAGCTGAGGGAAATTAAAAGGCAGATTAAAGCAACATCTGTATATTAGCACCCTCATAAAATAGAATCGTAATGGGGAGCATGAGCGGTATCATAAAACAATACTAGACCTGGCCTGTTCCTGCAGCACACTCTCTCCGCCTGTCTTAGAATTCATGCAATGGACAAACACGCTTAAGGTCCCACCATGTAACCCCACACCAGGAAGACCACGGGCTAAATGCATCATCACCAGTAATGATGGGTCAGAGGACAAGACAACCAAGCCTGCTATCCCTGCCCTAGAAAGACAAAATGCTTATTTTACATGACCCAACCCCTTAGAAAATAAAATTTTTGAAGTATTAATAGCAAAAATTGTCAGTTATAAGATAAACTCCAGATTCAGTAGACCCTGTCTCAAAAGCTAAGACGAGAGTGTTAGAGGAAGATGCCTGATGCCAACATCTGCCCACTACATGTGTTTGCATGCATGTACACATACACACACACACACACACACACACACACAAACACACACACACACACACACACACACAGAGACAGAGACAGAGACAGAGAGAGACAGAGACAGAAAGACAGAGACAGACAGAGAGAAACAGAGAGACAGATGACACACACAGAGAGACAGAGAGAGAACATTGAATTATAAGTTACAAAAATAGAAGTTACAAATTTTGTATCTGAAGGCCACTGTTTAACCCACTCTTCCACCTGCAGCCTCGTGTCCTCATTCAAAAGCAGAGGAGCCCCAGGTCAGAAGCTTACAAGACTTGCTCAAACACACACGAAAAGTTGTAGGCTCACCCCTACACAGCCAGGCCTCACCCCTACCCCACAGTCTCTCTCTTTGGCTCTCCCTCCCATCCCATCTCTCTCTTCCTCTGTTGCTCTATCTGCTCCGTCAGTTCAAGCCCCAGGCCATCAATTAACTTAACACCAGGAATTCCTTGCTGTAGCCTGAGCCCCTTCCTAGGGGAGGTTGGCATTTTCCTTTGAACTGGCGTATTTGATATGTGTTCTGGGCTTTTCCACATGTTCCTTTCGCCACTGTTTCAGCTCCCAGTTCCCTCCCACCCTGGTGAAGGCTTCTCTGGTAACTGGCTGGAAGCAGAAACGCTCTGAGTAGAAGTGTCTCCTATCTTCCCCTGATGGTCATTCCGCTCTCCCACTTTCTGTCCAGGCTTAGATTTTTGCTTCCCAGAAAACCTGCCCTTCTGTAGATCTATCTACCTTCCTTCCTCTTTCTCACACTTCTCCTCTTCCTTGGTGGCTCCTTCCTTGGATTCCATGAGTCTCCCTCATTCTGCAAAGCCACTCCTCTGGGCTTTGTGCAGCCCTCCTGTGGCTGCCCATGCCTCTCTTCTGTTCCTGAGAAAATCCTGAGTGCTGGAGGTGTCATCTGACACCTTTAGGGAGTGCGGAGGTTACTCTTGTCTGGCAACTTGATTAGCTTGAGAAATACCTAGGAGATGGGTGAAACCTGTCTCCAGGTTAGTCTTCGAGGCCATTTCTGGACAGAATTAGATCATAAGGTTACTATTTAATCAATGCCTTCATCCACTGGAGGCTTTAAAACTTGAACACAGTATTGAAAGGTGGGCCCACAGAGGAGGTGGGCTCTTGCTGAAGGAAGCTGATCGCTGGATACATGTCCAGGAAGGGCACTTCTTGCTCTGGCTCCTTCTTGTCACTCTTCCTGCTTCCTATCCACCACGAAGTGAACTTCCTCTTCTGTCACATGTCACCCACCATGATGTTCTGTTCAAGTACAGGCAGCTGTGTACTGGACGCTTGGAAGTAATGAGCTAAAGTAAGTCTTCAGAATACATGTTCCTGATGCCTACTTAAGAACCAGGCTGTCTGTGGTTACATGGGATGTGCACTTATAACAGGCTCCCAGGGCACAGACTAGATCTCTGGGGAAGCCTCAGTCACCAGACCTCCACACAAACCTGAATTTCCATAAGATATACTTACTGAGAGATGGGAAAGAAAAGTGAGTGTTCTCTGTACCTGTGTCAGATAGGACAGCAAAGCAGAACCAGGTCACAGAAGCCCAAAATGCTGGTAAGGAGTCAGAACTCAGCAAGAAAACAGCATTAGGAAAATAGAACTTGGGCACATTTTAAGTGAGAAAGACCTTAGGTGCATTAAAAGATGTTGTAGCTTGCTTGCCTGGGTTGCCTGTGGTAGCCTATCCAGCTCCAGGGCAGTAGTCAGACACTGGGCGGTGCAGCAGTGGTAGGCAGCCACATCCTGTGAGAGGGGCACTGGGCAGCATTTTAGAACACTCACCAGCTAGGTGCCCTGCACTCTTCAGAGACTCTAGTGTAGTCTGTCAATCTCTGGGATTTCTCCACAGTCGCTTATCAGCTCCCAGGGGCAGCTGGCTATGCACCGTGTGTATCCTTACCTGTACCCGGTTCTGTACTAGGAACTGTCCGGGTCTGCTCCAGGAAATGGGAAGCATGCTATTGTTTCAAAAGGTTGTTATGGCCACCTGTTGTTAGACTGCCTTGTGGTGATCACCTTGCTATGACCCCCTTGTATCCATGTCTTAGTTCACAAGCGGTTGTTATGTATGACTGCCTTGTTATGACCACCTTGCACCCATGTCTTTGTTCACAGGAAGTTGTTATGACCACCTTGTTATGTTTCTATAACTATTCCTGCTTCTACAACTCCATCTTTTAGCCTGCTAAATCCCCTGTTTGGAAACCCTCTATGCCTGGACTATAAGAACCCTTATCTTTCCCATGCCCAATGTTGATTTCTTAAGTCCTGCTTTTAGGGAAAGATAGCCCATGTACATGAATAAAAAATCTTGCTTTAATTAACTGTCTGCTTTAATTAATTTGGCCAGGATGATTTGGGTTGGTGGTCTTACTCCTCACATCTGTAGGATTAACAGTGTAGGAACACTGGTGGAACCATCTGGCCAAAATGGGTCTTCTCGATAGTCAACCTCTCCAATCAAACATAAGACACGCATGAGGCAATGCCCACTGATGATATAGGGAAAACCACAAACAAAGGAGACTTGAGAAAGAAGGCAAACCTAGAAGTTGCTAGAAGCAGTAATAACATCTGCCTCTCTCATATGATCTGAGAGTGGTACCAGAGCCACCACTCCAGTGTGGACAGCACTATCCTGAGAAAAGTGTCACTACCTTGCTGACTGATAACCAGGAGAAGAGCCCTTGTGAGCTGGGGACATGAAAAAGTATTCTACTTCCTCCCTCCCTCCCTCCCTCCCTCCCTTCCTCCTTCCCTCCCTCCCTTCCTCCCTCCCTCCTTCCCTTCTCTCCTCTCCCTTCCTTCCTCTATCCTTCCCTTCACTTGTCCCCCTTTCTCCCTTCTTTTTCCTTCCTTCCACCTCTTCTTTCTTCTTCTTATGCCTTGCTAACAACTTGAGCACCTAAAATTCCAAAAGAAGTTCATCTCCATGGAGAGAAGTCAAGGGACTGTAGACCTACGAACTAAGGGATGGTAGGAAAACTCACTCCTTTTCTCTTGGCCCCTGAACAGCAGAAATGCAGGCAGATAAGACAGTCTGTGTCATTCTGGCCAGATGGCTGGAAGAGTGGCCTCTAGATGTAGGAAGACATAACAGAACCCAGAGATGAGACAGATGAACAGAGAATTTTTGGGACTCGTGCAAATGTTGTTAAGTCTTGGGCTCCATCATAGGCACAGGTGCAGAGAAAAATCAAAGCAAGATTGCTGAGATTGAGAACTGTCTGAGTATGACACCCCCAATCCCGGAGCCCACCTCTAGAAGCACATACAAGGGGAGCTTCAAGCACACCAGAGCCCAACTTAACTTGGAAATTCCCCCAAGGAAGACAGAAAGTGGAATCTAAGCCCAACTGGTTTGAGTGCCTTCCAACACATCAAGTAAACACATACAATCACCATAGACCAGAAGGCTATCTCAGATAGATACTGAAGTCCAGAATCTCTTGACATGTAAAAAAAAAGGACAAGAAAATGTGATTTACTTTCAAAAGAAAGATGTCACCCCTGCCAAAGCTAGAATAAATAAATTAGGAACTATTAGACAAAAGAGGTAGGGCAGCCATTCTACCAATGTGTTGAAAGGAGTGGAAAAAGTTCCCAACAGAAAAATAAAAGAACATGTGGGAGCTTTAGAACCGAATACAACATCTGAAATAAAGAACTTAACTGGGTCAGCTCACTTGCAGAATTAGCGTGAAGGAAGAAATAGCCAGTCAACTTGGAAAGAAGACAACAGAAAGAATGCAATTTGAAGACCATAAGAAAAAACATTGAAGAGAGAGACAGAGAGACACACAGAGAGAAAGACAAAGACAGAAACAGAGACAGAGACGGACACAGACACAGAGAGACAGAGATCAATTCCTCAGGGCCTGTGGGACAACAAAATCACACCCAAACAAATCAGAACCAAAATTCTGAAAACCAGAGACAAAGGCAGATAAAATGCAGCAGAATGAGACAGCACCCTGCAGGAGGAGCCCAGACCTGGGTGAACACAGGTCTCCATGAGAAACCATGAGAGCTCCACATATTGTGATCCCCAAAACAGCCACTAAAAATAACACAAGGAGAAACTGTTAAAATGTCGACAGAAGAACAGAAATCAAGAATTACAAAATCCTCAAATAATCCCAGAGAAGGTGGAGAGGAAAAGACGTGAACGAAAGCCAGATGTGCAGAGAACGCCAGTGACCCACAGACGCAAGGTCAACCATTTCGGTAAGAAGCTAAGTGTGAGCGGTCTGCTGTGCCAAAAAAAGTCATCATATTGGATATTCTAAAAATGAGACAACTAACAGCTGTCTTAAAAAATGAATAATAAGATATAAGGAAGAAAAGAATGTGGCCCATCAGCAGCAAAGACTGTTTCTAGGGAGACAGGAGAGCATCATGGATCTCAAGAGACTGATGAACCTTGGCTGCCACTTACAATGCATTCTTGGCCTTATACTTCACTCCTCTCCACTCTCTCTCCCTCCCCACTCTCTCTCCCTCTCCACTTTCTCTTACCCTCCCCACTCTCTCTCCCTCCCCACTCTCCCTCCCCACTCTCTATTACCCTCCCCACTCTCTCTCCCTCCCCTCTCTCTCTCTGCCCCCATTCTCTCTCCCTCCCAACTCTCTCTCCCTTCCCACTCTCTTTCCCTCCCCACTTTCTCTCCCTCCCCATTCTCTCCCCCTCCCCACTCTCTCTTACCCTCCCCATTTTCTCTCCCTCCCTACTCTCTCCATTCCCACTCTCTCTTACCCTCCCCTCTCTCCCTCCACACCCTCTCTCCCTCCCTTCTTGCCACTTCCCCTCATCTCCTTCCTTGGGTGAAGAGTCAAGATTTTAAAATCTAAACGCAGATGAGACTGTGACCTGGCATGTACTCCTCCACCTTCTATTCTTGAAACAGTTTAAATGCCAAGGTCACAGGCCCATGAGATGACTCAGAGAGTAAAGGTGCTTGTTGCAAAGCCTGAAGATCTGAAGATCTGAGTTCAAATCCCGGAACCCACATAACGGAAGGAGAGAAGCAGCTTCCTCAAGTTGCACTCTGACCTTCGTGTGTGTGTCACAGTGTGTCTCACAGAATGTGTGAATGCTCAAAATACTCTCTCTCTCTCTCTCTCTCTCTCTCTCTCTCTCTCTCTCTCTCTCTCTCTCTCTCTCTCTCTCTCAACAAATACAGCCAGGCCATCTTCCTGTAATGTCCCCCAGAGTGCAGTCCTGCCTCTCCTCTGCTCATTGATCCCATTTGAACTTTTGGAAAGGGATCTCCCCTCTACCTCTACTGCTGCTGTCTTTTCCAAAATGCCTCTGGCAAAGTGCAAGTGTTTTGTTTTGTAACAGGAGACCAAAGTGGCTTCAGACTTGCTGTGTGACCCCAGCAATCTGCCTGCCTCAGCCTTCCAAGTGCTGAGATTTCAGATTTGCCCTTCCACACCCAGCTGCAAAAGGTAACTCTGATAACAGGAGAATGATCATCTGACGGACAACAAAGCCATAAGAGCAACACTGGGAACCTCAGATATCACAATCCCAGGCCTGGGAACCACACACATCACAATCCCAGGTCCAGTTGATGCTTGTAGTGGGAAAAATGCAACATTTAGTTGGCAAGAAGTGCAGGAAACATGAACTCTGTTTCCTCTTCCCTTCTTTCTCCAGCAGAAATTAAACAACCTTTACACACCACATGGTCTTTAGAAGAGGATGCTAATGACGTCCCTGATGCCTCTTCATCTGATCAAACTTTATTGTCTGTGTCAGACTGCCAATTAAGGTATGGCTCTCCTATCGCACAAACTTCCCAAGCCACCCCAAAGGTTAATTGAATCATGTACATGTGATGCTCCAGTAGACAGGGGGTCAGAGAACTCCTTTCAGACAGTGGGTCTGTTGGGAGCACAAATAAAAAGACCAGAGTGAGTGTTACACAGTCAAGGCAGAGGCCCCTTGGTCAGGAGGAATGGCCAGAGCCAGCTTCTCCCACTAATGCTCTGCTTCCCATGGCTCCTCTTTCAAGTTCTGAGGGGTCACCTGCATTTGCTGATAAAGACAGAAATGACCAAAAACAGGCTCAGCGACTAAGCCTGACTCAGATCGCCAGCCTTAGCTTGACCTCCAAAGCAAGACTATGGTGAAGACTTCAAAAGGAATCTCACTTCAAAAGGAATACAATATAGTTTACTCTTGAAGACATTTTGAGAGACCATGGTCCAGAGACAAAGATTGGGGTACCCCAAATTCCATGTTCCAACAAGGGAACCGTTTTATGAAGTTTTATAGTTTCACAGAACAAAGCCATAAGTCATAAATCAAGTTTAAATACACCATTGGGTGCATCGGAGAGTTGGTTGCAGCAAGATGCGGGGAGCTTTTGTGCAGACTTTGCATTCTGTTGGATGATATTCTTAGCTTTGGGACTGGTGAGAGCTAGTGGTCTGCAGCATTAACAGGTTTCAAGAGGTTTTTTTACTAGCCACAGACTGTTGGTTCTCACAGAGATGGACAAGGAATGGCTGCTATTGAGGGAGCTAAAAGATAAGGTAATTAGCCTCCAGATCTACCACAGTCCATTATCTCCACGTTGCTGCAGTTCTAATCAAACATTCTTTGCAGCTTCATCCAAGGTTTTTCATTCACAGCACTGTGGCTTTCCTAAGCATACAAGGAGATGGAATTGAAGAAACTGTCATAGGTTCCCAATCTCCTATGAGGGACATCCTGTGGTTAAGACTAGAGTCATCTAAACCTGTGTGTGCCTGCTCAGAGTATCTGCTCCTACATAACCCTCCACCTCACTGGAAGAGTATCTGCTCCTACATAACCCTCCACCTCACTGGAAGAACATCAGTCTTATATTCAGCTGAGGCTAGACACTCCACCTGGTGGCATCTTGATTCTGAAGAAATAACTTTGATAAAAAAAAAATGTGCTTTTCTTCCTCTGCTCTGCTTTCATTTCCACTAGTCAACAGAATCTGTTCAAGAATGCAGCTGACAGTACTCTCTTCTAGAGAGAGACTGAAATGAGTTTTACCAGGAGTCACAATTTGGAAGACTCACGGGACCTTAGGGATGGTCTGTCCTTGGCTGACTAACAGCCAGCACAGTTCGTGGGCCCTGATGAGGACGTGGTGGATGCATACCAACAAAGACAAATGGATACAGCTACCATGACAGTCCACAGGTAAAGACACTTCCTGCTACACCTGACATGGAAACCTGGGTTGAAACCTCAGGACCCACATGGAAGGAGAGAGCAGACTCTAGAAAGTTGTCCACTGACCTCCATACATGCTATATGCATGCGTGTTTACATACTCATATACACATAAAATCCATCCATCATCAGTCAATAATGAAAAGAAGAAAGACTAAATGGATATATGGCTGTGCTCACTCAGCCTCTAGGGATCCAAACGTGATCTTTTACTCTTTGCTATTGTGGGATTGTGACAAGGAACATAAACAGTACTGGGTATAGCCAAAGTTTCTCCAACTACCTATCTCATTCCATATCTTACCTTCTCAGACCTGCAAGCATTCAATGGGGTATTTGTTAAGCACCTGGTGTACAGGAAACACTCAGTAAAAAGTAGATATCATGATTGTTATTAGGCCTTGTGTCCCAACTGCTCCTGTAGTATAGAGAGATCTTTGTCCTCAAAGTAACTACTTGACACTCTGCTGATCTTCCGAGGACCTGGCTCCAGTTCCCAGCACCCACGTGGAAGCTGCGAAACATTTGTAACTCTGATTCTGCAGGATTCAACACTCTCTCGTGGCCTCTTCAGACAATGCATGCATGTGGTGCAAATGCAGGTAAAACACTCATATACATTAAACAAAATAAATAAATCTATAAACTGCATGTGGCTTTGCTTATTAAGTAAGCCAGCCCAAGCTATGTGTCTCTGCCCCTCAGCACATATTGAATGTAGCAGAAGTGGAGAAGGGACTTATATTATCAGCTCAAGTTAATCTTGCCCAGTTGTCTGCTGGGCACTGACAGGCAGGTTATGGCCTTGGGTGTGGGTTTGGTGATCACCTGGAAGAGGGGCAGAGGCTTATGTGTGGCCAGAAAATGTTAAGGGTTATTGGGGAGCCCAGGGCAGGAGCATCCCTGTAGCATGTCCTGCTCTGGCTAATACATAGTGACTCACCTTTGAACCTTCACTCATCTCTAAATCTGGGCAAAGATCCTCAGCTCTCTGTGGCCGGATAAGCCACATGACTTGCACTTTCCTCTGCATGGGAGCTCACTGACACACAGATGCCCCGGGTTTGCCTTTGCTCTGCTTAGAGGTGACTCCTTCTACTCAGAGAAATGGAAACACAGGCCTTGGTTACTTCCTTGAACCACCTTCAGTAGCCAGGACATGCAAATGTCTCCACCTGAAACCTCCAGAATTCCTCAGTCTGCAGCATCTCCCCCTCCTTTGCTGGAACTTCTGTCATGTTAGCCACTCCATCAGTACCAACCACTCCCTGCCTCACATACTCCTCTTAAGTTTCCTAAAATGAGATTTGTGTGTAAACATCACGAACCAAGGACAGTTGCATACATGTGACCTCCCTCCACAGAAGCTGCCCAGCGGCAAATAATCAAGAAGCATCTGTTTATTAATTGGCTGGCTCATTTACAGAGGAACATTGTTTAGATTGCTTACATTTACTTTTGTTTTTTTATTTTTTTAATTTTGTAATTTTTCTATTGAAAAAGGAAGTAAAAACATTTTATGATAAAATTAAAGATTGACATGAAATATGTTTCTGACAAAATTGAAGAAGCATATAGAAAAACACATTAAGATTGACAATTTCCTGGAAAATTAAAGAGTAAAATGGTAGACATAAAAACATTGCTAAATTAATTGAAAAAGGAATTAGAAACATTTTATGATAGAATTGAAGATTTACATGGGAAATATTTCTAATAAAATTGTAGAAAAATATAAAATAACATTAAAATTGAAGATTGCCATAGAAAATTAAAGATAAAATGGTAGGCATAAAAATATTGATTGAAAGTGGAATTATAAACATTTTCTGATAAAATTGAAGATCTACAAGGAAAATATTTCTGATTAAATTCAAGAAATATATAGAAAAACATGTTAAAATTGACTAATCATGGAAAATTATACAGATAAAATGGTAGGAATAAAAATATTCCTAAGTTGAATGAAAGTGGAATTATAAACATTTTCTGACAAAATTGAAGATTTACATGGAAAATATTTCTGATAAAATTGAAGAAATATATAGAAAAATGTTAAAATTAAAGATTATCATGGAAAATAATACAGTTAAAATGGTAGACATAAAAAACATTACTAAATTGGTTAAAAGAGGAATCACAAACATTTTCTGATAAAATTGAAGATTTACATGAAAAATATTTCTGTTAGACTATGTTTTTTGTTGGGGAATTGAGTCCATTGATGTTATGAAATAGTAAGGAATAATGATTGTTGCTTCCTGTTATTTTTGATGTTCTTTTTATGTTTGTGTGGTTCCTTTCTTTTGGGTTTGTTGGAAAAAAAAAGATTACTTTCTTGCTTTTTCTAGGGTGTAGTTTCCCTCCTCTTGTTGGTGTTTTCCATCTATTATCCTTTGTAGAGCTGGATTTGTGGAAAGATATTGTGTAATTTGGTTTTATCATGGAATATCTTGTTTTCTCCATCTATGGTAATTGAAAGTTTTGCTGGGTATAGTAGTCTGGGCTGGCATTTGTGTTCTCTTAGGGTCTGTATGAAATCTACCCAGGATCTTCTAGCTTTCATCGTCTCAGGTGAGAAGTCTGGTGTAATTCTGATAGGCCTGCTTTTATAGGTTACTTGACCTTTTTCCCTTACTGCTTTTAATATTCTTTCTTTGTTTAGTGCATTTGGTGTTTTGATTATTATGTGCCAGGAGGACTTTCTGGTCTGGTCCAGTCTGTTTGTAGTTCTGTAGGCTTCTTGTATGTTCATGGGCATTTCTTTCTTTAGGTTAGGAAAGTTTTCTTCTATAAATTTGTTGAAGATATTTGCTGGCCCTTTAAGTTGGAAATCTTCACTCTCTTCTATACCTATAATCCTTAGGTTTGGTCTTCTCATTGTGTCCTGGATTTCCTGGATGTTTTGGCTCAGGAGTTTTTTGGATTTTGCATTTTCTTTAACTGATGAGTCAATGTTTTCTATGGTATCTTCAGCCCCTGAGATTCTTTCTTCTGTCTCTTGTATTCTGTTGTTGATGTTTGCATCTATGACTCCTGAATTCTTTCCAAGATTTTCTATCTCTAGAGATGTCTCACTTTGTGATTTCTTTATTGTTTCTACTTCCATTTTTAGATCCTGAATCGTTTTGTTTAGTTCCTTCACTTGTTTGTGTTTTCCCACAATTCTTTAAGGGATTTTTGTGTTTCCTCTTTAAGGGCCTCTACCTGTTCACCCATGCTCTCCTGTATTTATTTAAGGGATTTTTGTGTTTCCTCTTTAAGGGTTTTTATCTTTTGACCCATGTTCTCCTGTATTTCTTTAAGGGAGTTATTTATGTCCTTCTTGATGTCCTCTAAGAGCATTGTGAGATGAGACTTTAAATCCAATTCTTGCTTTTCTGGTGTGTTGGGGTATCTGGGACTTGCTGTGGTGGGAGAACTAGGCTCTGATGTTGCCAAATAGCCTTGGTGTCTGTTGGTAGGGTTATTGCCCTTGCCTTTCGCCATCTGGTTTTCTCTGGTGTTAGTTGGTCTTGCTGTCTCTGGCTGGAGCTTGCCCCTCCTATGGGCCTGTAAACCTGTGTCTGTACTCCTGGGAGACCAACTCTCTTCTGGCAGAGTCTGTGCACAGAAGGCTGTGGAGCTGTCTGGTTCCCTACTGCAAATGGCGGCTGGAAGGGAAGACTCCTGCCCCAGCAGCTCCACTGATCATATGCCCTGTGTGCTCCTAGCTGCACCCTTCCAGAGAGATGGTGGAGATCTCACTTCAGCACTCGGAAGTGAAATCGCTGCTGGGAGATCACTCTCTCGTGGTGGGCTAAGCACAGAAGGCTTTGGAGCTGCCTGGTTCCCTGCTGCAGATGGAGGCCAGAAGGCCATTTACTTTTGTTTTATCTACGTGTATTTATGTGTGTGTGAGTTTTGTGAGAATGTACGCCATGTTTGTTCAGGGGTCTGCAGAGGCCATTAGAATGTGTTGTACCATCCAGCCCTAGAGTTACAGGCAGGTGTGAGCCACATAATATGAATGCTAGGAACTGAACCACAGTTCTCCGAATCATCTCTCTAGCCCTTATTGTTTAGATTGTTTAATGAATTGTGTTTTTAGTTGGTTGACATTGGTTCTCCTCCAAAGGAAGATATTTTTAAGTTTTATTTAAAGTTACAAACTGGGACTGTCCAGATAAGTCAGAATGTGTAGTCTCCCTGAAGCTGGGCCAAGCACTGTTAGGTACTCGTAACAGCCTACTTAGGCCCTGAGCTGACCACATCCAGGTAAGAGTAAATATCATCATCCTTATTTGACACGAGGGAAAATCTGGCTTTTGAGAGGTTAATTAACTTGCCCTTCCAATCAGAACGCAGTCAGCTGGCTTCAGAGCTGGGACTCAGACCCGGGTCTGCAATGCCAAGCTGCTACCTTTGCATGGACTTCTCTGCCATGGAGCCCTTGAGACATCTCTGCCTGCCCAGCCTTTGCTTCCCTGTTTCCCATTCCATTTAAAACAACGTTAATGATAATTTTAAGACATACAAAAAGGTATAAAGATCAGGAAGGCCTGCATGCTGTGACCCAGCTCGAGAGACAAAACACCACCAGTTCATCTTGGGGAGCACTGAGCTCCTCAGTGCTCCCCAAGAAGGCAGGGAACACCTTGGTCATGCTTTCCCAATGGTCACACAAGCCTTTGAACTACAGACTCACAAAGGAGCCGCTGTCAAGTGCTACAGGTTCCTAAAATTTTATAAATGGCGGTATGCAAAACTGGATGCAGCGGTGCACACCTGTAAGGCCAGCAACCAAGAGATGGGAAGGAAAATCAGGAACTGAGCCAGCCTGAGCTACATAGTGATCTCCAAGCCAGAGTACGATAAGGAGACCTGGTCCTAAAAACGAAGATTTTCATAAGCTCATATCATCTTGTATAACTCTCCACCTTCGCCCAGGAACCAGTAAGGGCAGGTTCTATCCTCTTTAGTGCTGCGTAGTGGTCTGCTAGATGATTGGACCATCCTGAAGAACAAGGACAGTTGTGGTTGCTTGCTGTTGTGCTGTACTGTGCCTCCCTGTCCACTTATCCTCAGGCAGAATCTGCACATGCTTCTACAGAATGTAGACCAAGGTGATGATAGATATCTTCACCTTTACTGAATTTTTCCAGATCCTTCTCTGGAGTGGCTTTGGCAGTTTACCTTCTTGCCAGCAGGGTTTCTGAACAAGACTGGTTTACTGTCATCATTCAATGCTGATCTGATCAGGCTTCCTTATTTTGTGACAGTATCTTGAATACTCTGAGCTCTCATCAGACTGTGGTTTTATTTTCATTCTCTGCATCTCTCTGATCCATATAGACACAGTTTTGTCTTCCTGGGCTTTGGGATGTTTGGTTTTCTCTTTCGTGAAGCAGCCCCTCCCCTCTGCCACCCCTGTCTCCTTTCCTCCCTTCAGTCTCTGTCACTCCAGGTTCATCTCATTAAAAGGAGTTTTTGCAAGGGAATATCATTCTTTCCTACATCCTCTGGTGGTTTGAATGAAAACATCCCCTATAGACGTGTAGGGAATGGCATTGTTGGAGGTGTGACCTTGTTGGAGTAGGTGTGGCCTTGCCAGAGGAAGTGTGTCACATCGGGTGGCCTGCCAATCCAGATTTAGAACTCTCAGCTACTCCTCCAGTATCATATCTGCCTGCAGGCTGCCATGCTCCTACCATGATGATGATGGACTAAACCTCGGAACTGTAAACCAGCCCCAATTAAATGTTGTCCTTTAAAAGAGGTGCCATGATTCATGGTGTCTAGCACAGCAATAGAACCCTGTCTAAGACATCCCCTCACAGCAACTCCCAGGACTCCTTTGAATTGAAGGATTATGCCTGCTGACATAGGTGACAAGTGCCTTAACTAACAGACCAAGGGATGCTACATGTTGCCCAGTCTTACAAAGTCCCTGCTTCTAAAGCTGTCACTACTTGGGGATGGAGAAATCACTCAGGAGTTAGAAGTTAGAGTTACATTGCTCTTGCGGAGGACCCAAGTTTGATTCCCAGTACCCGTGTCAGAGGACTCACAACCATCTGAAACTCCAGCTCCTGGAGATCCATTGGATTTGACCTCTGTGGGCACCTGCATACACAAACACACACACACACACACATACACACATACACATATGCACCCACACATATACACACTTACATACACATTCACACACACACACATCCACACACACTCACATACTCACACATACACATATACACATATACATACACTCATGTACACATTCACACACACACACATTCACACACACAATTAAAAATAACAAAAATATGTCTGAAATCTTCACTTCTGTGACTGGCCTTGGTAACATAGGCTTGTAACCCTAGAAACTTCAGAGACAGGCTAGAGGATCACTGTTCAAGGCCTGGCTCAGCAACAGAGTTAATACAAGGCTAGCCTGGATAACTTAGGAGGATCTGGTTCAAAACTAAAAAGTAAAAAGAATGTTCAACTGCCGCCAAGTGGTGGAGCAAGGGACAAGAGGCCCTGGGTTTAAACTATACAGGAGCAGAATGTATTTCCTCACTGGGGTCTTGGGATGGGAACAATCTGGGGTACATTCCTGCAGTGTTCTAAAGTTCCCTGGGAGAGTACTTCCCAAGTTTTCGATTTACACATAATCTTAAAATTATATTAACAGAAAGCACTTTCTGAGCTAGCTTGCTTGCTACTGTATGGTCACAAAACCTGTTTTCCTGATGCTGTAAGCAGTTTGCTACAAAAAGACACCTCTAAAAGCAGCCTGCCCTAATTTGGTAAGGCTCTGGAAATATAATACCCAGCTCAAAGTGGCTTTAAATGTATCAGTAAGCTTGCAGATATGACTTTCCTGGGCTGGTTCTGAGAGTCAGTGTTACCACTAAGGGCGAGCTCTATCTCACTCTGTATAAACTCATTCTTGACTCCTCACCCCTCATGGTTCCGTGAGAACAGCTCTGTGCTCTAGGCTCCTGTATTCAGACAACCAAGTTAAAGTTTGTAAGGCAGGGAGGCTCTGGTAGTACCCGACCAAGGTCAAGAGCAATCTTTCCAGTACAGTTGTCTCTGTTGGGGAGTTCTTGGTCCATGGTTTTACACTCTTGAGGTTTGTTACCAATGGCCAAAACATTCCAAAATACAAAGATCCTAGAAATAGCTAATTCACGAGTTTTATGCTACACAGTATCTAAGTAGCAGAAGGTCGTGTGCCTTCCTGCCCAGGTTACTTCTCTAAGTATAATTAGAACAGTGTGCTCTTGCTGTGTTTGCTACCCTCCTGTTAGTTACTCTGTAACAGTCTTAGCTATCAGACTGCTTGCAGTCTTACCACCTTCGTGTTCAATAACCTTATACTACGTGTCAGTGACCCCTTCAATAATGGCTCTCAAGCACAAAAGCAGTGTCACAATTCAAATGTGCCAGAGACAAACTCTAAGCAAAAAGGCCAGTAAGTTGGTAAGAAATCTAGCAAGAAAGAAAAAAAAAGAGAAAAAAGAAAAGAAAACATGTACTTACCTGGAAGGGATCTGCAGAAGAAAAACATCTTTTCTATGAAGCTGTAAAGAGAAAAAACTGCATGCTGGGTCTGCTGGCACAACTCAAGCTGCTAAAGTTCAGACCACTTCCTACTGCTGGTTCTTTCTGGGGCTTCCTACTCTTCCCTTCCTTATATCACAACCCATGTTTCACAACAGGAGTAAGACTAGAGAGCAGAAAGAGTCTGTAACTAGACCCCAGCAGAAGTGTGCTAAAATACTGCCTCCAATGTTATACATATCAATTGAGTAATAAGGAGACATTAAATTGACATTGTTAAATGTCAATACATTTAACAACTTAAATTAGAAAGATAAAAGGTCTCATATCTACTAAAGAAATTAATTAATACCTTTAAATACCAAACACAGCTTTCCCACAAAGGAAATATCAAGAAGAAATAACACTAGTCTCCCCACAAAGTCTTAGAGAAAATAAGAAGGAACTATACTTGCCAAACCATTCGTGAAGACATGATCACCCCATCACTGAAACCAAATATACTGCAAGAAAAAAAAACTACAGGTTACCCTTTCTTTGATATAATCACAAAATTGCTTAACACAGTCTTAGTAAGTCACATCCATCAACATGTGAAAATGGAAATGTGTACCAGGTGATGTTGGCTTAGTGATCAAAAGTCAATCGGTTTGATCGTCATCCCAGCAAAATAAACAAAATGCCTATGTTTATAGAAACAGACATGGAAAATACATTTGGCAAAACTCAACACCCAATTGTGATTTTTCAGACAGATGTCAGCAAATCAGAAAGCTGATGAAGATTCATGGGAAGCAATAGGAGGAGGGGCTAAACACTACAGTCTTTTCTCCTAATATTAGAAACATTACAGTGATTTTCTTTCTTATCACCCTACCATATTCAGGGATCATAGCTGTTGAAATAAGGCAAGAAAAAGAAATAAGAAGCTTCCAGTTTAGAAATAAATAAGAAATGCTCTTATTTGTAGAGAACATGACCATATGTTGAGAAATATATCAGAAAGACACATTTGCTCACCAATAACCCTGTGCACATTAAAAAACTAATTATTTCCAAAATTGCCTAAAACTGAGAAAAGCATAAAAGGCTGTCAACAAGCAAGTGGATAAGCAAGTATTCGTCATTAGGAGGAGACAAACAACTGATACTTATAAGAACACAGATCAGCAGATACCTAGATAGAGACACACATGTATCTGCACATTTACCTTGTTGTGAAATTCTACGAGATAAAAATATAACTAATTATAAATAAAGAGATTTTTTTCCTGAGGGCAGAGTAGGAAATGACTGGGCAGAGACAAGGAAATCTTTAAGACTCATAGATAAGATGCATGTCTTGACTTCAAGTAGTTAGATGGAGGTATTTATCTGTCAAAACGTATCACACACTATACCCTTAAATGTGCATGTTTTGGCTTTTGTAAAATATATCCCAGTAAATTCAATGTGTAAACAAAAGTCTGTCCCTTAAACTTACAGAGTGGCTTGGACTAGTTAGAGTCCTTCAGAATCCTCATGAAATGACAGCAGTTAATTGTGTTCCAGGTTTTGTTATGATAATTTAAATAAGTGTCATAACTCTTTAACCAAGTCTGAAACTTAAAATAGTATGCAAGTGCTTAGTAATTGTATATATATATATATATATATATATATATACAAACAATTATATAATATATATATTATACTAGTATATAATATATAGTACTATATATATTAGTATTATATAATTATGTATTTTACTAAGTACAATCCAAAGACCATAGAGAGAATAACCCCTCATGTTGAGATTTTAAATGTGATAACAGGTTTAGAAAACACTTTCAGGAAAGAACTCAAGGTCAGAGCTTCTTAAGTTGGCCATTTCTTCTTATCCCAGGAAGCCAGCCTTGTACTGGGAATTTAGATTATATCTTACTTGATAGAGCAACTTTCTTCCTTTGACCCTTAGACCCATGTTTGTAAGTAAATCTTAAACCATAGGACTCAAAGGACTATGCTCAAGTCACAAAGTCTAAATTCCAAAGTCCCTAGAATAACCTAGCGTATCACCCTGAGCAGGCTAGAAAGGGTTGTTGAGCAGAGCTCTGGTCTGTGAGCATCAGAGCAATCACAGGGTGTGAAACTTTCCTTTGGAGGTGACAGAGAAAGTGGCTAAAAGAATGGGGAGGCAGCCTTGGGTGTTCTTCCTGTGTCCCTATTCCCCTCCCTCCCCAGAAAGGGTAACAGACCAGGGTTTGTTTGCCCTTGATATTTAAGAGAGCATAGGAGTCCAAGCTGATCTCTGCACAATTGTGGTCCTTCGTGACCCTCCTGCTCTCTTGCATCCTCTCTCCAGGACAAACAACTAGGGATGAAAAGGTCAATGAACAGGTAGCTCAGCTTTCTGACCTGGGAGGACATCTCAACTTCTGGATGCTCAGGAGGAGCGGGGGCAGGGTGGGTGGGAGGTGGAGTAATTAATTTCTATGCATATCATTGCCAAGACTGCTTACTGATTCGAGGAAGGAGATTAGACATGTCACCTTGTAAATTGAGTCAGAGACTTCGCCCCGGTGCTTGGCTGGCAGGTTTACATGGTGCCTGACACCGTAACAAGCGTAGGGTACAAACAGGCAGCAACTCCCTTGGGTGATGGACAGGGGGAATTGGCCCAATAAATTGTTCTCTGTAAAAAGCCATGTTTCTCTCATTAAAAGGCAGTGAATTCTCTATTGCTTCTCATTAGCTCTGGCCTTGCTAGACATGAGGGTGTAATTGACAGTGTGGTTACAGGAGGTGGACCCCGAGGTGAAGAAGACAAAGAAGCCGAAAAGAGATTCTTATTTATTAAGGTGGAGGTGGCAGGCGACTGCTTAATAAGTTTTGGATGTGGGGGCCGGGAAGTGGGAGACAACTTGGGTCCTCTGCGGGCTGGTCCAAGGGCATTCGCTCCACCCAGAGAGGAGAGGGTTGGCCAGACTCAGGCCGCACCAGGCAGAGACACACTCAGGCATGGAGTGAGCAGTGGGCACTCGACCACAGTGCCAGGGCCCAGGGTCCGAGTCCACTCCTAGATTTTTCACAGATCAGTTATCAAGCAATTTTGGAAAGTGCCCTAATTCTTCTCGAGTTTTTATTTCTCTGTCAGGAGAAGAGGAAGGGGTGAAAGCTCCTTTTTCTTTCTTAGAGGACATGCCTCTTTTTTTTTTTAATCATTCAAGGTAAATTTCGATATAAAAAGTTCACATCGTGACAGAAGACAAAGCTCTGATCCCTGGCGTCATTCTGTCTTTGCCATCTCAGTTTGGACCCAAGCATACTTATTTACTCAGGATATATAGAGATCAGTTTGTTGCTCCCATTTTCCCAGAAGCAGTTGCTAGCCCATCCAGGCTGGCTCCCGTGTCTTCTCACAGGCTCTCTCAGAGAGCCTTTGCAGAACATGAAAGGCTCTTGGCTAATTGGGCACAACACATACTGTCTGCACATCCAGCCCTGGCTCCTCTAGGAAGCCACAACTGAACACTTAGGAGTAAGGCACAGACCAACCAGCTCAGACACCTGGAGGGTCTGCCTTGGACAGTAAAGACCTGGAACTAGTTGGTGAGTCCTATACCATGAGACAGGCAGAAGGTGTGCTGTTCTTTACAGTGGTTCTAGGGAGAAGAACTCCAAGCATGCCACACCCAAGGATCTAAGACACACTGGGTAGCACATGCTAGAGACACCTTAAGACAAGAGGCTGTGGTCTCTTCAGGAGAAATGAAGGTGAGGTCAGCTATCCCCTCTGGAGTCTCTGTTCTCCCCTGGGGGAAGTATGGGTCAATCGGGGATGGCCCAAGATCTTTCCCAATTCTGCCCAAGAAGGCCATGGAGGGATGATGTGAGCAGAGTAGAAAGCAAGAATGAGAAACGTATGTCCAGGGAGGGTGGAAGAGCATACAGGCTCTCCAGTGGCCTTCCAGAATACCACCTAAGAGCCTTGGCCCGCAGGGCAAGTCGGAACTGAGAGTTTCCAGATAGGTGATCTGGAGTAAGAACACCTCCTTCCACTGTTCCTTGTAAGGATTAAAAAGCCCTGCAGGCCAGAGGAATGTGGGGGGAGGGAAAGGAGGCAAATGGAGAAACTGATCACCTACTAGACAGCCAGAGCTTCCCTGGGTGGTGGAAGGGGAAAGAGGTGGAGTATTTAAACATGAGTTTACTAGACATTTTAATTATTAGTGTGAGATTATCCTTCTGACTGGGTAGATGATCAACCACCTGTGGTGTAATGGCTTTGAGCCCCCACAGAACAGATTTGGACCCACAAGGTGATAAAGACAGGGTAGAGAATGCAATTAATTTTTTTCCTTGAACTCTAGTGAATTTGTTTCTCAGGGCTTCTATCACAAAATACCTGAGACTGGATGGCTTAAGCAATAAAAAGTTATTATCTCACAACTGCGAGGTCTGAGATTCCAAAATCAAGGTCCTGCCTGTCAGAGCCATGGTCCCTCAGAAGGCTCCAGGGAGGAATGTGTGCCAGGCTTCTCTCCTGGGTTCTTGCAGCTTCGGGCATTCCTTGGATTGCAACAGGCCATCTTCTCTCTGGTCTCTTCCTTCATCTGACCTCTGGGTTGTGTCTCTCTGAGTCCAAATTTCTCTTTCATATAAAGAAATGTCTTGCAGGTTAGGGTATTCCTTAAGAACCTGCCTGGAACTTGATCAAATGCAAAGACCATTTCCAAATAAAGATGTATTCATGGGTACTGGGGTTGGGGTTTCGGCACCTTTGGAGAGTACATGATTAAATCTACTTGATCAAAAAACCCTCCTGGCCTGAGAGCCTGCTATGTGTCACATGCTGTGATGGGCACCTGAGATGCTGAAGATGCGACATACAGTGACCTTGCATACAGGGGAGCATGGAAGAAGAGTTGCATTTGACAGACTTCTCCTGTTCCCAGGAGTGGCTCCTCTCCCTGGAGAAAGTGATTCTTAAATTAAATCTTGAACATCAAATTGACTATAGTGTGGACAAAATATGGGTAGACAGACTGGAATGGCAGATACCTAACTGTCCTGGCTTTTCCAGGGCAAGGATGGTTCTGAGGATGTGGAAATTTCCAGCGTTCAAACTGGCAAGAGCTGGTCACCCTAGATTAGGAGTCACCCGACTTCAACACACTAAGAAGTCACTGTCTATCTGAGTAACACTGAAGACATACAAAGAAATAAAATGTAAAGAAGTAAAGCCTAAATGGGGCCTTTGATGAGGGGAGGATTTGAATGAGTGGGAAAGAGGCTTCTACAGGAGAGGGGAGGGAACACCATGAACAGAAGACCACGCCCAGCGTGTGTGTGTGGGGGGGGGTGGGGCTCAGAAACCAATAAAGAGTGGTTTCTGATGCAGGAGCTTAAATAAAGCCTTGAAGAAAAAAGACAGAATCATGCCCACGAGAGGCCATGCCAGGAAGATGAGAAGGTCCAAGAAGCCAGGCGTATCCATGAGAGCCTGCTGGAATTGGTGGGCCACTGGGGCTCCTAAACTACAGATGCCTGAGGATTGTGCCTCTCCACGCCTATAGAAATAAAGACCTTTTGTTCTTTCTCCTTGCTGTCCATTTACAACCTTTCCTTCCATGAGCCTAGCAGTGAGAACATCTGCATTACATCCCAGGCCATGTAGTGAGCGCCAGGAGCATGGACCATTAGCAACAAGAGAAAAGAGCAGTGGTTTAAGGGGATGATACAAAAATGAACTAAGCGAGCATGAAATCACAGATAAGATGATGCGTCAAAGATGGGGGCCGAGGGTCCCACTGGCAGTATAGCAACAGGATCCGAGTTGGCAGGAAAGTGGTGTCTGCCCAGCATGACTCCAGAAGAGGAAATGATCAACAAAACATTTCTGAGAGCTTGTAAGCAGGGTGGAGAGGGTGGAGGTGAAAAGGCCAGGTTTTACCTGTCCAGGTAAGGAATCTACTGTAGCCCAAGGCCTCTTGAGGCTGAATTCCCCACGTGTCATTGGAATTTTTCCTCAACAATTAATTTGTCTTCCTCCTGATTGGCTGTCCAGATAATTGGGAGATCGGAAGAAACTGGATCGAATACCATTTCCCCATAATAAAGAGCGTGGTTCTGCTCACCAGCGTGCAGGTTTTCTTAATTTCCCCCACCCCTTCCCTTCCCCAGCCTTCACTGAGAGGCTACCAAGACCAGTCCAACTGCCTGGCACTCTGTGCCTTGTTGTCCTCAGAAGAAATACGGGCAAAAAGGGAGCCTTAAAATTAAATAGCATGGACTGTCCAATAATTAATTTGATTTTATACCCATTGTTTATTTAATACAACTTGAAAACTACATTAAGAAGACACAACCAAGCAGCGTAGCATGAAAATGATCTGGAAGCTTTCCAAACGAAGGCCAGGAACCAGCAAATTGGTCAGATGTGTGGGAGGACTCTAAGATGCAATCCACAAGCCGCGTCCCCACATGGCTCAGCAGCTAGAGATACTCGCCAAGTATTTGAGCTCTTGATCCCCAG
Organism: Tokudaia tokunoshimensis; assembly: GCA_036184795.1. NCBI lineage: Eukaryota > Metazoa > Chordata > Mammalia > Rodentia > Muridae > Tokudaia > Tokudaia tokunoshimensis. The sequence continues at coordinate 72,666,295 of BTHU01000017.1, forward strand.
GCTGTAGAACAACCGGAGGCCCCTGGACAAGCCTGAGCCAGAACGGTGTTGGGAGTAAGGAGAGTATCAGCCACAGGCTCTAGGAGGCTGGACTAGGGTGTCCATAGCGAAAACAGGGAGGCAGAACCTGTGCAGCCTGCCTACCCAAATGCCATCTGAGCAGTAGGTCACCTGCTGCCAGCTCGAAGGTCTTCAGAAACCACACTGTGTGGCTTCTGCCTCTCCAGAAGTAAGTTGGATGCTCTAGGCAGAGCTGTGTCCCTCAGAGACCTGGTTTCTCTCTCTCTCTCTCTCTCTCTCTCTCTCTCTCTCTCTCTCTCTCTCTCTCTCTCTCTCTCTGTGGTTTCTTTATATCTGACCTTCCTTTGACATTCCTAATCATTCCACCTACAGCCCAAACTGCCTCTCTCTCATCCACAGGACTTCCTGGAAAACAGCCCACAGACCCTAATAACAGCACAACACCCATTGCTCTCTGATATCCAATCATTAACTACATCCTAAGCCTTGTACCAGTCTCCCTCATTGCCCATTCATCTGATGCAAAGGCCTCAGCACTACCCCAGTGAGCCCAGGCCCATCTCACTTGCAACATGGCCTCCTGCTGTAGGTTTTGGGTCTTTCTCCATCTCTTGCCTTCCTGGTTCATTTGGTTGGTATCTCCCCCGAGAGCCTCTGGGCTGCAGCCCTCCCCTTCCAGCACACACAGTCTGAACTAGACTGTCTTCTGCTGATCCTGTAGGATAGCTATATCCAGGATCCTGTGACCAGCCAGTAGAGCTTGTTAGCCGTTTGCAGTGCTGAGTTTCCAGTGGCTCAACTTCCTTGGGAGCCACACCCAACATCCCAACCCTCCCTTGTCTGTCCTGGTGTGACCAGCCTGACTTCCCTCAGCACCCATCCCTAATAACTGCCTTCTTCTCGTGCCTGTGATTGGAATGCAGTCCACTCCCAGGCCCCTCCACGGAGGCAGAGACTTTGAAGTCCCAGGCTCTGCCAGTCAGAACCAATAGGACAATAATATTTAATCAAAACAATCTTTTGTAATGGCCAATTTCCATGTCATTGATCAATAAGAATATAATATTGAACTGAACTGATGGAAAAATGTTGCAGCAAACAACTGGCCCATTGATTTTTATTTTTTATATCCATGCTATGATTAGAGACAATATGAGGCTACATTTTCTCAGGGACTAGGTTTTTTGGTAAGGACTCATGGGCAGATGAGTGGACAGAGGAGGGAATCCTGAGAAAGAGAGCATTCAGTCTGTGATTGTTGGTTGCTAATAAGACTAACACTATTGACTCCTATAAGAATGTGAAGTTAAAGAAAGTTTCATACAAATTTAATTTACGTATCAGCTTATCAATCATTTAAATATGTATTGAGTATCTTCTATATACCAACCAAGGCATTGGGCACAGAAGTTATGAAGATGAATAAAAACAGTAGCTCAAAAAACTTGCGATACAGACAAGAAACAGACTCTTGAAGGATTACCTGTGTTCAGTGTGATGACAGACACACAAAGGGCATTATGGGAGCACGTGGGAAACAATGGGGAAAGGAGATGATGAAAGACTTTTCAGAGAGAAGTATGAGCAAGAGAAGGAGGAACAGCTCACAACCATTGTAACTCCAGTCCTAGGGCATCTGACACCTTCTAGCCTCTGTGGGCACCAGGCATACACATCATACACATGGTACACATACATGCACTTGTAAAATAAATAAATAAATAAATAAATAAAGTATATGTCTGTATATTTGAATTGCATATGTATGTATTCAACAATATATATTGACCATGTACTCAATAGGTAATGACTATGTATATATTGAATATATACAATGTATGTGTTTATTGAACTTCTCTAATGTTCATGTGCTACTAACTGCTTGGTCCTTGGTGTTGTGGTGATGGTGTGTCCTAGGGCAAGGTGATTAGATAATAGGGGCACAAATCTCAGAGCACTGACACCATTTTGGCAGAACCACGTTAGTTCTGATGTGAATGGGTTGTTAGAAACTGAGTTTGGCAGCTCACCCCCTGGCCTCCCTTCTTCCCATGTGATCTCTCCTGCACACCCTCATATTATGATGTTATCTGTCAGGAGATTCTCACCAAAGCCAAAAAATTCTAAAATCATGCTTTTGAACATACAGAGTAATTGGCTAAATATATCTCTATTCTTTACAAGGTATTCAGTCTTGGGTGTTTTTGTTATAGCAATATAAAATGGACTAAAGACAGCTCTAAGTTACATATGGAAATTAACTCCATGGTACATGGGAAATTCATCTATATTCTTTGAGACAGGCTCTCATTATATAAGCCTAGCTGGCCTTGAACTCACAGAAATCCTCCTCCCTCTGACTCCTGGAGTAAACACATGCACACCATAAGTGGCTAAAGATAAAACCTTTCTGTTTTTTGAGACAGGGTCTCAACTCTGCAACCTTGGGTGCTCTGAAACTCACAGACATCCTCCTGCCTCTGCCTCAAAGGTGCTGGGATCAAAGGCGTGTACCACCACACCTGGGAGGAAATCCATTTTTTAAGCAGATGCCTGACACAGTCAGAGTTGATGTTAGGAAGTCCACGGGGGCTTGAGGAAGGGAGGAAGAGAGAGGGTGAACCCGGGAAGAGGGAGGCTGGAGCAGGGTGAGCAGGGCACCACGTGAGGAGTCAGGAGGCTGAAATCGGGTGAGGTCCTTAGCTCCTGGATAGGCCGGAAGATTGACTGGGAGAGACAGGAAGATGGAAAAGCAGAAAAGACCATGGAAGTCATGTGGGACATGGTGACAAAATTAGCTCCACAGTAGACCACCAGGGCCCAGAACATCTTTAAAGCAGCAAAAGAAAACCAGAAATATTGCCTCTAACAGTAGCAGGAAGACTTATTACCAACTTGCTTACAGAAATAATGGATGCCTGGAGACACAGAATAACACATTCAACGTCCTGGAAGAAACATCTGCCAACACTGAATTCTTACAACAAATATATCCTTCAGAAGCAAAGGCCAAAAGGGTTTACAGCTCCTGGCTGGGACATAGCAGCAGTGGGAAGCAGACCAGCTCTCCTGCCAAGAGTTAGAAGAGCCAGGGCAATAGAAATGGTTCCTTTGGAGGCATGAAGTCTGCTGAGGAGAGAGCTAGAGTAAATTTTGAGAGGTGAGCTGACTTGTGCAGCCCTCAGGATTGAGGAGAGGATGTACCAGTGGCTGTGCTGGAGACTGGAGAAAGGGCGGGCCAGGATGGTGTGAGGATGGCGATGGGGGATGGCTGCTGGCTCCGTGCTCTTCTCTTCTCACACACAGGGCTCCCTGGGCTGCTATTTCTTCTGCACATGTGGCTGACATAAGGCCTCGGCTTCCTGCTGCCTGGGATGTTGGGGTGGCTTCCCTCGGCTCCCAAATGGGTGCTCCAGCCCAGGACTGCATCCTTTCTTCTGTCCTGGTAACCTTTCCCTGGAGCTCAGGGACATTTGTCTTGAAATGACCTCAAGATGATGCAGGTTTAACAAGAGAATGAAGGTCACAGTCAGGCTTGGGAAAGGGGAAGAGCTGAACGCAGAGATGGGCCACAATCCAGGGGCTACTAGTTTGGAAAATCCAGGATCCTGCAGCCTTGTCTCAATACAGCAGTGTGTGTTTCTGCTCTGCTTCGTGCTTGCTACCCTTCTTCCTGCCTGGCAGATCCTTCCAAACCTAATTTACCTCTGCCTGTTGGCCTATATGTCTCCTGCAAACTTGACCACCACCAGGAGCCATCAACAATTGGGTGGGTTCCAATTGTCAGCGACCCAGTCAGAACACGCCCAATTCAGGACCACAGACCACTTAGCCCTGGTCACAGGCTCTTTTGTGGGGTCTCACTCCTGTGCATAAGCTCCCAACTGCCCAAGCAAATCCTAAGCTCCCGAAGGGCAAGGACAAGCCCCTGATCAGCCACAGCAGGTAACAGACAGTTACTATTGCACTGATAAGAGGTCAAGCACCTGTACTCTCAAGGTCACAGAGAACAAGACTCTCAGTGTTGGAAGGCTGAACTTTAAAAATGAAGCAATATGGAGCAATATGGAGCTGGAGAGATGGCTCAGTGATTAAGAGCACAGCCTCCTCTTCCAGAGGTCCTGAGTTCAATTCCCAGCAACTACATGGTGGCTCACAGCCATCTGTAACAGGATCTGATGCCCTCTTCTGGCATTCAGGCATACATACAGATAGAATATTCATATATTAAAATTTGATTTTAAAAAAATAGAGCAATATTTTCAAGGTTTCTTTATAAAAAGACTGGTCAGCATTCTCCCCCTCCTCCTCCTCTCTCATATATCTCTAATATATATATATATTATATCTATATAATATATATATAGATATATATATCTAATATATATATATATATATATATATATATATATATAAATACTAGCCTGAAGAGAGCTAGTATTAACCTTGTAATGTGAATTTAAGAACATTAACTATCTTTCCTAAAAAACAACAACAAAGTGCATCTTTATCCAAAAAAAAAAAAAACACCCAAATATCAAGCAAATTTTGAAGGTCCAAGGGCACTCACACCCTTCTAACTCAGGCAGTGACCCTTAACACCATGTCCAATGGGGACTGTTGTCGAAATTGAATTCCATGAGAGATGAGAGTGTTCCTGACACACTCAGATACTACCTATGATTTATTGGCCATCCCTTAGCCCTACTGAGCAAATCACTGAACCCATGTCTATGTGTAAAAGGGGATAGACCCTAATCCCTGGGACCCATGAACAAAATGAAATGCAGAAACATGGACTTTGCAATCATGATTAAGGGTGATCACTTTGAGGGTGATTAAATATGATTCCCACAAACTTAGCTATTATTCTACAAACACAAGTATACGACCTTAAAGTTCTTTAGGTCAGCTGTCCAACAGGTTCTCCCTTGGACAAGGTCAATGCTCTAACAGGGGTGTGCTTCCTCTGGGGGTGCCAGAGAAGCTGGTCCTTTGCCTTTCCCTGCATCCTTCCTGCTTCTAAAAGTCACCTGCTTTCTTTGGCTAACGGCCCCATCCTTCAAACCCAAGTCCTGCCTACACGGTCAGTGCATCTGAAACTGTGTGGGATGGTGTGGAGACTTGTGTGCAAAGAAACCATCATTCTGGGAAGTGTTGTGAGAGTACACCAATGATGTAGTGTAGGAGCCAAGAGGGCAAGGGAGGAGGACTGCAGGGCACAGACAAAGGGAATCTGGGCAAGTCTCAATGCAACGTGAGACTCAGTAGGTCCCTAAACGACCTCGATTAGCTCTTTTACCTCCTCTCCTCTGGGGCCCTGGGAGGACATGCGCTCCTGGGCACCGAATGGACACCTGGGAGGCAGGACTAGGTAGATCAATCATCCCATAACAGCAGGACACTGACAACAGCAAGGAGGTGGGAAGAGGGCTGGAAGAGAGGGCACCGAAGAGGATGGCGATTAACCGTTCACAGTGCCCTCACCTTTTAATTCTCATTGAAGAGACCTGATTCCATCTTGATAGAAAACATGCCCGGCGCATGGTTCAGGAGGCTATAGAATTGAGAGCTATTAAATACTAAAAAGACAAGGTGAGAAACAATTTGCAAAATCTCCTCTTTTTATAGACTGCAGCGATTGAGAAAAATTGAGTAAATTCCCCAGCTGCCTCAACTGCAGTCTGTTTCAAGATTCCATCAATTTTTTACGGTACAATCAATATTTATGAATCCCCAAAGAAATGTCGCAAAGAGAAATCCTAGTACAACATTTTCTCAGTGGTTTGCAGAGATGTAACAGGGGGACCTAAATAACTTTTAAAATAATCTCAATGACAATCAAAGACTCTTCCATAGCCAATATGGTTTAATGTCGGTGTTTATATTAGCCTTGGTCTGCAGAGGGCGGGGGTGGGGAAGGGGAAATCCTGCAGTTTAATCTGTCCAAAAAGTGACCCAGGCTATAATAACTACACTGTGATATGGTACTTAAAAATTCAAAGGAAGTGCTATATTAAAAAGTCCCTGGATTTTTTTTAATACATTAAAATACCCTCCATTGGTTAAGCAATAGATTTTTTCAGTCAGCTGGAAAGAAAAGATTTCTGGGGAAAAAATAGGCAAACAAATCCACGTTGCTTTAATGGCTACTTTAGGTTTAATATCTAAACTTATTTAAATAACTCTGAGCCCTCCTGCTGAGAAATATTGAAACTAATGGATTCCTTTGTGCGTAATCTCCATTTAAATGTAGAGTTTAATTTCCCTTTCGGCTAAACCTGTGTGAAACTAGTCCTGAAATGTCCCTCTAAAAAACAGAAAACCCCATATAGAATATTTAGAGGGGACTTCTTCATTTTATTTAAAATTGGTTTTAGGCATTAAAACTAAATAGCCAACCACAAGTGAGCCCACAGACCCCATAAGTTTATACCTGGAGTCTGTGGTGGGCACTGGGTGTACCGCCATGCCCGCGTGCACAGACACCCACGTGCACAGCCAATTCCCACAAGCAGACACCATGTACGCAAACACCCATGTGCACAGCTTTCCACAAGCCCAACTCAGGCAACCCAACCTCAGCAGATCCCACTCAGGGTGTGTCCACCCAAGGGTGCTTGGGGTATCTCTCAGCTCCCAACATTGTCCCCCTCTTCCCCACAATGAAGGCTTTGATTTCTGTTCCATGCAAATTTTCCCAGGCGGAGGCCTACTTTCCTGTAGCTGAGGCCATTTTGTGTACATGAATATGCAAAGGAGTGCTGTGGTGTCCAAATGGACACCAGGATCTAGCAAGCAATAGCTACTGTTCTTTTGCTCTTCAGAGAGGGAGGGAAAGTCACCAGACCAGAGTTGGAATGGGTGCAAGCAAGAGAGCTGGTTCCAAGGCCCCCACACTCCCTCTGCCAGGGATGTCGCCTCCAGGAAGAGTGCTTTTGGGTTCTCATGTCGCTCCATGCTCTGCCACACTTGCTGTATGAATATACAGCACACGCATGAACATGCTAATAGCATGGGCTTTCTTGTATCCACAGAGAATGCTGGGACACATAGAGAAGCCTTCCAGCAGTCCTTTCTCCTTGTGTGAACAAAATGCATGTTGTAAAGAAGAAATGCATGCAACTTTCCACAATACCCCAGTGCATAAAACAAACCACTGTGGACATACCTACCCAGGGAAAGGTTCCCAGACTGGCCCGGAGAAGCCCTGGGTCCTAGCTAAGGTAAAGCTAGACAAAGTAAAGAGAAATGGCTGTCTTTCAGCTGATCTCTGTGGCAGAAGGCAGAGGCCTGTCTCCTCCTCTTGCCTTCACTAGGAGCTGGGAAAGCCCTGCAGGTCTTCCGAGCATCTCTGTCCCTCATTAAAAATGAAAGTGGTAACAGTAGCTTAGTTAACCAGAGGCTGTACCTCAGACAGGATTCCTCAGGCTATAGAATTTGATTATGTCCCATTTTAAACATGTGAGAGTAAGCTAAAGAGAAAGGTGGTTGGGGTCTAGTTCTAGCACGAGGGTGTACCTGCTTACACCGTACGCCAGCTCCAAACTGGAGCTCAGGATCACAGGTTTGCTTATTATAGGAGACTTAGAAAACCTGAGACTGAGACATGTACCTGGTGTTTGATCTCCAGCCTCTCCAAGGCCCTCTGTTGAATACCCTGGAATGCCAAAGGATGTGTGATTGGAGAGTCACCATGGACTCCATGCACTATAAGTTTTCTTCCCACCAACCTGTGTCTTTAAAAAACTGTCTAGTTATTCCTGTGGATGAGGATACTAAAATGCTTAATAGCACTCAGGAGAGATGCTGTTCTTAATCATTGACAGCTCAGCTAGACTCAATGTATTTGACACCTAACAGGGCCTGCACAATACAGAAAGTTACAGAAGACAGACCTCAGGTGGTATCTAGGAAGGGAAGAGTCAATCTGAGTGGCATCAGAGTCACTGGAATTTTAGACAAAGGTAGGATTCTCTAAGAGATGAAAGGGAGTGTGCAAGCAGCTTGTATTCTTCATTTCAAAGTGCTCTAAGGGCTGGCCCTAGCACCAGCATCCCTGGGGGTTGTGGACAGTTGCCATGCTGTTACTTGGGGCTCTGGAGCATCTGAGAAACAGAAGCCATCACCCAGACTTTAATCTAGGGTTCTGAACATAAATGATGACAGTCCCAGCAAGGACTGAAGCATCGCAGGGTTAGTATACAGTCGGGAGCATGGACACCCCACACAGTGGAGGCGCAGAGGAGACACCAGAATGACTGGCAGGTGAGAAAGGCTTCATGGAGAAGGAACTGACGGCAGACAGGCCAGGACTAGGGCAGATGAGTACAGAAGGGAAAACCAGAGGAGCAAACGGGAGGACCGGTACTTCCTCCACAGCACAGTACCTCATGGATCACAACCTCCTTCTGGGGTGAAGTGCTCTGTGCACCGTGGGCCAGGCTCAGACTTCCCACTGAGGCTGCCATACAAGTCATAAACAGGTAATGGCAAACCTGCCCTATCTCCTGAGGCCAGGGGCAGTAGACTCCTTTTAGCTGTGGTCCTCAGCCAACTCAGGTCCCCATGGCGAGCTGGAGCCAGGGAGCCCTCAGCGCCTCTCCTCTACAGGTCTTCCTTTTGAGTTTACAGCTCCTTTAAGGATCTGGTCCATAGTCCAACTCTCTGTTGGGAGATAGGGTAGGAGGAAATTGGAGAATGAGCGTTAAGAGGGGGTGTAGCGCAAGTCACTCAGAGCAAAGATGGCCAACTCCCTATCCTGCTGATCTGACCCCAAGTTGGAATTCCTGCTTGTGGTATCACTTTCCAATACACGGGGGCCTCTGTTGATGATGTTGAAGTGCTTCTTAATTAAGAATCTTTTTTTCCATCTTATGCATAAATTAATCAAGGTAATTATTGTAGCATTATCATCATTACATTGTACTTATAGAGCACGTACCTCCGAGGTATGAGCAGTTTATAGATTTTTTAATCTAATGAACTCTGGTAGCCTCTAGGCAGGATGGAGAGCAGAGGAAGGATTGTCAGAGTCACACTTGTAGGTGAAGAAAATGGGTCAGGCCAGGAGTGAAGGTAGGTACAGGGTGCTGGGAAATGACTTGGAACAGCTCACTCAGGTTCACCTTCTTCCTCTCTGTGAAGATATCACAGGCAGAAAAGAAGGTGGCCTCCAGAGTGGTACCAGACTCCCGGGCCTATGCACATTCTATTCAGAGGGCACACTTGGAACCAGGGCTCTCTGCAGGGTCTGGGTTGAGAATAAAGACTGGATACACGAGTCACTTCCTATGGTTTTCTTTACCATCTGCCTGCCCTAAGCCCTGACCAAAACTATGCCAGGGCTCCTCTGTGAAGCTGAAAGCAGAGACACTAGAAGCAAAAGGGCAGATCTCCTCCATACTTAGCACCATGACTCAACCACACCCACCCCTTCAGTACACCCTGTTCATGGGGGCCCTGCCCTCAGAAGAGATTCAGGTAGTTCTGATGTTACTACTTGACACTCCTCATAAGAGGGTTGTCATCAAAGCCAGAATGTGGCCCCACTCAAGTCTTCCTTCTGAAGATGTCATCTCATCGGTCCCTCTCTCAGACACTTCCACCACTGTCTCCTGTATGACAGAGGAGCTAACAGGCCTGCGTTAGAGTTGAACCAATGTAGGTTCCATGCCCTCCAAAACTGTGAGTTTAAGAAACCTTTTTTCTTCATAAAAGTGTTTCACTGGAGTGATGAAAGCTGACTAATCCAGACTGAAGAGGAGCAATTGTATTCAGTGTTGCTGAGAGTTCAAATAACTGGGAACTAGGAACTGGGAGATCTAGACAGATGGAGACTTGACACAAAGAGGAAACAGAAAAGAAGGGCCAAGGCCTCTCTGAGGCAGGGTCAAGTGAGGAGAGAATCAAGGTACAAGGAGCAGGGATTTAGCCTTGGCAAAAAGAATGAAGCTGAGAAAGGAGAATGTAGAGGAGGCTGAAGCCGTAGAGCCCCCACCCTCTGGCTGGCCATGAGCCCCTCCTCCGGGTTCACACCGTAACCCTGTGTGTCAGTATCCTCAAACACGCTATGAGATCTCAAGGACAGGAGACGTGTCTTGGTCATCTCTGTATCCTAGGACTATGTCTAATACACAATAGCTTTCAGAAAATATTTGCAGAACTTAATTGAGTACAGGCTTACAGACAAATTCATCCATAAGATGTAAAAATTGATTTAAACTATTCGATTAGTGCATCAAAGCCATGTGTCTGAAATAAATTTCATATAAGAAAATAAATATTCAACAAGTTTTCTACATGGAATCTAACTCAAGTCCTGGCCTTGGGATCGAGGGGCCTTTAAACCTTTAATAATGTCACATGGAAAGAATGGTTCTCTCAGATCTGCTCCCTTCCACTGAATCCTCTTCTCTCTACTGTGACCAATGAAGGTCTCACAGTTTGTCAAGTCAGCACATATCATGTACACTAGCAGGGCTAAACTCTGGAATCAATAACAACACTGTCAAACACTGGATTTATCAGCCAAATTCAAGTCAAGGTTTAGAACTTGAATTCAGGTATCTAACAGGATTGCTGGTTCTGCTTAATTTCTTGGTTTTGTGTCATTTGCATGGTAATTTGTAGACAATAAACACACAGATAGAAATTAATTACATTACTTCCTCCACCTTATAGCAAGAAAAAGAAAAAAGCCCCACCCCTCTAAACCTGAGTACAGTAATGTCCCCTGGGCTAAGTTGACAGCTGACACAAAAGTCTTCACCAACCACTAGATTAAAGCCTTTACATGTGTTAACTCCATTAGCCCTTTCCATACCTTTATGGGATGGATCTTATTATTAGCTCTCTTCTCCAAGGAAGAATTAAAGCACAAGTTATATTCATGTGTCTATGGGTATGAAGACTGTAGGTAATGGGCTAGCTGCAATGTCCACAGGTGTGAAGCCTATTGTGGGTGGGCTGACTCTAGTGCCCATGCTCTGACCTAGAGCCTGATTCTTTCTTTTCTTCTTTCACAAGCTCTAGGCTCTCAGAAAAAGATAGCTGTCTGTCTGGTGAGCTGGTGTTCTCTATGTAAAAATCCTCTGTAAAGAGTCAGCTCTTGGCTCCACCTTTAAAAGTCAAAGGCTGCTGTTTAGAAGATGACCTCACCATCTCAGGCATGTCCTTAAATAAGGCACTAATAGTTCACCAAGCCTTAGCTCCTAGTGAGCTGAAGGTCTCATTCTAACTGGCAGGGCTTGATGGTCCTGAACCCACATACGTATCCGAGGATGCAGTAGAAGTATGCCAAGGGCCCCATTAATTTTTGATGAAGCGAATTCATCATCATCTTTTCTGAGTTAGAGTTAATATTTTTCTCCTTGCGTTTAGTTTGGTTTGGTTTGGTTCTTAGATGTCATCTCATATAGCCCAGGCTGGCCACAAATTGTCTATATAGCCACAGATGACCTTGAGAACCTGACCCTCTACAGACACCTCCTGGAGGCTGGGGCTCAGAATCAAAGCCTGTGTCTCATACATACTGAGCACAGTTAATCATACTGATTAACTGAGCTACATCTTCAGTTCCAAAATCAGAGTTCTGCTAACTCTGGAAGAAATCTGGCATTTATGAAGCAACCAGCAATGCACAAAGAACTCTTCTTGTGAACCAAAGCACAATCCAATAATCTAGACACTTTAGGAAAAGTCTCCCTGGAACCAGAAGAATTGCTATATTAATCATACCTGTACACCCTCTGGCATTAAAACTACTTGTATTTCTATATTCATAGGATGCCGGTTTCTTGATTCCACCAAAACTGTGACCAAGGGTTTGACTAGGAGACCACTATCAGTCTAGATGTTTCCACTTGTCTCCTTGATAGCTCTGACTCTCCTTTTCCCATGTTCCAGTCATAAAACAGCAACTCAGCTCCTTGGCCATCACTTCTTTACCTGCTCCACAGCTACATATAGTCATGTCTCATTTGTAGTCTCCCCAGAAAGATATTGTTTGGCAAGGATGTGTGCCCAGATAAGCATAGCATCAAAAAGATAGACATCTAAAACTTCTTGCCATGTCAGGATGAATAGAAATTAGGCGTTTTTAATTTTGTGTCTGAAAACTGACTCATAAAATATGGGGTGCCCCACATGGGACTCTGACCACATCTGTGCTGCGGTAACAAAATACTCAAGACTGTACAATTTATAATGAATGGAGATTTATTTTCCTACAAATCTGGAGGTTGGCAAGCCCAAGATTAAAGTACAGCAGGTCTGGTGTGTGCTGAGGGTTTGTTTTATCATCAATGTTTTCTCATAGTGGCATTGTCCCATGACAGCAGGCAAAGGAGTAAAAGAGGGAACAAATACTGTGTCCTCACAGGGGAGTAGAGAAGATAAGTTCCTCACTAAGGTACTAGGCATGGGCAAGTGACCTCCTTAAGGCTCTCTCCATTCATATACCTTCAGTGGGAGTGAGGTCTCAGCCTGAGGGAATGTACTAGAACCATAGCCATGACCTCTTTATCCTCTGTAAATATTTATAGAAGTTCAGATTGAGATGGTCTCAGAGCTCACCCGCCAACGTGTCTTCTTTCCTTACTGTTGGCATGTGTTTTTCATTTACTGTCTTTTGAATGAAAAAGTGACTTAGTGACTTCCTGATGAGTTGGGATGCACCAGCTCCCTCCAAAGCCAGGAGTCTGGCTAAGGCTGCTCCTCTCAGGCAAACCTTGCACCTTTGAATTCACAGATGCTTCCTGTCTGTGTCCACTGGATCCTTCTAGCACATTTTACTACTGTCTTTCCTGCCTCTGGCAACGACCTCTCTTTCCACTTCACCCATCTTCATCTGTTGATAATCCAAAACCCAGTTGCCCTAGTTTTCTCTGTATTGATCTTGTAAACACCATGGCCAAGGAGCGAAAGCAGAGGCCCAGGAGGATGCTCACTGACTAGCTTCCACTGCTCATGCTCAGCCTGCTCTCTTACACCGCCTGAGACCACTTGCCCAAGGTGGTACTGCCCACTGTGTCCTGAGCCCAACCATATCTGTCATCAAAGAGGACCATGCCCCACAGACATGCCCAGAAGCCCGTCTGATGGAAACAGTTCAGTTGAGCTTTCTTCTACCTAGGTGTGTCAAGTTGACAACCAAGACTAACCATCCATCAGATGACCAGACCTCCTTCTGTGGTTCAAGAAGTAGCCACATACTGAGATGAGGCCTAAGTCCTGTAAGATGACAAAGGGTTTGGGGTTGTTGTATATTGGCAGGTGAAACCCACTTCATCTGGGCTTACCTTGTGTTCATTACATAATGGCAGGCATATCAGTGGTCGATAGCTATTTAAATTTTTTAAAAAAAAAAGCATAGCACCTCTTTAAATGCTGATGGGGCCCCATAAAAACCTGTTCTCTCTGCCTTGCTCAGTAGGACATGGGTAGGTGTTTAGAGGTCCTTGGTCATGTTGCCAGCTTTGAAATCCAATTGTAAAGGAAAAAAGATTATCATTTTTAACTCTTAAGATTGCATAATTTTGCTAAAGATCCCATTCCTTGGTTTTCTGTTTGTTTGTTTGTTTATGCTAATTGCTTTCAAGATGCAAATCGAACCTGTTTTTGGAACCTTAGTTATCAGGAGAAACTGGGGTGTAATTAACATTTCTAAGAGTTGATATTTCCAATCAAGATTCTCTGCCTTGCTTGGACCCAAGATATAGTCTTTAAAAAGGAACTGTTAGGGGCCTCAACTTTCTTCCTAGGACTTTTCATTATAAGTATGTGTCAGTAAGTTCTGGGGGGTCTTAAGTCTCTTCAGACACCAATGTCACCACCTACAGTCAGTTGTCTTCAACTCCTGTGCCTGTTGTCTCTCTGTGACTTCGACAGAGTTACACCTGATTTCTAAATATATAAATGTGCAAAGACAGTTAACTAGGACTTATTTGTGCTTTGGGAATTAAAAAAAAGTAATTAACTGGTATTTTTAACGCATCTGCTCTTTACAGGATGATCTAGTTAAATGGTTCAGTTATAAGATCAGGGAATTTGGTACCTTTTGAAATAGTCCATCTTAAATGGTTCCAAAGTTATCTTAATGGGCTGATCACTTGAGCTTTACTTCCCAGAGAAGCTAAGAGAGGTGATCTGAGACACACGTAGAAAAGGCCCAAGGACGGGAGGACCAGAGGGTCATTTGGGCTCAAGAAAGTATTTAAAATATGAAGAAATGTGTTTCTTCCTGTCATGAAAGCAATTATAACATCCAATTTGCAAAGTTTAAGAGATGGAATGTCCCTAATTTTCTTAAACATCAAGTTTACCATTCTCCATTTGAGTCTATTGGTCAGCTCACATTGTTAGTTCAGTTATCAGGTCTTCCAGTAAGACATGATGTCCACCAGTTTATAGTATGTATGAGGCGTGTACCATGTCTGACATGGTGGTACATGTCCATAATCCTAGTACTCTGAAAACTGAGGCAGGAGGATCTCAAGTTTGAGGTGTGTCTGTAGTACATAGCATGGTGCTATCTCAATAAAATAAACACCATACCAGCCTGGGGGGAGAAAAGAAGAAAAATTGTAAGTATCCAGCCTACAAGATGTCTGTCACCAGTCCCACCTCCTGCATTTACACCCAGTGTGGCCTTTCCCATAGTATGGCAGGGCTGTTCTGTGGGGAGAACAGACTATAACCCAAGGAATAGGGTGGCATTTTGAAGTCAGGGTATAAGTCCCAATACATCCTCTCTTCTCTCCTCTCCCTCTTCCCCTGGCCCATTCATTCTAGAAGAAACCAGTTGTCATGAGATGACTAGGGGAGATCTGAAACCTGCTGCCTACAGTCACATAAGCAAACTTAGAACTATGGCACATGGGTTGCTTCAGCCTGGACCATCAGAGTCTTACCAGAGATCTCAACTGAGGTACACCTGAGTTGGATTCCTAACCTTGTGTACTGTAACAAAGACTCATTGTTGTAAATCACTGGGGGTGGATGTATTGCGCATGGCACACAAGTGATTTACAACATCCTAGATCTGGAGCACGAATGCATAGCTCATGACTGGATATAATTGCGTGTCCTTTCTGCTTCCTCATAACCAGGAGATGGTGACCTCTGACCTCTACTTTTCCCTCTTCTGAAAATGGTGCTCAAGCTACAGGCTTCTACACAGTTTTTTTTTTTTTTTAAAGATAAGCCTTTTTGAGTCTCCTGAGCTTTGTCTGTGCTCCCATAATAAGATTTGTGGGGCTTGAGGGCAGTTGGCACCTTTAGGCCCAATTCCTTAGACCAGAGTTCTTTAGGGAACAAAAATCCTGAGACACAGAACAACTCTTAATTCTAAGCACATAAAGCTGCTGGGCTCCCAACTTTGCATGTATATTTACACGAAGGCATAATCAGTTAGGGCTACAACATACAGAAAACCTGTGGTAAAGAAACTAACTTAGCCCTGCCCCCTGCCATCTCCTACTTCTATCTCAAGGTCAGCATCTCTAGGGACAGAAAAGGTTCCCTTCTGAAGACATCCAGGCGCGAGTGACCAGGAAACAGGAATGCAGGCTTTAAGCAAATAAATGAGAGGACCAGCTAGAAGTCATACAGGAAACACAAACATCCCATTGGTACTAAGAAGAAAATGGCATAGCATCGGAGAGAGATCCTGGCAAAAGTGGTGCAAGGCTCCAAGTGTGTGACCCAGGTGGACCTCCAAGAATGATACTCTAAGCATACTCAACAATGTCTCACTGACCAGCCATGACAGGCGGGACTTGGAGGGCCACAGTGGATCGACTGAATTTAAGTGTATACCCGTTTAAACCTCTAGCGGCAACCTTGGGCTGACGGAGTCATGGCTGCCCTCCACAGCTGCCCCTGAGCACCATGGGAGCTGGTGTTGACACTGCAGCTGTGCTCCATAACCCAAGGTGTCTGTCTGTCCGCAAGGAGTCCTGTTCATTAGTCAAACCCTAAGAGAAACAGCCCTGGCCTTGACTCCACCCTAAAACCCCCAGTTCTGACACAAGTAGACCAGTATCACGCTCAGGAGGAGGGAACACCAGCAGTCAGTGGGCCTTGGGAGCATAACTTTAGCTTTAAAACCTCTGAATTTCAGAAGAGGGCATCACAACAAGGTCAGAATCTATGTTCAATGTGGGGGTCACCATTTTTCAAATTTATTTTTGTACGTATGGGTGTTTTGCCTTCACATATACCTACCTGTGCATCACATAGGGGCTTGGTTGTCAAAAAGTGGTTGAATCCTGAGGGTTCTGTCCTAACTAAGAGATGAGTCCACGGATGAGCTCATAATAGGATGCCATTATGAGAGGCATAGTGGGCATGAGAGATGGCTCAGCAGCGGTTAAGAGCACTGACTGCTATGCCAGAGGTCCTGAGTTCAATTCCCAGCAACCACTTGGTGGCTCACAAAACCACCTGTAATGGGGATCTGATGCCCTCTTCTGGTGTGTCTGAAGACAGCGACAGTGTGCTCACATACACGACATAAATGAGAGGCATAAAGAAAAGTCAGAGAGGTATCTGGCTGGAGGATTCAGACTATGTAGAAAGGATGGCTCAGAGGAATGCATCTTGGTCCCTCCCCTTACTCTTACTCTTTCTGCTTCCTGTCTGTCAAGAGGTGAGTTGCTTTGCTCCCACCATGATACACTGCCTCACCACACAGCAATGCAATGACCCAACCACAGGCTGAAACCATGAGCCAAAATAAAACTTTTTTTTTGATAGCAGTGAAAAGGTTGGACTAACAGAGTCCAATCCCATTCAGCAGGATTCCCCTCTCATGATCCAATCACCTCATAAAGGTCCCATCTTCTAATAGCATCACCCAGGTGAGTCAGGATCTCAACATATGAACACACAAATATTCAGATTACAGCATGCAGTAAGAGTCAGCTACATTCTGTGCACAGAGATCCTTGCTTTGCACCCCACGTTACAAGACAGGGACACAGCTTCACAAATGCACTAGGGTAATTCCAGACAGCAAGAGCCACAGCCTAGATTCCTTCCCCAGACACTCATTAGTGTAGAAAATCAAGTAAGCATCCTTTCCTGTCATGAACTGACTAGCTGTGCTCTTGAAGCCTAAGGAAACATGAGGACGAGTGTTTATGTTAGCAGAATAGCTAGTAAGGCAGAAGGAAGCAGAGGCCTCAGCCACCTCTCACCATATCCCTGGACTGGAAGGGAGCCTTTGAGAGCTGACTGAGCAAGGATAAGGTAGATTACCATCAAGTTAAACATCCAAAACAAAAACTCACTTGAGACCTGAATAGCCAGAGGAATGGATGGGGGACTTTTGCTCTGAAGATGGTCTACAGTGTTCCTCCTGGGTCTGCCTATTGTCCCCTGTCCTCCCAGATGAGATTTCTTACCAACCATGTTCTAGTAAGGGAAAGGGCTCCATACAAATGCATCAGCGATCCCCCACCCCCACCCCTGAAGTCTGAAGCTGGGGCTTTCAGCCAAGTTGGAGGTTAGTGGTTCTTCCTAAGAGCACCTTGGGAGTCACCAGGGGTTACACAACAGAAGGGATTATCATTGAAATAGAATTTTGACAGAGGTAGTACTGTGCTTTATTCCACTCTGATGAAATGTGTCATTAAATATAGAAATAGATCAAACACCTTCCCACTGAGGTCCTCTGGAACTGAGTATCTAGGTGAGAAACGGAACATCTGCGAGAGCTCTTGCATGTGAGGGAGGTGGGAGAAAGACTCCCTCACCAGAGAGACGTGCTTAACTAGACTTATAAATAGCCCCACCATAGCTCATTTGATTAATTTGGGGGAAAGGAGTACAAATATTTTGCCAATTCATCAGATTTCATGTTTTTGAAGCAGTTGCTAATGTAAATATTAGCATCCAAAATGAGCCAATGGTCTCTGGTAATTAAATGCCCTAATTTACAGGTTCCATTAGCAGCGAACAAAGATAATTTTCCCCTTAAATTAACTTTTCTCCCCTTGTCCCTTACCCTGTCTTAACTTGCTATCAGGCATCGGGTGGATGTGCTTGCTGAGGAACTAGGTAGGAGTTGCTCTTCAACGCTGAAGGCAGGGGAAGGAGTCAGTCCTTGAAGACAGAGCTCGAAAGAGCGGAGCCAGGGTCTGTGCAGAAGTGGCCCT
The DNA here is from genome assembly GCA_036184795.1 of Tokudaia tokunoshimensis. NCBI lineage: Eukaryota > Metazoa > Chordata > Mammalia > Rodentia > Muridae > Tokudaia > Tokudaia tokunoshimensis. The sequence continues at coordinate 72,684,477 of BTHU01000017.1, forward strand.
CCGATGGCAGAAAGAGTACAACTCAAACAATGATAGTTATGGGAACAATGACCTAGGAGGATGAGGAGCTCTCCCAGTGTCCATGTGACATCAAATTCTGTCATGTCTCCAGAGACCAGGGAGCCTCCATTAGAAACCTGCTCAGGTGGAGGGAGGTGTCTAACAACCTGGCCCAGAGCCCAGTGTTTATTGAGCCCCTCCCTTTCAATACCTCTTACCCTACACATTTTCTTTAAAGTGCCATGGGTCCTACTGCGAAAACTCAGATGAGACTAGCCTCCATGACACCCTGACGACCTGACATGTCTACATTCTCATAGGGAGCTACAGAATCCTAAAGCCAACGCCAGACAGACGCATCAAGGTTCAGTGAGGGCCCATCCCCTGCCGTGAGCTAGGAAACGTATTTGGACAGAGAGGGCCAGGATTCACCATTGATTCCCACCTGGTTTACTCTGCTTTATCTGTTTAAATGGCAGCCTTGCGCCTCTTTCTACCTCTTCATAGCACCGAGACTAAGGGAAAGAAGGGAGGGAGGCTCCTGTGTGTAAGCATTAGACAGGAAGCATCTACAAAGGCCCCGATGGTGAGCCCTATGCACCTTGCTGGCTTCATCACAGTTCTGGTCCTGCCCTTTGACACCACCAAGACTGTGACAGAAAGCTCAGCTTCTGAAGTCAGTCATTCCTCTACTAGGAACACCATAGCTGAACCCTGGCTTTTCAGATTGGGAAAGACCTGAAGAGTTCCTCTGGTCTAGCCATTTGTTATTTGGAGACAAGGCAGATAAGATCCCTCAAGTTAAGAGTGTGTGTAACTTGGCTCGGGTACCGCAGAGGAACATTGATGGGACTTAAGAATGGGCTTGATGAGTGGGCCCTTTGCTCTTTAGTAACCATTCCCCAGCCCAGAAGTACACAAACCAAGACTTCCCACTATCTTTCCAGCACATGGATAGAAACAAAAAACAAAAACAAAGCAAAAGAAATAATAGCTTTGAGAAGAAACTGGTTATTAGGGGGGTGGAAATGGGTGGGGAAAACACCAGAGCCTATGGCCTGGGGTCTCATTAAATAGTCTCAGGTGGAAGGGGGCAAAACAACGATCATGAACAAGGTAGGCACTCACATGGTTAAGAATCTGCTATATGCCTAAGAGCTCTAAGGATGGGGACATGGACAAAGCACAGGACTTGTCTCAAAGCTTGACAGAACAGCTGGAGAGAAAGAATATTGTGACAGACCAGCTGACCACGGCCAGATCCAGGAGAGGGTGCTGGCAGGAGGGAATTCGTAGGGGTTAGCTGAGCAGGTGTATCAGTTAGAATAGGCTCTGTCATGCTGGAATAACACATGAAGCCATACTCTCTGTGGCACACAACAGTAACAACTTATACCCCACTAGTTCCAAACTTGCTCAAGCCAGGCCTTCTTTGTTTGGGAACCCACACTGATGAGACATATGGAAGGGCACAAGAAAGGGGAAAGGAGAAACCACACGCCCGAGCTATAACTTGGGTGTGGTTCTTGTCTTCTCACATCTTACTGGGTGAGTTCACACTTGAGTGTCATTCACAGAAACAAAACATGCTACACACTAAAGCAGGGAGGTACAGGTCTCCTTTGCAGACAAAATCTGTTTGTGGATAACAATACAATCTCCCACAGAAAGGGAGCTTCCTGGACCACGTAGAAACATGTTCATCCAGGAGACTGAACATTCTAAAAATAAAAAGGTGGGCTTTGGAGGTGACTCTGGATGAGGCTGAGTGTACCTTGGTTTTCTCTCCTATTATTTAGATATACTTATAAAGTATATTTGGTAGACTTACTGTGAAACCACATACAGTAATACAGAGAGCTGCATTGGGATGGTAAATAGAACATGGTTCTTAAAAAGTAATAAAAACATGCTAGATAAATACCAGCTTTCAGTATTATTTTAAAGGTCATTTAAGCCCAAAGAAATAGAATTTCCAGGTTTATTTGGAGAAAACACTGTAGAAATTATTTTTACAGGATGCAAAAGACTCTGGTAGGTGAGACTACCAGATCAGAAAACCAGTAGAGTACAGCCAATTAAGGAGGACCACAAGTCCATATGGGGGTTTTAGACTCAACTGATGCATGAACATATAAAATAAAGCTCTCCCTCTCAGTGGTCACCTAGCAGTCATAAGGCATCTTCCTTGAAGGCCAGGCCAACCTTCCCACTGCACAGAAATGGCAGTTCTGCTACAGAGGCCCAATCCTAAGTCCAAGCTCTTTCTCGAGACTGTCTAGGGGACCCTGGACAAGTTCCTTCACCTGTCTGAGCCCCGAGCTTCCTCCTCTCAGAAAGGAGAGGTGGGTTTGACAGTCCCACCTCTCCTTGGTGCCCCAAGTGGGCACCTTGGGTGGGTATTCCCTGGTACGCCAATGGTGCCCCAGTTCTCCTCTGTTCTTTCTTCTGTCCACAGTGAGCCTGAAGCTCTCTTGCAGCCCTTCTTAAATGTACATGTAAGCTTCCCTTACATCCTAGCCTATAACCTTTTACCTGCCCCCAACCCCAGCTCTGGTCCTTTCCTACCCTCTCCTTGGCCCCAACCACCCAAGCTGATTTCTCCAACAGCATCAGAGGACAAAATGTCTAAGTGAGCCCCAATCCTGACTCTTCTCTCTGGAGCCAGAAGAACTAGACAGTATCTGATTAGCCTGAAATAATATTACATATCTTATAAATCCTCTAATCCATTTAATAAGAAAAAGTTAAAATGCACACACAACTAACCAGCTAACAATGGCCCTGATATGTGTTTTGTCTTACTGGGACTAACATTCGTGTCTACATGAGGATGGCATGTAATTAACATGTCATAATCAAAATGACTAAGTTTGACACATTATAATCACTGCATGGAGATTATAGCATAGCCAGGGGCAATCCACAGAGCCTATCTTAATATCATTTGCATAATGAAGGCATGGTGGCAGTAATAGCTTTTTTCTCTTGTTATCATAATTTCACCCAGGGCTGCAAGGGGCTCCCACACTGTCAGATGTTGCCTGTTAAAAGTCATTGCGACTTGAAGAAGGCAGCAGAGTGACACAGAGCCCTCCCCTTGGAACAATAACTCTACCGCAGACTCCTAATGAACAAGTGAGGCACCATGAGGACAAGCCTGAAGAAGAGTCTCCTGCAGACAGGGGCCAGCGAGCACCTGGACAGTCAGCCTTCTGACCGATAGTAGCTGCAGACATTTTTAGATCCCAGAAAATGTGGCCAAGTAGGAAGACACACTTAAATGCTCCCCTGACAATTGGGCAGTGTTTAGATGGCTTCTTGTCTATTTATGGTCATGATGCTGACCATGAAATCAAAGCTGTGGTCTGAGAGCCTAGCAAACCATTCATTCCACCAGGTTTTCATGGCCACAGACCATGTCCTGAGCATCAGTGAGTGACTCTGTGAGGCAGTTAGATGAAACAGAGCGTAAAAAAAAGTGCCCCTTCACACGTGGTCTCCTTTCCTCCCAATTCATGCCACGTATCTTGCAAACTGTCTTCCATGGAGCCCCCTGATTAACTTGCTCCTCCACCCCAGTCAAGTATCGCTTTGCCATCTTCTTCCTATCTCTCCTTTCCACTTCACTAACCCATTCTATGGCCTCCTAGAACTTCAACTAGAGACAGACCTACTTATATAAAACCTGTTGGTGCCACCTAAGACCCACCACAGTCCCAAAGCACCATGAATAATGATGGCATTTAAGCCTTGTATAAGGACGTGGGGAGGGAGTTACTAAGACATGGCACTAGGAATATTATACCAACATATGTAAAGGACAAAAGTAAACACACTCCTGACCAATGAAAATGAGAAATATTAAGTCCATGGGGGAGAAAGTTTATGAGTCAGACATCACCCAAGCTGAGTGACCAAGGACTGTGTCACCTTAAGTTACATCCCCAATGGAATAAAAACAATGATATAGGAGCTAGTGTGAACAGAAAAGGTTGTTCATGGGAAAATTAGGGGATCCAAATCAAGCGTGTCATACAGCCAACATTCCTGTTCAAATGTTAACAGCTCAGATAGGAGCGCCGAAGTTCTGCAAGCTGTTAACGGCAGATAAAACTGATGAGAGTTAATATAGGTAAGATGGGGAAAAAGTAGATATTTGTCCTATCTTTGTCATGTTTTTATTATCAAAATGTCAGTCTATAAAGCTGAGTTCATAAAATTTTATACACATACATACACACATCTTAAAACTGCATAAATCTTAAAAGCCTTTAGCAAACAGTCAAGAACTCCAATGTGAGTACAAGTCTTTGTTCCCAATGACATTCCCCATGGTTTGGCTAATTCTGCAAGCCCAGCAATGACTCTCTTGACTTTAAGCCATGACTAAATTTTTGGTTGTATAGAAGAGTGTAAGGAGGAGACTGCATATCTAAGAACTTAAAGCCCCAAATCAAATGTATCTCCTTCCATGGAAACCTATCAACCAAATGGCCTTGTCTTGCATCTCATATATGACATCATACAGATTCAAATGAAAGTAAATAGTGATTAAAATGCATAAGAAGAAATAACTTTCCACAAGACCCCACAATAGAGATGAAAGAATCTGTGATTTCATAGATCCAGCCCTCCATTTTTATATGAATAATTGTAAGCCTAGTGAACTGAAGCAATTTTTCCTGGAATCTCACAGCAGGTTTGTAGAGAGATCGAACTGAACTGGAAGCTCTTCAAACTTTCAATCCAGAGATTTGAATAAAAGCATAGCTTCTCGTGTCCAGAGGGTATATCTACCTGGCTCTCAAGACAAAATGGCAATTCACATGTCAAGAACAGCCAGGAGCTCTGACTAGCCACTCCTTCTGTACTCAGTGTGGCTGCTCTTGGCAGTGATAGCTTCCCTAGTGGGCTCCACTTTTCTAAGAATATGCAAGCTGCTTTTTCCTGCCCAGAGATGTACTTTCTGGACACGTTCTCTGGATGTGGCTGGACTCTATTCACACGGCCCCAGAGCTAAGAGCTTTGTTACTGACTCAAGCCTTGATTCACCCTCCCACATCCCCTTCTTTATTTGAGGGCAGGGCTTGTCATTCACTATTGACTGCCAGTCATCAGGGTCCTGGGTAGGAAATGAGGCTGAGGAACTTGGGCACAGAGCCCCCTGCTTCGAGGGAACTGCTGATGCACAATCAATGCATTTTAACACAGGGAAAGTCCCAGGAAAGCCAGAGGACTCTGCCTGGGCTCCCAGAGCTTTCCCCTCTTCTCCAGGCCAAGAATGAATGCCACTGCTTTCCACTAGGCCAGGAAACTGTGCTCTCCCCATTCTCCTGCAAGATGGCATCCTGCACATCAGGGAGCTACTGCTGACATTTCACAAGCATCCCTGTCCTTAGAGAGACATTCAGAGCTACAGACATTATTTAGGAAGTTGTACAATGGCTCCTCTTTCTCGTAAAGACATCTGACATCCCCTTTCCTGCTACCTAGATTCCTCTATTAGCTATATTCCTTTGTCTTCAGATGAATTTTAGTTTTAGTTTTTGGAATCTTATTGCTTCTGTTGGCTGCAAGGGACAGAATCCATACATGCTTTCTTTAAGCAAAATGAAGAAGTCAATGGTTTAAGTCTCGATGGACAGTTGATAGTCAGAGAATCAGGGCACAGTAATGTAAGCCCTAAATCCAAAGACCAGAAAGCTTGGGATTGTGATGTTCAAGGGCATGAAAGGAGTGTCCCAGCTCCAGAGGGAAGCTCTTCTACTCCATCCACCCCACTCTCTATCGCCCATGGAATGGCAGTCACCCACACTGAGGGCAGAACTTTCCTGTCCAGGATTCTCACTAGTCTCTCTTCTGACACACCCTCACAGCACATTTGAAAATAATGCTTTCCTGGACCTCTAGGCATCTTTTAACTTCTCCAAATTGACACCTAAAATTAACCACCATACATGTTAAAACTCCATCTGTGACAATGTTCTTTTGGATACGTAATGTGTGATCTAAATGTCTGGGCACAATGGCATTAAAATATTTTCATTCCAGATAATTAGCTTTCTCTGTTTTCAGAGTGTACTTCTCAGAAATCATATGTCCAACTATTTTCTCTTTTTTTAATTTTAATTTCATTTTACGTATATGGGTGTCTAACCTGCATGTAAGTACACCATTTGCATGTCTGGGGATACTAGAAGTCAGAAGAGGGCATCATATCTGGAACTAGAGTTACACACGGTTGTAAACTGCCATTCAACCTGCTGAGAATCAAACCCAAATCCTTTGGAAGAGCAACCAATACTCTTAACCATTGAGCTATCTCTCCAACCCCTGTGTTATCTTCAATGGTAACTTCCCCCAAGTCCTCAGTTTCCAGGTAGCTGAACTATTTGCAGAATGGAGGAGAACTAGCTGAGCAGGGTAATATGCCCCGATACTCAAGAGGCAGAGATACATAAAGATCTCATAACCAGGTCTATACAGTGAGTGTCTGGGTTGCAGTGTCTCAACACCACCAAACCAATGATAGAGAAGAGGTGAAAGATGGTTGTTCTTACAAAGTTGTCAGTGATGTTTCTCTTCTTTTAACTCTGACTTTTGATGTACACTTTACCTAAATGTCTGTGTCCTCTTCTAGTTCACTCTATGAAGTAGAAAACTGTGGTTTCTTTGAAAAGTCAAGGCGTGTCAGATGATGTTTTGCTAAAGCTGACACATGAAGGAAATTTCACTGAAGCAGACACAGGTGAAGGAATGTTTTGCTAAAGCAAGCATGTGAAAGGGCATGTGATGAAGGATTCTTCACAAATGGGGCGCATGTATTGGTTTGCCTTACATTGCTAAGTTGAGCTCCATTTGTCATCACTCCATAGAGAGAAATACACATAAAAACTTCTGGTGGTGTTCTGGTGACTTCTTGCCACTTCTGTGGACTCAGCCATTTGGCAGAATGATTTCAGCTGATACAGACTCATGTGGAGGTTTGCTAAGACAGACTCACATGGTGAGGCAAGACCCATGGAGGACATGTGATCTTTGGAGGGTGTATAAGTAGGACTCAATGGAGAGTGACAGGGCTTGCTTACATAGCTAGCTTTACAACACTTCTTGGTCTCACCTCTTCACTGAGAGAGGCACAGCCAAGAACTCCTCCTGGCATCCCTAGTGGTCCTGGTCATGCCTGCTGAGTCATGCCAATTCAGCATGGCTGTCTCTGCTAAGTCATGCCACCACTGCTGATTCATGTTTGCTACCCGACACTACTGAACTGGACTGCTGGTGTATCCAAGAAGTGTCTGTGAGTGAACTGAACTGCTAATTTCCTGACAATGCAGATTTGATCCAAAAAAATAATTTCTAGACAGGGTTACTTCTACCGTATCCTAATAACCTTTCTTTCCCACCATCTCTGGTGTGTGGTGGACTAGAAAGGAGATTAAAGAGTCTAAGAACCCATATTGAAAGTAGGTTTTGAAAATCTAAACTACACTCTACATGTCAGCTTGGCTAGGCTAAGTTGTTCTGTCAAATGTGTCTAGATGTTGCTGTGAAAGTCATTTGGGGATGTGATTAACACTTAGCACATAGATGCTACGTAAACAGATTCTCCTCAATTATGTGGAGAAGCCTCATCCAGTCAGTTACATGCTTCCAGAGAAAACATTGAATTTCCCAAGCAGGAAGAAACTGTGTGCCCTCGGGTTGCATTCAAACATCAGTCAGCTTCTATTAGAACTTCCAGCACGTTAGCCAGCTTTCATATTTTAGATCTTGCCAACCTCTACAATAGTATAAGCCAATGTCTCAGAGTCTTTACATAAATGATGTAAGGAAAGGATGGAAAGTAGGGAGATAGATGGTAGCTACATAAATAATGAAGAGATAACATAAATAGATAGACAGACAGACAGACAGACAGACAGACAGACGGACAGACAGAGATAAATGATAGGTAGGTAGATGATAGATAGATAGATAGATAGATAGATAGATAGATAGATAGATAGATAGATTGATAGACGGGTAGGCAGATAGAGATAAATGGGAGGTAGGTAGAGAGAAAGAGAAATAGAAAGATAGAATGAATGAATGAGTGGATGAGTTATGCTTTGACTATAATATGTCACCACACACTCTGCCCCAGTTAGATTTTTTATTGTAGCTTGCAGAGCTCACAGCTGGACAAGACTGATAACCACTTTTATCCTCTGGTAGTGTACACAGACTTGCAAGGTCTATAAAAGCTAGTTTATAGGAATGAAGCTTCCAAAACAGTAACAGATTGGTTTCCATGGCCTGTCACTTAAGTATGTGATACCATCAGCAACAGGGCTGTGCCATCAAATTCTAGATGGAACCAAGAGCAGTGGTATTAGTCCATAATGTTGGGGAGGTCTATGGGACCCCGCTGACCAACAACTTGAAAAGACACAACCCATACCTGACATTTGGCTTCTTATATGATAACCAACACTATCTGAGGGAGACATTGACTGTCCCCCAAGGCTAACTCTATTAAACAGAAAGAGGGGGGTAAGAGAGGGGGAGGGGATGGAGAGGGGAGGGGAGGGGTTGGGGAAGGAGAGGGGGAGGGGGAGGGAGCAGAATCTTCTACAGTTTCCTTCCCTTAAAAATCTACCCTGCATTGTCCCCTTACTCTTTCCTGCCTTCTGTGTCTTCCAATAAAAACACACATCTCTAAAGATTCAAAGCTAGTGTATACACATGAAGGGGAAGCTCACATGTGTACTGTTCATCCATCTTCCTGGGTTTAGGCTACCTCACTCAGAACAATTATTTCATAAGACTCAGGATACTCAAAATAAACCTGAACAGCAAAAACAAACAAACAAGCAAGCAACAAAAAGTGTCACCATTACTGATTTCAAGTTATACCACGAAACTGTAGAAATCAGAACAGCATGGTGCTGGCATCAAAGCCGACAGATTGATTGATCAAATGGAATTGAGGACCAGATAAAAGCCATCATTCTTACAGTCACCAGATGTTCGCAAAGAGACCTAAAATACTCATTGGAGAAGAAGAGGCAGCATCCTCAATAGGCAGTGCTGGTCCAGTCAGATAGCTCCATTCAGAAGAATGAAGCCAGATCCTTATCTCTTACCCTGCACAGACCTGAACTCCAAATGGATCAAGGACCTCTGCATTACTGGCAATCCCTGTCTGCCAGAGGGCAGGGAAGCTGTCGCTAAGCACATTGCCATTCCTGATGATGCAGAAGTATGTGCAGATCTGGAGAAAGCCAGTAGTGGCTGGAGCCTAGGCTATCAGTGGAAGAGATGCAAGGAAGGAAGAAAAAATAAGCAGCTTGGACCAGGAAGAGTTTTGTCCATGTGCAGAACGGGCAGAGGGAAGGATGAGGCCATTCACAGCATAACCGGTGTGTTAGGAGGCTCTGTCAGTGCACGGGTTGGAGGCAGGAAGATGAGCTGGGAATCTGGAACCAGAAACAGCCTCTGAGAGCACATTACCCTGGCTAGGTTCAGAGAGCACTCAGTCTTACCTTGGGTCTTCAGCCTTGCCCTAAGCCAGCTGAGCTAGGGAGGTGATGGTTACCACTGACAACTCTCAAAAACTGCTGGCTGATGGCTTTGATGTCAAATGTAAACCTTCCTTTAGCAATGAATGACCAGCCAGGCCTAACAGAAGCCATCTGAGATCTGACACTCCTTTCCACATCTCCTGTCCTCTGCCCAGGCTCCTGCTTCCTGCCTCCTCTCCCCTGCCCCCTGCCCCCTGCCTCCTCTCCCCTGCCCCCTGCCCCCTGCCCCCTGTCCCCTGCCCCCGCCCCCTGCCCCCTGCCCTGGATCCTGGATCCTGGATCCTTTGCTCAAGAGTGAGCCCCTGACTGACTGCCCTATGGACAATCTTTACCATTTTGCCCACTCTAGGCAGCTTACAAGAGTGCCCCTGCAGAGAATTCCAGACTCCCAGTGTCCAGGACAGTCACACTGGCTTAGCCACAGCCAAGAACAGCTTACTAAATGACAAATACCACACATAAGGAATTCTCCGATAGCATTCACTTTACTGATGAACCTTGGCTCTAAATAGTGGTTGCAGGGAGAAGATGAAACCACCAAAACCGGTATCCAAGAAGCCCAGCTGTGAGGACGCTCAAGGACACAGTCAGGGAGAAGGACAGCCTTCCCAAGAGCAAACCCGGGGCTGCTTTATAGAATTTAATTTCTTATCAATATTTTCAAAGAAGGAAATTTCACAAGAAAACCTCGATTTTTTTCCTTTCTTATATTAAAAAAAAATACAAGGCAGGATTGCTGCCCAGTGACAATATATAGCAATATATACTCCGCATATCTGAGGAGTAGCCAGCCCTTATCAGTGGCTGCCAAGCCTTAGCCATTCTCAGGACCTTCTGGACAGTGGTGCCCTGGTCCAATTTGTCCCACCCCTCAACCAGCCTTCTATCAGGAGCATTCAAAGGAATGCACAAGCCAAGACGGGATGCAATCTCTCAGCTCCTTTAAAATCAGCAGGAAGTGTAAAAATCTAAGGCGTATGAGGGAGGAACTGGGCTGCCCCTTCCTTTGGAGACAGCTGAGGAGGGGAAGGGGCTGGGGAGGAAAGAAAAGACACAGAGAGGAAAAAATTAGGTGGCAGCCACGGGGAAAACTTTAAGAACATAATGTATTATCATAAGAGGATTTTGTACAGTTCTGCAGTCTGGTATATGATGTAACCAGTTTCCATTTTATTAAAGAGAGATGGAAGAAGGGAGGGGGAAGGAAGGACTTGCCCAACAACCCACATAGCTCTCTAGTGCCCTGTGGCTGTGTGGGCGATGTGCATTTCTGTGTGGGTTTGATCATGTGCTAGGATTTCAAACCCAGTATGGTCCATTTCTGCACCTCTCTCTTTACTCACACCGCAACCAGACCTCAGGCCCCTCAGGCAACTCCTACCTGGCCCAGTGCCTGACAGATCAACCAGCGCCTGCCTTTTTGCCCAGAGTCTATTTTCTCTGCTGGCCTCAGAATGACCCTGAGTCTTCATTCCAAGACCTGTCTTTGAGCTCCCAGGCTGAGTGCAAGACCTAGAACAGGGTATCCCCTTCATTTGGCAGCCTGCTTTATCCTTTGAACTCCATTTGACTTCACATCTTCATCCCTAAGATGAGGATGACCAGGGAAACTCCTCTAGGGACTGTGGAGTTCGTCCCCCAACAGCAAACACCCCTTTCCACTCCTCCCAAGGAGACCTGTGAGACTCAGAACTTCCCAACCTCTGGCAAAGACTGGAGAAGGGGGAGGGGGTGGGGAAAAAAGACCTAATGGTGGATATTTAGTGTCAGTCCCATGGGCTATACCATAGTCAGGCTTTCTGGGTCCGACCAGACTTCTGCTTCTCCATGACCTGTGTAGCTTGAATAGTAGCGAAGCCAGGAGTCAGGAAGCATGAGATTCTTTGCTTTGTTCCCAGCTTTGCCCCCCACAGCAAACTGCTTCCTGAGAGGCCAGCCGCCAGAAAGAGCCAGTATGGGGATCCATTTCAAACAATCCCAGTGGTGGGCATGTACACCATCTCTCCTTGATCAAGTTGAGAGGAGCAGCCCGTGTGCCTGCTCGTTCACATGCACCGTTGATGCTGATTAAAGGTTTAAAAGAGGAAGGAAATCGGATAGGATTTGGGCGGAATCTGACCAAGTTTTCCAGCCCTAAGCCGTTAAGTCCTGACAAGCCCTTACTTTTGCCTTGATGTAGGAGGGAGCCTAAGTTAGGGAATGTAAATGACAGAGCCCAGAGTGTTTGAGATGATTATCAGATTTGTGTGAGATGTGCTCTGCTCTTTAAAAAAAATCAACACCACCCCCCCACATACACACACACACACTGATTTTCAGCCACCCTAGCACATACCTATTATCAACAAACTCACCTTACAATGAGAATCATAGGCAGACAGGTGCTGGTAGAGCTTTACACTGGGGCAGATGAATGGAACATTCCAGAACTTTCCAGAAGTCTCAGATGAAGTATGAAGTAAACCTAGAAGGACTTCCTGGAACATGAACTCTACTCAAAGACTAATGGGGAGAAGAGGCCATGGCAGGGAGGCGGGAGAAATTATTTTCCTACAATATCAAAATGGAGTCCCTAGGAGAGAATGAGATACAGCTTCCTGTGAGCTGAAAAACAAAACAAAAACCTGTGAGTATTTCTGCCTTCTACCCCTAGATCCAAAGGGCACAATTTCACAGAATTCAAGTCTATATTGCAGAAGTTTGTCTCTAACACCTGCCTTCCTTCCTCTTAAGCCAGAAGAGTGAGGTGAATGAGAATCAGCCCATTTGGGGAAGACACTGATAAAAAGCAGACTTGTCGCAGCACTGCTGGTGTCTGTTCAACTTAGCTGAGTAAGACTGGGAAGAAAATGTAACCATTCCCTAAAACCCCACAAAGGAAGGAAGGAGAAAGTCTTTAGAGATTGAGATTCGCAAGAAGCACGGATGTTTCCGAAACAAAGTTTGATTAGAAATTATAAGAAGCTGGAGGTAGTTTTGAAACCGGTTCAGGTGGTCAGATAACTCAGGAACTTAATCAGGCTTAGCAAGGTACTGATAGAAATGCAAATGGGGCCCTGGATGGCTGGGTCAGCCAAGGAAAACCTGGAGGCAGAATCAATTTCTTCTCTGAGATTAAAACTGCAGCCTCCCCAGGTTGGAGGCTGCCTGCCGCATAAAGTCAAAGGCTCCAGAAGTTCTGGGGAAATGACAGGTCAGTCCCTCACTGCATGGGTCCAGAGGCAACTTGGGATTCCTGTTTCTCCCCGCCTCTCCCAGGATGACTTTAGCAACATTTTGTGATTGCATTATGGTAACTCTAGCAAGTCAAGCTTCTCACGGGGAAGCTGAATTTCAAAAGCTGGCAGAAACCACCCACCCATCACAGTGATGCCTGTTGCCATGATCCAGTGTGAGCACACAGGGCTCAGCCTCCGTGGTCCTCATTCAGCCTGGAATGCACTGAGGTGAGAAGAACTCTCTCCAAAGTCCGGTACATGACACTGAAGCCTGGGAAGATGAGTTTCAGTGTCTGCCATGTAGGCATGAGAACCCAAGTTCAGATACCTAGCACCCATGTTTAAAAAAAAAAAAAGGAAGCCAGGGACATGGTGAGGTAGAAGGGGTGCCTCTGTGGGCCCATGCTGAGGCATCCCTTCCCCTAAAATACCATATATATATATATATATATATATATATATATATATATATATATCATACATATACACATATACATATCATATACATATATATCATATACATATCCATCATATATATATACACATACATAGTACACATATACATATGCATATATATGAATAGAGTTTATTTAGGGCATGGGGAGGGGAGTTGAGGGAGTAGAGACAGAGAAAGGCAAAGGGAGAGAAAGAGAGAGAGAGAGAGAGAGAGAGAGAGAGAAGAGAAGAGAAGAGAAGAGAAGAGAAGAGAAGAGAAGAGAGGAGAAGAGGAGAGGAGTAGAGCGGCCAGCCATGAACACATGAAGAGAGAAGGGGAAGGGAATGGGGAGAGAAGGAACAGAGAGGGAAGAGAATAAGAGAGTGAGGAGGGGACAAACAGCCCCTTTTATACTGAGTCACACATACCTGGCAACAGTAACTATGGGCGGAGTCTATAAGGAATGCTAACAGACAGGATGATCCCTGGAGTTCACTGGCTAACTAGTTGGATGAATTAATGGGCTCCAGGTTCAGTAGGAGACACTGTCTCAAAAGGATAAATTGTGAACAGTCCTTGAGAAAGACACCCAGTGTTGATCTCTGACCTGTATGCACACTTCCATGCACACATGAATGCACGCACACACACCCACTCAGACATTTACACATACACAGCAGGGTCCTAGAGGTCATCTTCTCTGTTGGAGTCCTAATTCTCACTAGCTGAGTTATCTTGGGCAGCTTATTTCATACCTCTGAATCTTGGTTATCCCATCTGTAAAATGGTCAGAAATGTGGGAATCATTGAGCTTGCTGAGAAAGCTAAGACAGACCAGAAAAGCATTTAGTATGGTCTGGAGCAGAGTAAACATTAAATAAACAGTAAGAGTTCTTAGTACTGTGCCAGTTAGAAGTGTGCAGCCAGTCATTGCTAGACACTCCGTTGTGTTCACCAAAGTCAACCTAATAAATCCCTTCTGTAATATGTATTCATTCTATCGGTTGATCCTCTAAAGAATCTTGAGAATCAGCATACATCTCGTGTGTATGCAAAATCCACTGGATTAGATATGAAATATTCCCACAAAGGATTTAAGTAAGGGTTGTCTTAAAGGGTTTGTTGCCACCTAATGAGCTTGGATCAGATGATGTGACTGGATCATGTGACCTCACCAATTGAGATTAATCTACTGACAGAGTCATACTTTTATTGTATTATTGGGAAGTGGTAGAAAGTTCCAGAAGTAGAGCTAATTAGAGGAAACAGATCACTGAAAACATCCCTTAAGGAGCACGGCTTGTCTCTGACTCCTTCCCGTCTGCCTCTCTGCTTATAAACTACTTTTTAGCAGGCTCTTTCTGCCACATCCCATCTTGTCACAGGGCCCCAGCAATGGAGCAAGCCAACCATAGATGGACGTGCCTAAACCATGAGCCAAAGCATTTTGTCAAGGCAGTGAAACTCTTAACACATCCCCATATGTTGCAACTCTTTCTTTCTCCTCTGTCTCCCTGCTCTAACCACTAATGCTTCTCCCAGGCTCAGGAACCTTCTCTGCCCCTCACCTCTACTCAATTATCGAACCCTTCCAGTCTTCTCTCTCTCCCAAACTATACTTATCAGTTCTTCTAGCTGGTGGATTTGTCCCCATCTTGATGGATCAGTTTGCTGCCACTGATGTCCTCTTATCAGTGTACAAGGAATAAAAGAAAAAAAAGGAAAGGAAAAGAAAAAGAAAGAGAGTGCCAGCGATTTCCTTCCAGCCAAATGAAGAACACAATCCGGGCGGGGGCTGGGGGGGAGGGGGTTGCAGAGGAAATACCTTGAAACAAATGATGACACCCTGATAGAAAGGATAAAAGTTAGCCTTTACAACAAGGTGTCCTGGAGATCAATGCAATGATCACATCAGAGTCACAGGCAAGCTGGTGTCACTTATCATATAAGGTTGTTAATTAAATGGTTGCTAGTTTTGGATTTTGGTTACATTTTATATACAAATTTTTCTACTTAAACAAAGTTGCTATTTCTTTCGTGTCTGCCCATGTAAGGATTACAATGGAAATACTGTCAGGACCTGAGACTGGGGTGTTTGGAGCTGTTTTTTTAGAAATAAGGTTGATTTTAGTTGGAGAATGATTGGGCTTCTGATTCTGCTGGAGAATAATTGGCTTATGTGATGTGATCCACAGATTTCCATCTCCCTGTGCTCCGTCTGCACAAACTCCCCCTCAGCTCCTTCTACCAGCACAAGCCAAATCCACGTCCCCGTGTGTGTGCTGGCTGGTGTGCAGAAGGCTTTCTGTCTGCAGAGCTGTGGCTTTGGGGAAGCCTTTGAACCATCAGGGTTCTAACCTAAGTGATAGGTTGGTGGATTCATACTTCAATAGCATTATTGGGATGTTATAGATACTGTGACATTGGATTGGGTCTGTCTGGGGGAAGGAGGGTGTTTGGGATGAGCTCCTGAGAAGCCTGTCTTGTCTCCTGTCCTGTCATCTGTCTGCCAAGACTGTCATGTGGTAAGAAGCTTTCCTCTCCAACGGTGACATCCTGCCTTGCCATAGGCCCAGAAGCACAGAGCCAGGTGACATGGATGTAGCCTCCAGCAGCATGAGCCAAAAGGAGCCTTTCTTCTTTTCAATTGTTCTTATAGCTCCCCAAACACTCTGGGCCTTTCACTCAAAGAGTGAAGCAAGTATGTCACTCATCCAGCAAAGTACAGAGGCACCGAATGGCTCACACTAAGTAATGGTAAACACGATGTTTTGAAAAGTGCAAACGAAAGTTTAAATTCGTAATGAGCAGAATATTAAGTAAAGAGAAAGATTAGATTTGAGTTTAGAGTTGTATCTTGTCACCACTTGTAATTTTCTCACTAGTCACAGCAGCCTGGCACACAGTCTTTGCTTCTGTTGGTCACTGGCTGAGTGTCCTAAGAAGAGGCATTTCACTCCTTCGATCACTCCTTCTCCATCTGAATATGAAAACAACAATCTTATGTGTGGTTCTGAGAACTGAAGAAGATAATGACTGTAGAGAAGCTAGTGTGGTACCTGTCACTTGATGTCATCATTGCTGAATGATGGCGTGTTACCTTCTCCATGACATCCCCACAAAATGCCAAGAGAGAGGTTTTTTGCTCAGTCTACCATTACACAACACACATACCTCAATGACAGGCAAAGCTTACCTTGTGTTTTAGAATTGTTGCTCTTTTCCCCAGCGAGCTCCCTGGAGCTCAGAACTGTTTGTCTCTGGCTTCTGACAGACAGAGGCTACCAAATCCTATCACACACAAGGAACAAATATCTATGCAGCACTAACCACATTCAGGCATCCTGTCTGGAGCTGGGGCTAGAGCATGGAATAAACACAGCCCGTTCCCTGTGGCATCAGCAATCTCCCAGAGGAGCCAGACAAATAAAAGCAATGACAGAAAAGTAGCAAAGAGTGTTGAGGGAGCTGGAGGGAGATGCTGGAGCATCAGAGGTGAAGCCAGCATCAGGGAACTCATAGGATTGGGGAAATCAAAGCCAAGTAGTGAATTCGGAAACTTGTAACCTTACTCTAGAATCTGACTTATCCCACAGGTGATGGAGGGCCACTGAATGTGTTTAGTACAAAATGAAGAAATTCCAACTCCACGGGTATAGAAAAAAAATTACCAGTACTAGCAATGGAAAACAGGGACATTGCTAACTTAAGGAAGACACAGAATTCAGGTCTCAGACCAAGTCACTGGCATCTGACCTTGCTATCTTAACAGCTCAGCTCAGCATCCTCTCCTCCTGGAGTCCATTTCTTTCCTCAGGGGCACATGATAGCCACACTTGCTCTGACACATAGCCACCCACATGGAGGCCATACTTGCTCCTGGCACATAACCACCCACATGGAGGCCATACTTGCTCCTGGCACATAGTTGCTCAGGTTCAAAACCATCAACTACTTTCTTGGGTAGTCCAAGCTGAATCCTCAAGCCTGTTTTAACTTGATGTCTCATGCACTGAGACACCAGGAGAGTGGTAATGAGGTGATATAATATAAGTGAGGTAATATAATATACCTCACCCTCCAAAATTGGGGTGAAACTGGAACTGAAGGGAGTATTCTTCTTAAAGGAAAAAATTAATTTGATACCAAATGACAGCTCATGCTGGTGGGGATAGGGAGCAAGGGAATACTCATCCATCGCTGGTGGGAGTGCAAACCTGTACAGCAATAATGGAAACCGTGTAGTGGTTCCCTAGAAAGATGGGAATTGATCTACTTCAAGATCCAGCTATACTACTCTTGGATATACCCAAAGGATGCTCCATCCTACCACAAGGACACTTGCTTAACCATGTTCATCGATGCCCCATTCATAACAGCCAGAAACTGGAAACAACCTGGATGTCCATCAACAAACAAACAGATAAAGAAAACACAGTACGTTTACACAATGAAATATTATTTAGCCATTGAAGAAAAGCAGAATCATGAAATTTGTAGGTAAATAGAACTGAAAAAAAAAAAGAATTATCCTGAGTGAGGTAACTCAGACCCAGAAAGACAAACACAGCGTGTATTCATTTATGTATGGGTATTAACAGTTAAGCCATTGACATGAAAGCGGCAAGCCTACGTAACTCATTAAACCCAGAGAAGTCAGTCTGGTGCCTTCCTAGAGCTTCATTCCTATGGACTGGTTAGTATTCATGGTACTGGGTGGTATTCTGCACGCTACCAAAGAAGAAATGTAAACACAAACCCAGCTACACATTTCTTGATCTATAAGACTGACTTGCCTGTAAGATACCCTGGAACAGGGGTGGCACAGGCCTGTGGGAGTGCCCAACCAATCTGACTGGAGTTAAGGCCCACTCCATGAGATGGAACACACATCCAGTACTGCTCAGGTGGCCAAAAGCTGAGACTAGACAGGCCAAGGACCTAAGGGAAAACCAAATACTACCCTTCTACTAAAGGAACATAGCAGTTAAATGTCTCCTAATGACATTCTGCTACACTCATAGACCAGTGCCTGATCGGCCATCATCAGAGAAGCTTCCTCCTGCAGCAGATGGGAACAAATACAGATACCCACTGCCAGGAAATCCACAGAGAGTGAGAGACCTTGGAACACCCGGTCCTCAAAGGAATGTCTCCTTCGAATCCCTCTGCTTGGGGCTCAGAGAACTCTGCAGAAGATAAGGCAGAAAGAGTGTAAGAGCCTGTGGGAATGGAGGACACCAAGGAATCGGGGCCTGCTAGACACACACATGAACCCACAGAGACTGTGGCAGCAGAGGATCAGCACGGGCCTGCACCCGATGGGGTCCTAGAGCAGAGAGGAGAAGGGGACCATGACCCATCCCTAACCCAGACACTATCTCCAATGGATAACCACTTGCAAATGAAAAATGAGTTTTCTCCAAGGGAGTCTCATTGGGGAAACAGTTCTGTAGGGTGGGCCACACACCAAGCTCAACGGCATTGCTGGAGGTCTTTGTCTCCTAACATTAATACGGCTTCTAGTCTGTGGATTCTATGGGATTTCCATGTGTGTGAATGTGTGTGTCTATGTGTCTATCTGTGTTACTTTGACTTTTTCTCTTGTTTGTTTTGTCATATTCTATTTTTTATTCATCTTACTGTATCATAGTTTATTATTGTTCCTTAGATGCCTATTTATTTTCTATCAAGAGACAGAAAGGGTGTGAATCCAGATTGTGGAGTAGATGGAAGGAACTGGGAAGAGTGGGAGGAAGGGAAAACCATAATCAGAATGTATAATTGTATGAAAAAGATCTATTTTCATTAAGAGGGAAAAAAAGAAACTTAATACCAGTCTAAATAAATAAATGGATGCCGGAAACAAAAACCTAATGCCTAGATCTGGGCATGTAGTTCATGGTAGAGTCATTTACTTAGCATGTGTGAGGCCCTAGGTTTCATTCCCAGCACCACAGATGATGGTGTTGGTGATGATAGTAGCAGTGGTGGTGGTGATGGTGGTGATGATGGTGGTGGTGGTGATGGTGGTGGTGGTGATGGTGGTGATGATGGTGATGATGGTGGTGGTGGTGATGGTGGTGGTGGTGATGGTGGTGATGATGGTGGTGGTGGTGGTGGCAGTGGTGGTGGTGGTGATGGTGGTGGTGGTGATGATGGTGATGGTGGTGGTGGCAGTGGTGGTGGTGGTGGTGGTGGTGGCAGTGGTGGTGGTGATGGTGGTGGTGGTGATGGTGGTGATGATGGTGATGGTGGTGGTGGTGGTGGTGGTGATGGTGGTGATGGTGGTGGTGGCAGTGGTGGTGGTGGTGATGGTGGTGGTGATGGTGGTGATGATGGTGATGGTGGTGGTGGTGATGGTGGTGATGGTGGTGATGATGGTGATGGTGGTGGTGGCGGTGATGGTGGTGATGGTGGTGGTGATGATGGTGATGGTGGTGATGGTGGTGATGGTGGTGGTGATGGTGATGGTGGTGGTGATGATGATGGTGGTGGTGGCAGTGGTGGTGGTGATGGTGGTGATGATGGTGGTGGTGGTGATGGTGATGGTGGTGATGATGGTGATGGTGGTGGTGGCAGTGGTGGTGGTGATGGTGGTGATGATGGTGGTGGTGGTGATGGTGGTGGTGGTGATGGTGGTGATGATGGTGATGGTGGTGATGGTGGTGATGGTGGTGATGGTGGTGATGGTGGTGATGGTGGTGATGGTGGTGGTGGCGGTGATGGTGGTGGTGGTGATGGTGGTGATGATGGTGATGGTGGTGGTGGTGATGGTGGTGATGATGGTGATGGTGGTGGTGATGGTGGTGATGATGGTGGTGGTGATGGTGGTGATGGTGGTGATGATGGTGATGGTGGTGGTGGTGATGGTGGTGATGATGGTGATGGTGGTGGTGATGGTGGTGATGGTGGTGATGATGGTGATGGTGGTGGTGGTGATGGTGGTGATGATGGTGATGGTGGTGGTGATGGTGGTGATGGTGGTGATGATGGTGATGGTGGTGATGGTGGTGATGGTGGTGATGGTGGTGGTGGCGGTGATGGTGGTGGTGGTGATGGTGGTGATGATGGTGATGGTGGTGGTGGTGATGGTGGTGATGATGGTGATGGTGGTGATGGTGATGATGGTGGTGATGGTGGTGGTGGTGATGGTGGTGATGATGGTGATGGTGGTGGTGGTGATGGTGGTGATGGTGGTGATGATGGTGATGGTGGTGATGGTGGTGATGGTGATGGTGGTGATGGTGGTGATGGTGGTGGTGATGGTGGTGGTGGTGATGGTGATGATGGTGGTGATGATGATGGTGGTGGTGGCAGTGGTGATACTGGTGGTGGTGGTGAAGATACAAAACCAAAATACTTTTTTTCAAGGAATGATTTTATGGTTAGATTTACAATTTTAGAAAGGCCATCAAACAGTCCAACACTGCAACAGCGAGTTGTAGGACATTGCTGGGAGCTACTGCAAGCAGGGAGAAGAGTGAGCAGGGGGAAGAGGGCGCTTTCTTACAGAGGTCAAGTCCAGAAGGAAAACCAAAGTCTGGTGAGGAAGCTGGAGGCTGCGTGCTTGAGACTGGGGCTGCAGGCTCGCTACAGTGCATATCCTCTGTGCCACTGAACTGTGCCGGGTGCTCTAACCATGGACCACCTCCAGCACCACCTTCCCCATTGTTTATATGGAGATCTGAAGATGAAGGTACAAAAAATGTACATGTTATTCTAATGTACAGGTTATTCTAATGTATAGGTTGTTCTAATATATAAGATATTCTAATGTATAGGTTATTCTAATGTACAGGTTGTTCTAATATATAGGATATTCTAATGTATAGGTTATTCTAATGTCCAAGTTGTTCTAATGTATAGTTTATTCTAATGTACAGGTTTTTCAGACTGATATTTGTTTCTCCATTTAAGAAAACTTGAGTCCAGAGGAGCTAAGCCACCTGTTCAATGTTTCCTGACAGGCCACCTGTAGAACACAGGACTTCTGGCTTCTGACTTGTAGGTTGAGCCTGTCCTTTCTCCCCAGTGCTCCTTGTGTGCCCAAGGCCTCCTGCTGTGGGTCTTTCACTAGCCGCCCTGCCTTACTGGAGATCATGCTTAGATCGTCCTATTCTGGTTAACTTCATTAGCATTATGGTTTCTCTGGGTCTTCTGTACTATATAGGCATGCCCATAGACCTAAGAAGTCTGTCATGATAATAGCACTTTCAATGTTCTAACCTTTAACCTAGGCAAGTTCTCTAAGGTGCAAACATGCACTCTAGGAGAATCAAACATGTAAGCAAAGCCAAGTTTCACTAGTCCTTAAATCCTGGGAAGGGCCAGGGTCTGGGCATAGTTGTACTTGTGTTTGTGTATGTGTGCAGAGAGTGTTTGGTTTAGAAAGAGCAGGGATATTCACAGCCATATTTCAAGGAAGAATGAAGATCTCCAATCGTTATTCCCAGCTTCCCTACCTGTGGGATTCCCAGGTACCATACCAGCTTCCAAGGCAGATGACTGGTTACTGCATGCAAATGTTACATTGACTCCGGAAGGTTCTCCCTTGTGCTCTTGTGGATTAATGAACTCCTTCCTGATTTGGGGATCCTAATAATTTTTCATAAACATGCATGGTCAGCTTATGAAAGTGTCACATGGGTGATTATCAACTGTCTGAGTGATATTCGCTTAGGGAAAATATTTACTTGCATGTCAAATGGAGCCTGAGTTTGTTTTGTGGAGTGCATGGCCTCCCAGCAAGCCTAGAGCAATCACTGGCCTGAATTAAAGGGACCCAGACGCTGAGGATCCGGGGTAGAGGGATGTCTGTGAGTTATGTGGAGTTTTAGCCAGCCTCAGGACATGTGAAGTGCTTGCTTAGATTTGGTTTTACTTAAAAGAAAAATCACAAGACCCTTCTATATGTAGATCATTATACAAAGAATTCTACCTTGGAGATCAAAGTGAATCTAAACCCCTGTGCTTTAAGACCTTGGGTAGGTTATCCAACTTCTATGTACTTCAGCGGGTTCATCCAGAAAATGAAAGATCTACATCCTAAGGTTGTCAGGAGGCTTGAATGACATACATAAATCATTCATAAATGCATAAAATACAAATATATAATATCTACCTCCTAAAGATATTAGAGGCTTAAATAACATGCAAAGCACCTAGCACAAAGCCTGGGTTTCCTAGGCTGTGAGACAATTCCTCCTCATACACAAGTCCTACCCTCCTGGCTGGATGGAAGATGCCCCACTCTCTGACAGAGCACGAAATGATAGGAAAGAGACCATGGAACTAGTAGGAAATCGAGGCTGGATCCACATCTTCAAGGAACCTGACCTGACTCACCAGTGGTGGGTGTGTTGTGTAGCCTTTTCCTTCAGGCTGAGCATGGCCATTGCCACCGTGAATCTGAGAACCCGTGCTCAGGTACACAAGCCCCTCACAAGACGGAGCCTGTTCACATTCCCTCATGAAGTGAATGGTGAAGCTCCCAAGATGCGTTGGGCTCACAGGACTCAGGAGCTCACAATCTGTCACAAGAACTTGCCCAGATTCCTTCTCTGTCCTTCCTGAGATTAAAAAAAATGCAGAAGCCCTTTCCTCTGGGCACTGAGCCAACTCCCTTCCCTCCTATCAGTGTGTCTATAATAGCACTGAGGATGACCCAACAATAGATATGTCCTAGCACTGTAAATCAACATGTTCTAACTGAGCATCCTACTCAAGGAAGATTTTGAGGTGAAGAGAAAGGCCCCTATCTAGTGAGGAACCTGAACCAGTCTTTCTGCTGAGGACCACAGGCCATGAGATGTCTGAGTCAAGTGGAAAAGAAAAAAAAAAAAAAACAACACACCTGAGACGCCCGTGACGATACAGAAAATGCCTCACTTTTCCAAATTGAACGTGGGCAGGCAGACAGGTGAGTGGCTGCCCCAGTGAGAGCAAGATGGCTGCCGGACAGCAGGAAGACGGAAGGAAGGAGTACTGAAGACAGAGACACGAGGGAGAAGAAGAGTATCTAATAACTGTGATCAGTTGGAGTAAGGCCCCCAAACATCAAGGGTTGCCAGCAAACACCAGAAGTTGTAAGATCCATGAAAGGCTCTACAGGCCTCTAAGGGGACATGGCCCCACTGATGCCTACATTCCAGACTTGTATGTTCTAGAACTATAAGACATACATTCCTTCCATTTAAACTACCTAGCTTCAGGGTACCTTCTCATGGCAGCCTCAAGACATGTGTAACTTTAATTTTTTCAAAGTCTACTTTTAATGATGGTTCTTAAATGCTTTAACCTTCCTTGCAACCCACCAGAGGTAGTGGAAAAGAAAGGATATGGGGGAAGTGAACCTATTTAAAAAGGTTCTTTAGCGCAAAGTGCTGTCTGAAAATCAGCAGTTCAGTTCACAGGTCAGCAGCGGCAGCTCGATCCACTAGCAAACACCTCACAGATACACCAGCAGTCCAGTTCAGTAGAGTCAGGATAGCAAACATGATTAACAGTGAAATTAACAGTGATTGCATTACTTAGCAAAGACTGCCAGGCCTCAGCCTCTACTCAAGTCGACAGGAGGGACCAGGACCAACAGGAATGCCAGGAAAAGTTTTTAGCTGTGCCTTTCTCAGTGAAGCAAAGATCAGCAAAGACGGGAAGATGTGAGACCCAAGAGCGTTGCATAGCTAGCTGTACCAGCAAGCCAAGCTCAGCTTCTGTCACTGTCCATTGAGTCCCATTTATACCCTCCAAACATCGCGTGTCCTCCACGGGTCTTGCCTCAGCACATGCATCTGTCTCAGCTGACATCATCTGCCAATCAGCCCAAGTCCTCAGAAGTGGCAAGAAACTGTAGCACACCACCAGGAGGGTTTTTTTGGGGGTGCATTTCTCTCTATAGAGTCCCAACAAATGCAGCACAACTACACATTGTAAGGCAGACCAATACATGCATGTCATTAGCAAAGAATCCTTTATCATGTGTTCTTTCACATGCTTGCTTTAGCAGGACATCCTTTCTCCTGTGTCTGCTTCAACGAAACATTTCTTCATGAGTCTGCCTTAGCCTTTAACCTGTGTCCTCTTCAGAAAAACACACCTTCACATGTTTGCCCCAGCAAAACACCATCCAACAAAACTGACTTTCCAAAGAACCCTCAAGTTTCCACTTCAGACATGCGTCTGTCTCTGCTCCTCTTCCTAGAATAGGAGCTGAGCTAGAGGAAGAGTGACAAGAGTCATTCTAGCCTGGAAGAAGTTTTGGTTGGAATCTTCTGAAGAAGATGCTAGATATCAAGGAGCTCATTGCTTGTGAGGTCATGATGGTTAATTTTACAAGTCAACAGAACACAGAAGGGATGCCCACAAATCCAGGAGAACTTGAATGCTCAGTATGCCTGTGAGGGTGTTTCTCTGAGATAGCAGGATCAAATCTGTATGCTGAATATATGCCCTCACCAATAAGGTTAGCATCCATCAATCCACAGAGGGCTCCAACAACAGGAAGGTGAAAGAGATGCATGCTCTCTCTCTCTGCCTGAGCTATGCCAATCATTCTCGCCCGCCCTCATTGCTGTTATTGGACTTTGAACTGAGACTGCAACCTTTCGTTCCTCTTGCTTCTTAGGCCTTCCGATCTGAGTTAGGCTTGTGCCATTGGCTCGTAGAGCAAACACTCGAAGCTAGAAGAACCACTTCCTGCAGCCAGCAGGGTATAGAACTTCCCAATCCATCACTTTATAAATCAATTGGAAATAATAAATATCTCTGCCAGGTTGGGGAGGTAGCTCAATGAATAGAGTCCATGCTCCACACTCATGAGGGCCTGAGTCATCCCCAGTAGTTATGCTAAGGGGTGGGGGGTGTGGCATGTATCTATAATTCCAGTACTGAAAAGCAGAGGCAGGAGGATCCGAGTCTCTTTGGCCAATCAATCTAGGCAATCAGTGAGGCCCAGGGTCAGTAAGAGACCCCATCTCAGACAATACAGTGAAGAGAAATAGTGAGAGACATCTGATGCTGACCTCTGGATTACACACACACACACACACACACACAAATAAATCCCTTTTTTATATACACACATGTGTGTACCTCTGTAGATAGTTGCTTCTGATTCTTTGGAGAACCCTGACTCACATGGAAACATAAGAACATCACCTCTCCTGCAGTATGGAACCACCAGGAGGCTTTCCCAAGGCAGGCCTGCTCAGTCCTAACCCTGCCTCTGTCTGTGGAACCAAGAAGGCTCCCCTACATTAGAGACCTAGAGAGATGAGAGTTGACTCCCCTTTTGCCATTCAACAGCCAGCATTGCAAACTTCTAGAAAATAGAGGAGCCCCAGGGAAATCTAATAACAGCCCTACTTAAGAGCACACGACAATTATTACCTCCAACTGTGAGGGAGGCTGAGTAATTAAAAAGGGCTCTTTATTTTGATTAAAAAGATTACTTTTGGTGTTTCTGGATCTTTAGTGAAAGCCTAGAACTCTATTTTTAGACTGAAAACAAGATCTGTGGCCAGGGGCAGGGGTGTAATTTAAAGCAGGGGATGATTATTAGTAACCTAAAAAATGAGCACACGCCCCCGGTGGCCCCCAACTTGAACCATCCTCACCGAATGGCTTTCAGGATACACAGGATTATGGCAACCCCCACCCTGCTGCCTGGATTAATAGGAGGCCCAAATTAATTGGTTTCAATCATTATAAATTTCCTTCCTAATAAAATCTCAAGAATTTCCAATCATGCTGATTTATATGTGTAATTAGAAATCCATTCACAGATGTCATACTGCTAGGTGGTGGGTAGTGTGAGCCCCAGCTCGACTCCAGCTTGAGACCCAAGCACTGAAAACTGATGCCCAGGAACTTGACAGAAAGTAGAGGCAGGGAACACGCCCTCCCCCTGGAAACTTGTCCTTACCCAGGATCACATAGAGGATGCTGGCCGGGAGTGAAACATGGATTTTGTCACCCTAAATTCCAGTCCTTCCTCGGCTGCAGAGGCCTAGAACCCTAGCTAGGGGAGGTCAAAGGCTAAGATAAACACAGCACCCCTTCCAGCTTCCCTTTGATCCAAAGGCACAATGAACACAGCTATGGAAGGTTGGAACACTGAGCAGGACATTGGCCTGCTAGCTTTCCACTCCCAGCAGGCAGATCAGCCACTCCATGATGGCCCACACCCTCAGATAGCCTAGTCCTGGCCATCACATCCATGCTGGCTGCACTTGAGCTCCTACCCTGACTATATCCTCTCTAGTTCACTAAATAAGGTCCTAGGCTGAAGGCTGGGGAAGCCAGCTCAGAGAATTCTAGGCTCAGAGTGGAGCTTTGCTTGTGGCTGGTACCCACCCAAGGCTTTCTCCCACCCATGTTTCTAACATTGGCTGCTTCCCAAGGTTCCCGGTCTCCTACTATCACTCTCTCATGTTCTCTTCCCTTGGTGCCATACCTGTTCTGCAAATGGCCCAGTATCACAATGGGAATCAGAGTAAAATAGATAAACAAACAAACAGCCAGAGAATCCATCTTCTCCCCACAGTGACAAAGGCAGTCAGGAAAGTCTGTTAATGAACAAGATGTAAGTGTTTTATTCCCAAACCTGCCCGATATCAAGCCTGGGCTGATAGAAAGAAGACTCTAAAACCCCCAATGTGGGTAACAGTTATCACAAGCTATCTGGCCCCCAGGCCTGTAAAAGAAGCAGGTAGAGGGTAAAGTCACAGTGAAAAAAAACAGTCGGTCTCAGATCAGGCAGCAAAGGTGGGTGCCCTGTAGGAGACCGGGGGACCATGGGAAGCAGCCAAAGTTTGGAACACAGGTGAGAGGAAGCCTTGGGTGGGTACCAGCCACAAGCACAGGTCCACTCTGAGCCTAGAGCTCTCTGAGCTGGCTTCCCCAGCCTTCAGCCTAGGACCTTACTTAATGGGCCACAGAGAACATAGTCAGGGCAGCTGCACTGAGCCGTGTGGCCCTAAGTGAGTTTCCTGGATTTGCCTATCTCAGCAACTCATGCCACCTCAACTTCTGTCACCTCAGGATCTCCTCCACAGGGAATATCATAGGGCTCAAAGTTGCACTATCAGCAGAGGTCGGGGGTGGGAGTAGGGGGACAGGAGCGTCACTAAGGGTCTACCATGTTCCATGTGTTCTGTGTACAGCACCTTCCCTGCAATCCTAAAGAAGCAGAAATATGAGCTTCGAGCAAACTATGATTGAAATGGCTTGTCCACGGCCACATGTGCTTGATTTCCAGGAGTCTGCTTATCAGTTTAACATGGACTTAGGTCCCAGGATGAGGGACAATGAAGGGCTGGGTTTTGAGGGAATTACTAGAGAAGAGCTCAAGGGGGAGGAGACAGGCCTGTGTTGAAGGAGAGCCTGGAGGACAGTCAACCCCAGGAAGGCAGAGCCAGCTCGTGAAGTCGGTGAGTGGGTGACAAATGTTCTCATGTAGTTCATGGGCCACTTGACATTTTTAAAAGATATGAAAGTAGAAGCCGGAGATTTGAGGGAGGTCAGAGGGGAGGGGGCAGAAAAATGAGTGGGGGTAAATTACACACACTTACAAAAATGTAGCAAGGAAACCCATCATTTTGTACAAGAGAGAGAGAGAGAGATCTCCCCTTCCTGACCCCTCAGGTTTTTAATCATCTAAGGAATGAAGCACAAAAGCCAGTCAGAGAGAAGCCATAGGAACAGCTACATTGCAGACGTCGATCTAGAACCCAGTGCTTTGGATCCCCAAGCCTGGATCCCTGACCTAGACTAGACACAAGGCCTGTCATAGCTGGTGTGTACCTCACAGCGGGTGGACCATCCATCACACATGGAGATGTAACTCAGACTGTGCTCAAGACTGGCGTCACTCCTATGGGCCCAGGTGGTGGCTTTAAGGTCAACTACAAGGAAAGTGGGGGGGGGGGGAATAACTTGTTGTACAATGGGAAGAGGTGGTACAAAAGCCAGACCTCACATCCTACCTGAACTAAAGTTGCCCAGATGGGTTCTCCACACAATAATAGTTCTGCAATAAGCTTCCTGACTAGCAAAGACGGGCATAGTCAGAACTGTTTTCAACAGCACCCTTTTCTCACAAGTGGTTGGTCCATTTGTCTGATCAGCCCACCTCCTTCCACGAGAGATCATCTTTGCTGCAGCCTGATCCTTTAATGGGCCTGAAAGCTGTTGCTTTGGTCTAAAACACACCCCTGGCCCCAAGTGGGGGCTAGGTGGATAGGTCTTAATGGGGATTAGTGTCTGCCAGGCAGTGCCAGCACGGGGTCCTAAGAGGAGATTTCAGAGGTTGGGCACTGTTTAAGGGCTTAAATGTTTGATAATGCAGCCCCATTGCGTCTATGCACGGCGGGGCCTTAGCAGCAACGTACCAGCCGATGCTGCAAGATTTGATTTGAGTAGTTTAAAAATATCCAAGTAGTCTGCAGGCTAATGGCAGACTCATTAGAATATCAATAATCATTCGGCATTCTGAAAACCTTTTAATGCTCTGGGACAGCGAGCAGCAGAGCGAAGGAGAGAAGGTCATCGGGGAACTTGTGGGGTCAGTTAAACAAGTAAAGAGAATAAATAAACCCAGGGGCTGCCAAGGCCGGGTTTGTTATCTGCTAGCACCCACACACAGCCTGCCTCAGCCAGGAACCTTCCTGTAGCGGGTCAGGAGGGTAGGGAAGTGTTAACAAAGTGTCTGCATTCATTAATCTGCGCCTATAGCAACTGAACTTTGTGCTACAGCGACCTCCCTCTGGGCAAGCAATTCTTCCCAGCCTGCCTTACACATCCATCCCCTCCTCTCCCCTGGCTCACCAGATTACAGGGGAGCTGTGGTCCACAAAGCTGATTTCCCATCCACATCTCAGTTCTAAGCTCTACGCAGGTTTCCTCTGACTCTCCATGCCACAAGGGCCTCCTCGTGCTAATAGTCCTCAGAGCGTACCACTTTGTGGTGTTAGCCCAGACTTGGCAGCGCCAGCACAAAGTTGGGAGCTCCTGGGGAGAAGAAGCTCCTGTCACCTTCAGTGAGCTTGAGAAGACGGTTGTCAATCCCCACCCCCATTTCTGCTTTGAGCTGCAGGTCTTTTGAGTGTTGGGCAAAGATCTAGGCCTTTGCCCATGTGTACAAAAGCCCACCCTTGTGTCCTTAGGAGTACATGGCACAGCTGTGTAAGGCACTTTTAGAAGTGCTAATAGTGTGCTAAGGGCCAATACTGCTAAGGGGCCAAACTGCTAACTTTGTTTCACTGTTGCTGCAAGGCCAGTAGAGTCATGGGGCGTGGATGTAGGACTGTCTCCCGGCCTCTGCAGGGACCCCCAAGAAAAGGCTCAGACTGGGGACCATGCAGTTTGTGCTAAGTCCCAACACACCTGGGAAGAGATTCTGGCAGATAATTGGACAACTGAGCCTAACCAGAGGTCTACATTAGAGATGGCAATTTGAGGGTCAACAGTACTTGGTATGAGTTAATGCATGGGGGTGGCTGGGTGCCCTAGGAGAATACATAACAGAAGATGGAGGAGTTAAATATGGAGCACTCCCCAATGGGCCAAGACCACCTAGGAGAAGCAAGACTCCCCAGATTTCAAGGAAAGGCAAGACAAAATGAGCTGACAGAGTCACATGCAGACATCGGCAGAAAACAAACTATCTCCATGGATAATGGTGAAAGAGGCATTTTGCCTAATGGGAGAAAGTATGTTTAGGGAAGACTGAGAGCCTAGAGACTATCTTAGGGCATCACTGGAGGCTGTTGAAGGGGCACTGATGAAAGAGCACGGTGAGGCTGCTGAAGGAGCACTGTGAGAAGGTAGGACTGGGTACCAAAGAGACTATATCTGAATGGAGGAATCTGAACATGAGGATCCGGAGTAGAGCGAATTCAGAGAGATACACCCAACCCCTCCTTGCCCATGGCCTTCTCTACACCTCTCTACCGAACAAATATCATACAAATATTTAAAGAGTACCTCTTTGAAAAGGCAACAAGCCAGCCCTGCGAGGCAGGAGGAGGGGATGGCTCTGCCTAATGAAGCAGAGAGGTCTCCAAAATTAGAACTAGAGACGCTCAGTGACTCGAGGGAAGGCTGGAAGGCTGCGGGAGAACTGACCCATGTTTGGGAGAAGGCACAGGATGGAAGACAGCAGTGTGCACGGAGGAAAGCCAGCAGGTAGAGGAAGCAGGATGTGCTGGGCCTGGAGGACAGTTTGCAGACCCAGCAAGACTCAGGCATCAACTCAGCAGGGGGCATGGAATAGAAAATCTAATGGCAAAGAGGAGTTAGAAGAGAGCACGGGGGAAGATGGAGACCAAGTGAGGATTCAATGGGGTCTGATATGAACACATCCAGGAATGCCCGGAAAGTCTGCGGGTCGATATTTTTAGGAGGAATGGGCTCAGAGACGGGGTGGAGCTCTTTGGGCAAGTGTAGCTTGTCACCCTTTGTGGTTCAGTTTACACTTAGCCTTTCATGATTTACTTACCCATTCACTCAGACAGACCTTTCTCAAGCCTCGAGTGTGATACACAGCAGGCAAGGACTCTTCAGGACACTCGCGTGTGGTACTTCATCTACTCCTCAGTAGCCTTAAAAGGGAGGTTTCATTGATCACAGATTTCCAATGAGAGAGAAGGCTCAGCAGGTAAGAGCACTGGTTAACCTTTCAGAGGACCAGTGTCCATCCCCAGAGCCCACACCGTGATGTTCTACCATCCACAATCCAACTGTGCAACTGTGATTCTAGCTTCCGTGCACCCCAAACACACATGTGACATCCATGCAGACAAAACATTCATGCACATATAATAAAATAAACCTAAAAATATAAGAATTGGAAGATGTGAAAGCACAGAGGAGCTGAGCGCTTGCCTGCGATTGCCTGCGTGGCAGAGCAATGGCTCAGGCAGGTTGTCTGGCTAAAGTTGGGCTTCGCCACTGTGATATCCTGCCATCTTTCTAGAAAAAGCACTATGGGTCCAGACCCCAATTCCAGTGACATCTCTGCATTTCCTTAATGGGATCACACAGACAAAATGCTTTGTGTGCTTCCTTTCTTCTATTTTATGAAGATGGAGGTTTTTACATGATCCCTGTCATTCTTAAGAAGGACTCCAGAGAATTCCAGCGCCTTCAAGAGTCTGGCATTTGTCTTCCTCAAGCAGATGAAGATAGGTACAGCTAACTCTCTCTGAGGTATTCCTTCAGTCTGCAGGGTAAAGGTCACTTCGATCTTTCCAGCACACATGCACGCACACACACACACACACACACACACACACACACACACACACACACACCTCTGCCCGGGTCCCATTGAAGAGAAACTCATAAGGCTGGCAACAATTTATGATTCCCCCACTTCAGATGACAGAAGGCAATTTGAAGAGTCAATAAAAGCTGTGCTGTACCAAGGGTATTTTATGTCTCCTCAAACATAAAACTCCATGGCCATGTGATCAACGTACCAGAAATGAGCCACAGTCTGGGCTCATTGACAGGGAATGGACCCCCTGAGCATGGTGGTTATTGGGGCAGACTTGACATGGAAAGTCTTTGAGAGTCCACACAAAGCAAACAGGCCCTCTGTGATTTTAGGAGTCTCTGGGATCCCTCTTCATGTATACTCTTAAACCAAAGCACGCCATCAAACCCTGGGATGTTTAAAATCCATTTTCTGTGGCCCGACTTTGGTGACTCTCAGCCCAGATGCCCACTGATTCTGTGGCTTTAAGCAAGCCACACATCTTGCCACAAGTCTGTTTTCCCTTGTCACAAAGCAAGGATAGTTATATCTGCATTGTTGGAAGAGGCTGGCAACAAGAAAATGCTCAAAGTATTGAACTGTTGAGAGAATGGAGTGTTCCTTTCCAAAAAAAGGGCACAAGTCCTCCTGTCCAAAGTCAACTGAAGGCCTCAGAATGTTTTCAGAAGTACCCATCTGTCCACCTACCTATCCACATACCCATCCTCCATCATCCTATCCATCTGTCCAGTCATCTGTCCATCTGTCCATCTACCCACCCATCCACCCATTTAACCAACTTATCCATCCATCTGCCCATTCATCTCCATTTTCCCAGTCACATGTCCTCTTACCCAGCCACCTACCCACCTATCTGTCCGCCCACCTAGCCATCTACCAACCTATCATCTGTCTACCCATTTACTAATCTAGTGATATATGTTGAGCATCTGCTCTGGGCTGGGTACCATGCAGAGAGACAAATATACTCTAAGCTCCCGTGCGATAAGAGTTCTCAGTCCAGTGAGCGGGAAGAGTGGTCCATATATCACTGGGGAAGAAGCACTTCAGAGAAATAGACAGCAGGGTCAATTGCATGATGAGACTTGGGTACCCTGGTTAGAAGACACTGTCTTGCCAACGATGAGGAAATGAGTGCACACAAGAGCCAGCAAACATGATGTATGTTATGAATGGGCATTGTTGCAGAGCTCAGTTGAATGTTGTAGATGGAAACGTCACTAAAGGAAAAAAAATACAGACTGAGAAGATGCCAGATGTTCAAATAGTTGAAGGAAAGATTTTTCCAGGCCACAACAAGTTCCTGAGGCTCAAGTTCAGAAGTTCCAAGTAACCAAGGAAGATGCCAGGTAGCGTCATATAAAAGGGAGAGGTTGGGCATCTACCAGCATCACTGACCCAAATAGAGGTTGTTACTCTCGCCAGCTAGCTGTGGTTGTATTTGTGTCCCATTATGACTATAACACACTATTACAAGTTTAAGGTATGTGTGTCCTATTATGACTATAACATATGACTGCAAGCTTAGTGTCAAAACCAACACAAGTCTATTTCTGGAAGCCAGACGTCCCAAACAAGTGTGAAGGAACTAAAATCAAAGTGTTAGAGGTGTTGGTCCCAGCAGGAGACATCTTCCAGCTTCAAAAGGGTGCAGGCATGCTCTGTTCCCAGGTGCAGCCCTCAGCTGCCATCCCCATCACCTGCACTGTGTTACCCAACTCCGGCCCTTCAGTTACCTTCTTATAGTATTCCACTGTTGCCATGTCGGATAGCCCAGGGTCATGGCTCAGCTCAGGATCCATAGCTAAATACAGCGCCACGTCTCTTTTAGCATGCACGGTAACACACTCACAGGTTCACAGCTTCTGGGAGTTAGGACATAAACACTACTTGACTAGTTTTTTTTTAATTTATTTTCTTTTGTTAGATGGGGGTCTCCCATAGCTTAGATTGGCTTCAAAACTGCTATGTAGCCAAGGCTGTGATGACAGACATGCAACACGGACATTTCTGAGACATTCTTCTGTGTGCCACACGGATGTCTTAATAGCCCATGTGTGGATGGCCAGGGCTAAGGAAGGTGTCAGATTCCAGACTCCAGGGTATTTTCAGTCGTGGAAGCAAAGCTGTAGACACCTCTCCTTATTCATGGAATATCATTCCTTACCTGACTTCAGGTCTCCACCTGGCTGTGGGGCAGGAAGCTCTCCTGTCTGGATATGCCACTCCGGACCCGCCATCCCCTTCGGCCTTGACCTCATAGTCTGCAGCTCACGGGATTAGAGTCTCCACTGGACTTGACCTGACTCTAGCTGGCCCTGGGGGAAAGTCCCCTTTCTTGAACCATGGGGGTCACACTGACCCTGGCTCGGACCCCTGCCTGGCTGTTCTTCCCCTCAGTGCCTGGCTGGGGCACATCACCTCCATGCCTCACCTGGCCTGGCTTCCTATGTTCATGTTCTCTCTCTCTCTCTCTCTCTCTCTCTCTCTCTCTCTCTCTCTCTCTCTCTCTCTCTCTCTCTCTCTCTCTCTCTCTTCCAAGATGGTACAACATGATAGAACTCTGGGTGCAGAAATCAAACCTGTGAACCTCCCTTCACAGGTGAGGGAGCAGGTGGGTAACAGGCCACTGTAGAGGAAAGAATGAGAGAGACTGTGGCACCTCCGTGGAAGTGTGCACAGCTGGGTAGGGACTGGAGGTATTTCAAGAAAAGGAGGCAGCCGGGGTAAGACTAGCACGCACCTGAATGGGGCCCTCAGCCATTATACCTGCTGGCCACACACACTGACCCAGGGGGGCATTTCCTGTGCTTGCTCTTGACCCAAGTCTATATGAGTAGACATTTCAGGAGGTAGATCTGCTACAGAGAGCCTGGCACAAGGCAGGTACCCACACCGTACTTGCCTGCCCAGAGTCTGCAAGATCTGCAAACATGCATACCATGGGGAAGAGAGGCAGGAGGCAAGCAGCCAGGCCCCTTCCTTGACTCCTCCTGACTAAATCCAACACACCCTCCTCCACATTGATTTTGTAATCACCAATACCCCTGGCTCCTTCTCATCCCACCTACATAAGCTGGGGCCAGGAGACCTGGGCAGCCGCTCCATCAGGCATTAGGTACAGACATTAGCTAGCTTTGTGGCTCCCTGGGGACCACTAATGCACCTGTTCTTTCTGGAAGCCAGTTACCCTGATCTCTGACCCCACCTCCTCACCTCGAAGCTCTTTGCTGGAGGACAGACTTCCTGAAAGACAGGCTATTTCAGTTCTCTTGTCTCCAGTCTCGCAAAGGCCAGGGTCTACATCCATATGGATTTTCCTACCTGTGTTACCCACAGTGGATCAGAATCATTGGTAATGGCCAGCTCTCTGGGAACAAACCCCCAGCCCCACCCCCCCCACCCCCCCACACCCCACTCCCACACACACATTCCGATTCTGTGTCTGCCAATTGCAGTGATGTAAATGCTCTCACTGTAGGTGCTCTCTGCTTCCCAGTGGACTGAGAGGGTGCAGTAAGGCAGTAAGAGTAGCTGTAAAACATGAGCCAGCGGAACAGTGCTGGAGTGCACACCTACAATATGTCTCCACCACCCTCTGCCTCAGTATCCCCCCCCCCATGTGGAAGAGGCCTCTCCCAAGCCAGGGTCTGATGTGAAAGCATGGCCTTTGGGACAAATGGATCTGTGGGAGACTTCAGCTCATCCACTGAGTAAAGATAGATGAATTAGGGCAAGATGGCTGACTTTGTCAGACCTTAGTCTCCTGATAAGGGAAATGAGACTAGGGTCCCTTTTGCCAGATTCTTGCCAAAACTGTCTACTAGCAGCAGGAAGTGAAACTCTACTGGCAAGTATGTAAATCCTTGGTAAATCACCCAGAGTAGGTGCCTAGAGAACCAGCCTACACATGCTCCCTGGCATCTTGGAGTCCTGTACACCTCTTGGGTATGGGACTGGAGTGTGTTGTTTGTCTTAATGGTGTCTATGTCCAGTATGACCATAGAAAGACCAGCCCCATCTATGGTGTGATTATCCCACATTCTGTGACTTCAAAGACACAAGGATCTCCTGTCCCAAATAATATACTGTTTGTCCCTGCAAGCTGGAATTCCACCCTATTAAGACACTGTTTCATGTGCCCACTCCTCAGAGAGGGACAACTGACCTTACCTGGTGCTGGCTGGTCCCCTTTACCTAGAATATGGGAACAGACTGCAGCGGAAGGGGAGGCTACAGAGGATGGAGCTTCTCAACGGTGTGGCAGTGTCCCAGTTTTGCTCAGACAGCCCCGGTCCAGGGGGAAGGGGATGACGGCAGCTCTTGGTACCGTTGTTATTTGGGGCAGTACTCTGTCTGGGGCAGTGGAAAGCAGGGACTCAGAAGGAAGCAACGTGTGCTGCTGGGAGCCAGCCCAGGCAGCTCAGCTGATGGAGCTAGAGTCCAGCTCTGTAGGGACACTACAGGACTGAGGACACTGAGGGCTTGTTTGTGTCCCTGTAGCTGCACCTGCACTTGCAGATCTTTCCTAATAGTGTTAGTGGAGAGGCAGGAGACGGGAGTATTGTGGAGAACCTCTCACTTACCAGCCGACTTGATGCCAAACTCTTCCCCACTGGGCACTGGGCCAGACAGAGCCAGGGAAGGATGAAGGACATGAGCTTCAGGCAAGAAAGACACAAAAGAGAGATGAAGGGAGCTCAGGAAGAGGGGGAGAGGATACAGAAAAGAAAGGAAAAGAACACGAAGGCTGCAAGAGAGAGGCGGGGAAGAAGAGCAACAGAAAAGACAGAACAAAGAGAGGAAATTAGGGGGGAAGTAAAAGCCAGGAAGGAAGGATTAAGGGAGAGAAAGGAGGAGTGTGTGAACTAGCTGAGCAAGGAGGAACAGGAGCTGGGGAGGGACAGCAGGCCCTGATGCCTCCCGCCCAGGAGGGAGTGGAGAGGAAGGGAAGGCAAGACCTTGAGAGTCTTACATCTTGATCAAGGCATGACTGATAGCATTCCAGCCGACCATCTTTCAGGCCCCTTGTTTGATGACAAAGCTCATCCCCCCATCCGCCATCCATTACTGACTCTCCCTCCCCGAGGCAAGAGCATCAATAATGCTCCCTCTCCTCGATGATGTTGAGCTGAGGCTGGCCGGCCAGCACTGGTGGGCATCCCAAACACCATTACTGGGCTCCCATCCTTCACCCCACCTGCTGGGTGGCTGACCGCCCTCCCAACGAGTGGGGCTGCGCTCTGCAGCACCCGCAGCCGTTCTGCCAGAGCTGACTCTGCCGACCAGCAGACAGTCGGGGTCTCTGCCGCTGATCTCTGACAACTTGGTACCAGGCCTCCGATTTTAAAAATGATTGTTTAGTTTTGGTTTTGCTTTAATTAAGAGAGAGCCCCGAAATTCCCCATTCTGGTTGGCGCTTCCAAGAGACCTAACAGTTTGAATTTGAATATAAACATCTTCAAACATCTGTTGCCATAATTTGGTTGGATTAACTGACTAGTTTGCTGGGCCATCTGCTCTTCTCCCCAAACCCCATCATTACTTCTTCCTCTGGCCACACCTGGGGTCCCCCTGACTCTCCTCTGCGGGTGGAGGAAGCATTCTAAGACACAATCCTGGTCAAGGCGTTGAGTCTTCTTGCAGAGACACTTGGAAGCAGATCATCCAGGATCTACAAATTCCAGAGGTCAAAACCATCTCTGCGGAGAAAGCGCTGTGTGCAGATCTCCGTTAAGCCACCCCTTTGACCTGCCTGTTCTAAAAGAGGTTTTCTCTTCGATTAACTGAGCCCTCACCTCGGAACAGGGCTGCCTGCAAGGATGCTGCGGCGGCGCCTCCGTAGTCCCAGATGCATTACTGCACAGGAGGCATCCCTAGAGTTATGCAGTAGACACAGGGGACACTGTGTTGGATAGCCTTGTTTTTCAGCCCCTGAAGGATCATCTGCCATTTGTAGATGCCTTGACTACAGGACAAAAGCTAAATCAGGAAGGGCAGGGAAAACCCAGACTTCTCTCACTCTCCTTGTTCAACCACTGTACTCCTCGCCCCTGCCCAGACACACCCTGTGGCACACACCAACAGCTAAACTCAGGCTCTTGGGATCCTGTGTACCTTTGGAGGGAAGAGTGTCCTCCAAACATGACTCCACAAGGCTCTGCAGGGGATGTCCCAGCCCTTGGGCTGACTGCTGTTTTCCAAACGGGACCTAGTGCTGGAGAGGAGGGGCCAGGGGTCAGCATCAGAGACAATGTGAGGACTTAGTACACGGGTTCCCAGGGATCAGCTCTGTGCAGCTTCAGCCAGAATCCATTTTCAGGCCACGTGACAGCAAGGTGAGATGCAAAACACACAGCAGGGGGAAGGTGCTACAAGGCCTGCATTGCCCCACCTCCCCCACCCCCCACCCACTCTGTCCCTTCACATAGCCCAGTCTCCTTGCTGTCTCCTAGGCAGCATCTGTCCCTTGGTATGTGCCATTTTTTGAGTTGGTCGTTCTTTCTCTGCAAATCTTCTAACATCAGGATAAGGGGACCCCTCTTCCACAGAGCCCCCAAGAAACCATCCTCCTGCCTCACACTCCATGGTGTTTATTGTGATCTACTTCCTTGATCCCTTAACTACCTGATTTCACCTGCACACACACACACACACACACACACACACACACACACACACACACACACACACGGTGATATAGAGTTTGTGATAACATGCAGCTGAGAGAATAAATGATTAACTGAGTGAGAGAATCTACCCAGTCTGGCATTAGCCTTACAGCTAAGGTCCCAGCAACTGCAAAACCCTTTCGAATATTCAACACACAGACAAAAGACTTACAACCCTTTAACACCTGTAACTGATTTGAGAGTCCAGGAGAGGCGGCTGGTGCTGGAAAAGCCCTCTTTTCTCTGGTTGCTGCGAACAAAGTCACCAGCTAATAGAAACCCATTTCTAATTGCTTGACGTAGAATAGAGGCATCTCCAGCCAGCTGAGACCGCCGACTCGCATTCACAGCCCTGCTTCCTGGCTTACACCTAAGCCTTTCAGGTTCTATTAGAGGTTTGTTCATTTCATTTCCTTTTATGTGAGGAGGAAAATGGTCCCTGGGTGCTGGGAAGGACATTCATGGTTACTTTTACTCATTGGAGGGCAGCTGTGTGGAGTGCCAACCCCATCATCTAGTGTGTGGGTTCAGATCAGCAAAGGGAGAGAAAGCAGTCTGCTATCCCCCAATATTAGATGGGGCAGACAGAGCCCCTGCTCCCTGGACTGGCCGCATGGGTGACTCTCAGAGCATGACGTCCACCAGCACATCCAAGCATGGCTGGTACCCAGTAGAGTGGACAGCCAGCAAATACAGTCACAGACCAGCATGCTCTAACAATCCACTGGCCCCTGTGCCCTATTACCACAACCACTACCACTGCCACCGCTGCCACCGCCACCACTACCACCACCACCACCACCACCACCACCAGTCTGCAGCCAGAATACCAGCAGCCTGGACCACAGCCACCAGTCTTAGCTGGGAATCTGCAGTTCCCTCAAGCAAGGGCCTATGGTAGGGTGGTGATGGACCTCAACTCCTGAGGATGTTGACAGTGGCAGATCCCCTGAGCTGCTTGCGTGCCTCTCTTCCAGCAGGAGCAGAGGAAGGGACTGTGCTCCTTATTCGTTGGCTTTGAACTCCCATCTCTGCTAGACTAGACCATGCTTGGATTGAGACATCAGGCCCAGTTGTTATCCTGTGTCCTAAGCCTCCACCCCAAGCTCTATCCGTGAGCCAACTTCTTGCCGTGGGTTAATTGCTCTTTCCAAAAGTTAAAGTAGAGAATTGCTTCTGATGGGAATCTCCATCCACATCCAAGCCTGAGACACTACAACCCAACATGGTAGCTTTCAAGAACTGTCAGAGTAGGTCAGTTCCATGACCACCCACCTCTCCATGACAAGCAATACAGGTATTTTTAGATGCTAAAAAACTGCACTGAGCAAATGACATTCACTATATAACAAGGTCATATTTCCATCAAGGGCATGTGAAGAACTGAGTGTACCGCTCAGAACCTCCCAAAGTAAAAACCCGAGCAGAGCACTTTGCTAGGGGACAAGGACAAAGTAGAATGGAACCTCAATCAATGTCAGCATCACCCTCTATCAGGAACAGAAGCTTCTCCCTGTCCCCTTTCTCTAGGTTAGAGATTTCAGGAGCAACATTGACCCCACTGTCTACCTGCTTAAAATGCCTCACTGTGGGCTGGAGTCTAACTCCACTGTGGGCTCAGAGGTCTAACACTCACTCACCTGGCATTCACAAGACTCTCACACAAGAAAAGAAAAAGCCAAAAGCACCTTGATTGGATCCCCAGAGCCAGGGGCCCCCCTCCACACCTGCTTAGACCCGCCCTCAGTGCCTGACTGCTCTTTGATGATTCCTCTTTCACTTTGGAATTGAAGCTCTGTTGCCTATTCCTGCAGAAGCTTCCATTTAGCAGCAAAGAAAGGAAGGCCTCCCCTCCTTCCTGCTTAGCTCTCGAGCCTCTTTCTCATCTCCATCATCCTGTAATATGACCATCATGGCTCCTTTGATTGCCAGGGTGAGGTCTGCCTTCCAGTGGACAGCAAACTCAAGGAAGAAAAACTGCTGACTGTCCCCTGCCACACTAGTGCAGTACCTGACACAAGACAGAGACTCCAAATCTGCCTGCAGGGTGAGTGACCCCGAGAATGCTTCCTAGAAAAGTCAGAACTCAAGACTCTGACTGGCAAGCCTGACTGGAGAGAAATGTGTGCTGTACATTAGAAAAAGACCAGTCTTCCCCAGTTGATGGGCTATGCAGATTCCAGTCCCTCCCCTCTGATGAATGCAAAACATACCCAATCCCACAGGGCCCAGAATTATCGACTAAGCTCAATTTTCAGGAGAAAGCACTGGTCTGTGCCTGGCTGGAATAGTGTCACAGTACCCATGGCACAGCACATAACAGCCTAGGGCTGCTACCACACATCTGGTCCTAATTACCCAGGAACACTAACTTCACAAGTGTATGCCTCAGGGAGAAGGAGGGCATCAGAGGATGCTAGGGCCTGGGAAAAGCTCATGTGCCTCAGGTTCCCCTGATTTAGCTGGGTTATTTGTCTCAGCCTCTGCCTGCCTACTGTCAAGTATGGAACTGCCTTAGTCTAGAAACCCAAGTACCTAACCAAAAAATGATCAAGGGAAAGAGAACATCTAATTGTGTTGGGAAGCTATGAACATGGAGATACTCATTTTTCAGTAATTTCTACTAGCGCATTCTCTTTGTACTTAATGGGTTTTATGAAGACATTTTCCAGTAAGCGTATTGTAATGTGTATTGTTTATTCTTGTTTGTTCTTTTGTTCTGCTGTGTATCCCAGGTTGACCTGGGGACTCAGGATTATCCCTGCCTCTGCCTGCCAAGTACTGTGACAATAGGTGGGTAACATCATACCTGAATTTCAGCTAGCTTTTTTGTGCATGTGTGTTCATATGTGTGAGGCTGCATGTGCACATGTGTGAATGGACATGTAGCAGCCAGAGAACAGCACTGGCTCTCATTTACCTGTTTTGTCTTAAGTTTATTTGATGTGTTTAAGTTTGCCTATATGTGTGTTACCTATGTGCTTGGTGCCTGCAGAGGCCAGAAGAGGGCATCATATTTCCGGCAACTGGAGTTGCAGATAGTTGTAAGCAGACATATAGTGTTGGAAAACAATCCCGGATCCTCTGCAAGAACAGCAAGTGCTCTTGACTGCAAAGTCATCTCTCCCACCTCACATTCTTAGGCAAGCACTTTACTGGACAAGCCAGCTCCTCGACCCACAACTGGGTTTAACCAGTTTTTTACCTGTTTTCTTACACGCACCCAGATGCTCCACCTTGGCCTTCAGAAGGGGCCCCAAGAGATGCCATTGGACTATCATCCACTCCTTTCCAGTCTTCAGTAGACTGAGAGTGTGACATCATTTCACCCAAGGAAGTGCAGGTCTTAGCTGACTCCCTATAGAATCTCCTTCAAACCCTCTGAGCACTACTGTCGACTGTCCTGCCTTCTGTAACCCTGTCACTTAGCATCTTTCCATCTTCCCAATATGATTATAGCAAACATTCCAAGGAAGGGGATACAGTACATTTCACTGAATAGAATCTAAAACTATATCCTACACATGTCTTTCCTTCTAACGCCCACATCTGTAATAGTCAATTACCTTCACCAACTCTATCTCATTATAACTTGGCTCTAAATGATCATGTCACATATCAGTGTCAAAGAGCGGGAGCCTTGTGACCTCTATACCCTTGAACTATGGCCCTACCATTCTTCAAAATACTTGAGCTTTAGAAACATGAAATATTACATCCACTTCCTTAGCACTCTTGGAGTTCTCAGAAGGCAAAGGCCCTGTGACACCTTGCTTCACACTCCCAGGCTCCAGACCTCAGGTAGAGAAATCTCTGTCCCTGGAGGTCATCTAGTCTGTGGCATTTTGTTCCAGTAGGCTCTAAGATCCTCTTCCACTGCCATGTCTTTCCTAACATGTTTTCTAGATTGTATCTATCATGACATCAGTTATCACAGAGCCACGGCACAGCCCAGGGCCAAGGCCTGGAGAGGCGGGTACCTGAGGTCAGCATCGACCCTCATCCTCACCAAGGACTCAGGCAGGCCTGGAGTACACCTGTGAAGAATGGATCTGGTACACAGTCAGCCCTTTAGAGGGATGCCATGTTAACCAGCAGAATTCAGAGGACAGAGAGGTCCTGGGAAGAAGGAAGAATGAGAGTGACAGTGCTGAGTAAAACCGAGAAGCTGGGGAAGCTCTGGGAGTGTCCTCACCCACTGCAGGCAGAGAGACCAAGTACCTGACTGAGCCTAAGTCCTGGAGGTTTCACATGACAAACTAAGGATCAGGGCTCAACCCTAGGAACATGGAAGACTTGTTTGTGGTTTGGCATTCTGCAAACGGGATGCTTGGAGTGTCACGAGGGGCTTGGTGAGTCTTCATGTGAAAAGAGCCAATAAGAATCACTATACTTGTTCACCAGAGGGCAAAGTAGCCCTCAACGGTTTCTTCCAGGCAAGTCTTCCCAGGAGCCAGCTAGGTAGGGGTGAGGGGTGGGGAGCAGGGTTATGTAGATGGGTCATCCATCTAGAACCCTTATGCAGATCGGCCAAAGAAAGGAGAAATGGCTTAGCCTCGGAGTGGAAAATGGATTCCAGAGACAAAGGTGTGCTTTGCCCATCACTGTTGCCTGGTACAGGGCTCCAGGGGAACCCTCGGTGGGCTCACAGAACATCTTCTTTCCGAACGCCAGGACAAACCCTGGGCAGCTCAGGGACCATCCCATTTGGCTCTACACAAATTCAGTATTGGTGTTTAACTTTTTTTCTCCTTAAAAAAAATGCCTCCCTGTTATTTAAATGGTTTTAAACATGAAACTAGGCCAGGAAAAGGGGGTAGCATTGTTTTAATAATTAGCAATTATGATCGCTGCAATATTAATTGCATATTTCCATAGCAAACACTTCCCCAGAGGGCCAAGGGTGGTTAGAGACTGACAGAACCTAAAACTGGAATTCCTGAGAACAGAAAAAGGAGAGAAAAGCAACTTCTTCCATTTAAGCAAATTACCACGGGGACTGCAGGCCCCTCTAATTAGCCCGGCTCACCGCAGAGGAGAGGAGAGGCTGCCACAGTCCTCTCTATCCCATTGCCTCCTTCTTGTCATTTGAACAAGGGAACAACTTCTTTCCGAGGGTGGTTGGGCTGAGCTGGGAGCCTGCCCCCCACCACTCAGCTCCCCCACCAGACTGGGGCCCCGAGTTCATTCCTAGGTTCATTTGTGCAGATAGTGGCCACTGCGGGAGAAGGGCAAAATGGGACAGGACCTTAGGCAATTCTTTATGGCAGCACTCATGGGAGGCCAGGGCAAGAGAGGCCACCAAATCAGTCTCCCCAATTCTATGACACAGATTGTGGGGTTCGGACTGAAACGAGGTATCAAAGAAAAGCGGGGGGGGAGTAGAGAGGGAGGAAGGGATTCAGAGAGGAAAGGAGATGGGGAGGAAAGGGAGGGGAGAAAGAAGAGGAAGTGGGAGGGAACAAGGGAAGGAAGGAGGGAGGGAGGGAGGGAGAGGGACAGCCAGGAGGAAGAGAAGGCACAGAGCCCGCAGTGGTGAAGAAGCGATGGCCACTCACACTTCCTGGATGTGACTTCCTTTGAGATTGCTGAGCACTCGAAGGAAGGGCCTTGAAAGCACCCGACATTCCTACTGCACCCCACCTTCCAGCCTGCCAGCAGAGCCCACACGGACAGCCACCCATGAAGCTGAAGAAGCAGGAAGGCTAGCGGCAGCACCCACCAATCTCTCCCCTAGCCACACCTGCCCGGGGAACTCAGAGCCATGGCTGTAGTTCCCGCACAGTCACACATGGTGCCTTAGGGCATCGCTGCAGCATTGGAGGAAGAAGGCATTACTGACCCCATGTCACAGCTGAGAAGATGGAGGCAGCCTGTCCCAGGTCACAGTCACACACTTAGGATGAGGCTGAGGCTAAGGCTCCTCCTAGCATTAGGCACTATTTCTCCCAGGTCCCTCTTCGTAGTCCTGCTGAGCAAACCTACCAGTATAAGAGCTGGATTGTCCGGCTGGCTGCCGGCTGTGACCTGGCCATGTCTCCCAGAATCTGGGGAAGACTAATCAATGCGATTCCTAGTTCTGTCCAGGGTACATGATCTCCATTTTCAGGGACTTGCAAAGCAAAACTCCAAACTCACAAGCAGAGAGAGTGCAGGGCAATAATTCTCATTGTGAAAGGCCTCTCCCTCGGGTGTCTTTAAATGGGGTTCCTTTAAATGGGGCACTCCCTTGTGCGTTGAAGCAGTTGTTTACAGACCACCATCCACTCCTAGATGGAGAAGCTGGGATGCTTGACAGAGAAACTCACAAACAAAATGTTAAAGCAGTTGCTGTCCTTGTAGGGGAGAGAAACTGGGTGACCGAGCACAGATGCTCCCCATGCAAGAGCTGCTGCCCTTCGCGGGCCCCCTAGGTCAGCACAGTAGAATGCTATCACCTTAGCATGGCAGAGAGCCCAGAGCCCACAATGTTCCCTTAGCCTTGGCCATGTAAGCAACTCTGCGGAGGGGGTGGGAGTGGGTATGAGGCCCTAGAGGTCTTGGTCAGAGCCTGAGGTCATATGTCCTGCTGTGTGGGTACTCTGAACCACGCCCTGCTGTCTCTGAGCTATTGTGATGCCTCACGTTGGCGCTGTTGACAAGGACGGTGTCCCTACCTGGGGTTGTGGGGACAGCCGGACACATGACACCGGATACTGCACGGAGGAGAGTGACTAGAAGTCACAAGTCCCAGGGGAGGAGGTTGCTACAGCACACACATGGAACACACAGGAC
Organism: Tokudaia tokunoshimensis; assembly: GCA_036184795.1. Classification (NCBI taxonomy): domain Eukaryota; kingdom Metazoa; phylum Chordata; class Mammalia; order Rodentia; family Muridae; genus Tokudaia; species Tokudaia tokunoshimensis. The sequence continues at coordinate 72,729,425 of BTHU01000017.1, forward strand.
CCTAGGAGCAGGTTTCGTCATGGGTTGGGGTGAGTGACCACCCACTCCCACAGGAGAATGTGATCATTTTTTTCTGAGCAGTCCTGCAGCTAGTGGCAAGCTGAAACCCAGTCACTCGGGCTCGGTAGAACCTACCTCACCCCCCCCAAAAAAGGAAGGCTTGGCTGGGTCCATGTAGAAAAGAGAGAAGGGGCATGCTCTAAGTCACAGGGAGCCCTCTAGGTGTCAGGGCTAGCCCATAGCATCAGATATTAATTTTAGGATCCATGCTGCAGAAAACCCTGTCTTCCCCCAGAGCCCTGAGGAGCTCAATATCACTAACACAGCCATAGGCTTCAAAGAAACGGACCCATTCAACACCCAGGTCAGGTCAGGAGACCCAGGTTCTAAAGAAGGCTCCATGCTACAGAGGCTTCTGCAGCTCCGGGCTGGACAGGGCTCTGCAGCCCCACCCTGGAGAATGTCCTGCCCACCCTCTCTCCCGGCTCCTCACAGACCTGGGCAGCTTTGCTCACTACGCCAGTGTACAAACATTACCCGGCAGATTTCAGATCTTACTTATCCCTGGGAATCCATCTCAAAGCCGCCTTTGGAAACTCCTAAGTAGGAGATAATGCGTGGATTTCAGCCTCACCAAATAGTTTGCAGTATAGTTATTCCCAAAGCCTTAGCATGCAGGAAGAAACAACCTAGCAGAACAATGTTTAAGCAAATGGCAGTGTGGGATGGTAAAAGGAAGCGGGAGGAAGAGAGGGATGGGGTGGATAGGGAAGGCTACACACACACACACACACACACACACACACACACACACACACACACACAAAGATCGACTGAATAACTTCTGTCAAGCTCCTTACCCAACATACCCCACAGGAGAAGCTCCAGCCCCTGCTCCCAACAGCCACACTTAACTTTGCTATGGAATGCTACGCTGGGCTTCTGTGGGGAGGGAATGAGAGGAAAGGCAGGGGGAGCTCCAAGAAGTGATATGGAAAATATGTTGCTTACATATGTTCAGGAGAAAGACCTAAGACCTGACTCCACACCGAGGGTCACTTCTAAAGGTAGACAGAACAAGCAGGACCCAGGTGAAAAGCCAGACTGAAGCAAGGAAAGGATTCCAGAGAACTGCGTGCTAGGCTGGCCTGTCTGATACTCTTCCTTCCTGCCTCCGGGTTCCAGCCCTGACTTTCCGACTTCCCTCAGTGATGGACTGTGACATGGAAGTGTTAACCAGGGAAGGGAAGGTGACTCATAGGGCTTTCAGCTGTCCTATCTTCTTGTCCCCAGTCATTGACAACTCTGACAACCCAATGCTGAGGTGACAGAGTGACACTGGCCATAGGAGTCCCTCCTACCTGCTTCATCATGGTCCCTGAACCTGTCAAACTAGATGTCGGTCAGTGTTTACTGAACTGAACTAGGAGAACAATGGCCACTCAGGGCTTTCCGAATGAACAATTTAGCACAATGCAAACCACGTTGTTGAGCCTGTAGCTCTGGTCCTAAAAGCTTGTCCAGTTTCTCCCCAACTCCCATGCACAACTCACAGTGGCACTATCCTTCCCATCCCCTACTATTTCCCACCCATGACTTAGTGCCCAATAGGGTTTCACATTACACCTGTGTGCAAGTCCACAATATCACCAACAAGTAGGGCAGTGGTCATAATAAGCATAGAGTCCTATGTGTGCCAAGAACATCAAGGTCACTCAAGGCCACATTCCCGCCAGGGATGGTCCCAAAGTCAAGAAAGATCAAGGCTGTGTTGGGATCTCAGGAGTTATGAACAAAGGCCAGACAAGAAAGCAGAGTGTTCAGCAAGCACACACACTGACCTGCGGAGAGGAAATTTGGAGGCTTGGACGAGAGCGTGGCTGAAGACTCATCACACTCACGTTATCTTTGCCAAATGCGCATCCCACTGTTGAGATGGAGAAGACATTACATGCCACAAGGGGAAGGGCACAGGCCGCAGCCCTCCATTGTTCTAAAAGGCAGAACTGTCAGGACTGAGGAGCAAGAGTTCAGATTATTCTGGGTGAACCTCCAGTTGTTTTTTTGGTTTGGTTTGGTTTTTTTTTTTTATTTTCTATATTTTCTTTTATTTACATTCCAAATGATTTCCCCTTTCCCGGTTCCTCCCTCCCCGAAAGTCCCATAAGCCCCCTTCCCTCCCCCGTTCCCCATTCAACCCCCTCTCGCTTCTCTGTCCTGGTATTCCCATACATCCAGTCTTTCCAGGACCAGGGGTCTCTCCTTCCATCTTCTTGGAAATCTATTGATATTTGAATTGCGTCTAGGGTATTCCGAGATTCTGGGTTAATATCCCCTTATCAGTGACTGCATACCATGTGTGTTCTTTTGTGATTGGGTTACCTCACTAAGGATGATATTTTCAAGTTCTGACCATTTGCCTAGGAATTTCGTGAATTCATTGTTTTTAATTGCAGAGTAGTATTCCATTGTGTAAATATACCACATCTTCTGAATCCATTCCTCCGTTGAGGGACATCTGGGTTCTTTCCAGCTTCTGGCTATTATAAATAAGGCTGCTATGAACATAGTGGACCATGTGTCCATATTGCATGCTGGGAAAGCCTCTGGGTATATGCCCAGGAGTGGTATAACAGGATCCTCCGGGAGTGTCATGCCCAGTTTTCTGAGGAACTGCCAGACTGCTTTCCAGAGTGGTTGTACCAGCTTGCAATCCCACCAGCAGTGGAGGAGTGTTCCTCTTTCTCCACATCCCCGCCAACAACTGCTGTCTCCTGTGTTTTTGATTTTAGCCAAAAAAAAAAAATATGGAACGCTTCACGAATTTGCGTGACATTCTTGCCCAGGGACCATGCTAATCTTCTCCATATTGTTCCAATTTTAGTATACGTGCTGCTGAAGCAAGCATGAACCTCCAGTTTTACAAATGAGGGCACAGACTTCCAGGAAGCCACAAAATCCATTCAAGGTTAAATAGACCCGGAATTTAGATCAAGGCTTCCTAGTTCAGGGTCTGCCCATTCCTTGTTGCCCCTGATGTGGAACAGAGTCCAACAGCCTGTTGTTGTTGGCCACCCACCTATCTCCTCAAGAGGATGCTGGGTCAATATTGCCACTTCAACATCAAGAACACTTCCCGATGCCACTCAGGCAGAATGGACAAGGTGGATAGAACCGAGTGAGCAAATGCTGCTGAGTGACCTGCGTGGACTGCTCTAAAAGAAACGGGGGTGGAAATGCAGCCTGACAGAGCTGACTAGGACTGGGCTTCCGGTGTGGGCACAAAGGACCATCTCATCTTCCCTTCCCCCCCAGACAATATACCACCTCTTCCATCACTTTCCATACCTGCCCTCTCTCTCACCCCAAGCAAGGACAGGGAATGCTGTGTACGCTGGGTGAGTGGGCAGGACTGAGCTCCTCACCTGGAGAACAAAGGATGATACATTCAGAGTCACATCTTTCTGAGAGCTGCTTTGGAAGGGGACATTTGTGGGTTAGCTTGACTGAGCCAGAGGATGTCCAGATATCAGGCTGCCTGCCTGTCCCACCAGCCTGTGCCCTGACATCGGGAATCCTGAGGAGCCACCCTGGCTGGATTTTAACCATGAGTCAGGCTCACAGTGGCCCTAAGTCTCTGCTTTGTTTGTTCTCCCCTGATGTCTGCCACCTTAGCCCTCAGCCACCACTACGCCTGGCACTGAATCCCACCTCTGACACACCATCCCCTTCTCGTGAAGCCCTGTGATCTCCCAGGCAGGGTCGCACACACCTATAATCCTGGTGCAGACAGAAGGACCGGAAGTTCAAGGCAACCCTTGGGTGCACTGTGCGTTCTAGGGAAGTCTGGATTAAAAAAGAACCTGTGTCAACACAAATAAATAAACAACCCAAAACCTCGATGACCGGTCTCTACTGTGTGTTCCCTGACGCCATTCTGACCTGAAGAAGAGCATCCTGACTATGTCACATCTGCCAAGTCCTTGCCCCTCTGGGCCTCCCCAGTAGCCACTCCTGTTTGCTACTGGCATGTTGTACAGCATCCTCGTCGGAGGCCTCGCCACTGTACTGTCACCTAACCCGGACCTAGTGCCTCGCTTGCCAATCGCCCTTGCTGAGAAGTGAGAGACAAAAAGCTAGCAGAACAATGGGACATTGAGTCAGAATTTCATTTCCATCCCAACCTCTGGCTATGTAAGGAGTTAGAAGCCAGGCTTCGCACGCTGTATGTATGTACACATTTCCTCTATGTGACCGCCTATTCTGTTTATCCTTGGGAATTTGCTTCAAAGCCACCTTTTGGAAACTCCTAAGTAGGCTGTAATTCGGTGGATTTTCTGTTCTGCTCACTGCCTGGCAAAGTCGTTTATTCCACAAACACATCATCTGGGGGTGAGGGTGGGGAGGGATGCATAAAATATGGGGCTGTGCTCTCCCCAGATAGTCCCATGTTGTTCCAGCCTGGATTTGAGGAAGGGACCTCTTAGCTGGGCAGGGTTTATGCAAAGATTCTTAATGTCTAAACTTCTACATCCTCATAACCTGTGTTATTAGTATGAAAGGAGTTGTCTCTGAATGGCATTTAAAAGCAAATTGGATTTTCTTCCCCTAGCTGATACTGCCCTCAGATCCACTGGCCAGAGGATGTAGTTTACTTCTTGTCTGAAGCAGCCATTTATCATGTGTCACAGGATCTGAAATAAAATTCCTTTGTAGATGACTGTCTAATAAAGAGGTTCTTAGTGTTCATAATTTACTTCAAATGTCATTTACACGCCAACTCTCTCACACCCTCCGTCTAAGGTACGGAGCTGAAAGATTGTGACGATTTTCTGAAGATCCTAAATTCGTGTTCTGGAATAGCATTTCCATTAAACACCAGCTTCTTACAGGCCATCAGAAAAGCCACCTGCTGGGCAGGGAGGAAGCAGAAATCCCTGGAGCACTGAGGGGGAAGGCTTACCATCAACAGTAAGAACAGGGTTCTGTGACTTCAGGAGGTCCCCAGTTTATACACAGGGTTTTCAACATGGCAGCCTTTAGCTTGGTAGAGGGCCAGAGCGGGGACTAAAATCGTCACCTTCAAGATCGTTCTGGAAGCAATGTTAACAAATTAATTGAGGAGTGCAGACCAGACCAGCACATTCAAGTTTATTTATTTAAAAAAGTCAGAGTGTGGTTGCAAGCTAGACACAATGGAGTAAGGCTATACTCTCACATACTTTTGAGGCCCAGGGAAAGATCACAAGTTCAAGACTTGCCTGTGCTACAGAGTAAATTCAATCCCCAGTAATACCTACATCAATTGAGTAAAGTTTATGTGCCTCCTACCCTGACTTTTGCCATCCCTAATAGATTAGGGGCACCTCACTACATCCTTTCGAACTTCGGTCACATTCTCTTTAGACAGACCCTCATTGTCACCCTGTGTGTGTGCCCATTGGACAAAGGTTTCTCAAGGCCAAGAGTGCTCTGTTCCCTCTGTCTTCCCAACATCAGGGCCACTGCTTGTCACTTGGAGAGCACCAAACAAACAGTTGAATAAACAGAAGACCCAGTCCCTGCCTCCATGTTGTCCATTCCAATATGAGAGACAGAACACACCGAGGGCCAGAGCAGGGCCTGCTTCTCTATCGGCCAGCCCAAGCTAAGGATCCAACCACAATGGGGGGACCCCAACTGCTGCGACTTCTGACAGTAAGTTCTTATTCCCCTGGACATCATAGGACTACCCCATTTATTTCAGGAATAAGAAGAAAGGAAGCCAGTCTTGGGACAGGGGAAGAGACCATTAATAGAGTCACACAGTAGGCTTCTGGAACATCTGAACACATGTCACTGCTACATCATTGAATGTCTGTGGCCACCAGGCAACCAAGAAACAGCCCCCTCTACACTTGGCCTAATAAGGAAAGGAATCAAGTACAAGACCACAGCATAAGCACAGACATCTGCAGAAGCTATGAGAGCAAGACACAGTCAGGGAGGTCAGGGGAAGGGAAATGGGAAGACTGTTCCAATTTATCCTAGAGCAACTTGGAAAGACCTGTTGTTCCCAACTGAGTCCCTGTCTTTTACAACCAAAGCAGTGTAGCATGAGTGGACCCTTCTTCTTCGGGCTGCCATGCCAAGGCAATGCCACAGACATGGTGTCTTCTCGACAACAGAAATGTGCTGTTTACAACTTTTAAGTCTGATGTACTGGTGGGCTCAGGAGAGTCTCTGCTCTCTGGCCGTGGACCCTAGAGGTGTGAGCTGGCTTACAGCATTTCCAGAATGGCTGAAACCCATTTGGAGAGAAATGTTGAAGCTCTATCAAACACAGTAGCACCTTACAACATTTTAAAGTTATGACTGTCACAGGCATTGAAGGGCACCATTAACTTCCACGAGTCATGAGACCCGGGTTAATGACTACAGCTAACTGACACAAATACCGGAGTCAGAACTTTAACATGAATAACTTTCTCAAGTCATATTTTTTTCATTTTCTTGCTATAATTTGATGCATTTCTAGTTCCTTCTGTTGCTTGCTTGTAGATTAGTAATGTTTTCCATCGGTCTTGACAAAGTTTATCCATCCTACTGATCTGCTTTAAAGGAAAGATTTTGGCTTTACCAGTGAGGCCGACTCTTTCTTTCACATTCATTAGAGATTTTATCATTATTAACTCCTTCATTCTAGTGTCTGTGGTTCTGGCTTACTGGTCTTTACCTAATCTCTTCAAGTGAAATCTTAGATTATTTGTTTGCAGGCCTGATGTTTTCTGATGACTCCTAACTCTGTTTGCGTTGGCATAGTATGTTCTGGCGATTACTCTATGGTGCGCATTTCCATTTTGACTAACCCTCTGATCCAGTTACCACTGAGGCAAGTGTAGTGCCTCAGTCACAGGTACATGGGTTTATTTCCATTGTTATGTGGGGGTGGCTCCTTGCTATAGGTATGCCATGCTGGCAGATATGGTGGTGAATTATGATTGTAATCTCCCAGAAACACAGTGAGTTATTTCTGACCCCATATGTAGGCGATTATGCCCTGTGTGTGTGTTTGAAAGGGATTTTCATTCATTACCGGGTTAGTAGATACACACGGTCAACCTCGTTAATCGTATTACCAAGTATGGCCTCCAAGTCCTAACTTAGTTTCTTTGTTGGTCTGTCTTGTTGATCTGTTGAGAAGTAAATTAAAATCTCTGACTGTAAGAATATATTTATCTGCATCTCCCAGTGATGCTATCAATTTCTGCTGTTTATGTTTTCAAGCTTTTTGTTATGTGCATAATGGCCCATGATTGTTATATATCATCTTAACAGGGAATTTCTTTCCTTGCCATAGAACAGTCCTCTTTATCAGCTATTAATATCGCTATCCCTATTTCTGTGTTATTAGCCTGCACTGCCACATATTTTCCTCTTATTTTCAACATTGCTATTTGTTTTCTATATATATTTTCCAACTACCCAAACAGGATTTTTGAAAAGCTAATTTGAGAAGAATACAACTCATTCCAAAATATGGTGATTGCTGATACACTTAGAGTTGTTTGCACTGATGGTGGTGGTGGTTGTGTGTGTGTGTGTGTGTGTGTGTGTGTGTGTGTGTGTATGTGTGTTCATGTGTGTCCACATGTGTTTTACAGAACATACTTTTATTTTTAACCCTTTTTTCTTCCTTTCCTTATGTCCTTGACTTGTCATCTCTCCATTCCATTGTTCCCGGTATTTGAGAGTTTTTTTCTAGAGCTGACCATACAAAGAATCAGCGCCTATTTTCACCCCCACCCGGGTTAGTCTAAGAGCAAACTACCTACCACTCCCTCTGTCCTCTGCCACATCCTGTGAAAGCACCTGACATTTTTCTTCTGTATTTCCTTTTAGTTCTTTTTAAATTTCTAATTTCTTTGGAGTTTTTGTGAGTTGTGCATTGAGAACAGTGCTCACAATCATGTGTGCATTGAGAGGCCTTTGAGAGCATGTGTAAGGTTATTTTGGGAAGGAAAATACATCCTTTTCTCTATAGAATCATTTAGGAATAACCTGGGCTTTGCTTAACAAAAGCTCACAAGATAGTAGTTTAAAAATGCACAAATGTGGAACCTCAAATGATACATAGAAAGACATTTTTCTCTCAAGTAAAGGAAGCCCAGAAACATTAAGACCGGTGAGGGTCCCTGCAGGTGTTGGGAATTTATGCCTTGCAATCTTGCTGCATCACAAAACATGGCTTCCGGTCCCAAAGTTATCTCATGGCTCAAATGTCTGCTAGGACTCCAGCCATTACACATCCACCCAGGCAAGAGGGGAGAAGGAAAATAAGAACACCCTTTTAAGGAACTCCCAAGAATATAATAGTTCTATTTATGCTTATAGCCTATATATAGCTGAAAAAGGCTAAGAAACTAGTTTTGTTTTGTTTTTTTTAAATTGGGTGGTCATATACACTCATTAGGGCTCATCATTGTGATGTTGAAGAATAGCAAGAATCAATAGAAGGTCCTAAAAGCTTCCAGGTGGGCAGGGAAAGGTCACATTAAAAACAAAGAATGGTTTCAGATGATTCAGAATTCTAGGATTTGAAGCAATACTGGAAGCTGAGAGACAACATAGAAATCTTTTCAGAGGTCTATGGGAAAGTGGACTCAAATTTGGAATTTTAGGTCCAGCCATAGCCCTAAGTAGCCTTCTTGTTCATCTTTCATAGGAAGCTACTAAGACAAAGCTCTCCAAAATGAAGATGTACAGCAAGAAAAGGAGAGATACGCAGTCCAGGAATCCAGCCTCAAAAGAGGATGAAGAGAAATTCCAGTTTACCATCAGCTGGAGCAGCTAGCATATTTGGACACACTGGGAAGATAACCTCCCATCCGTGGGAGACTGGGAAATGGGTTCACAAGCAGGGTTACTGAATTTGTAAAGCCAACAAGGAAACATGAGAGCAGGAACCAATGCAGAGGGAAAAGAAATTTACAGTCGAGACACACCTGTGCCTTAAGATGTGAATGGTCACGCTGATCAACACCCAGTGGTGACTATGAGAAGCTGTGCAGTCAGTCTCAGAAGATGGATATGTGCTGAGAGGGAAGGCAAAGGGTGTACCTGCGAGGTAAAATAGACATTTCCATAGACGGAAGTTAGTTGGTAACGCTTAAAATGGAGACGTCAAGAGACAACGGTATATGGCAGAAATGTCTAACTATAGAAGCAACTAGCTGACAACAGCTGGGAGAGTGGGAATCTAGGGTAGCAAGATGAGGTACCGGCTGGTCTTTCCTATATATACCTGGTCATACGTTTCGTCTAATGAGCTTGCTAAACAAATAAAGTAAACACATTTCTCTGTCAACATCAGGCAACTCCAGGTCCTTTTTCGTTTGTTGTCAGGGGAGGAGGGAGCAACTGACAAATACAATAATTCTTCCAAAGAGGAATTCGGAGGCTGGTAAATGTTCTGAGTCCTTATTTGTCTGATGCAACTTCATTTTACCCTCACACTTGAATGATAATTTATGTTCAAAGCCATTTCCCCTCCGTGCCTTGCAAACATCGCACCATTATTTTCTTGTATCCCATTTTGCTGATGAGGAGGGTGATAGCAATCCAGCCTTTGCTCCTCTGTCGAGCAAGCTAAATGGTGTCCCAACAAAATAAACTCAGATCCTCACTCAGCACCCGTGAGAGCCCCTTGAGAGGTGTGTCCAGGTAAACAGGGTCTGCAGATGGGATGAAGTAGGACAAGACCAGTGTCCCTGAAGGGAGAGGACAGAGGATAAGAACACAGAGAAGAAGGCCATATTCAGACAGGGACGGAGGAGAGGCCACACAGCTGCAAGTGAAGGACCAGAGCTGGGGGAGGGACTGCAAAAGACTCTCTTAGAGCCTCTAGGAGAGGCCACTCACAACTGCACTTGAAACTTGGGTCCCCCAGCTGGAATCCTTATAAAGCCCTGGGAGTCACTCTCCTACAGCAGCTCTGGAAAACGAATATTACGTACACACCATACATACACATATACACATACACATGCACATACATATACATATATGTGGTATGTATATATATATGTATATATGTATATATATACATATATATATGGCTTCTCTTATTCCTCTAGTGTTCTAGAATCTCACAATTTATCTATGCTATTTTCTTCCTCCTCCTCCTCCTCCTCTTTCTTCTTCCTCTTCTTCTTCTTCTTCTTTAAATCTGAAAAGTAGTATCTTTTTTTGGTTCTAGAAAGTTCTCTCCTGTAACGTCTTGCCTGTTGCCTCTCCCTCCTCCATTGTTTCTATCTCCCGTTTACACTCCCTACAGAGGTGTCCTTTATGGTGGCCAACTTCCCCTTTGGGCTCTCTTCTTTGCATTTGTATTGGGTTGCTGAAGAAGTCTTGATATTTTCGACTGCCTTTCTGCCTTCATCTACACACTCATTTTGCACTTCAACACATTGCTTTTGAGATTTTAAAAATATTCAACTATAAAATTGTTCATTTTGGTGACCACTCACTGATTCTTAGTATTTAGATTCAAGGCCTCCGTGTCTCTTATAGAATATTAATCATCCTTACTGTGTCTGCTTTCTGCTGCTATAACAAATACTTGAAATGACCAATTTTTAATTAGGTTGGTTTGGATTCAAAGGTTTAAGGGTTTAGGATCAACTGGCCTGTTGCATTGGGTCCTCTGGAAAAGAGTATATGGAAAAGTCAGTGCTCACTTATAGATGGGAGAAGAAAAGGTAGAAGGAGGAGGAGAGGGAGAGAAGAGAGGAAGAGAGACTAATCATCAAGGGTGTTAGCATTCTAAGCTCTGCCTCACAATTACCTGGCAATAGCCAGGTGTGCCTGATTCACTATAAAAGGGGCTGCTTGCCCCCTCCTCACTCTCTTGCTCCTCTCTTACTCTCTTGTCTTCTTGCTCCGGCTCTGTCCCCTTGTCCCTCCCCCCTCCCCATTCCCTTCCCCCTTCTCTCTCCACATGTTCATGGTCAGCCTCTACTTCTGTACCCTCTCTCTCTCTCTCTCTCTCTCTCTCTCTCTCTCTCTCTCTCTCTCTCTTTCTCTCTCCTTCTATCTGCCTTTCTCTGCCTCTACTACCCTCTTGACTCCCCTCCCCATGCCCTGAATAAACTCTATTCTGTACTATACCTTCCTATGGCTGGTCCCTCAGGGGAAAGGGATGCCTTGGCATGGGAGGAAGTCTCACCTCCATAGAACATATTCCCCTCCTTTATCTTTTTATAAACACAACAAAGGGTAAGCCCCAGACCTAAAAGCTCCCATGATGTTCCTCCTCTTAAAGGTTCCCACAGCACCACAATGAGGTCCAGAAAACGTCCACTCAAGTCCACAACTGCTGCTCCCTCCTCCTCGTGGTCCATTCGTTCATTCCTTTAGCCGGGCATGTATGCACATGGTGGCACCTTGCAAGTCCTCAGAGATTCTTGATTGCTCTTTGGTCTTTGGGGAGAGCGCTGAAGAACCTGGGCATTTAGCTGCCAGTAGGTTATGGCTACGTCTGGGTATGCTGCTTGAGCTGGCCTCTGGGGGAAGCAGCAAGTGTACCTGGCCACCCTCATCTACCTCAGAGTGGTTGAGATACATCCCTTCTAGAGCTTTCCAAGCCCCAAAGGGATTTCCTGTGCTTAGTTCCAAACCTCCCATATGCACCAGTCTCAGGGGTCCATCCCTAGGGACATTCATAGAAAAGACAAAAAACTGGACAGGGGTCACTCCTGTTCCCAGCTTGGCACCCTGCCTAGTATCCCCATGAGACCTTGTCTCCATACACCTTCATTCTGGAATGTGTTAGCATCACATCTACTGTAGTTCCTTAGTTAAGGCAGCCCCTTTGCCCTCTCTTCTAAGGCTTCTGGGTATATTCTAATACTGTGTAAAAAAAAAAAGTGTTTTCTGTGTTTCTAGGGTTGTTGTTTGAAGGATGGGAAGTTGTAGTTTGTCTTTCAAACATTATGGTCTGGCATCTTGCATCTTGGTTCTGATCGAAGAAGAAATCTCAAACTGTCTTCTGATTGTCTCTACTTTAACTGAAGCCTTTCGAGGTGCCTGGAAATCTGAGAGCGTTTAACAATTATGGTCTGGCTCCAGAATGTGAACCCTTGGCTACTGGGCTAGTTTCTGTCAATTTGACACTAACTTGAATCACCTAGGAAGTGTGAATCTCAATAGAGGAACTGCCTCCATCTTACTGGCCTCTAGACATGTCTGTGGGGCATCTTCTTGATTAATGATTGGTGTAGGAGAGCCCCGCCAAGGGCAGGTGGTCCTAGACAGTACAAGAGAACAAACTGAGCTGGGGAGAAAACCAGCAAGTGTTTCCCCCCCATGGTTTCTTCCTGTGTTCGTGCTTAAACCCCTGTCCCACTGTAGTCAGGATACATAAGCTTAATCTTTTCCTCCTCCAAGATGGTTTTGGTCAGTGTTTTATCACACCAACAGACAGCCTTCAATCATGGTCCCTATGACACATGGCATGCCCGGGTATCAGTTTGTGCATTTGTCAAAGGAGATCAGATTACACTGGGTTCTCACTGGGAGTGACTCTCTTCAGGGGACATTTGACACATCTCTGGAGACATGTCAGATGATCGCACGGAGGACAGCAGAGGTATGCCTCTAGTGGACAGAGCACAGGGACCCTTCTGTCCCTGCAGGTAGACAATCCCTACCTAAGTGTAGACTATCTGAACCTCTTCTTGCCATCAGGGTCTGTGGACATTGCACAGCTCTTAGTCAACAATGTTAGTGTGAGTGTAGGAGTGTGCCCAAAGGACATGAGTGGAGCAGGCAGTTTCAGAGAGAAAGGACTTCAAAGGCGAGTGGCACACGTGGTTTTCACGCAGCGATCCTTCAGTCCTATCTACTGTGTGGCTTCTCAGTCTTGTGGACTTCAGGCCTCACACAAGCCCTTCACGTGTGCTAATCACCCTGAGCCAGGCTCCACCCCAGTCTGTCCATTCTCTGAATTTCTAGTAGGCAGCCAGCTCCTAGTGGACTTCTTACTTGGGGATGTTTTCAGGGCATGAAAGTGGGAAAGCTTCTCCTATCTCCAGGAAGAGAAGAACCAGAAATACCAATACCCCACAGGTCACCACTGGGACACCTTGCCAACTGGGATCCCTAGGGGCCAGTTACAGGTCTGGGAAATATGAGAAGCAGACCTCCAGAACACACACCTGAAGACCTTCCGAGGCAGCCAGAGAATCTCTGAACAGATGGAAGGGATGCCTCTGAAAGGTCTTGCATCTCCATGTTCAGGTAAGAGTTAATGGACACGATTCTAGCCTGCCTGAACTGCTGGGCAGAGCAGTCACTTTAGGGAGAGAGAGGCAAAAGAGAAGTCAAGAGAGTGAGGAACCGCCTTGTCCACGCTCCCTCCACCCCCAACCCATAATGGAGCACCACGGCCTGACATTCCAGAGCTTCCAGGTCTTGCTCAAAGCACCTTCCCACCTTCTGTGATCTCGGACTCCCACTGGCTGCCTCCCCTCCCCCATCTCACCTGAGAAGCCTTGTCTGATCCAGGCAAACAAGGATGGGAAACAGAGCCCACAGTGGACCCTGTCCTGAACACAGAGGTGACTAGCCCCACGGCGCTGAGTCCTGAAGTGACTCAGTTAACCCTTCTTGCGCGATTCTCCGCCTACTGATGAGAAACCATTACGCGGAAGAGACCAGGCTGGATGCCTCCAGACCAAGCCCCATTCATGAACCTCTCTATCTAGCACCCCCGTGTGGCCACACCCCCTCCCCACCACACCTAGTCTCCATGCTGGCCTTGACTTGCCCAGTGACAGATGAACAGGGAAGTCTTAGCTTATGACATCCCTGGTTTTGAACTCAAATCGCATTTCCCTATTGACCCACAGGACGGCTTAGGAGATCGTTAATCTTCATTTCTGATCGATTTTCTGTCAATACTTCCCTGCCGCCCCCACCAACCCTTCCATCAAGTGGTTAATGAGCTGTAAACACCACCTTGAATGCATTGGGGGAGTTGTTTTCTAAGAGGCCCTTGAATAGCTGCATCAATGACCCAAACTGCACTGTTTTTGTTCTGGTGGATTTGTGGATTCACATTTTCTCACTGAGGTTCCTACGACAGAGAAGAGGGGGCCATGCCCCAGTCCTCCAGGCAAATTAAGTACTAACTACCCAAATGAAACGTAGTGCATGGAACAGACCCACGGTGTCTCCCCTGGGCTTCCCAGCTGTGTATAACTGTTTCAATGGGTCAATGGTTCCAGGAGGTTCTGACAAACAGGAAGTGATTAGGCCCGGGAGTATGGTGTGAGTACCAGGCTTCGATGGAGAAAAGTTTGAAAGCTGCTTTTGTGAGATGGAAAATCCTAGAGTGGTACACCAAGGATCTGCTACAGTCCTGAGAGCTTCGAACTTCCCAAACAAGAGAAGAACCTGTCCAGTCAGTGTCGGTCCTGGGATGTCACTAAGACCCCTACCCTTGGTCTTTCTCATCAATCAGATGGAAAGAATAATTCCTTTATTTCTACCCTCAAGGGTCTAACGGTCAAGAACACACGGTCTGAGGTAAGCCTAAAGGTGTACAGATGTGAGGGAACCCATCTGGCCCCCACTCCCCAGGACACCCCCATCTGCCCTCTCTACCGACAAGGTACAGGTTTCTCTGCAGCCCGCCTGCATGTTAACACGCAGGACAAACTTCAAGGAAAACATACAGCTGATAAAAATTTAATGCTATATGTAACAAAGCAGAATGAATATTTAATCCGTGCTTTTATGCGAAACCACATAACCAAGCAGCCCCTCGCGGCGGCCCCGCGCCCGCGCCTGGCAGCGAAGCAGTTAAGCTGCTGGCAACAAGCAGCTCCTAATAAACACTCGGCTAATTCTGTAGGAAAAGCACTAATTAGAAAAGCAATAATAATCGGTGTAATTGCTCTAAATTACCCTCCTAACAGAGAACAGCGCTCCGAGCCCGGAACGCAGCTGCCGCGCCCAGGCCGGCGCTCGCGCCGCCGCAGCCCGCGCTCTGCTGCCCCCTGGCGGCCTCCGCGTGTCCCGCCCGTCTGACCGCGAGCAGACCCGGCGCGAAGCCCGACGCGCGGGCGCCCCCTGGTGCCCTCCCTGCCGCACGGACACGCGGATGGGCGGAGGTCCAGCCAACCAGAGGATGAGAGCCAAGCCAGCGCTGTTTGCTGGACTCTGAATTTCTCCTCCTTTGGCCTCGTTTCCCCAGGATCCGGAGCAATAACCACTGTCACATTGTTCGAAACTAAAGTCGAGAGGCCAGGACCAAATTGTGATTCAAGAATGGGCCTCCACATTGTCCCACAATTCAGGATAATGTGCACCCAGAGTGTTGTTTGGGAATGGAGTAGATATAGGCAGGAGGGAGGTATTGCAGCAGAGATAGAAAGCTCTGGTGAGAGGACTAGGACAGTTCCCCAGAATCCAGACTTCTTCCACAAGCATAAGTCTCCTGATGGGTGGGCTTACCCTTGACCTGGAACAAAATGAACAAGGCGACTGTGCGTTTGCCAACGCTGAAAGGATCACTTCCAAGATCTGTCTATCCCTGCCAGAAGCCCTCCTGTATCAGCCACATTGAGTCAGTTCTCTTCAGGCAAACCACAGCCATTGACTCGATCATCAGGGTCTGCTCAGCGCCGGTGTATGCGACACAGGGCTGCAGGACAGTTCATGTACTCTGTCCATCCAAGACAGAGACAAGTCCTCCCCACACACGGGGAAGCGGGGAGGGGGAGGCAGCCTAAGTAAACTGCTGGAGGTTGACAATAAGGATTTGGGAGTTCACGGGTTTCTAACGCTTGCCCCCCCCCAACACACACACACAAGGAGCACAGGAAATGATGTGCCCCAAAGAAAAACAAAATATTGCTCCCCATCTGCAAAAACTCACATAGTTCCACTGCCCTCAACAAAAAGCAAATGAAATGGGGCCTGCCTGACCTCCTGTGACACTCACTGAGCCTCCCACACCCGTGCTCACTCAAGTGAGTGCGCGCATGCACATACATGCATGCACGCTCTACACACACACCCCAACAGACACATACACACACAGACCACCAACACACACACACACACAGAGTAATCTCCAAGAGTCTTCCTCCTCTCTGCAGCCCTCAACTTGGAATCTGATTGTTCTCAGAAAACTAAGGTTAAAGAACAGGGTGGGTCTCTCCTGCAGTCCTCCCCTGGCCTCTTCTGGAGGCTAGGGCTTCTGGATTAAAGACATCCCAAAGCTATAGGAGTGTCTGATGACTGGAAATGTCTTCCTCCAGGAAGCCTTCCCTGACTTACAACAGGTTCAGAACAACTGACAATACATGGTGCAGCCTAGGGACCAGAGAGCATGGGATCTTTGCTGACCAAGGGCAAGTTTCTTAAGCCCTCTGGGCCTCACATTCCTATAAAATGAGGAGGCTAGTAATATTGACCTATTACAATTATTAGGGAAATTAACTGACCCAAAGCAACTGCCATTATAGTAAGCACTCGATCGTATTTGCTATTAACATTGCCCAACTTCTTCTTTTTAATCCCAAATAGCAGGCTTGAACATGTCTGAAAACCTACTGGATCTGGTGATTGAGTCCCTTCTGCCTCTGAAAGTCTAGAATTAAAAGTATTTCTTTTAATTTGGTCACTTTCAAGCCTGTATACCTGCTCTTCTCCCAGTTCCTTTTCTGCCTTCTGGAAGCTTCTTCTTGCCCTTCAAGTCTGCCTTAGAGAGTGTCCTCCCTGAGAAACTCCATAAGTCAGGATAACCAGGTCAAGTGATGCCCCACAGACTCCCACACTCACCACACCCAGCCCGCACCGCATTGCCTCCTGTCTGTCCCTCACAGCTCTCTAAAGAGCCCTGGGCATCCGCAGTTTTACTTCACCTGGCTGGGCACAGGCTGCTCAGATGATGGGTCTGATAACAACTGTACAGTCAGTGACACTGATGATAACAACTGTACAGTCAGACACACTGATGATAACAACTGTACAGTCAGAGACACTGATGATAACAACTGTACAGTCAGAGACACTGATGATAACAACTGTACAGTCAGAGACACTGATGATAGCAACTGTACAGTCAGTGACACTGATGATAGCAACTGTACAGTCAGAGACACTGATGATAACAACTGTACAGTCAGAGACACTGATGATAACAACTGTACAGTCAGACACACTGATGATAACAACTGTACAGTCAGTGACACTGATGATAACAACTGTACAGTCAGAGACACTGATGATAACAACTGTACAGTCAGACACACTGATGATAACAACTGTACAGTCAGAGACACTGATGATAACAACTGTACAGTCAGAGACACTGATGATAACAACTGTACAGTCAGAGACACTGATGATAACAACTGTACAGTCAGAGACACTGATGATAACAACTGTACAGTCAGAGACACTGATGATAACAACTGTACAGTCAGAGACACTGATGATAACAACTGTACAGTCAGAGACACTGATGATAACAACTGTACAGTCAGAGACACTGATGATAACAACTGTACAGTCAGAGACACTGATGATAGCAACTGTACAGTCAGAGACACTGATGATAGCAACTGTACAGTCAGAGACACTGATGATAACAACTGTACAGTCAGAGACACTGATGATAACAACTGTACAGTCAGACACACTGATGATAACAACTGTACAGTCAGAGACACTGATGATAACAACTGTACAGTCAGACACACTGATGATAACAACTGTACAGTCAGAGACACTGATGATAACAACTGTACAGTCAGACACACTGATGATAACAACTGTACAGTCAGAGACACTGATGATAACAACTGTACAGTCAGAGACACTGATGATAACAACTGTACAGTCAGAGACACTGATGATAACAACTGTACAGTCAGAGACACTGATGATAACAACTGTACAGTCAGACACACTGATGATAACAACTGTACAGTCAGAGACACTGATGATAACAACTGTACAGTCAGACACACTGATGATAACAACTGTACAGTCAGAGACACTGATGATAACAACTGTACAGTCAGACACACTGATGATAACAACTGTACAGTCAGAGACACTGATGATAGCAACTGTACAGTCAGAGACACTGATGATAACAACTGTACAGTCAGAGACACTGATGATAACAACTGTACAGTCAGACACACTGATGATAACAACTGTACAGTCAGAGACACTGATGATAGCAACTGTACAGTCAGACACACTGATGATAACAACTGTACAGTCAGAGACACTGATGATAGCAACTGTACAGTCAGAGACACTGATGATAATAACTGTACAGTCAGACACACTGATGATAGCAACTGTACAGTCAGACACACTGATGATAACAACTGTACAGTCAGAGACACTGATGATAGCAACTGTACAGTCAGAGACACTGATGATAGCAACTGTACAGTCAGAGACACTGATGATAACAACTGTACAGTCAGAGACACTGATGATAACAACTGTACAGTCAGACACACTGATGATAACAACTGTACAGTCAGAGACACTGATGATAACAACTGTACAGTCAGACACACTGATGATAACAACTGTACAGTCAGAGACACTGATGATAACAACTGTACAGTCAGACACACTGATGATAACAACTGTACAGTCAGAGACACTGATGATAACAACTGTACAGTCAGAGACACTGATGATAACAACTGTACAGTCAGAGACACTGATGATAACAACTGTACAGTCAGAGACACTGATGATAACAACTGTACAGTCAGACACACTGATGATAACAACTGTACAGTCAGAGACACTGATGATAACAACTGTACAGTCAGACACACTGATGATAACAACTGTACAGTCAGAGACACTGATGATAACAACTGTACAGTCAGACACACTGATGATAACAACTGTACAGTCAGAGACACTGATGATAGCAACTGTACAGTCAGAGACACTGATGATAACAACTGTACAGTCAGAGACACTGATGATAACAACTGTACAGTCAGACACACTGATGATAACAACTGTACAGTCAGAGACACTGATGATAGCAACTGTACAGTCAGACACACTGATGATAACAACTGTACAGTCAGAGACACTGATGATAGCAACTGTACAGTCAGAGACACTGATGATAATAACTGTACAGTCAGACACACTGATGATAGCAACTGTACAGTCAGACACACTGATGATAACAACTGTACAGTCAGAGACACTGATGATAGCAACTGTACAGTCAGAGACACTGATGATAGCAACTGTACAGTCAGAGACACTGATGATAACAACTGTACAGTCAGAGACACTGATGATAACAACTGTACAGTCAGAGACACTGATGATAACAACTGTACAGTCAGACACACTGATGATAGCAACTGTACAGTCAGAGACACTGATGATAACAACTGTACAGTCAGAGACACTGATGATAACAACTGTACAGTCAGAGACACTGATGATAACAACTGTACAGTCAGACACACTGATGATAGCAACTGTACAGTCAGACACACTGATGATAACAACTGTACAGTCAGAGACACTGATGATAACAACTGTACAGTCAGAGACACTGATGATAACAACTGTACAGTCAGAGACACTGATGATAACAACTGTACAGTCAGAGACACTGATGATAACAACTGTACAGTCAGAGATACTGATGATAACAACTGTACAGTCAGAGACACTGATGATAACAACTGTACAGTCAGAGACACTGATGATAACAACTGTACAGTCAGAGACACTGATGATAGCAACTGTACAGTCAGAGACACTGATGATAACAACTGTACAGTCAGAGACACTGATGATAGCAACTGTACAGTCAGAGACACTGATGATAACAACTGTACAGTCAGAGACACTGATGATAACAACTGTACAGTCAGAGACACTGATGATAACAACTGTACAGTCAGAGACACTGATGATAACAACTGTACAGTCAGAGACACTGATGATAACAACTGTACAGTCAGAGACACTGATGATAACAACTGTACAGTCAGAGACACTGATGATAACAACTGTACAGTCAGAGACACTGATGATAACAACTGTACAGTCAGAGACACTGATGATAACAACTGTACAGTCAGAGACACTGATGATAACAACTGTACAGTCAGAGACACTGATGATAACAACTGTACAGTCAGAGACACTGAAGTACCTGGAGCAAACAGGTGGACACACGCAGTGAGTCAGAGAGTGGGAGGCACTAAGCCTCTGGGTTGCCAGGCTAGCGCTGATGCATCTCAGCTCAGACTCATAGCCCAGGGATAGCATCAGAACAGCCAGGCAGGAAGGTCTCCGCTAGAGGATGCTGAGGACAGAAGGTAAGAGGCCAACTGGGCAAAACACACACACACACACACACACACACACCACACACACCACATACACCACATACACCATATACCATACACCACACATATACACACACAACACACACATACACACACATACATCACATACATACTACATACATTCACACACATCATATACAGATCACATACACATATATCACATTCACACCACGCACACCACACACATACACCACTAATACATCGCACACATATACTACACAAATACACCACATACATGCATCACATATACCACACACAAACATCACATACACACACCACACACATCACATACACACAAACACCCATCACACACACACATTACATACTCGCACATCACATATCACATACATATACTACACAAATACACCACACACATGCATCACACATATACACACACATTGCATACACACACACCACACATACACATCACATACATACACCACACACACACATCACATATACACACATCACACATCATATACAGTCACACATCACACACACATACTACACAAATACACCACACACATACTATACACAAACATCACATACACATTACACACACACATATCACATAAACACACACCACACATACAAATCACATAGACACACCACACACACACATCACACATCACATACAGTCACACATCACACACATATACTGCACAAATATATCACACACATGCATCACACACACAAACATCTCATACATACTGCACACACACATCACATACACACACACCACACATATACACACACATCCCAGACACCACATACATCACACACACACACACACACACACACACACACACACACACTAAGCATTTGCAAACAAGCACTTGGAACCCTGCACACAGGCAGTTAAACCTCATGCCATCTGGACTCTAGACCATTGTGGTGGCCTCTGCTTGGCCTCCTGGCTTCTAGCCACACCTCCACTTAAAGCCCACATACAGCTTCCCTGCAGCAGCAGGGCAAGTGGCATCCCATCTGCTCAGAATCACCCAGAATTAAAGCCAATGTCCTTCAGGACCTTTGCCATCCACCCAGCGCTTCTCCTGCCTGCTCCCGTGTGCATGTTTGAGATGCAGAGCCAACGTTCCTAAGAACACTCTCTCCTTGTGCCTGCAGCACACCTTCCCAAGTATCCACAGCCACGCCCTCCTCTGGGCACCTCCGCCCCATCTCAAAAAGAACTCCTCGCCCCACCGTGTTCTCCACTATCATTTCTTCTCATAGGACTTCTTCACTAGCAATCCATCTATGTCTATTTTTGTTTCCCCTGTTGGACCGAGGGCTTCAAAAAGCAGGAACTTCCCTAAATGTGTATTGCACTTGGGTACCATAGTGGCAGACACAATGTGAGACCAGAAGCCACTTAGAGAATGCCAGGCCTTTCTGGTGGACATTTAAACAGCCTCATTTAAACAACCTCATTGCATGATGCTTTGGACTACGTAGCTGTATGAAGGGAGAGAGACAGACAGACAGACAGACAGTCAGACAGACAGAGAGAGACAGAGACAGAGACAGACAGACGACAGACAGACAGACAGACAGACAGACAGACAGACAGACAGACAGACAGAGACAGACAGACAGACAGACAGACAGACAGACAGACAGAGAGTGTGTGTATCCCCCCACAGTTGGAGGGCTCACTGAAGTACACAGCCTATAGTATTTTCCCACTCGCTTTAGGTCCCCACACCCAATTGTTTCTGGCTAACTAAAAGGAAAATTTATTTTCCAGCTAATTAGTTTTGAATTAGGTGCCCCTCTTCAAGTTACGGGACTACCCTTCTCCCAAGGGGTGGGGGGTGGTTCCTTGCACACAGGTGGCCACCATTTGACACTACTCTTTTGGGAAAGAGACAAAGGCCTCTCCAGCCCAGCCATTGTCTCTGTGTGGAGTTCACCGCAGTCTGACACAAAGGTTGGATGAATTCTTCATGACTCTCTGAAAGGCTGTCCCTCCAGGACCCCTCCTAGCTTTGCTCATTAGTGGGTCCCTGAATGGGGAGATGGACATTATCTTCCCCTGGGAACCCACTTCCTTTCTGGAATATTTGAATGGTGCTCCCCTCCCTCTTTCTCTCCCTCCTCTCAGAGATGCCACCTTAAAGATACGCACACCCTGTACAAGGCAAGGTCACCTAATATCCAGAGTAATTCCCAGTCATCCACGCCAGCGTCTGCTGCTCGTCCAGGCTTTCAGAACAGGGCAAGACCCTGCTTCTCAACGGGGTGTCCCCTCCCTGCGCCAGTAAGGGTCCCCAGAGACAATGTGCCCTTCCTTCTATGAGGAAGGGCCCAGAGTGGTCTCCCTACTTCATAGCCATAATTGACTGAGCCCCAACATACAAGGCTGGCTGTGCTATGCCGCCCTCTGCCGGTGGCATTCAGGCAGTGCATGGGGGGCAGAGTTCTCCCAGGCCGTGACCCCTGCACCTGTGTCCCTACATCCGCCCCACATCTAAACCACTGTCCCTCAACTCAAGCCCCTTCCTCCGCCCGGTCCCTCGGTCCCTCGAGTCTTCAGAAAGAATAGACAGCAATAGTCTGGGAAAAAGGAGGGAGGGAGAGAGGCCAAAGCCTGGGGGAGGGGCTGGGATTTGAGTTAATGAGCTATGTATTTTCCTCTCCCTATAATCCACGGTATTTGATGCAGCAGCCAATTTAACGTAGCAGTGGGATAATTTGTCATGAGGTTGTTAGGATTCAGAGGGAGGCTGCATAGGATGAGGAAGAGTAGGAAAGGAAAGCAGGGTCACGAAGATCTCTCTCTCTCTCTCTCTCTCTCTCTCTCTCTCTCTCTCTCTCTCTCTCTCTCTCTCTCCTCTCTCTCCTCTCTCTCCCTAAAAACAAGCCAAGGAAGAAGAAGACCCTCGTACCCACGTATAGCAAGAGTAACTCCCCTACCAAGTATGAGGGGGCCCCTTACTTGAAGGCTAGAACCTGGGGCTCTTGGAGCCCCGAATTGCTGTTTCCTGCACACTGACTGGGTCTGCATGACCCGTAGATGGATGGCTGGATTGGGATTCCCTGACCCATGGTCCGGTGCCGAGTCCCACCTAAATCTCCATGCATCCCAGTATACGGCAGTACCTGGGCACTCCGGCCTATTGCCTGTGACCCTGGTGGTCACAATTCAGAGGGTCCTGGAAAAGCCACCATTGCTCAGGTAAGTTGAGAGAGGATAACCATCCCAAGTTTAGCTTGCTATCCCAGGGCAATTCTTAACAATACTACTTTCACACGCTGCATCATTCTGGCACGTCCAACAAATGTGATTGTGGTTATCCGGCCAAAGGAGAACTCAATCTGGGATGAAGCCCCTGCCCCAGATGATCCATGTCTCTGGTAGGGTCTCCCGGAAGCCTGTGTGGTCTGGGCTTGTTTTATTTCTGTTTATTTATTTGTTTTCCTGCTAAGTTAAACTAGCACCAAGCACCAAGGTCTGACACCTAAGGTTACAGGTCCTCCTACCAGGGACCTCCTCTGGGAAGCTTTCTCTGACCCACACAGACACCACCCATACGCACCCATCTACAACTGGTTTCTACAGGTATGGGACATCGCAGTCCTGCACATAACTTGTGTTCTCTATTGGGACTCGGCCAGGCCAAATAGGAACATGCTGAAATGTTCATGGAAGAAGATACTTTGGTGACAGAGGATAGATGACCTCAAGCCGACCATTTCACCACTCCCCCAACACCGAAACTCACCAACAGAGGTGCCGCTAGAATGTAATAGGACTGGAATCCGCTCATTGGCGGCCATTTGTGCACTGCGGTGCTGGGCGGGGAGAAAGTCAGGTCCTCTCCACCAAGAGCCTGAAAAGACGCTTTTCTATAAACTGGCTATTCTCCATTCCACCCAGAGCTGTGCTGTGGTCAGCTGACCGCTGCATTGGCTTCTCCATTGTTGGGCCCCATTTTTCTGACTGTCTGCCTTTCTGGGAAGGAACACCAGGCACCCGTGAAAGCAGTTAAATGTTCCTCTCTCCTCCCTCTCCTCGGGAGATGTGAGTCTTTTCCTTCAGCACGCCTCCCAACTTCTTAACGGGCCATCCATCTCCCTTCCCACTGTAATGAACCGAGGGCTGGGTAGCAGCAACTGTCCACTAGCTGGGATGTAGCGCCATCTAGTGTCCACATTCCACCTGGCAGTTCCACCGGTAAAATTTCAGGGCAAGGTTTTATGAAATAACCATACGTGAGGCACTATACCAGGCCATTGAAAGTACATACACACACACACACACACACACACACACACACACACACACACACGCACGCACGCACGCACGCACAAAACTTATTACATGCTTCTGGTACCTAAAAGCACTTGATCCCCATTAGGAAATTGAGTCTAACACAGAGTGACAGAAATAAAGCAGCATGGTACTCGTAGACACACTTTCCAGTAACTCCATCCAGGGATGAAATCCTGGCTCAGCCACTTACAAGCTGAGCATTCCTATGTCTCTTATCTATTCCCTGTGAGCCCGATGCCCTCTTGTAACATGGGAGTAATTAAAATGTCTCTCTTAGCAGAAGGTTGTGAAGATCTCATTAGAAGTACCAAACACACAGCACACAGTACTTGGCGGGCAAGAAATGGTTTCCAAATACATGCTTATATTATTATTACTGTTTAAATGATAAAATACTTATTTGGGCTAACTACTATTAAAAACATCGGGGAAAAGGTCAGTCTCGATGGGGATTACAATGAAGAATGTAATGTGGGAGGCAAGAATTGGAGAAGCCCTGGAGCAATGCAGGTTGTGTGACTGACCACGTACCAGTCAATGATCCTCTTTAGGCTTCCTCTGTAAATAAACATAAAGTACTTAGACATGGGGACCTGGTCCAGTGAAGACTCTGGGTGATGTATTTGATGATGGACACACACTAGCAGCTGCAAGGGTTTGCAGAATGGTTGCTGATCTCAAAGTTCCAATCTGGCTCACATCTCAGAGAAAAGATGGTGGGCTTCTGATCTCATCTTGACCTCCATAGCAAACCCAGAAGGTTTTGTACATTGTCATCAGCAGACCAAGATCCCCAGAGTCTGTCCCAACATGAATGAGAATGACACCCAGTTGGTGGAACTGTTTGGGAAGGATTTGGAGGTGTGGCCTTGTTGCAAGAAGTGTCACTGTGGGGGTGGGCTTTGGAGGTCTCCTCCTATGCTCAGTCTCTACCCACTGCAAAAGAGAGCTTCCTCCTAGCTGCCTGAGGGTACTGCTATGATAATAATGGACTGAACCTCTGAAACTGTAAGCCAGCTCTAATTAAATTAGAGTTTCCTTGGTCATGGTGTCTCTTCATAACAATGGAAACCCTAAATAAGACAACTCCAATAAGACTCATTGGTTACTAAGATGGACTTTGGTGCTATCTATACTTTGGTCTATTGTGGGTTCCCTATCTGTTCCATCTAGCTGAGAAAAGCTTTATCATAAATATGAGAGCCAAGTGTCTGCTCCTGAGCCCGCTAGCCCAGGTTGGGGCTTCCAGGGAAGATACAGAGAAGCAGGTAAAGGGGGGAGGTTCATGCCAGCGAGACTACTAGTGAGACCAGTTCTGATCTGTCTAGCTGTGCAGCCTTCGGCAAGTCCCACCACCAGTCTGGGCTTCTTTGGGAAATGGGTGTGAATGCAACACACCTCTCAGGATGCCGTAGGGCTCCATAGTTAATGTAAGGGAGGTCTCCCAATGTGTGCAAAGCCCTGTTCTTCTCCACATGTCTGTCAAGGTTTCTTAGCAATTCTGTCCCCAGAAGCTCCTCCTTCCTCACCCAAGTCCATTCTAGGTTCGTGTGTGTGTGTGTGTGTGTGTGTGTGTGTGTGTATGTGTATTTACTCTATATGCATGTGTGTATGTGTGTGTTTACTCTGTGTATATGTGTGTGTATGTATTTTTGTGTGTATGTGTGTGTTTACTCTGTATGTGTGTGTTTACTCTGTGTGTATGTGTGTGCGCGCTTGCTCAGGCATGTCCATGTGCATATGAGTATGTTGTGCATGTATGTGTGTGTGTGTGTGTGTGTGTGTCTTTACTCTGGGTCCCAAGAATACCTCTCAGTGAGACTCAGAGGAAGCCAAATCCAGAGTGAACTGCCCCTTCCAGATTTGGACCAAGACTATTTGCATCCTTTGGAAAAGAAGACAACTGTGCTCAGACTTCAGAAACATCTTCAGTCTTCCCTAAGGCTTCACCAGACAAGCAGCAAACTCAGGGCTGAGTTCATCCAAGCACGCACTAGGTAGCCCCAACACCTGCATCCCTACTCTTGGGGCTCTGAAGATAGTATGCTGTCTCACAGAGCTGGAGCCGGAAGACCAGATGAGCCCCCCAACCTTCTAGAAGTCACAGATTTCTTTAAGGACCTCATGAAAGCTGTGGGTCCTCTTTACACACACACACACACACACACACACACACACACACACACACACACACAGTCAGTACTATCACACATTGCCAGAGCACCAGGCAGTCTCCAAGCATGCTCATACATGTGCTTGGAGTTCTCCTAACTCAGTCCAGCTACCCTGCCTTCACCTTGGCCAAGCCTCATCAACTCTGTAAACAGAAGCCTCACAGGACCTCTAGTGCAGACCAAATCAACAACAAACTTCAGCAACAAAGGCAGATTAGTTTATTCGGAAAAGACTAAACAGGAGGAGGGACTTTGAGGTTTGAGGGATTGTAAAATGATTGTCTGGAGCTCTGGGCCCAAAATGTGTTTAAAAAGTAGTCACCAGGGCTCCTTTTCCCTGTCACTACCCCAATGTGTCCACAATTCAGGGTATGGATGGACCAAGGGTATTAGAAAAGGAAAGTAACGAAAGAAGCTTAGGACATAGAAACATTGTATCCTTTTCGGTACCCTGGGGGCTGCTCTGAGGTCTCAATGAGCCTGTGAACTAAGAAGAGCAGGAACTGAGTCTCAGGAAACATCCCACCAGCCCGGGGTGGCTACACCACCTCAAGCAAGACTGTAAGCTGACTAGGTCTAATAAAAGAATGTGAAGGTTGGGCGATCCACAAAGGACAAGAAATTCAGTGGAGCCAGGGAACCAGAAACCCGAGTCATCGTCTCTCCTCCTTTCTAGAACCGTCCATGTCGGTCAGCCTGGAACAAGAGTCAGTCATTACAGTGTGCCCTCAGGGTTATCATCTCTCAGATCAAAGAAGTCCAGGAGGGTCCTGACGACAGAGGCTCCCGCCCAGTGCTTTGAGAGTTGGGGCTGAGAGGAGAAGCCAGGCACTGGGAACAGCAGTTTGAGCAGTGTCAGGGAAAGCAGCCTTCCAGCTGGTGCAGGAAGAGCCTATGGTTAAACGGCAGGTTCCTCGTGAATCTTGTGGTGAGAACAGAGGCTGGGGTGGTTACAAAGAGGAAGGGTTAACAGAGTAAGGGGACACTGGGGAGGACGAACAAGAGGGCTTATATTTGGATATGAGATAACCAAGCTAGACAGTTATGTATAAGGACAGGTTTCAGGGCCAGTGGTGACAGGCTGGCAGTACCTCTCCCTCCCCCAGAAGCCCTTGAGGGATAAATGTAAGGCCCTTTTGTCCTCTAGTATTCTTGTTTCTAAGGCAGATAATCATAGTATGTTAACTAAATGAAGTTTCTAAGAAAGACTCCATCTATTTCCGGAAGCCATCCCATAGACAAGGAGCTAAGCATGATGTCACCCAGAAAGACTGCAGCTATCATTGGTGGCTCGATTAGAGTTAAGTCTGCCATTGTGTAGAGGCCCAAGCAGATGATGTAAATGTGAGAGCATACTGTATCTAACAGCACTTTAGACACCTGCAAGGTCAGAGTGCAGTAACACTGGCCAAGTGAATTGTAGCACCAGATGGTCAAGGCCAATAATTATCAAAGGCAGAGTCTGGAATGGTCAGTGAGTGGGCAGCTTGTGAGCAATGCACCCTCATCCCTATGCCAGGAGGACAGGCTTAGAGAGAGTGTGTAGATCCTCCATTGGCTTGGCCCATGGTAGCCCAGGAAATCAACCAATCAGAGTAGAGATTATACCAATCTTTGTCAGGTTTCTTCCTTCCTATTAAGAATCCTAGCTAAAGGAGTTTGAAGGCTCTTTCCTTAAAAACAATGAACTCACGAAATTCCTAGGCAAATGGTCAGAACTTGAAAATATCATCCTTAGTGAGGTAACCCAATCACAAAAGAACACACATGGTATGCAGTCACTGATAAGGGGATATTAACCCAGAATCTCAGAATACCCTAGACACAATTTGCATATCAATAGATTTCCAAGAAGATGGAAGGAGAGACCCCTGGTCCTGGAAAGACTGGATGTAGGGGAATGCCAGGACAGAGAAGCAAGAGGGGGTTGAATGGGGAAAAGAGGGAGGGAAGGGGGCTTATGGAACTTTCGGGGAGGGAGGAAATAGGAAAGGGGAAATGATTTGGAATGTAAATAAAAAAACTTAGAAAATAACATATATATGTGTGTGTGTGTGTGTGTGTGTGTGTGTGTGTGTGTGTATAAAGAAATTTCTCCCATGCTTCCGAATTTCTTCTCCTTAATTTCGCCCTTTCTGTTGGTGGTGGTGGCGGTTATGGTTGTTATTGAGACAGGGTCTCACCATATATCACCCTGGATGACCAGCTCACTATGTAGATGAAGTCGGCCTCAATGGTACAGAGATCTACTTGCCTCTCAAAAGCTGGGATCAGAGACACGTATCATCATGACTGGCAATTTCTGTAATTTTTAATAAGACTTGCTTGCTTACCACCTTGCACACTCTGATGGGAGTGTGTGTCATTCATCACCACTGGCAGGTGACTCATATGCATTGTCCCAGAGCATAGGTGACCTTACCAGGTATTTTAGACCCTTGGGTCATGCACCCCTGGGCTCTGAAAGGTCCTGTCACACACAACCTTCATTAGGCGTATCATAAGGGAAAGCATGACAATGGAAACAGGATGTGACCATACATGACCTTAACATGTAATATAGGAATCACATCAGCAAGGACCCAGGGTCCAGAGAAGCTAGGTGGAGACACCAAGACAGAACACAGAACGTTCCATATGTCACCAGTCACCTTTGTCTTCCTCTCTTCTCCACTCTCAGAAAAAAAAACTCACTAAGATGTGTTCTGAGTACATCCATCATAGACTATGCATCCCAAGAGTTTCATGTGCATCTCATCTGTGTTGGGTGCTATCCAAGGCAGTTGAAGAAGAGTCTCAAGAAAAACAACAGCTAAAGGGAACAATACTTTGTCGTGCTTTGCACAGGACAGTTTCTTGGAATTAGATTTCTTTTCTAACTCCTCCCAAAGCTTCAGATTCCAAAGTTTAATGTTAACCTTAAATCTCTCAGTAATGGACCCAAATCCTTAAGTTCTGACAATGCAGAAGATCAGGGGGCTGTTAGCTCCCCTTGGTCTCTAATCCTAGGTGTGAATAGTTGGGTTCAACTGACAAGGTGCCCACTCCTGCTTCTATCCGTTATGAACTGGGACAAAACGAGACTAGGGCTCAGAACACAATCTTATGGGTGAGTTGAGAGTGATTCTAAGCAAGCAACATTACAACATGGCTCCAAATAAGCCACTGGAGATCTAGTTCAGTCTATGAGAGATTTGTAAGCCATGCCCAGTGAGTTAATGATGAAATTCAAGGAACTATTGGGACACATGGCAGAGTCATCTGTCAGTCAGATCCCCAGTGATCTAAGGAGATCCAGGACAGACAGTGATCCAGTCTATCATCAGTCAGATCCCCTGTGATCTAAGGAGATCCAGGGCAGACCCATGTTCATACACAGTGATCAATCTATGTAACAAACCTACATGGTGGTCACTGTCACTTTTCTGAGCTCACACCATGCTGCTGCTACAAGAACACCCAACCAGGGAGTGAACTCCTGGTGAATCCATTCACAGAACAAGCCAGGATTCCTGTGAGACATCAAGTGTTACTATTTCAGCTCTTCCTAGCAGAACCACTTTCTAGAGGATCATATACAGTTCTGCCTCTTATTTAATTTGTTGTGTTTTATTTTTTTTCATGCCTTCTCACTATGTAGCTCCAGGCTAAGGTTGAACTCGCAACCCTGGCTTCCCTTTACCAGCACTGGTGTTAGAGGCACACACCATCCTGCCTCGCTCTATGTCCTCTTAAGGGGGAAACACTGGATTGAGTGCAGACTTTTCTCCACCTTTCAGAGTGATCCTTATATCTGGAAGAGTTTGGATAGGTGGCAACTTTGTGCCAGGCACAGGGATACAATAGTGACCATCAACATACATACCCCTGCCCTAGGACCCAGTGAAACAAAATTAAATGGAGGTCTAGAAAGATGCCTGAGAGGTTAAGAGCACTTGCTGCTCTTGCAAAGAATCTGAGTTTGAGTTCCAACATTTATAACTCACAACCACCTATAACTCTGGTTGCAGGGCATCCAATGCCCTCCTCTGGCATCATTCAGAAGCAGCACACACACAGTGCACATATATACACTCAGGCATACATGCATATATGTATGTATATACATAAAATGTATAAATACATATACACATGTATATATACACATAAAATGAATACATATACACATGTATTTGTATATACATAAAATAAATACATATAATAAAACATGTAAATAAAATATATAAACAAATGTACATGTACATAAAATAAATAAATTGTATTTACTCTTAAAAGATAACTGCACTCATAATTAACCATAGCCAAGTGATAAACATCAAGAAATTGACTCTATGGGTATACAAGGGGGAATCTGAAAGAGAAGAGGAGAAAAAAACACTAATTGTCCTTGAGAACGGGATGTGTAAACTGAGGCTTAGGGAGAGTAGAGGAAAGCAAAGCAGGGAAGGAAGGGGCCAGGGCATTCCCAGGGAACATGGTGACAGTCAGTGTGGCTAGTATAGGGGCCTCAGGAACAGTGGCCACTGCTCTGCCCTGTGCATTGGAGACATCTCAAAGTTACAGAGCTGGCAGCTGGACAGAGACAGAAGGTAGATTTGGGCAGTTCAGGGGATAGTCACTACATTCACTGCCCATGCTAGGGGGAGCAAGAACTCAGTCTAGGATCATGAAGACATTTTAAAATGAATTGTGGTGCCTCTGTGAACGTAGTAAAAACCATAATTTTGTACAATTTAGATGGCTGGGCAGTATGGTGTGCAAATTGTATTCCAGTAAAGCAGCTTTTAGAAAGTGTCAAATCCCATTACTTAATCTGGAGGAGGCGGGGCCGTGGTTTTCTTGATAGTTCATGGTTTCTACTGTTTGCTCTGTTTTGCCCCACTTGTCTTACCGCTAACCTGGTTTTCTGCTGCCTCCCTCCTTTTCCGCCCCATCACCCTTCCCTGGTCTCTTTCTCTTCTCTCCTCCCCATTCTTCTCTCTGCCCCCGCCCCCAATCCTTCTCCTCCTCCTCTTCCTCCTTTCCCTGCCTCTGGGACCCAGTCTCTAGGTTATGAAAAAGCTCAGGCCTCATTGGAGGACACACATGGGCTCCAGCCAATCATGGAGTGAGGAGCCTGAACATGCATGACTGCATCCTCAGCCTCGGGTCTACCCCAGTTGTCAAGAGAAAACGGCTGAGTCCTTTTGAAACTGCTTTTTGCTGAGGTATTAGCTATCTGTGCTGCATGACATGACAAATACCCCATAAGTTAGTGGCTAAGGCAAAGTGGGTTTTCTTACAGCCTTTGTAGGCGAGGGCCTTGTGTAAGGCAGCTGGGGTTGGTTTGGGTCAGGGCTGTCCTCAGGCTGGGCATATTGACTAGGTATCTCGCCTTCTCAAGGCACATCGAAGGGCTGTCTCCCAATCTCTCATCAATAGCTGCTGAGAGGCCCCTTTTCCCTGGGGACTGCTGAGTTCTAGCTTTCAGTTTTTTGTCACTTGGGCGTCTCTTACAGGACAGCCTACAACAGGGCAGTGAGGTAAACAGTACTGAGGCAGGAAAGTTTAGCTTAAGGCCCCGTTAGATTTGGGTTAGTCACAGGCCCTTTGTAATGATGAATGTGGAAGCCTGGTTTCTTCACCCGTATGTACTATAAACATCCGCGCCTCTCCAAACAGTGAACTTGGCAACTGCAGAGCTCCCTCAAAGTTCCGATCAGTCCCGAGCTATACATATTCCTATCTTTGAATGAAGGTAAGAATTTTCCCATCTCTAGTAACAATCAAATTTAGACAATTTATATTCAGGAATGTACCTCATGTGTCTCAATATGAGAAATAGAAGGGCCTGAACCAGTTTTGGGTGCAGGCATAGTAGGGCAAACTGTATATTCTAGGAACCTTTTAGGAGACGTCCCTGCTCCCATCATATGCTTCTGCATGAATAACTAATGCATTAAATTAAAATCAAATGCATTGTAGGAAAGGAGAAATCTATCAGCCAAAGTAGAGAACGGGCTACACCATACAGCTTGATAACCAATCCCTACTCTTGAATCCCATAAAAGTAAGTCCTACATGCTAATGGGGAGGTCCTCTCCTGTGGCCTGCTGTCGACAGCAGCTCCCTCCGCACCCCACACTCTTGCTTTGATCTAAATGAAGCTGTCTTGCCTCTTCAGCAAATCTGTGAGTTCTTATTTTCAATCACTCGGATAAGAGGCTAAGAACCCGGAAACATCCAGCCCAGACCCCAAGCACCGGCAATAGAAGTGACACCAAAAACCCCATCTCTGATAAGGTAACTTCTTGTGCTTTCCATTCCTTGGGAGCAGGTGGTGAGGCGCAGCCCCACACGGGGGAGGGGAGTGTGGGGGACTCGAACAGTACTGGGCACAGCAGAAGCCCCTTGCTGAACGAATGTTCTGTCATCTCAATTCAGAGGTTTGGGGATGGCTTGTAAGGTAGTATCAGATAGACAGCTAATGGGAGAAGAGCTAGGGAGGAAAGCTGTATCTGTAGCATATTTGCTATGTGCCAGGATCATTTTACAGATAATAAAACGGAGGCTTAGAGAGAGGGTCGCCGCGGCTGGACCGAAGGGGGATCAACAACCGTGTCAGGCTCTGTGACCCCTGACCTTTGCACTTTTCCACTCTACTTCCTGGGCTCTAGAGACACAAACTGTCAAGCCTTCTGAACACCGAAGAGTGTTTTAAGTGTAGGCATGACTGCCTGCATGTGAACCTGTGTTTCACATGTGTGCTGGTGCCTCGGGAAGCCAGAAGAGTGTCCGTGCCCTGAAATTGGAATTAGACAGTTGTGAGCCCGTGTGGGTGCTGGGAACTGAACCCAGGTCCTCTGCAAAAGCAGCAAGTGCTCTTAATCACAGAGCCGTCTCTCCAGTCCCTCAAATCATGTTTTAGAGATGACTTCATCTCCCACCCCTAAATTTAAGCAGCCAGAGGCTATTTCAAGGCACTTTTCCTACATACAGCCCTCAGGTCTGAGTTATGAAAGACTTTCCTCTTAATGCAGTTCTGTATTTTACAAAGCTGGCAGGACCAGTGGACCAGGTTTAGCTGGATTTTCCTCCATAAAAACAAGCTTTCGGGAATACTATCGCTTGCCCACAGTGAGGACATAGATTCCAGGAAGCTGGTTTCAAATGCTAAAAAAAGCATATGAGGCAGCCATCTGCTGGAGTAGAGAGGGAAGCTAAGAGCCAACTGAGCCTACTGCTGCTGCTTCGGCCCCCCTCCCCTGCAGAGGAAACTCAGACTGGACACACACACACACACACATACACACACAAACACAAGTACATACACAAACACAAGCACACACACAAATACACACACACAAACACAAGTACATACACAAACACAAGCACACACACACATACACACAAACAAACACACACATACACAAACACAAGCACACACACACACAAACACACACACAAACACACACATACACAAACACAAGCACACCCACACACAAACACACACATACACAAACACAAGCACACACACACACACACAAACACATACACACATACACAAACACAAGTGCATACACAAACACAAGCACACACACAAACACAAACAAACACACACATACACAAACACAAGCACACACACACAAACACACACATACACAAACACAAACACATACACACATACACAAACACAAGTGCATACACAAACACAAGCACACACACAAACACAAACAAACACACACATACACAAACACAAGCACACACACACAAACACACACATACACAAACACAAACACATACACACATACACAAACACAAGTGCATACACAAACACAAGCACATATACACATACACACAAACAAACACACACATACACAAACACAAGCATATACACACAAGCAAACACATACACACACACATACTTGTCTGTATTGATTGAAAAATGCAAGAGGTAAAAATACTGATTTTTTTTCCACAACAAATACTTGTGTATGGAACATAAAAACGTGTGCCATGCCTATTAGCACCTTTTAAAAACTCTCCTTAGAAACTGACCTTGGGTGGAAGATTCCAAAGGAAACTGAGGATCATGTCAGGGTGAAATCCATGATCGATGTGCTCTCTTTTGGGCTGATGTGCTACTCTGGACATCCAAGATGAGCTGCAGCCTGGGCATTCAGGAGCAGACAGGCAGCCTGTTTAGAAGTCCCTGGCTGCTGGGTTGTAGATAACCCAAAGCCAAGTCCTAGACACTCAGACACTGAAGAATACTCCAAAAAGAGGGTCAGATCAAAGCTCAGCCCCACCTTTACGCAGCACATGGCAAAGACAGTGGCAATAAAAATGGGGATGGGATAGGGACACTTTTGTTTTAAAAGGTTTTCATACTACATATTTTGTTCATATTTTCTCCTCCCCAAACTCCCCCCTAAATCTTGCCCACCTCCCAAACAAACAAACCAATAAGACTAAAAATACTGAAACAGACACACACACACACACACACACACACACACACACACACACACGGAGTTGGTGTTTGTTTTGTATTGGTCAACTTCTCCCGGGCCTGCCATGGAATGTGGTTGATGTAACCATGTACCCAGCAATGATTTCTCCATTGGACAAAATTGACTTTTTCTCTCCCAGCAGGTATCAACTGCAAATAACTTCCTGGTTAGGGGTGGGGTTTTGTGTCCCCTTCCCTTTATCTGTGCTGAGATCTTGGTCTGACTTGAACCCGTGTAATCCCTGTGCACACTGCCACAGTCTCTGAGTTCACATGTGTATCAGCTCTGTCGTGTCTGGAAGATGATGTTCTGGAATCACCCACCATCTCTGGCTCTAACAGCCTCCACACACACACCCCTTCTCCTCCTTTTCTGCATAGACCCCTGAGTCTTGAAGGGGGGAATGTGATAAAGACATCACATTTAGGACTGAGTGCTCCAAAGTCTCTCACTCCCCACACACTGTCCAGGAATAGCAGCTTCTTATTGGGCTGAATGATATAGTCCTCTCTAATTATT
Organism: Tokudaia tokunoshimensis; assembly: GCA_036184795.1. Taxonomy (NCBI): domain Eukaryota; kingdom Metazoa; phylum Chordata; class Mammalia; order Rodentia; family Muridae; genus Tokudaia; species Tokudaia tokunoshimensis. Next base: position 72,765,306 of record BTHU01000017.1, read on the forward strand.
AATATGATTGGAATCAGGTCTACCATTTTATCGTTTGGCCTCCATCTGACAACTCCAACTTCGCTGTTGTTCTGGCTTGATCGATGTGGAGATTTTCCTCCTCTCATCTCATTTTTTCTTCCCCTTTGCACAGTTTGAGCACATTTTAGAATTCCATTTTAATGCATCTGGCACCTTTTCAACTTGAACTATCTGCATTGCTTTTAGAGGCTGCCCCACGGATCACAGTAGACACTGGTTTCTCTGGCTGTTACTAGCACAGTCTTTGTATGTAACAGACATTTTACGATGCTGCAGTTGCGTTTGTTCCCTTCTGCTTGCCACTGTGGCTGTGCGTATGGATTCTTCTGGTGTTGATGGACATAAAACCCTCTGCAGCAAACATCCTCATGGAAGCCTCGCTGTGGTGTTACCAACCTGGAGAGCAGGAGTGGTGTGAGTTTGTGTTGCGCCTTTGAATGATTGCTTTTGGCCTCCGTGGTTTTGCAAAGCAGCGTTTTGACTCGATCCTGTGAGACCAATGACAAAAAAAAAAAAAAGTGTTATGCTTTCATTTGATGGATTTCTTTTCCCTATAGAGAGGATGATTATACTGAAAATATTTCATGCTCAACACTAGAGTTGAACAAATAAGTAAATAAGTTATAGAGGAGAGTCAAATTTCTTACAGCTGGAGACAGAACTTACAAATAGCCGTGGGTAAGGGAGAGCGAGAGGAAGTTAGGAACATGGGCTGGTCTTCCAGAGGACCTAGATTCAGTTCCCAGCACCCACATGGCAGCTCATAATCATCTGTAACTCCAGTTCCTGGGCATCTGGACTGCCTGGTTGTGTGTATCAACTTGAAACAAGCTGGAGTTATCACAGAGGAAAGGAGGCTCCATTGAGGAAATGCCTCCATGAGAAACAGCTGTAAGACATTTTCTCAATTAGTGATCAAGGGGGCAGGGCCCAGTTCATTGTGGGTGGTGCCATCCCTGGGCTGGTTTGTTCTGGCTTCTATAAGGAAGCAAGCTGAGCAAGCCAGGGGAAGCAAGCCAGTAAGTAGCACCCTTTCATGGCCTCTGCATCAGCTCCCGACTTCAAGTTCCTGCCCTGTGTGAGTTCCTGCCCTGTGTGAGTTCCTGCCCTGACTTCCTTTGGTGATGAACAGCAATGTGGAAGTGTAAGATAAATAAACCCTTTTTTTAAATAAAGAACCAACTTGCTTCTTGGTTATGATGTTTTCTGCAGGAATAGAAACCCTGACTAAGACAGGATCTAACAGCCTTTCTGGCTTTCGTGGACAATGCATGCTGTTGTGCACAGACATACATACAGGCAAATCACCAATACAAATAAAATATAAATAAATAAATCTTCAAAAACAAAAGCAAGCAGAAGGCTGGGATCACCCCTGTTGGCTGGATTAGCACGACAGATATCGGCATAAACTCATTTTTATTATCATAATGGGGACAAGCCAAAGCAACAATAGATGACAGGTTCACATGAATAAATATACATCTTTCCTACATCTTTCCACCCTTAGCTCTGACGGCTGAGAGGATTTGGATCAGAGATATCCAATCCCAACGGCCCAGCAGTTCTACCAGTGGCCGGTTCTCAGTTTCTAAATATCAGTCTCCAATAAAAAGAAACAAGGTTCCTTGGAGATAAAAGATAAACAACTGAGTATCTTAAGGTATTAGAAAATAAGAGAGTTCTCTCTCTCTCTCTATCTATCTATCTATCTTTCTCTCTCTCTCTCAATGTGTGTGTGGGGGGGAGGTGTTTGTCAAAGGTTATGTACCACTCTGAAAGTGATCCTAAAATAATTGTGTTGAATTATACCCCAAGGAATAAAATAAATGACTATTTGTCCATTCTGATACAAATAAATAATTGACTAAATAAAATACCGGGCAGTGGTGGCATCTTTAATCCCAGCACTTGGGAGGCAGAGGCGCAGGCAGGTTTCTGAGTTCGAGGCCAGCCTGGTCTACAGAGTGAGTTCCAGGACAGCCAGGGCTACACAGAGAAACCCTGTCTTGAAAAACCAAAAAATAAATAAATAAATAAATAAATAAATAAATAAATAAATAAATAAATAAAATAAGGGTTTAGAAATATTAGGAGGGAAATATCAAGGAATTATGTTGTATAATAACATTGTCTTAGTTAGGATTTTACTGCTGTGAACAGACACCATGACCAAGGTGACTCTTATAAGAACAACATTTAATTGGGGCTGGCTTACAGGTTCAGAGGTTCAGTCCATTATCATCAAGGTGGAAACATGGCAGCATCCAGGCAGACATGGTGCAGGAGGAGCTGAGAGTTCTACATCTTCATCTGAAGGCTGCTAGCAGAAGACTGGCTTCCAGACAGCCTGGATGAGGGTCTTAAAACCCGCACACACACAATGACACACCTAATCCAACAGGGCCACACTTTCTGATAGTGCCGCTTTCTGGGTCGAACATACACAAAGCATCACAAGTATCCTCTGAATTGAAATGTTTTCATCCTGGCAAGGGGCTTGTTAAGACTCCAGAAGCTCCAACTTGAGGCGTTCCATCTAAGAAGGAGGCCCCTTTAAGAATCAGAAGGTAAACAATTCACAAATCTCAGGGATCCCCTGAAACCTAAAAGATTCACGAGACCCTTCACTCTCAAAGTTACACAAGCAGTAAAGGCTACTAGGAGACAGGACACTCTCCATCACGCCAAACTGTCTGCAAGCCATGCACATCTGTCTGTAAGTCATGCACATCTGGCTGTAAGTAATGCAGACAGCCCCAGGGTTTCAGCTTTCTTGAGTCATTGCCTATGACAGTGTGGACTCTTGTAACACAACTGCCTTTGACTCATCCATATTCTTTTACCCATAATGCTGTACGTAACTGTGATAAGCTTATTGGTTCACCAAGTTTGACTCTGGTAGAATATGGATTTTTGGGAGGTTGGTTGGTGATGTCCTATCTAGAGTAATTAAAGGTTTGTTCACATTTCCCCCCAGCAAAAGTCAACCAGAAGTGTGCATTGCTCCCAATGTTCTCAGTAAAACTGTATTGAATTATTGTGCCTCATTAGAGAGCCCCCAAAAGACCACCAAAGAGCCAAGTCTGATGTAATCACACTAGGGTCTCTTTACTTCAAGCTCAAGCTTGGGCCACACCCCCTGCTGTCTCTGACAGGGCAGAACGGGAGGGTGAAACCCCAAGCTCTCAGTGGAATAAGGTTTTATAGGAAATAGTAAGCAAGCTAGGGGTTCTCTAGCCTGGCACACATGTGACTGGGGGGCCATTATGGAATTTTGTTGCCCTTTATCATAATTGGCTGGTTCTGGGAGCTAAACCATAAACTTAACTTGTGCTTTCTGATTGGTGGTTGGCAGGAAGTGAAATGCCAGGGGCAGGCTTGTAACCTGGAGATGCAGGTGGGAATAACCTTAAAATGGGTGCTGGAGAGGTTGTAACCTTAGGTCAGGTTCCCTAAGATGGAGTCTGAACCCAAGATATGGTCTCTTCATCCCAAAGAATAAAATAAGCATGCAATAGTCCACACCGATGTAACCAAACGATCGAACAAATACCTGGGAAAGACAGAGCACTCTTCCTTTCTAAGTCCTTTATAAGAACTCCAACTAATAAAAGCAGAACAAATGAAGGAACTGAGTCACCATTACGTCATCACAATGGCAAATCGCTGTGGGTGGGAATCCAGCAATAAATGCTAAAATTAGTAACAAAAGTTTAAGGAGAAACAGGCAGTAGTTTCAAAACATCTTCCTCAAAATATTTACTAATTTCCATGGCAGGTCACATTCACAACCTCTGACACATCCCTTTCCAGGGGGTGCCTTTCAATTCCCCTTCCTTTGAATGTGTGTTAGATTCAGAGAACCTGTTCTAACGATAACATTCAAAATATACTGATGGTGTACAGGAGAAACTTAAACTGACACCATCTTCAGCAAGTGATGGAAGATAAGATCACCAGATTAAGATAAAATGACATCATGTGCCCTTTGATGAGAACAACATCTTGGTTCTCTACCCTCCTTCCCCAAAGCCTGTAATCTTGGTCTAATCGTGGGGAAGCATCAGAAAAACCCAAATTGTAGATCATCCTACAAAATAGCCAAACAAGATGTGATGGTTAATTGTGGCTGTCAACATGGCTAGACTGATGAGACATTCCTCTGGGCATATCTGTGAGGCATTGCCAGAGAAATGGAGAGAAGACAGGGAGAGGCCAAGGAACATCACAGTTTGAAAAGATCGAAAAGATTGGTGCAGCACGGTGCCCTGGGTTAGATCCTGGACACAAAGCAAATGTTGGCATGAGGTGGGTGGCTATCTAGGGGATCTGGAAACTTTGTTCATGGAACAGACCAGGGATTGGATGTCAGGGAGAGGCACTAAAGTAACAAGGGGAGACACCCACAAGCTGCAAGCACAGCACACAAAAGGGCAGGGGCAGGGAAAGAGAGTGTGAGTGCATGAGGATGTAGGGCCGATAAGAAGGGAACAGAGAAGCATCTGTCAGAGAAAGAGAGAGGAGAAAAAGACATCCTTGATTATGGCAGAAAAACAGCTTCCCCCTGAGGGAAGAACCTCAGGGCTGGGAGTCTCCCCATGGGCTCTGCATTGGACATTTTATAGGATCCCAGGGCCTTCCTCTTCCCAGACTCCTTTACTGGTCCCACCTAGGGTATCCTCCTTGGGCATACCATTTTCCTCCCACTGGGGGCTTTTCTTCCAGCTAGCCATTAACAATCGGAACAGTCAGGTGGGGCACAAGAAGTAGCCCCTCTTAAAGGGGACTTCCTTGCTTTCCGAATCTGTCTAAGGACCCTTGACCCTCCTTTTGAGGTTACTAGTACAAAAACTGGAAAATCTAAATTAGGTATTTGCCATTATTAATCCATATTGGATTGGGTTGGTTAGATCATTAGCTACATTCGTCTCTCTCCAGATCATGGCACCATGATACAAGTTACTGATATTCAGAGAAGCCAGGTGAAGGATGTAGACTAACTCTCTGTGCTCCATAACAACTCCTTCATAGATAGAAACTATTTCAGAGTAAAGAGTTGTTCTCATCTTCCCACTAAGAGTAGATAAGAATATCTGCCTCTTTGTCTCCTCACCAACACTAGAGATTGTTAGTCTTTGAATCTCTGCTAGTTTGACACCTACTTCATCATTGTGGAGAGCCTAAGCATTTTTCATGTGCACTGTATCTATTTGCATTGTCTCTCTGTGTGTGCACATGCATGTGTATGAGTGTAGCCTATTCAATATATTATCCTTTGTTTCTTCAACATCCCTATGCAATAATTATTATTCTACTCATTTCACAGCTGTAAAAACTGAGGCCGAGTAGGATAAAAAACTAACCCCCAAACACCCTAGCAGCACATAATTCAGGGAGCTTGAGTCAGGATCCACTCAATTCCGAGGCCCATGACCCTCCAGTATCCTGGATAAGTTGGGACCCAGCTAGACATCATACTCCCCTGCTTCCCACTGCCTCCTGGGATGAAGCTCAACTAAACGCTAAAGGTCCCTGAGGCAGCCTGGTGGGTCTGACTTAAAATGAGAAAGCAGGCTGAAACCGCAATTAGTTACCAGGCGAGGACTAGAATCCATATCTATTGCTCCCAGCCATGGAAGCCCTGGCAGTCAGGAGTCTAGGCTAGAGAGGTCACATGTCTGTCCTCACATGCTCAGTGATGGAAAGTCTTAGCTGTGATATTCCCAACCTCCCATTACGTCATCCAGCAGCTTCAGGACTATGTTCTTTATTTTGTTTCTCTACAATAAAAGTTTTCCATTTCAGGTCAAGTGTTGAATTGAAAGTTTTAGCAAAGACCTTCATTAAACCCTAATTGTATGGAAACAGATGGCACAGTGGCTGGAGAGATGGCTCTGCGGTTAAAAGCACTGTGTGCTCTTCCAAGTTCAATTGCCAGCATCCATGTGGCAGCTCACAACTGGCTGTAATTCCAGTTCCAGGGGATCTTATGCCCCTTGGGCACCAGACACACACTGTGCACACTGGTGTACAGACAACACGCCCATTCACACAGAATGAAATAAAAACAAATTTAAAAATATTTTCCAGAAGAACATGGATGCTACAGATTCCTTCTCTTCATGGTCATCTGATACCTCCCATCTTGGGATCCAAAGGTCATCTGATATGGGAGAGTTTCCATCTTCAATGTGCTGGCCCTTGTCAAGACCTTCCACAGCCTCTATTCTTGCATTGCCATGTGAAGTGTGGTATTTGTCTTTGTGCTGAATGTGACTCTTCTTCTCACTAAGACGTGAAACTTTCTAATCATCAAAACAGTGACTTCACTCCAAATATTTAACAGGTTACTCTCAATACCACCTTACTGGTGTGTCTTCTAGCCACACTCACAAGAATCACAAGGGCCAGCATCTATTGCACACTTAATGTATACCAGCCACCACTCAGTACTTTCTATACACTTTGTCACTGAACATCATCAGCTCCATATTCCAAATGGGATACTGAGCACAGGAAGTCTGTTCATTTGCCCAACATCACACAACTAGAAACTGGAAGAGCCAGGGAGTCTGGCTTCAGAGGCCACACACTCTATGATGCTTGGTCTGTGGGAATCCTTATTGAATTACTGCTCTGAAACACTAGGAAAACCCATTCTAAGAATACTTTGAATCATCAAAAATGAGAACCATAAATGTCACAGGAAGCAATATGGAGAAGAGATTCTCTGAGGCAGCCCACTCTAGAGCCTTGATTCCCAGACTTCAGTCATCCACCAGTCACTCCTCAGCCTTGTTATATTGTTTCGGATAAAACCTATTCTCTTAGCCACTTAATATCCTTTAAATGGACTCAATTGTTTCTGCTTAAACAAATTATTTAAAAAGGAAAGTGACCCTCATGTTACTATTGTAAATGGAAAGGCAGTATCATTTACTTTAAGTAAATGGTAACCTAAAAATAAATACTATGGAAATGAAACAATGCCGATAAATTATTGTCAGATGCCCTTGCCTGCCAAAGCACTGAGGTTTGCTAAAATGGGAGATTTAGCAAGCCTGAAGAGAGGTGGTTGTGACAGACTTAATAGAGACAATCAAAAGTGCCAGAGTGTGGAAGAAAAGAGTTTCTGTGCATTTAAGCTTTGGGGACAGAAACATCCATGCCCTTGCCCATCACTGAAGGAAGTTAGGGCAGGAACTCAAGGCAGAGCCTGGAAGCAGGAGCTTGGAGACAGGAGCCTGGAGGCAGGAGCCGATGCAGAGGCCATGAGGGATGCTGCTTACTGGCTTGCTCCTTGTGACTCCTTCTGCCGGCTTTCTTATTGAACCCAGGACTACCAGTCCAGGGGTATCCTTACCCACAATAGGCTAGGTTTCCCAGACATCAATCATTAATCAAGAAAATGTCTCACAGACTTCTCTAGAGGCCAATCTGAGGGAGGCAGTTCCTCTATGAATATTCTCTCTTCCCAAATGACTCTATCTTGTGACAAGTTGACATGAAACTACCCAGTAAAACAAATATAAGAAGAAAAAGTGTTGCCAGAATTATTAGAGAAGAGGGAAATGGCTAGATGAAAGTGATCTGTGGTTTGAAGATTTCCTTCACTACACCCTGGTGTTCCACAATTACCTTAGCTATTACATAGGTCTACCCAAGCCCGGGTCTTCAGTAGTCCCCAGCCTCCTAAGGCTGCTTAACCCCGTGGCTGCTCTGGACACTGCTTCTTTAGAGCAGCGGAGAAAAGTGTTTCTCTTTCCCATTACAGGTACATTTAATTCTCCTGTCCCTGAAGGGCTTCCCGCTGGGATCTATGGTTTATAAGCTCTTCAGCCAAGGGGGCTGTGGTTTGTCATGGTACCAAGATGGGAGAAAGCACTACTTATGGGCTCATTTTTCTGTCTTGCACCAGGGATTTAACAGTCCACTCCCTGTGCCTTTTCCTTGTGTAACCTAATGTCGCAACCCAAGTAACTCTAGCCACAAACTGGTCAAACCCACAGCCCTAGATTCCTGATGACTGCGGCTATGAACATCCTGATGCTTCAGGAACTTAAGATCTTAATAGGAAGGTGTGCCACATCATCATGAAGGCATTACAAAAGCCAATTCAGCAGCCAACGATGGCCCTGGTAAGGGTCAGCAAGTTGGAGACAGAATCTCCCAGGTCACATGACCTTGCAGTATCGTTTGCAGCAAGAAGACCTATGTATTTCTTCCTCCAATATTATGGCTCCTGCTTTTGATAATTCAAAGTATTTTTAGCTTGTTTTTAATTTTTAAATGATTTATTTTTATGTACATTGTTGTTTGGCCTGCGGGGGTGGGGGTGAGGGTGGGGTGTTTGTGTGAAGGTGTCAGATCCCCTGGAGCTGGAGTTACAGCCAGTTGTGAGCTGCCATGTGAGCGCCGGGAGTTGAACCTGTGTTCCTCTGGAAGAGCAGCCAGTGCTCTTAACCCCTAAGCCAACTCTCCAGCCCCTAGAGGCACAGGCTTGACAACTCAAAGATGAGTCACAAATGGTAGACCCCTTCTACCAAGGTCACGGTTTGATTGTGAAAACTTCCCCGTAGCTTCTCATACTTGGGTCTAAGTTGCCAGATAAGCTTTGGAGGGGAAAGACTGGATGCTGAGGGCTTGACCTATAGGTGATCAAATTCCTTGATAGGCCTTATTAGAGGTGGTGAGGAGTAAGAGGTTGAAGGATGCAGGTCACTGGGGCCATGTTGTTGGGGCTCTACCTTGCTTTCGCCCCTTCCCGTGTACCCCTTTCTTTGCTCCCAGGCCTTCATATGTGAGCTGCTGTGTTTCAGCACGCTGTTCCCTACCATGATGGACTGAGCCCCCTGAAACCATGAGCTAGCCAGATAATTCTCGTTGAGTTGTTCTCTGGGTGTTCTGGTCACAGCGATGCAAAAGTAGCTCCATCACTGACACACGGAGCAGGGGGTAGGGGAGGCTCCTGGAGCAGGGGGTAGATGGGAGACCTGGCCAAGGAGATGCACTTTTTAAAATCAAAAACATCCTTTTAAAAGAGTTCCAATGTGGGGGACTGGAGAGATGGCTCAGCGGTTAAGAGCACTAAATGCTCGTCCAGCAGTCCTGAGTTCAATTCCCAGCAACCACATGGTGGCTCACAACCATCTGTAATGGGATCTGATGTCCTCCCTCTTCTGGTGTGTCTGAAGACAGCTACAGTCTTTATATACATAAAATAAATAAACAAATATTTTTAAATATCCAATTTTGAATACCTCCTTTTAAAAAGTTCTTTACCAGTTAAATTGTACAAGTTTTTCTTTTTTTTTTTTTAGAATCTGTGTAAATTTCTTATATTTCCTCCTAAGACACAGATCTACTGGACAAAGAGTCTGATGGGCCTGAGCTGAGGGATACTTGCATCCAAACAGCTTGCTCAGGCACACACAGAAGGAAACCCAGCACTGAAGATAGGGTCTCTTTCTTTTGGGTTTTAATTCATTTGTTGTATATGCATATCTTCACGTCTCATCCATGGACTTCAAAGTCAACTTGCAGGACTTGGATCAAACTTGGGTTATAGGGCTGGAGAGTGAGTGCCTTTACCAACCTGAATCACCTTGCCAGCCCTACTTAGGTTTTATACAAACCTCAAAAGAGTGGATGAAGCTACCTACCTTTGACATCTTTTACCATCTTGCTGACCTCTGATCTCCTTCTGGACTGCATCACAAGTTCCCAGAGAAAGGCATTCAGGACCACCCACACCCAAGGAAGAAAGAGACTCCAGGGTCAGAAGGCCAAAACCACGCCATAAGTGCCATAAACTAAGCAGCCAAACATGCCCGACTTGTTCTAATTACCCAGAAGATCGACAGTCTGAAGGCTGCAGGCTGTGTGGTGGGGTCACCGCGTGAGTCCATCTCGTTATATGATCTCTGAGAAGCGATAAGTAAACTGTTGCTTCTCCCAAACACCATCTAGATAAAGTTCAGGGTTAGACCACCCAGAAGGTGCCTGTGTCTCCTCACACTTCCCAGGAATTTGGAAGGCTGAGGCAGGATAATTACAAATCCAGAGCCAGCCTGCTCTACATAAAGAAAGTCTGAAAAGAGACAGAGACGCAGGAAGGGATGGAGGGAGAGAGAATGAACAGGGAGAGGGAAAGAGAAGGAAAGAATATCTTGGTTTCAATGTTTTTTTTTTAAGTTTATTTATGTCATGTATCTGAGTACACTGTCTCCGTCTTCAAACACCCAAGAGGGCATTGGATCCCATTACAGATGGCTGTGAGCCACCATGTGGTTGCTGGGATTTGAACTCAGGACCTCTGGAAGAGCAGTCAGTGCTCTTAACTGCTGACCCATCTCTCCAGCCCCTAGTTTCAATATTTTAACTTACCTCCTACGAAAGGCTGACATAGCCCCTGACAGGCTGACCCTTCCCAAGCTGGCTTTACCTAGAGAAGCAGAGAGTGGAACCTAAAACCAGCAGGGCCTCAGAACAGCAAGCTGCTCCCAAGCCCATGGTTCAGTTCCTCGGCCGACCTGAGCGTCACACGAGGCTCCTATCATTGAGGCTGACATACCAAGTGGCATTTTTTTAAAAAAATTTTTTTTCTTTTAAATCCTCATTTAATAGAAGAAGCAGGAGCCAGGGCAATGCAGTTGGCAGGGATCACTCAACCTTGAGACAGGCAATTGCATTACTCCCCATGGCTCCTAGGTCAGAGCTCTGGGGGGCTGGGGGGACTGGATCTGGGGTCACAGGAGTGTCCACTCGCCTGAGGGCTTATGACACCTTCTCGTTGGTCCTCTCCACACTTAGGGCACTGCTAGAGGACAGAATGGGGTCTCTTCTTCCTGCAGGCACACAGCACTCTCTCAGAGAGAAAAGTATGAAATGTGGGCACCCACCAGAGCACACTGGGCTGCCAAGGCTGCCTCTCATCAGCTGTGCTCAAGCCAAAACAGAATTTGACTTTGACCAAGCCCTAAGCCGAGAGCCAAAGCAAACAAACAGCAGGACCCCTGCCCTGCCCAGGCCTCACCTCAGTACCTGGCGACTCCCCAGGGAGCTCTCTTGCAGGAAATGGCCTCAGAGCACAAAGGAAAAGCTGTGTGTGGATGAGTCTCAGGAAGGCCCTGGTCTCCAGGAAGGAAAAACAGAGACTGGATTTAAATCACAACATTTGACAACAGGGAGTCTCCACGGTGAGTGACATGCAGGAAGTATGTGGGGGAGGGGACATGTGCTTGGCTAGATCCAGTCCACAGTTCCCTGACCATGCTGGGTGGGACGCCTTCTCCAGCCTGGTGGCAGGAACGAAGCCGGAATTGTACCCAAGGGTCCTGTCTTCTTCTACAAAACAAGATCTTGTGCCTGATTTGCCCTTTCTGATGCACTCCACCCCAGGATCAGGACAGAATTATTTCAATACCACTGCCCAAAGCTAGCTTTTGAAAACTTTTTTATATATGCATGCTGAATTTTCATCATCTACTCCCCTCCTCCAACCACCACCCTGGCTTCCCTCCAGCCCCTCCCATGTCCCCTCCTCTTCTCTTTCTCGGCCCCTTTCTCTTTAACTATTATTGTTACAAATATAAACAAATAAATATGTAAATACAACCTGCTGAGTCCACTTAGTATTGCTTAAATGTGTAAGGTTTTTAGCGCTGATCACTTGGATAATGAGGATAATGAATGAGGGGCTCATCTCTGGAGACTACTGACTGTCACTCCCTCAGCATCCATTAATTGCCTACTTCACTTAGGGGTGGAGCTACAAGGCTAGCATCTTTTTCTTTTTTTTTTTTTAACTTTTTACTCGTTCTTTGTGAATTTCACATCATCCACCCCAATCCCACTCATCTCCCCTTCCCCTGTACCCACCTTCTGCTCTTGCAACCCCTCCCCCATAGGGGAAAAAACTCTCATTGTGGAAGCTGTAGTGTGTTACGGTGGGTGCGTTCCACAGTATGCCCTTTTCCCACCCTTTTTGCTTGCATGGCTTCTGCTGCATTATCAATACTGGATCCTCACTGGGACTCCTCTCAGATCCGCTGTTGTTGCCCTGTGTTGGGAGAGCCAGCAGCCTTGGTTCTGCAGGGCAGGCCCTTTCATGTGCTCCAGTAGTGCATCAATGATGTAGATGCTGGGGTGAGGCCAACTCAAAGCCCTGGATCTGGGCTGGAGGTATCTGAGCTGGTCAGCCTGCTGGCTCCCCCACCCCCCTGCACCCACACCACCAGGGCGAACTTTTCAGCATTGCCCTGGCTAGCTCATCCAATGCCACATCCTGACAAGGAACAGAGTCAGCTCTCCTGCTCTCATGCCCTCTGAGCTAACTCACCGCTGCCCACCGGGGCCAGCTCTGCTACTCAGACAAGGGGCAGGGCCAGCTCTCCCAAGTAAGGCTAGCATCTTTTAAAATGTATATTTTAGACTTCTTATTATAAGAATAGGAGCCATCTTTTCCTGGAAGACACAGATACTGTGACAGCCTAATGAAACAATGTAGACTTTCAATTGCAAGCCCTGCACACCTGCCAGGAGCTCCCAAAACTCTTGCCTAAAGTCACACAGCTCAGGCAATCTGGAGAGGATGCTAACACAAGGGTGTCAGGGTCCAGGGCTCTCAGCTGCCGAGGGGAGAGTCCAGGGCAGGATCTCTGTCCTTCCTACAGGGGTCCCTCACTCCGGTGCTGAGCACCAACCCTGCCAAGCACTGTGCTGGAGGAGTACTAAGCTACAGAGTAAAGTCTCTGTCCCCAAGACCATGGTGATGGTGCAGTGTGAGGAAGCTTCTAGAGAGTGAGGAGGATGAGTGAAGGAGAGAGGTTTAGAGAGAGTTCAGACCAAGTGTGCAGGCCTGATAATTTTCCTGGGAGAGAGAAGCCTATATAGGAGACTAAAGACAGAAGCTGACCTGAGCTCAGGTGGGCCCTGGTGCCTCTTACTCAACAGAGCAGAGCCAACATTAGGAGCAAGCAAGGCTCCAAGAGGCAGCCCCTCTCTCTACACCCTCTGCCCTACTCCACTGGGAGACTCTTGCTTAGCCAAGAACCCCATCTCTGACCCATTTAGGACCCACCCTGCCCCCTTTCCCACCCCACCGAGACCAGCCTTGAGGGTTCTCTCCCTCCTTTCCAGCCTCAGCCATCTTAAGATCAGAATGTACTTTAAACCCAACTCTGTCCTGACCCCTCCTTAACCCTGCACCCAGGCCAGTCTCACTGCTGAGGGAAGGCATTGACTTTGCTCTGGTCCAGTGGAGCTAATAGAGGAGGAGACACAGGGCTGGCTCTCTTATTTTTTCTACCACCTCTGTCAGCAGAGTGACCCTCTCCTTCCTGCCCACACAGAAGAGGAGGACCAGATTCATCCTAGCCCAGGACTTCCCCTCAAGACCTACTAAGGCGTTAACTAACAGCAGGCACTAGGATACAGAAGTACACAAGAAGGCCAAAAGCCAGGACCTTCCATAGGAGTGCCTCAGTCTTGTTTGGGGTTACCAGAGTTACACTGCACTCACAGCCCACAACAGTGTTCTTTAGAGCTCCAAAGTCCTCTTTTGATAGAAAAATATAAAATGTATGGGTGTATGACTCCGTATCTTGTTGATATAAACTGTCTGGGAAGCCAGACCCCGTTTCCCCATTTTCACATACATTATCATTGGGGTCCTCAGAGATAAAGAGAGGCTGGGCTTGTCAGCCCCCTGCCTCAGGAGCTGACTGTGGGGGAGCTGAGAGGAGCTGGGGTGCACAGGCCTGCCCCAACGTGCCGTGTCAGAATGATTAACTTCATCATGGTCCTGAGCTCCCTAATGTTTTCTCTCTGAAATGTCTCAGCTCTAAACGATCGTGACCCAAGGCAATTTACGGTTACTTCCATTTTTTTTAATGAAGTCTGATTTAATAGTCGGAATGGTTAATGGCCTCGTCTGTCACACATAATAAAACAGAGCCTAATTGTGTTTTAAAAAGGCCCTTTTGGTATGAACAGAAGCAACTTGATTGAATTGTGAGAGGGCTTTGGCGTGCACTAAGATGGCTTCCCAAGGGTTCCAGGCGAGCTCTTGCTGAGTTGCCATTCCATTCTCCCCTCACCCGCCATCATCCTTTCTTCAACAGGAATTTCCAAACCAGTTCCATGCCATGCTGTCTGCTGCCTTCCTCAGGATGCCCCATCTCGGGGCTCACAGGGGTTAGCACAGCCTCTTGTAATTATAGCCCTCCAGACCCTCCCACAGCAGCAAATGGTCTTGTACCCATTTCATACCTGGGAAAAACAAACCTGGCTTGTGACCAGGTCTCCAGGGTGGTGGTGAGTCAGGGCCTCGGCAGCTGGCCCTCCTGCCAGGCCAGATTCTGAAAAGCCTTCTTCCCCTGTGGCTGGAGGAGGCTCACAACCAGGCAAGTGGTGACATGTGCCTTGGCCTCTCAGAACCACGGTGGTGAGCCATAGACTCTAAAACCCATAGAGAGACTGCAGCCAAGAGAAGACACTCACTCAAGAACTCAGCTCATTTAAAGGGGCCTGAGTTTTGTTTTGAGATCCTTGAACGAATTGGTTTCTACAAAATATACATGGTGCCTCCAATAGGACAGACTAGAGAGTCACAGAGGCAGGATACAGCTCTCTACCCTGATGTCCAGGCACCTATTGTGTGACCCTAGCCTGGAACCTTGGCCAGGCACAGTGGTTTGTGAAGGCCAGCGACTCAAGAGAAGTCTTGCTGAGATGGATCTCCCTGGGATAAGCACACTGTGCTCCCAGCGAAAAGCACACAGGGCTCAGGATCAGGACAGGAATAGTCCTAGGTTGGTCCTTTCACCAACCTACCCTGTGTCCTCTGGTGAGTACCCTTCTCAGAGGACCAGCCTTGTCTATAAACACACCCTGGTCCTTTCTGCATCAGGGGACTTTGTAAGGGTCACTTACACATACCCCAGAAGACCATGGGAGGATGAAACAGCATTTGGAAATTAGGATAGCCCCTCCCCACCCAATAGCTGTAGAGTTACCTCAAACACACCTCATACTTCAGTGAAAACCTAAGGGTGAACAAGGGGCTGAGCATTCACAGACCCAGCCTAGGGCTCTATTCTACAATATCTGAAGGATAAAGGAACATGTAGACCTTTGACCAGAGGGGCTGGTGGCTGGGAGAGTCAACCAGGAATGACAGCAAACTCCCTCTGCACCTGGCTGGGCCAGAGGCAGTCTCTAGCTGGGCAAGGCCCTCTGGCTTCTCTAATGTGGTGATAAGGGTTGGGCAGAAGGGAGCCTTGTAGTGCCAGGCAGTTACAAGATATAGATTCAGAGTAAGAGTAGAGCCGCAGTCAGTCAGAGTGGGGCTGCAGTCAGTCAGAGTGGGGCTGCAGTCAGTCAGAGTGGGGCTGCAGTCAGTCAGAGTGGGGCTGCAGTCAGTCAGAGTGGGGCTGCAGTCAGTCAGAGTGGGGCTGCAGTCAGTCAGAGTGGGGCTGCAGTCAGTCAGAGTGGGGCTGCAGTCAGTCAGAGTGGGGCTGCAGTCAGTCAGAGTGGGACTGCAGTCAGTCAGAGTGGGGCTGCAGTCAGTCAGAGTGGGGCTGCAGTCAGTCAGAGTGGGGCTGCAGTCAGTCAGATTGGGGCTGCAGTCAGTCAGAGTGGGGCTGCAGTCAGTCAGAGTAGAGCTAGTCAGTCAGATTGGGGCTGCAGTCAGAGTGGGGCTGCAGTCAGTCAGAGTGGGACTGCAGTCAGTCAGAGTGGGGCTGCAGTCAGTCAGAGTGGGGACTGCAGTCAGTCAGAGTGGGGCTGCAGTCAGTCAGAGTGGGGCTGCAGTCAGTCAGAGTGGGGCTGCAGTCAGTCAGAGTGGGGCTGCAGTCAGAGTGGGACTGCAGTCAGTCAGAGTGGGGCTGCAGTCAGTCAGAGTGGGGCTGCAGTCAGTCAGAGTAGGACTGCAGTCAGTCAGAGTGGGGCTGCAGTCAGTCAGAGTAGAGCTACAGTCAGTCAGATTGGGGCTGCAGTCAGAGTGGGGCTGCAGTCAGTCAGAGTGGGACTGCAGTCAGTCAGAGTGGGGCTGCAGTCAGTCAGAGTGGGGCTGCAGTCAGTCAGAGTGGGACTGCAGTCAGTCAGAGTGGGGCTGCAGTCAGTCAGAGTAGAGCTACAGTCAGTCAGAGTGGGGCTGCAGTCAGTCAGAGTGGGGCTGCAGTCAGAGTGGGGCTGCAGTCAGTCAGAGTGGGACTGCAGTCAGTCAGAGTGGGGCTGCAGTCAGTCAGAGTAGAGCTACAGTCAGTCAGAGTGGGGCTGCAGTCAGTCAGAGTGGGGCTGCAGTCAGAGTGGGGCTGCAGTCAGTCAGAGTGGAGCTGTAGACAGACAGAAGGACTGTAGACAGAGGGGGACTGTAGACAGAGGGCAGCTATAGTCAGACAGAATGGAACTTGGACAACACACCTTCCGCAATGTGACTTGCTCCTTGTTTCTTGTTGGAAGGTGAATGACCCTATAGGACTATCTTCCCCCAAGAATATGGGTGCTGTGTAAAATCCAACAGGCAGGGTGATTATTTTTCCCTCTATCTCCCTGTATCTTGGATGGCTGGAGCAAAGGCTTTGCTGGAAGGATAACTAACTGGACACCTGGCAGGGCTCGAGCCATGGCTCAGGTGGGTAAGAGTGTGAGGGTCTGAGTCTGAATCCCTAACTGTTCAGGAGCCATCAGGGGAGTGAGTTCCTATTACCCCAGCACTTAGAAAGCCGAGAATCACTGGTGCTTACTGCCAACCAGCCTAGCCCTAGGTTCACTGAGAGACTCTGGAAGGCCCTCGAAGGAATAAGGTGGAGAAGGATAGATCAGATCACTCAGTAGCATCCTTCAGTCTCCACACATGCGTGCCTGTGCATCACGAGACACACACATATGCACACATGCACACACACACACACACACACACACATGCACATACATATACACACATGCACATACACACACACACACACACACAAGAGGAGGAGCTATGTCCTAGTGTGTACCTGTAGTCTCAGCTACTCAGGAAGCTGAGGCAGGAGGACTATTTGAGTCTAGAAGTCAAGGACTACCCAGAGACACCACTTCAAGGCTCGACACAAAAAATAAAAGAAGATGTTTTTAAAAAGAAAGCCTGAAGTTTTGTCTTTTGATGCCAAAAGTTCTGACTGGACACAAGAAGACGTCCTCCTTGGGGACCTGAGCAGGGAAATGTTTTGTTTCTGCTTGTCTCTAGCACTATTTTGCAAACATAACGGAGTGTCTCTCAAAGTGAACCTGGCTTTCACTTGCTTTCTGTTCCCTTGCTTAGCCTCTGGTAAACATGCCCTGATGTCAGTGTCCTGTTTCCCCAACCCCCAGAATCCCCTACTGTTGTTATTACAAGGGGCCCACCACCACCATACTGTATACAGACAGAGAAAGACGGCTGAAAGACTTCCAGACAGGCAGACAGGTGATCTTTGCAGTCAGCATTGAGGCAACAGCTTCAGAGCTCGGGGCTGTCCACTTTTGAGGGTAGCTTGTCCCTCCCACCATGCCCAGAGCACTGGGCTGAGGCTCACACCTGATTGTCTTCACTTCAGTCCCCAGTCTGATGGAGAGGGGACATGGAAGCCTCGAGCAGAGGCTCCTCTGGAGAGGAAACATGGCAATGTCATCGGCTCAGAAGCTCCTGCCTTGCATATTTTTGTGCAAGTTTATCACCCAGAGTTGGTGTCATCGGGCAGGTAGCATAGTTTTTCCAGAGAAGGACTACAGAATATTTTTTCCCAGGAGTTGGGCTCTGGAGGAGCCAGTGACGTTCTCCACTTGTCTAGTCTGCTCAGCTCCCTTGCACTTCCATCGCTGTTGTGTCACACACACACACACACACACACACACACACACACACACACACACACACCAGCCAGTTAGTGCGTCTTGCTACACAGCCTCAGTAGAACTTTACTATTTACTTACTCTGCCCGCAGCAGCAGTTCCCCTAGCAGGCCTGCACTGCTGCTCTGCTCACACTGGGACCCTGTGCTCCATGATTCTCCCCTCACCCTCACTCTTCAGACCAGCCTCCTGTTACCTAGCATGGCAGGCACACCCTACTGCTCTCCATGGTCAACTGAGTCCTCTGAGAAACGGATGTGCTTCCTCAACACACATCTCCAGAAACCCTTCCCAGTCTACCTCATTACTCTGTACTTACTATTGGCAAAACTCCTTGGAAGTTGTTTATATCTGTCTGAGTTAGGGGTACTAGTGCTGTGATGAAACACCATGGCCAAAGCAACTTGCAGGGGAAGGGGTCTTTAATCCACACTGCTGTTCATTACTGAAGGAAGTCAGGACAGGAACTCACACAGGGCAGGAACCTGGAGGCAGGAGCTGATGCAGAGGCCATGGAGGGATGTTACTTGCTGGCTTGCTTCCCCTGGCTTGCTCAGCCTGCTTTCTTATAGAACCCAGGACCACCAGCCCAGGAATGGCACCATTCACAATGGACTGGCTCCTCCCCAGTCAATCACTGATTACGAAAATGCCCTACAGTTTTGCCTGTAGCCCAATCTCATGGGAGACATTTTCTCAATCGAAGCCCCCTCCTCTCTGTTGACTCTAGCTTGTGTAAAGTTGGCACAAAACTAGCCAGCATAATGAATATCTTTAAAAAAAAGACTTTGTATTGATTCTTTGGGAATTTCACATCATCACCCCAATCCCACTCATCTCCACAAACACCCTTGCAATCTCCTCCTCAAACAAAACAAACAAGCAAGAACATCAAAATAATAAGATTTTTAAAAAGTAAAAATAAACCATCTCGCCATGGAAGCTGCAGTGTGTCGTGGTGTGTCTGTCACACAGTACACCCTTTTGCCCAAACAGCTTTACTCGCAAATTCTCATTGCAATGAGTCATTCATCTGATTCAAGGCCTCTGACTTCTGCTCCACGGTCAATATTAAATCCTCACTGGACTCCTCTTGGATATCCTGTTGTTGCCCGGAGTCATGGAAATCCGGAAGCTTTGGTTCTGCAGGGCCTGCCCCTTCACGAGCTCCAGCAGTTCATAGGTGGGGTAGACGTTGGGCTGAGCCAACCCAAAGCCCTGGGTCTGGGCCTGGGGGTAACTGAGTTGGTCAGGGCTCCCCCATCATGTCGCCAGGGCGAGCGCTCCAGCACTGCCCAGGAAAAGCACAGGACTGCTCTCCCTATGCTGTAGGGGTAGGTCCAGCACTCTACCTTTCCTGCTCTCAGGCCCCAGCTCTCCCAAGCTGCCCAGGCAAGGGGTGGGGTCAGATCTCCCCGCCTACGGAAGGCTGTGGGGAATGGGTGGGGAGGGGAGAGTCTGGGGGTGGAGAAGTAATCTCTCCCCTGCCCATTCCCCCCCCCCACCCCAGTAGACGAGAGTGTAGGGCCAGCTCTCCCATGCTCATACCCACGGGCAGGCTCACTCCATACTCCTGCCACCGACCAGGAGTATATGTGCTGCCCTGGCCAGATGCAGGGTCTACACTCCTAAATGCTGCATCAGCTGAGGGTCCGGGCCAGCTCTGTGCAGCCCTGGGACATCAACATGGTCCTAGGCAACATCACAGACCAGGGACATCCCCATGGTCTCTGAGGATAACATGGCCACAGACATCAGCTCAGATCCCCGCTCCTGCAGGGCCGTGGACCCAGACATGGTCCTTGGCTGGCAGAAGCATAAGCTGGGCCTCACCATGACCTCAGCACAAGCTAATCATATCAGGTTGTTCCTCACCACCTCTGTGTCTGCAGTTCTGCCTCTCCTCGTTGTGCACACACTATTCCACGTGTCTTTCTCTCCCATCTCTCCAGCACTGACTTGCTCATTTCAGTGGGGTACAGGGCTCTGGGTGTCCTCCGCCCCACCTACACCCCAGCACAATATCTTTTTTTGTTTGTTTTTGTTTTGGGTTTTGGTTTTTTGAAACAACATTTCTCCATGTAGCCCTGGCTGTCCTGGAACTCTCTCTGTAGACCAGCCTGGCCTCAAACTCTGAGATCCACCTGCCTCTGCCTCCTCAGCTCTGGGATTAAAGACGCTGCTGTCGCTATCACCACCATAGCCACTGCCTCCACACCCAGCACAATATCTTCTCTGTGGACATTTTATTGCATACCCTACATCTTCCAATTCCAAGTTTTGATTGAGGTCTTATATCTCCATATGTCTTCATTAATCAGTTATTCCTGTTGGCGCCTCAAAACAGTGATCAAGCTGGGCGTGATGGTTTACACCTTTAATCCCAGTACTCTGGAGTCAAAAGCAGGCATATCTCTGGAAGTTTGAAGACAGTCTGGTCTACACAGTGAGTTCTGGGACAGCTAGGGCTATGTAGAGAGATTCTGTTTCAAAAAGCAAGCAAGCAAACAAAAACAGTGATCAAAATTGCCTTAATGTCCTTGTCTGTTAATTCTGCTATTCTAAGACTTCTTGCTTCTCACCGTTTCCTTTCTCTCTGCATTTCTTGTGACTTTAGATTGGACATTATGGAGGACTTATTGCAGAAATAAGGATTATGTTATCTTCTTCCGAGGAGGGCTGTTTTAGTAAGCTATTAAACACCAATAGGTCATTTTGGTCCTCTGATGGCTGGACTTTGTATTCTTTTTTTTTTAAGATTTATTTACTATATGTAAATGCACTATAGCTGTCTTCAGACATCCCGGAAGAGGGCATCAGATCTCATTACAGATGGCTGTAAGCCATCATGTGGATGCTGGGATTTGAACTTATGACCTTCGGAAGAGTAGTCGGCACTCTTAACCGCTGAGTCATCTCTCCAGCCCATGGATTTTGTATTCTATGATGATAAGTCATTTTCAATTTGGTCTTAGCTCATGGACAGGGGCATATCTTCAGCTTTTCAGATATGGGCTGTCTGTCATGTCAGTAGAGTCTGGAGTCCTTCCTGAGCGTAGTTACAGTGGAAAAATGAAATCTTGTTCGTTTTCCTTCGCCTTCCTGGTGTCACTTTCCCCAGGAAACCTTGATGTTTTGAGTCCTCAGCTTCATATGTAGCTGCACATTAAGGAGCCAGATAAAGGTGTGGAGAGACTCATGCTCTTGGAATCCTCCTTTCCTCATTGGGTTCCACCTTCTCTAGAAGCTTCTATACAAGACTGCTACTTTCTGCCCAAGTTTTATTCCTCCACTGTGCACTGCAAGAGTCAGAGGGTACTCTGGGTAGAGGAAGTTAAAGGCTCTGTCTACAAAGCTCTAACCAGTATGGTCCCTTTCTCTCAAGGGTTGACTTCCTTCAGCGTATCTGCAGGAGGTCACTCCGCCATGCCCCTGGACATCATATAGTCAGTATTAGCAGAAGGGTTAGTCTGCTGTGAGATGCTCTGTGATTACCAGAACTTGGGGCTTACTTGTTTGCTTTTAGATACTACTTATAATCTGACACATCCCCAATTTATATGCCCAGTCCTAAATTCCCAGATATACAGACTTGAATATCCAGCAGCTCCTGGAGTTTTGAGTAAGCATTACAAACTTGGGTATGGACAGATATAACCTATTCTGTCATCGGTTCTACAAAATCATTCCACTTAAAGTCTCCCCCAACCAAAAGATCTGTGTCTCTATCTTTCACAGTAAACCTTAAGGACTCATCCAACTCACGAGCATATTCCTAAACCATCATTCAGAATGCAGATGTACATCTGAGATCTGCATGAACATTAAATGGTAGGAGAAAATGGATGGGAATATACACGGAATAGTATGTCGGGAACTGGTCACTGTTGTAGTCACACAGTGACTCCATGCTGTGTTCATTTTATCTTTATTTTTGAAATAAATTATATATATCCCCTATTTGTGTGCTTTCATATGTATATCAGATCATTTCTTTCCACACTGCTCCAAGTCAGGCATCTTGTCTGAATCATTTCAGTAATCTCCCAACAGGGTCTTCTTCATTGTCTTACTTACATAAGTTATTTTCCAACCAGACACCAGGTCAAAGCAATCATTTTAAGACAAAGTCATATTATGTCGCTCTCAGCTATGAACCAACTTGTGACTTTCTAGTTTACTTTATAGTATTTTCACCTTACACAGGGGGAGCAGGAAGCTTGGTATGGTGGCTATAAAACCCTCATCCTAGCTGCCTGGAAGCCAGTATTCTGCTAGCAGCCTTCAGATGAAGACATAGAACTCTCAGCTCCGCCTGCACCATACCTGCCTGGATGCTGCAATGTTCCTGCCTTGATGATAATGGACTGAACCTCTGAACCTGTAAGCCAACCCCAATTAAATGTTGTCTTTATAAGAGTTGCTTTGGTCATAGTGTCTGTACACAGCAGTAAAACCCTAACTAAGATAGACCTAGCACACTGTGGGTGGTACCTTCCTAAGCAGACGGTTTCTAGTTGTATAAGAAGCAGGCTGAGCAAGCCATGAGGATCAAGTCATAAACAGCACCTCTCCATGGTCTCTGCACTTGTTCCTGCTTCCAGGTTGCTGCCCTGCTTGAGTTCCTGCCTTGGCTTCCCTCAGTGATGAACTGTGATCAGGACATGTAAGCCAAAATAAACCCCTTTCTCCCCAAATTGCCTGTGGTCATAGTGTTTTATCATAGCAATAGAAACTTGACCAAGACACTGAGCAGAGTGACATAAGTATTTTTAAAAGCCAAAGAGACAAATAACAACAAAACTCCCACGACTTTTTTTTAATAGTTTCTAAAGTTTATTGTTGCTATTTTGCTTATAACTATTTCATAGTCTTCCAGAATTTAAGATTTGTTTTAATGTTCCACCATGATTATAGTGGGGTTCTGTGTTTTGAAGCAGAGTCCCTGAAGTGGTATCTCTTTCATATTTCATAGCAGAAAGGTCATACTGGTACATTGTACATTGGATTGCCATATCCTTTTACGATAAGTCTATTTTCCTCCCTTTAATTCACAAATTATTTGTCCAGCTATCTAGATCCCCAACCATGTCTTCCCTACTGGTTTTGGTATTCACTGATGGTTCCAGGCTGAATCAGTTATCACAATGGCGCCTAAGCCATGATGATTCCCACATATTTATCAGCAGGTATCCTTTGTGTGAACATACTCTTTTTCTTCTGATGGAGACTATTCTAAGGTTTAACGTCAATGTCAACTTCTCTGCCATCTGAAGTTACAGAGTTTGGATAGAGATCAATACAATATGGGAGACACTAAGCTCAAATCTGATGATGGAGGACCCAGTAAATCCAAAACCTGGAAGATGGAACAAAGTTGGTGCATTCAAGGGCAAACAAGAAAGTCAGGGAAGCTGGAACATGGCAATGCATCCAAGGGGGATTGTGAGGTGTGAGGTCAGAGAACTGGCTTGCCTAGACCATGGGGAGCTTGTGGGCCAGGCTGAGGGCCATTGGCTTCATCCTTAGAGCCCCAGGAAAAGAAAGAAGGACATGAGATTATCTAATTTGCTTCTATGAAAGATTACACTTCTCTTCCTAGGTGGAGAAAACTTGGATGAAGTAGTTTTCTAATGCCCTGGGTTAAAGAGGGCATGTGCCCCTAATCATAGCATACAGTGGCATGGCTTTATGGAAGGCAATTCTGTAGTAACGCAAAATTGCAAACAATTTGGTCCAGCAATTCTACCACGGAGAATTTCTTATTTGCATATGCAAAATGACACAAGTATAATGTTACTCAATGAAACGTAATTTATAATAGTAAAATACTGGCAACAATATGTGTTTGACAGCAGGGGACTAATTGAATATGTTATAATGCACCCACACAGTGGAGTATTATGCAGTTGGCAAAAGAAATGAGTGCGTTCCTCACTCACTAACATGGAATACTTTCTGAGAAATGATAAATGACACAGGCCACAGAATAATCAGAGCACTCGGGGAGGGATGAGTCACGCAATGGCTTCTTTGGTCATGAGCTACATCTTGGGAGGAGATAACATAAACTGATTATAGTGATTGTCTTTGAGGAGACAATAAGAAAGACTTTAATGGCTACTCTCTTACAGACTGTTCCCATTTTGTTTTCTGTAAGTTTATTCCTATTAAAGAGTAGGATGAGCATTAGAAGGTCTTCTGTCATACAGGTGGGAAGCAGTAAAAACTAGAGATGGTTCGAGGACCATGTCACCTGGCATAGCTGATGGAGTCAGAGGGATAAGTGTTCTGTATCCTGTCCTCTATGGACATTGGGGCCCAAAAGAATTCATCTCCATCAAATTGCCTTGTGATCCCTAAGGGTTTGTCAAGCCCAGAGGTGGGTAGGCAGTGATGAGTGGGTGGACAGGAAGCCTTTAGCCTCTGAGTGCCAGCCTGGTGCTGACCCAGTCCTTGTTATCATCGAATCAAATCCACCCACCTCAACTTCCCAGACCCTTTTCTGTTTTCCAGGGTCTGCAGCCTAGAATCTTCTCCCTCCAGCCCCCCTTCTTGCCTGCTGCCTAGCTTTGCCTCAGAAACAAGTTAACCCACCTATCCATTCTCCGATCTCTCTCTCTCTCTCTCTCTCTCTCTCTCTCTCTCTCTCACACACACACACACACACACACACAAGTGCGCACACACTTGAGCACACACTCAGTTATCTCAAGGAGTACCACTAGTACCACTATAGTGTTTGCTCCTACACTGATGCTTTGACCCTGGTGGTACCCTTACAATTACGAAAGCCTCTAGAAACCACAGACCCTTGAGGTGAAAGTTACTTCCCACATGTCCACAGAGGCAATGGGCTCTCTCAGACGCTGCCTTCCCTTGTCTAGTATTCTACAGAGGGGACCACAAAGTCACATAGGAAAAACATATAATAAACGCCTTATTGATAACTGAATGCATATGTTCAGTGCCATTTTACAATGTTTACTGTGTCATTCTCCATTAAACTGAAGCTCACTACTCTGTGCAAAGTCACATGCCACATATGATTCTAACACAATATTTCCACCCGATCCTGTGTGATGCCTTGCCTCAGATAACATACATCTTTGCCATATACTAAACAAGCCTTCTCTACAGCAAATCCCAAAGACTTACTCTCAGGGCTCAGTCTGCAAAAGACAACAGGATTATCCACGCTCATTTTTTCTCTTTTTTTAAAGACAAAATCTCTCTAAGTAGTCCTGGCTGAACTAGATAATGCTCTGTGGACAATGCTGGCCTCGAAGTCCTGTAGGTCCTCTTACCTCTGCCCACCCTCCAAGAGCTGGGGTTAAAGGCGTTGGCCACCACGCCCAGCTCATTATCCACAATTTAAAATTGTACTCCACTCACCAGTTTATGAAGCCCCTTGGAATAATTATGTATTGTTCCTGGTGCTCCTTTCTGACCACCTGGAGCCCAGGAAGAAGCCGAAATGACTTCAGACAGTCTTCTGGAGACATTAGGCAATCTTACAAGGAGAGAAGCCCTGCTGATGTTGCCTCTTGTTCCTTATGCAGTTCCCACGATTTCTTAGATCAGAGGAGTCGCCTAATTTATAAAGGCCACAGGAACTTAGCCTGAGTGACTCCATGTTGATTTGGTTTAGTGAGGTCTGAGGTCCAATTCAGTCCAAAGCAGTGGATTTTATCTGCCAGTTCTTAACATGGTATCCTGAACATGAGCTCCGCCCATATCCTGCCCATATGTCTAGACTTCTCTGTACAAACTGATATAAGGGTTTATTTATGAGCCGCAAAAAAGATGTCGTCTCATTACTCTATTTCCACTTTCATTGCTAACACCAAATGACACCTTAAACAGCAACCAGCTGAGAAACCTGTGGCTGTTGCAGCAGTCTGCCTGCTGGCCTAGTAAAGAGCATAAGCTGCACCTCAGCAGTACCCTTACTACCATCAAGCTGGACCAGCATGATGGCCTGCACCATCTTGGTGAGGTTGGAGGTCAGCTGTGCTGCTATGGAAACAGGCAGTCTCTGAACTTTTTGGCAGTCCAGAGCATGGTATTTTCTGTAGTTTCTCCTCTTTATTCAGTTGCTTAAAGCTTATAGCAGATGTCAGTTGGTGGCTAGAAAAAAAAAAGCTATCTGTTTTCCAGGCCAGAGGCAGGCATGGGGAGGTGGGAGTTGGCTGGCTTTCTCTATTCCTTCTGTGTAGAAGCTGAACAAGGTGGAAGGAAATTAAGGAAACCTGCAGGGGAGTGCAGAGCTGCAGAGAATAGCCAGACTCGATGTGTTATAAGAACTTAGAAAGAGGGTCTCCCTGCCTGCACCCCACTCTCTCCCAGCACCCAAGGACCCAGAACCAGAAAGACTCTCTCCCTTTCCCTCTCCCTCCCTTCCTCCCTCCCTCCCTCCCTCTCCCTCCCCCCCCCTTTCTCTACCCCTCCCACCTCATGCCAGGTCTCTCAGGTTCTTTCCCTCCAGGTCAGAACCTCAGACAGGAGCAGTGGCTCATCTTTTAAGAGATTATTTGGTTGGGAACCAACATTCGCACATGTGTAACCCTCTTTAAATTGCCCCACTTTCCCCATTGCTGAGTGTCAGCCCCTCTCCTTGCCTGATGAGTAAGTTCATAGGAACCTGCCATGATTTCCCATCATGTACCTGTTCCTAAAGTGGACAGTTCTTTTATAATCCCCAAGTCAAAAGAAACAAGCTATCACTTCATTTTGATTCATGGTCAGGCATACTTGGATATGAAATTGAGAGGGCTCGATGAGAAAGCCTCTCAGAGACACCCACTTGATCCCAAAGACTGTGTTCTCACAAAGGCTAGTGATTATACAGTCAAAACACATTTCTTTTCAGACATGAAGTCAGAGGGCTGGTTGCACCATCTCAGCTGAGTGCCTATCATGGAACACTGTAGCCCAGACAAACAGGTTTCTCTTTCTGGAAACTACCTTACTAGAAATGTCAAAAACAAAAACAAAACAACAACAAAACAAAAACAAAACAGTAAGATTTCAAATTGTATAAACATGAGAATAAACTCCCCCAACTAAGCCATTTCCTTGTTCCAGAAACTTCTGAGGTTTCTACTTGCTCTAACCATCACTTTATCTATCTATCTGTCTGTCTGTCTATCTATTTATATTTATTTTTATTTATATGAGTACACTGTAGCTGTCTTCAGACACGCCAGAAGAGGGCATCAGATCTCATTACAGGTGGTTGTGAGCCACCATGTGGTTGCTGGGAATTGAACTCAGGACCTCTGGCAGAGCAGTCAGTGCTCTTAACCACTGAGCCATCTCTCCAGCCCCTAACCCTTACTTTTTGACCCCATTCTTATTGTCCCAACTCACCAGGCCCAGAACATATGCTTCTGTGTAAGTGGGACTCTCAGTGAACCCTCCCACTTGGGAAATTCTGACTCTTCTCCTGTGATCTCTCTGCTTGCAGGTCCCCTACTCTGTCTTATAATTTGCTCTCTTGGCACTGATGACAGCAACCAAAGTTCTCCCAATAGGGAGAGTATTTCTCCTACAGGGGTCGAGACTTACCGATCCTGAAAATGGTTAGCTGATCAACTGATCAACTAAAATATTTGATTTAAACTTAAATTAAAATATACTTATGTATCAGCAGAAGCCATGACTGCGCCCTCATTCTCTATTATATTTGAAAATGTTTGTGTGCACATGAAGCATGGGTGTGGAATACTGTGCCACAGTGCATGTGTGGGGGTCAGAGGAAAATTTGCAGGAGCAGGCTCTCTCCTAGTATTCTCATCCTGGAGATTGAACTCCAGGGTCAGGCTTTGCAAGCAGGTCCCCTGCTTCACCCACTGAGCCACCACACCCACACCACTCGCCAGCCTGTCCTGCAGACTCTTGCACCATTTTCTAAACTTGGTATCATCTTCCTATAGCATGTGTTGCCAAGCATGGTTTCTCATACCAAAACAAAGTCTATCCCAGTCTTGATTTTCTAAAGATGGTGATGCTTAACTTCTATGTTTCTGTTGTAGCGCACTCTTCCACACCCCAAGTTGTAGAAAAACATAAGGTGCCATTAGGACTATGGTACAGGCTGCGATGTAGCTCAGTGGCAGAGTGAGTGTTTAGCACGCTCAGGTCTTCATTTTGATCCCTAGCACTGGGAAAAAACAAAACAAAACAAAACAACAAAAAACAACTGAGCACACATGTCGGCAGAAAAAGGACCAAACTGCAGCAGCTGCAGTTTTATCTGAGGCCCATGTGGCATCTTGCTGCCACTTCCAGATGTGCACTAAAGACAAGATGCTGTCCACTGGCTTGAATACCTCAGGTTGAATACCTCCACACTTACGGTCTTTCCGCTTGAGGCTAACGCTGCTATGAAATAAGTTCCCATGTCTCCCCACCCCACCTCTGCTCCACACACACAGGTATTTCCCAGCTCCTTAGAACCTATAATCATAAAAGAGAAAAGGAGGGCCACTGATCAACATGGACCCCATGGACAGAAATAAGGGGGGAGGGGAGACAGCCTAGCAAGCTCTGTGAGGAAAACGAGGACAAATGAGCTCTTTGGAAGTAAGGCATCCTGAGATAACCAGCCCGGTCAGGTCTTCTGAGCACCCATCAGTCAACATATGGGCACTACCCACCCTCACCTGCTCTACACACAAGTGGATAGGGTTACAGTTTAACGGTAGAGTACATGGTTCAATCTCTTTCTCTCCCCCCTCCCTCTTTCCGTCCTCACATACTAATAAATTGGGGGGAAATGGATCTAGTATCTAACCCCAAGGGGTTTAATGACTCAGGTATTGCTAATTAAATCTAAAGACCCCCCTCCTGAACTTCCTCTATTTAGGAACCTGCTTTGTAGCATATGACAACATTCACTCTAGTGTTTCCTTTAATATATCCATCACTGCCCCTTCCCCAGGGCCCACATGGTATTTTTGTGCATGCATGCATCCTGAGAACACCCAAGTGCTATTGTCAGCTATTGCTATAGGAGGGGGCATCGTTTTCAATAGAGGTGGTTATGGAAGACTTCTCATGTAGGAGCTGAATTTAAATTGGTCTTAAAGATGTGAGTGAATTGGAAATGCAAAGTAGGGCCAGAAAGCCACTTTCAAGTTAGCAGGGGGGGGGGGGGGAAGAGGGTGCTGTTATTGTCAGTGTGTGGTCACTGGCATGAACAAAAAGCCAAAGCAGGGCTGAGATGGGGTCGTGGGATCTGAGGATGATAGGGAAGGGTCATGATAGAGGTGGCATCTAAATTGTGTTTTGTTTTTTGAGACAGGGTTTCTCTAAATAGCCTTGACTGCCTTGGAACTCACTCTGTAGACCAAGCTGGCCTTGAACTCAGAGATTTACCAACCCCTGTGTCTCAAGTGCTGAGATTAAAGGAGTGTGCCAAGACTGGACCAACCAGCTATCTGAACCATCTTTGAAGAGAACAGTGTCATTTTTCATGCATCAGGAAAAAGACATTCAAGGTCCTTAAGATCCAAATAGGCAAAACCACTAGAACCAGAAACAAACCTAGAACAGTGTCTGCTGGGCCAGCACTAACAACCTTTAACATCTTCTTTGCCTTTATCTACTCCTCACCACATGGTCAGTAAAGGCAAGCCACAAAGCTTAGACCAGGGGAGGAGATGGTGGACCCTGGAGCACTTATCACACAACAGAGTTGAGTCATTTCCAGAGCATTTGTCTTATTACTCTTTGTTCTCATGCCCACCCTCTCTTGTATACAGTGCACTGTTCTCATGCCCACCCCCTCTTCTCTCCCTTCCCTCTCAAGCAGCCTCTCCCCAACCATGTCACATTTACACATTCACATCTTCCTGCTTTATTTATAACTTGCTGATTTTAACCAGGACTATCTGTAAACACAGCTGAGGAACTAGCCATTGGAATCTGATAAGCTTACTGTTGACCATGCAATGGAATACAACAGTCTCTTCTCTTTGGAGACAGCAGCCTATAGTTAGCAGGGAGCAGTCCATTCCCATGAACCCTGTTCCCAACCCATGACTAACTGTTGACAGGCCCAGGATGGTACAGACCAGACGTCGGCACCACAGCTAGTGTGCCGTTTGCATATCTCAAGGGTACCATTTTGCAGCTCTTCTTCCTCCCTCTCTTCCAGCTCGTAAATGGCTCCCCTCTTTATGACATTCCCAGAGTCTTAGGGTGGTGTAAATGTCCTATTGAGCAACCCTTCTCATAGCCTTGGGCAACAGTGAGTCTCTCCACTCACTGCTTTTTGGTGCCTGCATCCACAGTGTTCAAAGGGAAGCTTTGTTAGGAAAAGGGAGTCCTACACTTTGAGTTCCATTCATACTGCAAGAACAACCTTGGAAGACTGAGCATGAGAAGAAACCTAGGAGGCCCTCTGGTTGGAGGAAATGGAATCATTCTTAGCTAGAGAGGAAGGCTCAGAAGGGGAAAGCCGAGTTAAATAAGACCACCATGACTGTGTCCTTTCCCTCTCACAGTCAAGCACCAAGGATAGTTGGAAAATGAAGAGACAGCAGGCAGTGTCTCAGAACATAGATACAGTTGGCCTGAACTGCTCTCCACAGCCTTGGCTGTGAATGGCAGAGATGGGACATAGCAAAGTTGTCTGAACTTCTCACAGCTACAGTTTTAGAACCTACGTGAAACATAGAAAATGGAGGTGGAGAATTGGAAAAGGTTAAGTGATGGGTGGAATTCTACAGAAACCATGCAGAGTCAAAGGCTCAGAGCAGATATTAGCAAACATGTGACTTAACCTCTGCCACCGAGCTACAGAAAAGTGTCAGGGACTTGAGGATGGGGTTTTAGTCACAGTGGGGGCAGTAGGAGTCACTTTTGGAACAGTGAAAGCACACCTCACCCATGGCCTCATGGGTCTAGATATCAGTCAGTTTCTATTGAGAATGTTAGCACCCACTGAGGAAACAGGAAGAATAGTAAAATGCTGAGATGGAAGGGAGCGCTTAACTGTACTTACTACTCTTAAGTTGTGAAATTTAACAAATGTAACTAGCTTTTTTTTAAATGTGTCTTCATGAATATATTGTCTGTGCTTTGGTTACTGCTCTATTGCTGTGAAGAGCCAACATGACTGTCTTAGTCAGGGTTTCTATTCCTTACACAAACATCAACACCAAGAAGCAAGTTGGGGAGGAAAGAGTTTATTCAGCTTACACTTTCCACATTGCTGTTGATCACCAAAGGAAGTCAGGACCAGAACTCACACAGGGCAGGAACCTCTGCTGATGCAGAGGCCATGGAGGGATGTCACTTACTGACTTGCTTCTCCTGGCTTGCTCAGCTTGCTTTTTTATAGAATCCAAGACTACCAGCCCAGGGATGGCACCACCCACAAAGGGCACTCACCCCTTGATCACTAATTGAGAAAATGCCTTACAGCTGGATCTCATGGAGGCATTTCCTCAAGTGAAGCTTCTTTTTCTGTGATAACTCCAGCCTGTGTCAAGCTGACACACAAAACCAGCCAGTACAATAACTAAGGAAACTCTTGTAAAAAGAAAGCATTTAACTGGGGGCTTGCTTACAATTTTGAAGAGATCTATGATCATCATGGTGGGAAGCACACGGGCATGGCAATAGAGTAGTTGAGAGCTTTACATCCTGATCCAGAGGCAACAGAGAGAGACACTAGGACTAGCATGGCTTACGAAACCTTTCAACCCCCATGAGACATCGCCTCCAAGGCCACACCCCAATCCCTTTCAAACAGTTTCACTAAGGACCAAGCATTCAAACATATGAGCCTATGGAAGCTATTCTCATTCAAATCACCATAGTTGTGCTATCACATGCATACAGAGCCTGTGGAGGTCAGAAAAAGACATCAGATGCCCTGGGACTGGAGTTACAGAAAGTTGTGAACTGCCATGTGGGTTTCATGCTAGGAATTGAACTCAGGCCCTCTGAAGACCAGCTGGTGCTCTTAATCACTAAGTCATCCTTTCAGGCCCTAACTGTGTACCTTTAGAAAACTTCCATAAATTAGTACCCTAAAAGTACTTTGGGCCTTTTATTACTTAATTGCAAGTACTTAAATTGCAAACTTAAAAAAAAAATGACTCTGCCCAATATCTGAACTTATGAAAACCATAACTAGCAAGCACCCACAAGCCTTCTCATGCTATATTAAATTAGTTGGACATTATGCATGTACCTGATGGACTATGCTCAGTGGATCCGGATGTTGCTGCTAGCTGAGCAAACTCTACTTCACTGTACATTTTGATTTGGACACCTGCAATGGACTAGTAGAACAGGCTATGTTAAAAAAAAAAAAACAACATGCACGACGCATTTTAGTTCTCGTATTTATTAATTCCAAACACCATTTTTAAACAGGCCAACTATCTTTTGTAGTCCTTACCCCAAGCCAAAAAATTACATTTCTACCTATCTACTATGGCTTGCTCTTTGGCTCATTACATTTATTTTTTTTTGACTGTCTGATTTCTTTTTCTTTGTTGTTTTTTTTTTCAAGACGGGGTTTCTCTGTATAGCCTTGGCTGTCCTGGAACTCACTCTAGACCAAGCTGGCCTCGAACTCAGAAATCCACCTGCCTCTGCCTCCCAAGTGCTGGAATTAAAGGTATGTGCCACCACTGCACAGCTGTCTGGTGATTTCTGTGCTTAATGGTCTGTGAGGGAAGTGTCCACCATTTCCTACTGTCCACATACAAGCCATTAAGACTGAAGAAAAACACATACCAAACAATATTTCTCTCTGGCTGTTGGACTTCAGACAATTTTTGTTTGTAGTGGTACTTTTGCATTTTATAAAACTAAGAGTTTATTAAAATGTGTAGAATCAGAAGAGTTAAAAATAACAAAATATCTCAGCCAGTAGATACCAGTTAAAGATCACAAAATATTTTGTATTCACAGAAGTGTGATTATCAAAATAAGTTATGGAGCTTACAGGCAGAATGTGAGGCATGGGAGCCCATTTAATCATACACAAAGCAATGTCCTCGGTCCTCTGAAAGCTATAGTAGGCAATGTTGGGCACAATATGGGTGATAACCTTGGGACCTCTGAATTCTTTGGCCACAGATGCTAGCTAGACTCTGGTAATATACAACAGGATACAGGTAACTAACCTTAAAAGAGGGGAAAGAGAAAGTCAAGAAGAAAGGAAAATAAATAAAAAGGAAAGAAAATTTAGCACCAGGGTCAAAACACACCTTAAGCAGCTACATTATTGCTAAACCTTGTCAATAAAGTTTGCAGTTTTTTCAAGTGGGCAGCATCTTTGCGTGAGGGAAACTCCAAGCATTCTCTGCAAGTGGTAGCAGTTGTTCGCTGCACAGAATTGGTGTCTCTGCATCAATGATCCCTTCTGGCTCTGGTATGAGGTGAAAACGCTTCTTGTTCTGAAGAGACCAGCATGTGAACTTCCAGTCACATGACAATAGCCAGATACACCGGTAACTATAAACTCTGAGACAAACACCACATGGCTTTGGTTTTAACTCTTTGTGTTGATTCTATGCTCTATGAATTCAAACACCTGGAACCAAATGAACATTAAGACTCTGCTTGGTCTCCTCAGTCTCTCCATCTTCTTCTTAGCTATATTGGCCACCACACAGTAACAAAGCAAGGGCCTGGCAGAGGGATTTCCAAGGCCCCCACTTCCCACATCCCTTGGGAGTGTCTCCATGCTTTCTTCATTTTCCACCCTGGACCTGACCCCATGTTTGCTTCTGACGAGTCCTAGTTAGCATGGATCGTGCTGGCTTGATAGACTGTCTGGAGTGGGCTTAGTCAATGCTGCCCAGCCATGTCCACAAACAGACTATAGTGTGAAAGAGAAATGAAATACACACGGGAAAATGCCTTCCTATTGAGGGCACGGTATGGCCAAGCAGGCACGATTGTTCTAGACACCCAGGTGATCCCAGGCCTGGCCCAGAAGCAGGCTGCTGCTGCACACTTGGTACTTACTACTGAGTTTCTGTGGTTGCCATGCATTAGTTCTGCAGCCACAGCTAACTGCTCCGGACCTTAACTTCCTCCATGGTTGATGTTCACTTTACAGACAGTGCTCATTCAGTAACTAGTTACAGCAACTCTGTGCTCTAGGTTCACAGCGCAAATGCTCACTCTTTACCCCTTAACCATCCTAAAAAAAAAATCAATATCCCCCGATGGGGAAATCCAGGAAACGGACAGTTAAGGCAGCTGATTAAATGATTTAACCACAGAAATAATCACAATCGGATCTCTGATCATAAGTCTAAATTATTTCCCGTTACTCAGAAAATGATAAGCAAGGCTTACAACCATCATACTATTCTAATTCTCTGACAGCTGAAGCAGGCATCTGAGTTTTTTTTTTTCTTTCCCCCCCCCCGAGAAAGGGTTTCTCTGTGTAGCCCTGGCTGTCTTGGAACACACTCTGTAGACCAGGCTGGCCTTGAACTCTGAAATCTGCCTGCCTCTGCCTCCCAAGTGCTGGGATTAAAGGCATTCACTACCACTGCCCGGTGGCATCTGAGATTTGTCTCATCATTGAAAAGTGACCATTACAGCACAATGTTCTTCAAGTTCTCCATCTTGTGTTTTCAGTTAAACTACCTTTAGATGTGCTACTTCTGTTGAGAAATACTGAGAGCACTTGCAAATCATATAGACCCTCCAACCATGATGCATAATCTTAAAGGGCTTGATGTTCAAAGCTGACTGTGTTAAGCTATACATAAAGAACTGCTATCCTCAGTGACCACGTTGGCTTGAGTAAAGGCACAGACTGTTAAGAGTCAGACATAAACTGAAAAACTGTGGACACAAAATACTTTTAATGGTAACATCACTCTCAACTCTGGACATTTCTGTACTTAACAAATACTACAATTATATATTCTGATAATGAATTTTTCTAAGGGTTTTTTTAATTACAGGGGGTAAGAGTGGAAGCAGGGTAGAAAATGTTGACATTCTGGCAAATAAAATTGCACACTGCTATACATAAACTGTTAGAAATTCTGAGCACCACAATTTAGTTCTCTAGTTTAACTTTATTCACCTATATTTGGTTTTATTTAAGTAGAACAGGATATGATGTATATAGAATGCTTTATTTAAAAATTAAAATTTGACACACTTTTAGGTGATTTCCATTTTGAGAAAAGTTATTTTTTTCTGTGTCTCTTCCTTCCCTTACACAGGTAACCTATAGCCAGGTAGTGGTGGCACACACCTTTAAAACCAGCACTTGGGGAGGCAGAAGCAGGCGGATCTCTTTAAGTTCAAGGCCAGCCTGGCTAATTCTAGGACAGCCAAGGTTTCACAGAAAAAAGCCATCTCAAAAACAACTCCCCCAAACAGCAAAACAACAAAAAACCAAACAAACAAAAAAAAAAATCAAACTGTCAGGTAGACTGTAATAAAGTTCCTCCTGTAACTACTACAGAGCATTTCTAGAAACCAGTGCTCTGATTCTGTTGCAGATGAAAGCACACACTTATATCTATAAAAATCAATTCCTGACAAAATGTGTTCATGATTGACCAAGAGTGTTCTAAAATGCCACACACAAGAGCTTGATTAAAGTGAGAATGAGGTTGGACAGCACCCAGGAAACAGGCAGATAGATCTCTTGTGAGCTCTAAGCCCTCCTGGTCAAAGAGAAAGTTGCAGGACAGCCAGAGCTGCTGCACAGAGAAACCCTCTCTCGAAAAACAAAGTTGGGATGAAGAAAGTAGGGCAAACACTTTCCCCTTTTAACAGCAAGGGGCGAACTAGACATCCTATTAAAATACTTTATTCCAAGGGCAAAATGGGCTCATTTCAGTCTTCACCTTCTCACTGTAGCCCAAACACTTTTATAGAAATAATTACTTAAAAGTGAGTCATGTGCACAAACATGGTATTTACATGACGCAGTATGATTAAATGCTGCTAATAACAAGCCAACAGAGACAAGATCTCCCATGAAAACAACATAACCATTTAACAGCAGAGGGCATAATCCTTCAGTTGCTGTTCAACAAGCGTGGCTTCATAGCAAAGTGCTGTTAGGTAACTGGCTGAAGACTGCCAATTTACTACCATCAAACACAAAGGTACCACTAGAATCTCAGGGAGTTCTCTACCAAACCAGTCATGTAAATGAACGAAAACCAGCATCTTCACATGCAGAGGCTGCTGGTGCAAACAGAGCAGACCACACTGCCATGCACCCCATCCTCATGCCTCATGGGTACATTCCTGAATGCTGTGGCACTTGCCGACAGCTACCCAGCCTTTATGGTAGCTTGTGGTTGCCAATCTTCTGCTCCCACTACGGTGGCTGCTTAGTAAGTAATGTCTGGGTTTCTTCCTAAGACCTCAAGACCACTCTAAGTCACTCTCTGACAGAATGAACCCTTGAACAATGACCTCACAATGTCCTTCCTGGATCAGGTGTTCAGAAGCACCTTTGCTTTCCTCTGGATCACATCTCTTTCCAATTTTAGAACTTTTAAAAGTAATTAACAATATTGAGGCAGAGAGGGGAAAACAAACAAACAAAACAAAAATTCAATTTACATTGTTAATTCTTATGGTAGCATTCAATTTCCAAACTTCCTGGGGAAGCAAGCTTAATCTATTACTTGATTTACCCCTGAACATCTGCGTGAAGTTGGACTCAATGACCTGGCCTTCTGTTAGTATGTTTAAGACTGCAAACCCTATCTATAGTCCTAACATGTACAAAGTAGCATAAACCCTTTTTCACCAAAATGATCAGTTAAAAGGATTTTACAAATATTCACATGCCTATTCACTGAAGGCTTTCAGATTCCTGTTTGTGAACTTCTAAATTTTAGACTGTCTTGATTTTGATGGAAACAAAATCTGTCAAAAATGAAGCTGGAGTCCATGAACTGATGAGGAGGAGGAAGACAACACATAACTTACCATTTATTCTGTGTATGGTGTTTAAGTAGGCAATGTGGAGGTCAGAGGACAACTTTGCCGAGTCACTTCTCTTCCTACCTTCATGTGGGTTTTGGGGATCAAGCTCAGGTAGAGAGGTCTGCACAAGAAGGGCTTTTACCTACTGAATCCTCTTGCCCTACTTCCACAAATATATATTGACTAGCTAATGCAGTCTTCACCCCACCTCTAGCCTGCCATTCACACTTCTGCCTCCTGTACTAAAGGAACTCAATTCACTTTGAAGGGGAAGAGTGATGTCCAAGTGTGAAGAGCTTACTGTTTCTCCGTGTTCTGCCACTTCATACACAGCAGCCACATGGTCTCCACTACAGGGAGCCAGCACTATAGCAGTCGTGTCAACAGGCGTTCGTTCCTAAAGTTGGGAGACACTCCAGTCGGGTTACCTCGAGAGCTGTTGCAGCAAGAATGTTAACAAATGTTTTTTAGACTGTTTTTATTATAGTTAGATGCTATAGTAGTTTTAATAATAAACCTGTTTTACTTGCAATAAAAATGTTTAGCTCATTAATGTTTGGGCTGTTCGATGCCAAATAGGGGTGTGCCCTCCAGCTCAGGTTCTTCTCAGACAGGAAGTATGGCCCAACCAGGAAGCATCTCAATTATTTCATGTTGATAATGTAACTCTGAGATTAGGTCTCTAGGACTTTTCAAGGCCTTAAAAAACAAAACAACAAACACAGTTATGTGGTGTTAAGTATATTTACAGGATAAACTTGAATTTCATTATTTTTGTTTAAAACATAAATGTTACCTATTTATCACTAATTTGCCACAGACAAACTGGAATTAAAGCTTGTACTGTGAAGTGTTTTGGGTAAGCAGGGCCTATCTGTCTGAGAAAGGGATAGGAAAAGTCCGTGTGTATCACATCAAATTTAAAAAAAGGATATACAGTATATACCAAAATGTAACCATCTCAGAAAGACCACCTTATACCAAAATCAAAACAAACTGAACCCCATAATGCCATGGTAAATAACACAAACTTTTTTTTAATGCTGGGAATAGTGTCCACCTTCCGAGGGCAACAGGACTGTTAACAAAGAGCAAAGGCAGAAAGTGAATGCACAGAGACACACACAGATCTGTATAAAAATGCACCAGAAATCACAGAACATTTAAGCAACATTTTCTTAAGCAGAACTATTTCTTTAATACATTAAATTGAAATATTTGGTGTGGACAAGAAATAAGTATTTCACAATTTTAACTGGAAACCAGCTATAATAAAGCCTCAGCTCATTGTTTAAAACACACACACACACACACACACACACACACACACACACACACACACAGACAATCGAGAGAAGGCTTACAAATAACACACTTAGTATCTCCATCACAGTGCATTGCATCAGCTGCTGAGGACTACCAGAGAACAGGAACCGGGTTTGTGTCTGCCAAACAGCATTATGAAGTCCATGGGTCTTAGAAAAGCCCATGGCTCCTGAGCTCAGTCTAGCTGGTAAGCACCTTGAGAGTAGGACAGAAGACTTGAGAGCAAATGGTTCCAACTCTACGGTACACTGATTCCTTTACCTGCTTCTGGATGACACATTTAGTAATTTTAAGACAGCATCCACCAAAAAGAAACACAGTATCACATTCTGGCTTCTTGAGCAGGACAGACTGGGAAATAGAAACCAAAGCATCAAAGACCATGTTTTCCCTTATGGGAGAAGACATCTATAATTTCACACTGTTTCTGTTACAAGAACTCCTAAGGACACCAAGAGTACTCACACCTACACAGATCATCCCTATCGCATTGCCTCTTTTCATTCCATACTCAACTCCACTGCTCCTTGTGTTTTTATTGTAAATCTTAGATTGCACCCATAGTAATGAATGATTACAGAACACATAGGTAAGTCCTTAAAATGTTGACAGCCATGCGCTAACCCAACAGAGTTATCGGCTATGATGACATAGTATGAGAATAAGTCCCGAGGACACCTAAGGGGGACAACTCTTCCCAGGACCCCTAGGACTCACTTTGGTTAGCACTTAGCGTTGCACGTCCGGTACACCTGTGCCAGGCATGGCAGGGAACTGGTCACCTTCCCTTAACATGTGAAGAGGAAAGACTTCCTAGTACATAAGGCTCCTTAGGGACATTGGACTTTTATCTCTCTTGCTAAAGGCTACTTCCTCCAAACTGGTTAAACAGCTAGAAGCCCGGAAACACCTTAGGGTTAGTTAACTGAGACCAAGTACATTTAGTGGTGGTGTATCAGACTTCACTCCTGAAACCTACTTTCAGACAAGACTTCCCAAGACTCCTGTTCCCATCAGTTACATAGCATCTTACCATGTGTTGAGATTTTTCTCAGCTAAATGAATATTCTACTTTCATATATCGTTTTATACCCCTTTAAATGTAAAAACCTTCAACACCAACTACTCCCACATTCTTATTTCAGATATGAAGACAGCCAAGCTTGAAGGTATTTGCAAAGGTCCACAGCCACACTATTGTGTACTGAGCTCCCAGGAAGGCCAGCCCTAAGGCAGGAGGCACTCTCTGATGCTTTTTGACTTGGCTTCCAATGAAGCCTTAGCCAGTCACTCTTGATTCTCTTGGTTTAGCCCACCTAGAAAGTGCTGAGTGTTACAGATCACTGCTACCAACAAAGAGAGTCAGATACTTAAACACCTTACGTCAGGGTCAACAGAAGTGTATGGGAAGCCGAAGGTTAGGCTGGTCTAGTTGTGCCCAATCTACATTTCACCAAGAAACAGGCTGGACTGGTATGTACACACATGGTATGGCTAAGTTCAAAGGCCAGAGGTTGGTAAATCATTCTTGTGATTTAAACCAATCTCTGTAAACTACTTCTCCAAGCCAATAATCCACTATACTTCTGAGGCAAGGCCAGGTGTGCCCCAGCTAGGCACTGGCCCTTCAAGGCATGATTCTTCACAGCTGGAACAGTTCACCAATGCCAACACTGATGGTGGTGGCCACTGTCTTAGGGACGCTCCCCAGGAAAAGACTTCCATCCTGAGACAAATGCTTCCCAAGGCCAACCCTATGACACAACACCATGAAGGGCACAACTTAATACAGCCTTAGAAACATAAAGTTACTTAGTGTTTAACACTGTAACCAGCCAGAAGTTTAAAGCCACAGAGAGGAAGGGTAACAGCTGGTTTGGAAGTAGACTAATCAAAGTGTTTTCCATTACTCTAAAGCTTTATATCTGTTCTTATATTGTGTATTTGGCTGTTTAAAAATTACTTCAAGTCAGAAACAAGGCATAAATTTTTACCTTCCATCCCAAAATAGCAAACCAGATAACATCCCTTTTCCCAAGGGATCCTACATCTCTACCTTTTGTGAAATTTAGGGTCCACTCTAAGACTCAGAAGCTAGCCAATGAACACTTAGGTGGTTAGTATTAGAGGCCCCAAGAAGTCTTAGAAAATAATTTTTGTTATCACTGCCAAGACAGGCCTGAACTACCTTCATTTAGAGTTACATTAGGTGTGGGAGTCTGACTTCATGGAGTTACGTCCCAGGTCTCTTAAGTGGCAATCTCACGGGGAGACATGAATGAACTGATTTTCAAAAGTTAACCCTCAGCGCTGACTAGGTGTACAGTTTAGGGACGAGGTATATGAAAAGCTTTATTGGTGGTAATTGATTTCTTATGATTTTCACCACAGTGCGTAAACATCAGCATATAGCTTAATTGCCAAATTAGGACTGATAATTTCATTTTAAATACACTGATTGTGTCATGAGAGGAAAATGTCTACAAGCAAAATGTCTTTACTGAGATCTGAGATTTAAACAATGTATCTTTCATCTCTGTTAAGATAACCCCACTGTTTGTTTTCTGAGGGTGCATGTGTATATACATTTAAACACACATACATATACCCTAAAACTAAAATGTTTGAGGCAACTCTCATGTATATAAGCTAGCTATAATGTCCAAGGTAAAAGTCTCTATTCAAGAAATAACACAAACATGAGGCCAGTTCTTATTACAAAAGCACTCATGAGATTAACTCAGCATTTTCTGGCTGCAAGTGTTTAAACACATAAACTATATTCCAAGAAATAACTTGTCCCTCAGTCTCCCTGGACAAAAGGTAGTCTGAACAAGTTAAATAATCAAGCAAGCTGGAAAACAGAAAAAAAGCTAAAGGCAGAGGTCTGTCTCTGCAGCCCACCAGCACTGACTGTAGTAAATCTGCCACTTTACAACAGTGGTTTTTCAACCTGTGGGTTGCGACCCCTTGGGGGAGGGGTGGCCAAACAACCTTCTCACAGGGGTCACCAACAAAGGGGTCATCAAAAACCAAAGATATTTACACTACGATTCATAACAGTAGCAAAAGTACAGTAATGAAGTAGCAACAAAATAACTTTATGGTTGGGGTCACCACAGCATGAGGAACTGCGCTAAAGGGTCACTGATCCAGACTGTCCCCAAACTGTGATGGAGATGCTGTTGTTAACCATCTAAATTATAATAAATAATGTTGACAGTTTGCTACTTGTCAGTCACAAGGACATTTTAACTGGGCAAAACTTCCAGAGCCATTTGTAAGGCTCTGAGAGTGGACAATACAAGCTTGCCTGTGAGGAAATGCACAGCACAGAATGCGTACAGAAGAAATAGAGCTGATGGGAGAGGGTAAGATGCAAGGAAGCCTGGGGTTTAGCAAAGTGCTCAAGCAAAAGCATGACAAGTCTGACATAGCAGGACACCAAAGCTTTAAGTTGCAGTCTGAGGAGAGGCCCGTGGCTACCCTGTGAAGACATGCTTGAGGAAGTTGCAGAGAGGTGGAACACACAGGCAAGCTGGAAGGGTCAACTTAGATTGTCTCCTGTTACTTTATACCTCACTGCCAGACCAGCTATTCTCCAGCAAAGAGGAGACCTAAGAGAATAACTGTTCCAAGTAGTTAACAATCTTTAAAAAAGGGGGGGGGGCTTAAAATACATATGGGCAGCTCTTGGCAGAGGTAGAGAAGGCAAATGGGCAACTGCTTTCTTTGACTTCAACTAGCAAAAGTCTACTTAACCTGACTGTTTCCACTTGGAGTCTTAAGTCAGGATGAACTGACAGCAAAGGCATGATGAAGGTGAAATTAAAGAAACTAAGGAGGAACTCTGATGGTTTAATAGATGAGCTACATTAAACTGCATGTTGTTTAAGGTACAGAAACTTGATACTAAACAATCTGTGCATATATATATATATATATATATATATATATATATATGGAGAAAAGTACACAATTCAGCTCTCAAGAAAACACATGCAAATTCCTTCTGGCAAAGTGACAGGCCCTAAAAACAACAGGAACTCTCACAGGACTAAGCCCAACTCCAGGGTCAGGACATGGTCCCAGAATCACAGTGGCTGGGTAAACAACAGGCAGAAACTATGCTAAATGTATATAATGATGGATAGATAGTAAGTTTAACTGGTGTGGCTCAGACCCTAGCAGGAAAGCATCTTTAAGTCAGAGCCCAGTTTAGTGGCATTCCAAAGGACTAGCTTAATCCAGCCGAATGTTTGAATCTGGTGAAAAGGCTTTCAAATTACTGTTGAGACACAATGCTAAATAATGTAGAGAACTTAAATCAATACAAATCAACCAAGGAGGCTGTAGGAATCATTTAGAACAAAAATCAGTCTTGCAAAAGAGGTAAATCAACAAAAATCTAGGCCACAGCAAA
This sequence comes from Tokudaia tokunoshimensis, assembly GCA_036184795.1. Taxonomy (NCBI): domain Eukaryota; kingdom Metazoa; phylum Chordata; class Mammalia; order Rodentia; family Muridae; genus Tokudaia; species Tokudaia tokunoshimensis. The sequence goes on from BTHU01000017.1 coordinate 72,807,910, forward strand.
GACAAAGTGTAGCGCATGCCCACAGCATTTCAGTGAAAAGCGATGGTGACCACTGAGTTCTCTTCACATGAGTTTACACTGTGACAGTCCATGCTTGGCAGTAGTGTTTCCCAAGGGAAAACACCATTTCATAGTGTACAGAAAACCTACTCCTGAACCCTAATCATGGAGCTGTGTCTCACTGTTGGCATCACTTTAACGATGTCTGATAACCTCCTGCCACTTTTGAAGCTGTCCTCTGCCCTAGAACTGTCCAGACATCTCAAGTTTTCCAGTCTGTGGAAACTCCCAGTGAGGGGCACTTTATGTACAAGGATGATCTCCAGCAGGCTCAACAGCAATAACACACAGGACACTTGCTCTATCAAGAGATGGGCAGCAGAAAGGGACCAGTGATAACCAGTATGCAGCAACAAGTCTGGAAGCAAGTAGCAGCATTCCAGACTGGTGAGCATTTACATAACGGGAGCTGTTAAATTAAGTGGCACTGACCTGGTATATACAACGAGGTCTGAGGAATAGACTACAGTGAGATGACAGAAGCAGCCTGTCACAAAGCAGTCCCACCTTCAATGTGTGCATGTGTGTGTGTGTGCGCGCGCGCGCGCGTGCACGCACAATTCCGATACCTGACAGTGAGTCTCTATGAGCCTGAGCCTTTGGGTGTAATGCTGTCCCAGCAGTGTTAAACTGCCCTTGGCTCTTCACATGGCTTTCTCCTCCTAGGTCAGGTGTTAGCTTACATCACTCTCCAGATGCCTTCCCAATGTCCTCTCTGCTGTTTTCTAGACATACCCTGTTTACCTCCTATGCAGACACTTGAGTATTCATTAAACCAACTGCTATCTTAGCAAGGCAGGAACTACAGCTATCTTGTTCACCTTCACCCAAAGGTCAAGGAAGTTCATGGCACATTAACAGGTGAACAATAAATATTTGAATAAAAAAATCACCATACCAAATTTACATGAACATATAACATACACACACAAATATAGGAAAATGAGAAATACCAAATAGAAAATAACCAAATGTTGAAAAGCATCAAAAATGATTACTGTACATACATGTGAGTATGGTCTCAAAGAGTAAGTACCAAAGGTATTTGTCTGCAAAAATATGAAAGTTTACAAAAAGGAGACCAGGCATTTGTACGGAGTTGCAAACAAGAAAGGAGTCAACACTGGACATGATTGTTGTGTGCTGCAGAATGGAGGACCAACAGAACAGCTGGGATCTCCTTTTTGCAGAGCAGAAAGGTCAGTAAACCACACACCCAGGATTAGTCAAGAAGAGCTAAGTCCACAGCTAACTGCAGGCTAGAAACCTTGCTAAAACGGCTTAGCTCACAATATTTAAAATTTTGAAACTAGGTAAAATAACATTCTATTTATAAATTACATACAATACACTTTAAAAGCAGATGGCCCTATTTGCTGACGATACCTCAGCATCACTTTAACACATTTACAAAAGATCTGTTCTGTAATACAACCTGGTAGTAAAGTGAAACGAGGCCAAAGGTCAGCTGCCTTTACAGAAAGGTACTTTATTATTAGACTGGCTTTGGAAGAAGGAAACATACTGAGATGATTCTAGAATAGCCCTGAAAATAATTATACTGCCACCTGTGCATGTTTGAGACAAAAGTTAATCAACAGAACAACTGGTTATACATGTCAGTTATCATCTGCTGAAGTCTGGTTATTAGACAAAAGGGACTTACTGCCCACACAAACCTTTACTGGACTCGAACTGACTACCCAGAAGCCATCAGTGCAGCTATTTACGCAGTGACATTATGCTGTACTGCCCTGTATCAGAACAGAAATGGGAAGAGGAGCCTGCAAGTTTGCAGTACGGTTTCCTTCTAATGCAACCCAGCAGAAAATGATCACAAAAAGAATGACTGCTAAGATCCACTGGACACATTAAGGTCAAGAACTTCCAAGTTTCCAACTTGTCTTCCCCCAAGAGTTTGTTTATTTTTGGTAAAAGGCAGAAAAATTAGTTTCTACAAGGAAAATCTGCTTCTAAATGATAATTTGAAAATCTTGATATATATATATATTATATATTAAAAAAGACACAAAAATAACGGAGAAGTGGGAATAACAGATCAGGTACTGTAATTTTATAAAGGCTTGCCTAGACCAAGAAGCAGCACACACACCTCATTTATGCAAACGGAGAATGTATACACACAGCATAGTACTGCAATACTGGGTCTGGACACATTACCTGTACACAACTACTGCTGTTATAATAACCTTTGGGACACTGTCTTATGCCCAACAAGACATCATTAAGTCTTTAAGTCTTCTTTTTCCCCTCTGGGGAGGGCATTTCTAGACACTAATTTTCCCATCTAATATTCAAATATAGGAAACGGATTCCACAAGGTGCTTTAACTGATGAGACCTCAAGTGCTGTTTTCGCTCTGGAATTTTTGGATAGCAAACAGTCCACGGGATCACACGTGAATACGACGACGGAAGTTGTTACGTGAAGTCTTTTGGTGAGCTCGGCCGGTGACAGACCTTATGACATGCTTGAGCATCGCACCGAAGGGGACCCCATCTGAGTTAATACTTTGTCCAACCACTGCAGAGGGCCGTTCAGATGAAGTTCAATCCAGCATGGAGTACTTGTTACTGTCTGCCTCCTGTTTGAAAAAACATAAAAACAATTAGGAAATTAAAAGGTTGTATATAATAACACCTATTGTATATAATAACACCTATTCTTTTAGAATAATTATTAGTTTGTGTATATAGTTATTAAAATGGTCGATTTTTATTGCTAAAATGAACTAGTGACTTTTGTCCTTTTTCAAGAATTTTATTTCTATGTGGCACATATGTATGCTTACAGGCGCACGCAGAGCCCAGGAGGGAGCTGGGTGTCTTCCTCAGCTTGACCTTGCTTCCTTGAGTTGGGGTCACTCACTGAACCTGAAGCTCCCTAGTCTAGCTAGACTGACTGGCTGGCTAGCAAGCTCCTAGAATCCATCTGTCCCCAGCCTCAGTTCCTCAGTCCCAGTACCCCATCTCTACCTCATGCTGGCATTATAGACCCTCACAGCCATAATGCCTGGTTCTTGTGGGTGCTAGAGCTTCACACCCAAGTCCTAGTACTTGCCAAATTTTGAGCTCTACCAACTGAGCCATCTCCCCAGAATTCCATCTTTTTACAAAAGATTTACAAAAACATCCTTTTCTTCTGAAGTTAAATTTAGTCTACTGATACTATTATTTAACTATCACCTCAAATGGGACACCTATCAGAGAAAATTTAGGTACTACTTAATAATGAGGCTGGGAGGAGAGAGAAAAACCAGGAAAGATTGCCCCAAGGAAACAGACACATATGGTCGCCCTACCTTTACATGTATCAATGAAACCTAACTGGAACAAGGTTCAAATGTAAAGTATGCTGGCCCAAGCTAAATCCTTGCCTCACAATGTTAAGACTTGAAGTTAAAATTTCTCTAAGACATATAACAAGCAACATCCTTGTCAGTAACATCCCTCAGGCTTCTAGTTTAAAATGCAAAATTAAAACCTTCTAGTGCTTTAACGAAGGGGCCGATCCTACTCCCTGGATCACAGAACATTTTGTCACTCTATTCTCAGACACTGGACTTAGCTCTGTCTTATTTGCTACACATAGTCAATACATTTACTTTTGCTTCTTCAACATGATATTCTTCAATCATGATAAAAGACCATTATCAGCTCTCCATCTCTAAACAATTCATGCCCAATAGCATTTAGGACTAGACAGCCAAGAGGCTGATGGCTCTGCAGGTCAGAGTGCACGATGCTCTTTAGTGGACCAAGTTTAGCTACTGGGACCTACACAAGTGGCAACTCATAAACACCTGTAACTCCAGCTCTAGGGGATCTACAACCCTCTTCTGGATTTCACAGGCACTGCTATTCACACAAGCACAGACCCATATATATACATGATACACATGTAATTAAAAGCATTGTAGGGGAAGCTTGGTGTCCAAGCATATATGCAGTGCTCTTTATCACATGGTACCAACTCAGTAGATGCCTGGGTTCTCAGTATGCTCTAGCCAACAGTCGTCTGATTTTCTACACACGAGAATTTCTGCCATGCTTGCATGTGTAGCAGGCTGGGAGATACAGTACACTAACACCAGCAGACTAGGGGAATGCCGAGCGAGACCCCGGGTGAGGGGGACCACCCTCAGCTCTTTTAAACTGAACTATTCAGTCTTACTTTTATCCTACTTCTAGTCAAAGGGCTACTCTGCTGCCAGACTGAGTTTCCACACTGCCCTTTCCTATCTCCTGAAACCCTACATGCATCTTCTAGAACCTAGATCATGTGCCATCAGGAAGCTTCCCTTGAGTACAAAGTAGACACCTCTGGTTTTATAAAATGTGTTTATATACAATGTAGTCTTCTCTTCTATTAATTTCAAATTTCTTATCTACAGACCTCATGTAATTCATGCATGGTCATGAACTCCCAGACACATCACAACACCTCACTTATGTATTTCCAAAGATTAAACCCAACACCCCACTTAGGACACACAAGCATCCCACCAACTGAGTTACATACTTAGCCCTCTTTCTTTTATTATTTTATATAAAGATCTATTGAAAACAGACATAAATGATGCAAAGAAGGTAATAAAAATAATCACAGTGTAGAGACTAGAAACCTGAGCAAGGGGTTCATACCGGTATTCTGCTCCCCACCCCTTCACAAAACTCATTCTTATGGTGCACATTCGAGTTAGCTGATAAACGGCTTCAAAACCCTGGTTAACAGACTGAGCCAGAAGAGCAGCAAATTCTTGGTTATTGAAGATCTTCAGGTTACAGCCTAGAATTGAGAACAGTAGAATACACTATTGTCATTGTTAGAAATGACTTTAAAAGGATCTATGTTTTAGAATGAGCATGCGAATCAGCTTCTAATTCCTAAAGCCATTAGCAACTAGCAAAGTTAATGAAGCAAGTGAGATGAGAGGTTTATTTACAGGGTTGAAATCCATACCTGGTGGGATCTTACACACAGTCGCAGGGTGCCAGCCGTATCTCTGGTTACAGTTGGGGCTCTGCACAAAGATTGCACTATCACTTAGGCACTCGGCAAACACTTCCCCACCTATGTAATACAAGCGTACTCCCCTTCCTAAAACAAAGCACAGGTGGTTAGCTTCAGAAGGCCTGCTCTCTACCTCCACGTTCCTGCACAACATCTAGAACAAAGGCTACAGCATCTCCATGACTTTTGCTCACAGCCATGCTTTCCTGAACTGTAATTCCAAAATACACCACGGTATCTTTCTCAAGGCTTTTTAACAGTAATTTTGACTTTTCAAAGTAATGTTCATAATATTATTTCAATGATATAGAAGAGTATATAAATGAGACGGTTTCATACAAATTACCTGTTGTTTTAAAATTCACTTAAAAATTGAGTTAATTTTGAGTAAATTAACTAATGACTGAGCAAATTTTCTTTAAGGAGCCTACTAAGTTAAGACTTAAAAAAAAATCATGTCTACCCTGCTATGGAACCGCCTACTTTGTAGTGCAATCACACTAAGTAAGAGACTTTCCAGACAGAGCTGAAGTAGCAGCACAGCTGCCTTTGTTATGAGGCAAAGGGAGGGAATAAACAGTCAAGCTAGCAGCAAGCCACAGGTAGAGGATAACTGTAGATGCTGCCATTCTACTGTCTTCAGACTACGGGAAACATCAATCACGCACTGAGCTTTGAGTAAAGATGAGGGCCAAGCCTGAGGACGTACACAGAGGGCAGTGTGCAGTCCTGGAAAACCTCCAGCATGGGGATGGGTGGGCAGGAGGGATAGCAATTAAGTACAAAAGTAGACTTTTCAGACAATTCCCTGACCAAATCACATGATAGACTAACAAAAGTTTTTTTAAGAAAATATAAAAGATAATCTAAAATTATCGTAAACTAAAATTCAGTTGGGTGACATGAAAAGGGCAGAGGAAACCAATTAATTTTCTTTAAAATACAAAGGTCTCATTAAAACACAAAAACATGGACAATAAAAAACCTATGTAAGTCAAGTCAGGGAGGCTGTTCATAGCCTGTATCTGCAGTGGTATCTGGACTCCTCAGCAAGTTGATCCAAAGTAACAAGAACTGAGAAGCTCATACAAAGCCACCACACATTTTCAGAGTCAGCGTCATTTTTCAGGTGAGGAAATGGTTAATCCCAACCACGTAGGAGTAAATGGAGGTTGAAGAAGTGATCAAATGCTGCTCGCATTTGTAGCTCTACACTCTTTGCCTTGCTGGTTAAAAAATACTAAGCTTCCCAGACAATTTATGTATACGTAAATTATGATCATGGAAATTTATCACATTAGATGTGAAAACTGAGATAAAAACTGAGTTAAAACAACAAACCTATTAATGTAAATAAGGTTTATAAAAAAAACAACCATTTCAAATGTAAATCAGGAGCATGTGGGCGCATTTCATGTTGACAAGGTTATTTAATGTCTGGCACAACAGAAGACCTGAGTTCCCACATCAGGTCTACACCCATCTCTTCTACATCCTATGCATGAAGCCTCCAGAACGCTCCACTTTCTGCTGTGGAGAAGCAGCAGGCAGCACCTCAGTATTACTAGTAAAGTAATAAGATGCATTCAGGACTGTCAGAAATCAGCCTTATACCTTGAAGCCTCTAGACTGCATTCTGAACCATATATAACATCACTGGGAGAAGGGGATGATGACAGATGACTGAACATGGCCGTTCTTGTAGGTTATTTTTACACGTATTTACCAAAGAGTGCCCAATACAGATAAAGTTGAAGACATAAGTTTGCAGATTAATAATCACCAAGGTCCTACCAAAGGGTGGAGATGAAGCTGGGCTTTTCCATACAAGCTTTTGCTTAAACACTATATACTACTGTCTGTATTATGAGTAAATTGCACTTTTTCACACAAAGAAAATAAAACATACCTATATGCCTTCTTGTCATTTCTACAGTGGCGTTTCGGTTAACATTGGAGAGCAAGCCTAAACAGAACCTCTCCGAGTTTGATGGGTCTGTGAAGCCGTCTACAGTGAGCGAGGGCTGTGACGCGTGGAAGGTCTCTCCAACCCTCTGGTTCAGTTCATAGTATGCAATTGAACACCAGAATGCAGGTTCCGAGTAAGTAACTGGCTGCAAATCTGCAGTAGAAGGAAAGATGCTGCATGAAGCACAGAGACGCTGAGCAGCATGGGCACGGTGCACAGCGCAGACAGGCAGAGCCTGGGAAGTCACTGGGACAAGTCTCCATAGGGCAGACCAGAGTTTCAGTGTTTTTCATATAAAACTTATTTCCATAGATCATACTAGATACACAGTTTTTAAAAACTTCCATCTCATAAAATTAATTTACGCTGGATTATTTTTCCCTTTTAAATAATAACAATAGAGAAAATAGGTCACCCTACTGTACTTGGGTGCATATCTAAAATACATCATGAAGGTAATTTTGGACAGGACAAAATATAGAGTTGAATAAACAGGAAAGTCAAAAGCCACAGAAGAGATACTACAATGGGAGAAGACTCAACACATTTCCCTGACATTTGACTATCTGCATACATGTAAGAAACAGAGCGAACAAATGTGTAAGTGAAAACTGATGACTTACTAACAGAAAATGAGGACTGTGATGGTTTGTACATGCTCAGCCCAGGAAGTGGCACTATTAGAGGGTGTGGCCTTGTTGGAGTAGGTGTGTCACTGTGAGTGTGGGCTTTAAGACCCTCTTCCTAGCTGCCTGGAAGTCAGTATTCTGCTAGCAGACTTCAGATGAAGATGTAGAACTATCAGCTACTCTTGCACAAGGCCTGTCTAGATGCTGCCATGTTCCTCCTGCCTTGATGATTATGGACTGAACCTCTGAACCTGTAAGCCAGGCCCAATTAAATGTTGTTCTTGTAAGAGTTGCCTTGGTCATGTTGTCTGTTCACAGCAGTAAAACCCTAAGGAAAGGACCACGTGCAATTAACTTTGTCAATTTTTACCAAGATGTATTGGAAGGAAGATCACAAGAGAAAAAAAATATGACAATTTTGTAAAATAAATTTCAATATACAGAAGCTGAAGAATATGAAACAGCAGGGGAAATGTGGACCCAAAATAAGCAACACAAATGTGTGCACGCATATATGTGACTTGTGTATATACACATCTTTCCTACTGACTGCCACTGTAAAACATATCCTAGATAAACACCTATCAAAACTTTATACTACTTCATACTTGACAGTTCTAGTGACTCAGACTGTTTCATAAATTCCTAACTACCAAGAAAAAGCCTTTAGTATCAACTATAGTATCTTAACTATAGTGTCTTAAAGACACTAGTATACACCATCTAATTTTCCTCATACATACAATAAGCAATTTCCAGAGAGAACTTTCCTTAATACAGTGAGAACAGGAATCCCAGCTACTTACCCAAGCTGTGATTAACAGGAGATAGAGTAGTAGGAGACAGCTCAGCCGGAGAGCCTGCAGTGGAGGAAGAAAGCAGACATTGACATTTCTCCACAACTTATGATCAAGTAACAATAAAATGGTGCTGACTGTTATATAATAAACACACAGATGTTGTTTTAGTTTAACTCAGGGAGCTGCAACACAAGAGGTACAAAGGATTAAATTAAGCACTGAATAACTTGTTTCTTTCTCATGGCTGACTTGTCTTCTTACCAGCCAGGTCACCACCCAGAGCTCACTACTGACAGCTGTTTGTGTACCTTTCCAGAAGTATTCTATAAAATACATTAGCCAATATATTTCTATTTTGTGTTACTCCCTTTTCACGACCAACAGGAATAGTTGTAAGCATCTTATAAGTTATCTCACTAGAAACTTTCTGTGCAGATGTCTCTCTACTGCTAGCCTATGTGCCTGTATCAGCTGCATCCTATTTGTGGTCCCTAATGACAGGTGACTGTTTAAGAACCAATATGCACTTGATCAGTGCCAGTTTTGATAGATACTGGTTAAATTATCATCCAAAAGGCTGAACACATGCCCATTAACACAATCAAGGCTTGGCCAAAGTATAACTGACAACAGATGCAAACATGGTCTGCACAGTGCAGTTTGAGCTGGGATGGTGGGACATGCCTGTAAGCCCACAGCCTAGGAAGCAAAAGCACAAGATCAGGAGTTCACACCTAGCCTCAGCTACAGAGCAAGGTAGAACCAACGTGGGTAGGCTTTTTTGAGGCAGGGTCTCAATATGTAGCACTGGCTGTCCTAGAAGTTACTATCTGGACAAGGCTGGCCTTGCACTAAGAGATCCGCCTGCTTCCGTCTCCTAGGTGCTGGCTGGGATTCAAGATGTGCACTACAATGCAAGGCTGAGAGGTCCTGTCTTAAATGGGCATTCCATTTCTCTAGGTTTGCAATTATGTTTTACTTCAGTTTTACATCTGCTCTTTTGCTGACTCTCTTGTCCTGATCATTAACCCATCTTTAGGTGGCTCAGAATATATTAAAAGTTAAAGTAATTGAGTCTCTTCACAGCAAAGGGTGCAGATACACTTGTCTGTATTGTGCTTAGGGTTTTCCCACCAAGCAGGACACCTGGCTTTGAGCTGAATCACTTATTCAGAACTTCTCCAGCTATCTCAAGTAAAATTAATAAGAATTAGTAAACAGAGACAAATATAAGGTTCTGTGACCAGACTTGTTGCAATTTACACAGTTTATATCATTTTCTACAATCTGTAATGATTTTAGGTGTATGTTCACAGCACATTTCTTTCTTTTTTTTTTTTAATAGTTTTTCAAGACAGGATTTCTCTGTATAGCCCTGGCTGTCCTGGAACTCACTCTGTAGACCAGGCTGGTCTCAAACTCAGAAATCCAGCCTGCCTCTGCCTCCCAAAAGTGCTGAGATTAAAGGCATGCGCCACCACTGTCCAGCTTTCACAGTACATTTCTTAAGAGTTTAATAGATTCTGTAAAATACCAGCAAACAAATCTGCAAGAATTCTTTATCTGTGAGGTTAACTTCAGTTCTTTATTAAAATTAACTTTACAAAATTTCGTTTTCCTAGAAAAATATCCATTTCTTCCCGTTTTGTGCAAACATTCTCAATCTAATCCAGAAAATACAAAGCAAGAATACACAAAATGAGAGGGAAAAGCCAGAGAATCAAAACGTAAACTACATTTGCTGTACATGTTTAACACTCTCACAACAATAACAAACATCAGCGAACCCTCGAGCAGCATCCTCTCCACGGCCAGCTCCCAGCTGCAACTGTATGTGGCAGCAAGCACATCAGAGTAAGTGCACCATCCACCACTATCACAGCACAGACAACAGCATGTGCAGGACATAGGTAGGGTGGCAGTCACCGGACATGGGTGGATCAGAGAGAGAACTGGCAATCACTATTTTTTAGAAAACAATTGTATTAAAACAATTAAGTTTTTGTTGTTGTTGATGTTTTATCTTTCCATTTTGAAAAACCTCTGGCAAGCCACAACAGGTACAAATGAGAAATGTCCAAATATGCTTGGCACAATGAACTGAAATTCACAGTGTTTCCTGCAGCAGAGATAAACAACAGGAGCTGGAGGAGCTGCTTGTAATTATTTACACATCTATGAAATACTCATGAGAAGTTACCAGTAAACTTGCTGTTTGTTAATTCTTTAGATGTGAAAAAAGAAAGGCTTATTTTAAATTTTAAATCAAGTAAATAATTAACACAATCCTTTTTAAAAATACTGTTTTAAACAACTGATAATTGGTCAAGGAATTATTCATATTATAAATGCTGCTGAGGATTCTGGTCTACCACAGCGTTCCATTCATTAAGACAGGAAGTGCCTGTCTTTACCTAAAGCATCCCAGAGAAATACTTGTGTGTATCCTTTGCTTATAAGCTCATGTATATTTGTAGGGCCAGTTTCTCAGAAAGGGAGCATTGTGTGTTTTTTTTACATGTCAAAGTTCACTCCCAAAATGTTTAGTTCTACCAAGAACTGACAAGCTTATATTTTTTACAATATTACTATGTGGTGACATTTGCCAAATTAACAGCCTTAAAAGAACAACTCTTTTATAATTGTTTTTGTTTATAAGTAGTACATTCTTATTTTTACCCACTTTAATATTAATTAAATTTATTAATTAATTTAATAATAAATATTAATTTCTCTTACTTTTGATTTATACATCCTAAAATCTAAACAAGTTTCTAGAAATCAATTGTAAACCACTTTCCCCAATTTTGGGATCTTCTTTTGTGTATCTTTAAAGTTTCATTAAACTTAATTACAAAACACAAAACAAAAAAAGTTCAATTTCCTTCTTAGAGTGTTTTTAGGGGTACAGCATAATTGAGTATCAAGTACAAAGAAGTCTCATATCCCTGACTCTCTGACCATGATTCCCTATCCCAAGGGTAGATATGCTACAATTGCTAAACATACTTTCGTGTATTATTAAGAGTCTGAAGTTTCTAACAAGGTTTACTCTTGTGTTTATTTCTGTAGGTTTTGACAAATACATAATACACTTCCTCTATTTTTACTCTCACATAGATCAGTCTCACTGCCCTATAGATGTAAAGGGCTTTACCTACACTCAATTCTTCTTTCTCTATAAACAGTCAAGTCTTTACTGTCCTCAGAAGGTTTGCCTTTTCAGACTATGAGACAGTTGGGGTTGTACAGTATGTACATGGCCTTTATAGATCACCGTTATTTAGTATATACCTAAAGTGTCACCACATCTTGTCATTCCTGACACTGTCTGGATGGACTACACTGTTTCAACATCTTGGCTGTGTTCAAATGTTTTAAAATTATGAATCAGGCTGCTATAGGCACCCAAGCTAACATTTTTGTGTGGAGGATGTAAGTCCACCTGAGTAAATACCAAGGAATCAGACATGTTTGCATGATGAGTGTGGAGGCTGTACTATAGAGTCATAGTTATAAAACAGCTAAACTGATACACAAACTGAAAGGAGTGAATAGCAGACCCAGAACCAAACTTACCTTGCTGCAGCTACAGTAGCCCACACCGCACACACACCCTACACCACCATCCACACACGGTGTGCATACACACTTTTCTACACACACATGCACTCACCTCGCCCCCAAGCCTCACACTCATACACACTCTTCTCACAATTAACAATATCATCAAAACCTCACACAATACAGGAGTTGTGCTGAGGGTTCAGAAGAATGGTAATGGGCTTGCCTAGCGTGCATGAGACACTAGAATTTTCTATCATCATAATTAATAAATTGATGAACAGAACTTTTTCAAAGAACATGTAAGATATTCAGTTAACATTCTCCTTCATAGGGAATTATGCATGTTTTTACTTTGCAATTATAAACAATTGTTATTTTATTAAAAAGACAAAACTAGTGTGCATGACATGTGTGTCACGGTGCACATGGGGAGGTCAGAGGACAACTCTGCAATTGCTTATCTCCTGCCCCTTCATGTGGGTTCCAGTTACAGAACTGGCTTACAGGAAAAAAAACTTTAGTTATTTTCTAGTTCTTTAACTTTATTCTTTGATCTCAGTTTTTTATGTATGCTTTTAAAGTACAACACAGCCTGGCATCATAGTGCATGCTTATAAGCCAGCAACTTGGAAGGTTCATGCAGAATGACACTTATGAGTCTAGGACTGTGTGCAGGGTTTCAGGCCATCCTGTGTATGATGATGGCCCTTCGTGACTGTGGTCCAGGCTCAAAGCTTTCAAAAAAAAAAAAAAGAAATTTAAAAAGTAGAATACAAAAAAAAAAAAAGTAGAATACATTAAGTACCTATATAATTCATATACTATTAAATCTAAGTTATCAGTATTAGTAATGCATTCTGAAAACCTTATTGGTTTTATATTAGCCAACTGATACTTATAACACCAGTACCACAAGTTGAATGGCTGTAATCTATCTTCTTTCACAGGTGTCAGCAGGGCCACACACTCTCCCAGGTTTCAGGTCATACTTGTATTGTAGGAACACACCTCATGTTGTTAGCCATTCAAAATGTGGTAGACATCTGGGATGTTTCCATTTGGAAATGATACAGATAATGTTTATAACACAAACAATCTTGCACAAGTTTTACATGAACCTGCTTAAATTCTCTTGGGTATAGATCTAGAAGTCAAACGATGGGACTATGCATGAATATCTGAAGAACAACAAATTTACCTAAAATGAATTTACATTCTTATCGGCAATATATGAGTGCTCCAGTTTTTCCACAACCTCACTAATAGTTGTTATAGTTATGCTCTTAATACAGAAGTGTGAATATTATTTCACTTGTGATGTTCAACTCACTTTCAAGACCATGGTAACCCAGCTATGACAGTGCAAAAATACTGTTTATTAACAAATACTGAGTGTCAAGGAGACTTAACTGAAAAGTCAAGTATCATGTGTATTAACACATGTAACATGCTATTTCCAACAACCATTAGATTATCCACTATCTTTCTATCTGTAACTCTTATAGACATAAATATTGGCTACAGCAAAGGCATCTTACCTGGACATGTAACATATGGAAGGAGTCAAACAATAAAATTGGTATGAAGCCCTCCCCTCCCACTTCAGTGCCAATCCATTTAACACTAACTTAGGCGAGAGGTGGCGGCTCATACTCATGGCAAGTGGACCAGAGTTAGAGGGCAGTCTGGGCCTCATGCTGAGTTTCAGGCCAGTTTGGATTACTGTGATGATTTGAATAAGATGGGTCCCCCCACAAATATTTGGCTCAAATATTTGAATGCTTAGTCATGAGTGAGTAGCACTATTTAAAAGGATTAGAAGGACTGTTAGGTGTAGCCTTGTAGGAGGAAATGTGTCTGTCACCTTAGGTCTCACCTCTCTCTGCCTATGCAGGCTCCAGCTCCAGCACCTGCCTGCATGCCACCATGCTCCCTACCGTGGTGACAAAAGACTAAACCTTGCTTACTACAAGGCTGGCTGTAAGCAAGACATCAACTAAATGCTTTCTTTTGTAAGAGTTGCCTTGGTCATGATTTCTCTTCAGAGCAATAAAACAGTGACTAAGACGCTAACTAATCCTTAAGGTCAGACAGGTTGAACAAATCACACTAGACAATGACATCAAAGCACTCGCATGGGTACCCTACTTGGTTTCCTTGAGTTAGAAAATTTATCATTTAACAAATAGTGTAAAGCTCTGAGATATATAATACTCATGATTATATGCTAAAACTTTCCCAACATATAATAGCTAATTATGAGAAATTAATCAAAATTAGGCCAGGAACAAAGTATTTTATGTAAATAGCTTACTATAATTCAGACTTCACTATAAAGTTAAAGACACACAGAAATGCTGGTCCCCCTATTCTGTTCTCAAATCCTTCTTCACAAACTTGTTACTAGGGTGATCATGGTCTTTTATGAAAGGCATTCACTCATGGGGGTAATTAAAACTTTAAACAGCAGCACAGAATACTTGAAACAAAAAAATGCATTGAGAGCTTTCAGCTTTTCACTTAATTCTAGTAAGAGAAACAACTACCAACTGCACAAAGTAATACACATTCATTTTTATGACAACACAGTCTCATTTGATAGTTCAGATACTGTCAAGATGGGAGGTTTGCTTTTTGGGTACATTTCTCAACTTCCTCGAAGTTCAGGATGTCAACAAACATCACTCTTGACACAACTGTGTTCTTTCTCACACTGTGATGGGCAGCTGTTACACTGACATGTGCCTTTCACAGAGCATGTGTGGTGGTCAAGAGACTACTTACAGGAGTTGATTCTCTCCTTCTGCTTTGTGGGATCTGAGGACCAAGCTCAGGCTGTCATAGCTGCAAACATCTTTAGCCACTGAGAAATTTCACTAGGCTCCACACTCAAGTTTTATCCTCACATATTCTTGATGTGTGGTTAGTTGAATCTAGTGATGTGCTCTGAGATCATGGAAGGCCAAATCAATGGCTAATTACTGAGAAGTTTGTACTTACCTGTGTCCATACTTTGGTTCAACTGTTGGTCACTTGTTTCTCCATCTTCACTGATATATCCAGGTGGTGGTGTTTCTAGAAAAGTTTAGAACAAGTCAAGTATAGTTGATTTGATTTCTGCTTTTTCTCCCAGCTACCAAATACAAGCAATGAATCATTTGGAAAACCAAAAAAGTATGTATCATCATAAAAAGCAAAATTGAGTTTGCAATTGAAGCTCTCTAATCCCTATCTTGAAGGTGAATCCATAACACGGCTTGTAACATAATCCAGCTTTCTTGGCATTTTTTTTTAGACATTATTTACCACCTGGTTCATGTATATATATTCTGAGACAACAGCCAAAAACCTAACTTCACAGATGCCTCTCATATGATTCAAAGACATTGGTATTCTCATTCAAAACAAAACAAAACCCCTAGTGGGCCCTAGGCTGGATGGACATGCAGCTCTGATTCCAGACTACACCAACTGTATCGAAAGGTTACAGTGTAACATGACTCAGGACTGACCTAGACTGGATTCGTTTTTCTTTTTAATCTTTTTTTAAAAAAGATCTATTTATTTTATTTATATGAGTACACTGTAGTTGTCTTCAAACACACCAGAAAAGGGCATCAGATCCCATTACAGATGATTGTGAGTCACCATGTGGTTGCTGGGAAATGAACTCAGGACCTGTAGAAGAGCAGTCAGTGCTCTTAACCTCTGAGCCATCTCTCCAGCTCCCTAGCCTGGATTCTAACTGAAAAAGCTCCCACTTCCCCTGCTCAGCTTCCTAACTGCTTAACAATTCTAAATGTTTAAAGCAGAAAACAGACATAAATTACTGAAAAACTAGGATTCTAACATCATTTCTGAATAAAATGTTTATGCTTAAGAGGCATCTGTATAGCTGAGTAAATTTCAAAGATAATAATAAAAGCATGCGTATAATTTCATCATTTGTGATTTTAAGGGAAAAAAAATACAAAAGATTTTCAGCAGAGTACCATTTTCAATTCTTAACAGTAACTTAAAATAATGCAGGCACATGACATAAAGAAGATTCTGACATCAGGCAATGGGGAGAAGGACACCTTAAACCCCAGCATTTGGAAAGCAGAGGCAGAACAGTCTCTGTAAGTGTGAGGCTAGCCTGGTCTACATAGTAAGAACCTGTTTGAAAAACACAAAACAAACAAACAAAACCAAAACAACAAACGAGTAAGCAAGCAGACTGCCCCTAAATTCTCATTAGAAGTCAGTATAGCCCAAACCCAGACATTATTGTGGATAATGTCCACCAGAGCCCGACAACACAAAGGTAGAAGCTTGCAGTCAACCACTGGACTGAGCTCCGGGGTCCCAGATGGAGGAGATGGAGGAGGGACTGAAGGAGCTGAGGGGTCTGCAGCCCCATGGAGGGAGCAACAGTGTCAACAGGCCAGACCCCTGGAGCTCCTGGGGGCTGGAGCATATGTGGCAAAGGATGGCCTTGCTGGACATCAGTGGGAGGAGAGGCCCTCGGGCCTGAGGGTGTTCAACGTCCCAGTGCAGGGGAATGACAGGGCGGGAGGATAGGAGTGGGTGGGGGATAGCACCCTCATAGAGGCAGGGGGAGGGAGCATGGGATAGAGGGTTTCCAAGGGGAGACCTGGAAAGGGGAAAACATCTGAAATGTAAATAAAGAAAATAGCCAATCAAAAAGTAACAATAAAAAAATAAAAGATGCTGATGTTGTGCAGAGAGCAGTCAGTGTAGCAAAATGGCTAATGCTACAATTTTTAAAGTTATTTCAAAATAACCAAACAATAAAAAATAAAAATAATAATTGATATCACATACTATTTTAAAGATTAAAACTAAGAAACTTCAAAAAGTTGAGCTCTGGCAGTCTGAACATCAGTGTTTCAAAGTTCTAAGATGGAGAAAGCTCAACTTTAAGATACTTTATCTCATTTTATTTCTTTACTACCCTCCATTATTAATTATCTATGAATTGATAATAAACTATTAGCATTTAAAAAACTGTTAACAGTTCTTTCAAGGGGCTAGAGAGATGTCAGCAGTTCAGAGCAGGTATTATTCTTACAAAGAACCAGAATTCAGTTCCTAGCACCCACATTGAGGGACTCAGCTCAGGGAATACAACGCCCTCTTCTGAACTCTATGGGCACCTGCACTCACATGCACATGGACACACAAATATATATATAATATATAAATATATATTTATTATATATAAATATATTATATATAAATATCCAATACAAAAATAACAATAAAAAAATAAAAGATGCTGATGTGCAGAGAGCAGTCGCCTAGCAGGGCATTAAAAAAAAGCCAGTGTAGCAAAATAGCTAATGCTAAAATTTTTAAAGTTATTTTAATATAACCAAACAATAAAAAATAAAAATAATAATGGATATCACATACTATTACTATATATTTTATATATGAAAAAATATAAATATATATTATTTATTTACATATAAATATATTATACATATTAAATAATAAAAATAAAAAGTTTGAAGAAAGTTTTTTTGAAATGTACCAAAAGTAAATTCTTTGGTTTTTCTGTCACTGGCAGCTGACAACATCCAGAAAAACAATTGG
This sequence comes from Tokudaia tokunoshimensis, assembly GCA_036184795.1. NCBI lineage: Eukaryota > Metazoa > Chordata > Mammalia > Rodentia > Muridae > Tokudaia > Tokudaia tokunoshimensis. The sequence goes on from BTHU01000017.1 coordinate 72,825,570, forward strand.
CAGTCCTGGAACTTATTCTTTAGACTAGGCTGGCCTTGAACTCAGAGATCCACCTGCCTCTGCACGCCCCCACCCCCAACACTAGGATTAAAGGCTTGTGACTTTGCTGTCTGGCCAGGGGTGCTTTTCTTAAACCACACACTGACACCCACACTCTGCAGTTGTCTCTACTTCAACAGCTTTAACAACCTTACAAGGGCCTTTTTTCTACTCCTCATAGTACTTTGTTTAAAGCCACTACAAAATAAAAGGTAAACCATTATAATAAAAATATTATAGTTTGATTTTATAATACATTTTAATTTAATATAATAATAAAAATATTTTTACATAATTAAAAATAAAAACAAGCCATTAAATGTATTGAAAGCAAAATAACCACCCCACAAATCAGACTTTTCTGATTTGTCCAAAGTCAAGAGCACCCTGAAAATGAAACCACATTACTAACACTTGGGACATTTGTTACAAGATTGCTATTTACCTAAGTTTTAAGAGACTCTCAAGGCAAAAGTACCTGGGATGTAATTACTCTGTGGCTCAATGCCTGCTGGGAAATTTGTGTTTTCTGGAATGGAGTGGGTGTAGTCGTCCAGAGGTGGCAGTTCTGTTAGAATCTCTGTGTGCCGAGGCACTAAGACTGGAGGCAGGACTGCAAGAGTTAAAGAGATCTGAGTTAGTGGCAAAGGGGGGATGTGGAAGGGCCTTTACTCAACACTCTCACAAGGCAGAAGGCAGTGGCTCCCTTTTCAGTCTGGGCACACCCATCTGGTATTATAACACTAAACACCTGACAAATCTGATCAGAGTTGATTTACATAATTTATCATTTAAGTCTATAAATTAATGTTTATTTATTTTGGGGAACAATGTGACCCTATCAAATACTATATTACCATAAGAATTTATAAAATTTCATTAGAAATGGTGAGGGAGCCCAGGGGTGGTAGCACATGCCTTTAATCCCAGCACTGGGAAAGCAGGAGGATCTCTCAGTCCAAGCCCAACTTGGTCTACAGAGAGAGTTCTAAACAGCCAAGGCTACACAGAGGAATCCTGTCTGAAAAAAACTGGTGAGGGAAAATGGAAAAATGTCTTCGCTAGAGTGGGATTTAATATTTTTTCTAATTTGATTTTTATTTTTTTAGGTTTTAAGCTAAACCACTAAGCCAATAGTCCTACTACAAAGTTCACTAAATTACTTGTATAAAAATGTTGTCATTCAATTTCTTCTGAAAGCACTTAAAGAATAGAATGTTGGAAGCAGGTAGTGTTAGCTCTCAGAACAGCACATCTGAGGGACTTCCTATAGAGACATACTTTGCTGTCCAACTAACTATGTTCCCAAGAAATGGACATGTCCCTTTTCCAAGATACTTTTTTCATAAAAGTTTAAAAATTAAGAAAACATTTAAAACTCCTACCAAATAATATGCTAAATTTAATGTAGTTTATTAGAATTTTATATTAAAACTTCCCTGAGACATAAGGAATACTAGCCTTCTGTCATCCTTTTAGTTTAAAACCAGAAAACAAAAACAAAAATAATCTACAGTTTGTTTCCTACCTGGTGTCTCAACTCTCTGGTAGTGGTAAGGATTTACACATACTTCATCTTTTTTCAGATTAAAAGCATATTCGCAGTTTTCAATTGCCTTGAGCTCATGATGACTGTGAAGGTCCGGCCAGCGCCATAGCCGGCAATATATAACATGTGGCAACCCTTTCCGATGTGAAACCTGAAGACGGCCATCAAGAGACCTATTTGGAAGCAAGGGAAAAAAGGATGGCACTTTAAAAAGAGAGACTAGGTGTCACCAACAGGGCTAAGTTAACACACTGAGAGGACAGACATGAAGGGGAGCACAGCCATGGAGTCAGCTTTAGTGACACCCAGGAAGGACACAACCTGGTTCGGATGGAGCAAGCAGCAGCACTTGCACCTGTCCTCTGTCAGTGTGCGTATAACAACTCACATGCGAGTGCATGGGTAGCCTTGTATGGCAAGGGATCTAGAAAGTGTTACATGGCTATACTTGAAAACTTCATCAACATCCATTTTTAAAAAGCTGAACTCTTTCAAAGGCATTAATAACTCTGAAGGCAACTGGTTGTCAAAAAAAGGAAGTAGTATGAAAATGGCAAATATCAACAATGATGTGACAGTAACTTACTCAGACTAATGTAACTCGTTATCTAAGTGTGACTCTTGATATCTGGGGCTTATTTATGAGGCTCACACAGAAATGCAGATGGTGATGAAATGAAATGGACAAATACCAATATGCTTAAGAGAGAATGAAGTGATTTTAAAAAAAGGTGACAGAAAAACAAGTTAGCCTACTGTTAACTGGGATGTAAGAGGTTCATCAAATACATACTAGTGTAAAGATGAGCTTTAGATGATAACAAGAAATTTAGAAAAAACTAGTTATGTATCTACTTAAAAATTAGGCCAGTAACAAATTTATCTAATATTGGACTACAATGAGTATATAGTTATAAAAAGATCTTATTCTTTATGGGACACAATAATTTAATGATTCAAAAATAAAATTGCATTGACCAAAACATTAGCTGAAACATTAATATATTTTTAATACTGGCACGCAGATACTTTACATGCTATGCCTTACTCACAGTACATTAACATCCTAGGCAGAAGTTACACTAAACAACCCAGTCGAGATCTTCCACAGCACACCCTCCCACACAGTCTCTAGGGTCCCATGGAGGGCAGAATATTCACCTGGTTTGTTCAGAGAAGCTGTAAAGGCCTGTTGTGTCCCACTGATCTACCGTATTTGCTGTACTCAGTCCCCAAATTTCAGAGCAAGTGCTGTGCATAAATTGAAAAACAAAAAGTTGATGTGAACATGGAAGCATGGTTATTCAAAATACCATGATGCAAAGCATGGAGAATGTACAGAACACTTCCTTCACCCAGAAAATATACATAGCTTCACCCATAACGGGTCAGTACTGGCCACTATATTTTCTATATGAAGGAAGCCAATAAATGGAACATGTGACTCCAGATAAGTTATGATTATGTTTTTATATGTGAACACCAAAGCTCGCTAACCTAATGAAATCATACCTATAAACGTCCTTGCCAATTTCTTTTCAAAGAGTTCACCCTATGCCATCAACCCCATTAATGGGGCTTCATTTCATTATTTAGTTAAAAAGCAACAACAAAAAACCACTTCAGTTAACAGCTGTCAACTGATACTTTTAATATAGAAAAGGTCTAGCTAAAAGCAACATTTATCATTTGGGTGTGATAACACACGCCTGTAATCCCAGCAGAGGAGGGTAGAGACAGGAAGATCAGTTCATTGCTTGCCCAGGCTAACCCAGTAAATTCAAGGCCAACCTGGTCTATGAGATCCTGTCTCAAAATAAGTAATTAAACAAACCAGACACATCCACAATTAATATTTCCCAGTTTTCTGTTTGCAATACTCAAAGAAATTCCATTCACTGAAAGCTGTAATTGCTTTCGTGCCACTATTTATAAGGAGCAAAATAATATAAACTAAAGCTATTTTAATATAACACATTTTAATTTTTTTTTCACATCTCTTTCCAGAACATAGGCAGGTCAGAGGTAATTCACCCTATTTCCCCTGAACTATTATTTCATTTCAGAGTAACTACTGGCCTGTGGGTGAAGGGAAGACCTTAAAAGGAACCTTCAGAATGGACCTTTTGATTGCCTTGTCTCTTGGTTATGAAGCTGTACTTTTTAAGTCAGTCAAATATAATTTTTGAGACTCAATTTTACTCCTCACATATTACTAAAGACAATAAAATTTGAGGAAAACCAGGTACATTTATAATAACTTTTAAAAATAAACAGCTGATTAAGTTCACATTTGCTCACATTTATAAGCTAGGTCAATCAAGAAAGGGCAGCAGGAAAGCAAGTGCAGGCTTCTTGAAGTTGAAGATGGTCTGCTGCAGCGCTCAGCCTTCCCAACACTGCAGCCCTGACACAGCTCCTCATGCTGTGATGGCCCTCAACCGTAATATGATTTTCATTACTACTTCATAACTGTAATTTTGCTACTGTTGTAAATCATAATGTAAATATTAGTGTTTTCTGGTGGTCTCAGGTGACCCCTATGAAAGGGTAGTTTGAGGACCCACTACTCAAAAGGGGTTGTAACCCACAGGTTGAGAGCAGCCGTCTAGACTGACCCAGGACCCTTAAAACAGCTAGCCAGCTGTGGGGCACTCCTCATTTTGACAGTACAAGGTAACTGGGAAAGAAGAGAGAGAGAAAAAGAAGAGTGGGGCAGAGGAAGAGAAAGAAAAGGCCTGGGAAAGGAGAAAGAGCACACTTCTCAAACATGTTCCAGAGCTGCCCCAATGTGTTTTAGACAGTCTCACTTCTTAATAGTACATCACCATACCACGAAAAGCAGAAAAAGTCAAGAAATGAGGGTAATCCAGACCTTCCTCTTGTGACTCTGAACTGAAGTGAATAGTATATGCTGATTCTTTCTTTGAAAACAATATAAGGAAAATAACAACAACATAATTGGAGGCTACTCTGTTATGGTATTAGGAAGAACATTTCACTCAGGTTCCTCTGAGAACACGAGAGCCAGAATCTAGGGCACAAAGCGCGTAGCTGTACTCCCCTGGGCCTGAAATAAACCCAGGAATAAAGAACAGTGGGTGGGAAGTGAATGGTGCAGATGCAATGAGAGCCTCAGGCTGACCAGTCTGACCACCATCATGCCACCATGCAGTCAGAGAGCTGTCACGTGCTATATTCCCTCAAACAGGACAGACTGTTTCAAAATATTAATCCTAGCCAGTGAAGCATCTGCTTGTTTGTTTTATATGTAGCCCAGGCTGGCTTGAAACACAGAGTCCTGCTTCAGCGTCCCCAGTGCTGGGTTATGGTCACCATTACCACACCCAGCCAGAACACTTCAAAATCAGGTCTACTTTGTAACAACAACTACAAAGCAACTAGTAAGTATGTATAATTATTAAAGACACAACTGTAACAAAACTAAACACAAAGCACATGAAGAGAAACATGGCCCTAATTCATAGAGTTTAATCAAGACAAGATTCTCTAAGTATGTAACACATGAGAGCCACAAGAAGGCCCAGGAGAGACTGACTGGTCCTACTAGATTGAGAATTACATCACAAATCCGCCTGAGTTCAAAAGCACGCAGACACAAGAATATACTCACTCAAAGCAAAGTGTTTCCAGTAAAATCCAGGAGCTTCAATTAGGTCAGTGTTCCTTAAATCACAGCTCTGACCAACCAACTATTAAAGTACTTAAAGGTAAATAGGAAGAAGTGCACAACGTAAAAGGTGTCGACTCACAGATGAGTAGAGTCACACACACTGGATGATAGCTGCATTCCAATACTTTTTACTTGAGGGCAGTCCCCAGCCTCAGGGATTCATGGAACGCATGCATAAAATTGTAGTTTAACTGTAAATAAAAGAGCCATGGGGGAGGGGGGAATCTTCAAACAGCAATGACCTCTGCTCACATTCTTGACCGACACGTGGATAGACCGTGGGCAGTTGAAGAGAGCAGAACACATGGAACAGCACGGACATCCGAGAACGCAGCCTCTGCCACAGCACACATCAGGTCTAGATTGGGAAGCTACTAGACACCTGCTAAAACAAAACTCACACTCTTCAGAGGGTGGACGGCAGAATTCCAAGTTTCTACAATGCTGTTTCAAATAACTAGCACACAACTAAAAGTCACACAACTATAAAGTAACAGAAACAATTGGATGAGAGCTTTAAAGTAATTTTTATGAATATGTTCCTGGAATTAATGAATGGATCAGGAATCTCAACAAATGTAAAATACAGAAATGTTAAAACTGGAAATTACAAACTCTGAAATAAAAAGCCCAATGACCAAAGAATGTATCAGTAAATTTATACATTAGCAGAAATGACTTAACCAAGAATAGTAAAATAAAAAACTTGCAAACAAAACGAAGCAGGAGTTATATGTGCAGTTGTATAATAAAGAGAAAATATCTTTAAAAAACTGAAATAAATTAAAGGCTGAGGAAAATGGCCAGAACATTACCAAATCTTAAAACATTCCAACTTAATAAAAAACTAAACTGAAACACCCAAGAGGCCTGGTGAACACCAAAGAATTTAAACTACCTAACAAGTTACAACAGGCACTGTCTTCTCTTAGAACCTGGTACAAATCTTTGCCAACTCTCTTGAGTTCCTCTAAAGACCCTCAGGCAGACAATTCCTCTGAAGGCCCCGCCTCTACTCCAGAAAAAGTCAGTCCCTACCCTGAGTAGGTACCAAGTTAGCACATGGAGTAGCCTACTTGTACTGACACCAATGACTCTTCTATTACCCACCTGTCCCTGCCTGGGTCCCTATTTTTCTTCCTTTAATTCTCTGTCATTTCAAGACAAAACTGAAACCACACCTTCCCAGTGAAAACTACAAAATAACACCCATTCTTACTGCCTTTACAATCTTGTCTGCTTTATTTTGGCAGCAGTCTAGGAAGAATAATCTATTACATACAGAGACAGAAGCACAATATCTCTTAAGAAACAATGAAAGCTGGAAGACAATAGAACATCTTTATGCAAGGAAAAGAAAAGAACTTTTAACTCACAAGCCCATAAACAAGCAAAGTAGCCTTTGCAAAGTCAAGGCGCAAATACGTTCTGAGGTCCAAAAACTCAACCAATTTGTTTCTAGAAGACTTTGTAGAAAATAATAAATACCAAAGGAAAATAAATACTTCAGAATAAAGAAAAATTATAACAGATGAAAATCCAATATCATGAAAAAATTAAAAGCTGAAAATGTTAATAGGTAAATATAAAAGGTGGTATTATTTTCTTATAATTTCTAAGAAAGGGGGTGTAGGAAAATTTGCAACCTAATGAACACATGACTGTAAATTTTAGCAGGAGATGGACAGAACTGTAAAAGCAAATGCATGATTGCAAAGCTAAGGATGCTATTATAATCCAAGAGTAGCTAGAAATAAGACAATTAACATCAAAAGGAAGCCCAAAAATAAAATAATACAAAAACCTCAAAAGAGACACAAGAGAAGAAACACAAAGAACCACATATAGTAATAGACAACAAAGTCCAAATGATATTTAAAATCCAGTCATAGCAACAGTAATTAACATCAATATATCACTTCCAAGGAAAGGTAGAAAGTTGCCATATGAAAACAAAGAATCCATAAAAAAAAAAGATCTATTTTAAATAAAGACCAGTTTTAATGAACTGTGCCGACACGTGTGGTCAGTGTTTAACGAAGGAAATGGTAGAGCACTGTCAGAAACAATGGTCAGTGATTAACAAAGGAAATGGTAGAGCACTGTCAGAAACAATGGTCAGTGTTTAACGAAGGAAATGGTAGAGCACTGTCAGAAACAATGGTCAGTGATTAACGAAGGAAATGGTAGAGCACTGTCAGAAACAATGGTCAGTGATTAACGAAGGAAATGGTAGAGCACTGTCAGAAACAATGGTCAGTGATTAACGAAGGAAATGGTAGAGCACTGTCAGAAACAATGGTCAGTGATTAACGAAGGAAATGGTAGAGCACTGTCAGAAACAATGGTCAGTGATTAACGAAGGAATGGTAGAGCACTGTCAGAAACAATGGTCAGTGTTTAACGAAGGAAATGGTAGAGCACTGTCAGAAACAATGGTCAGTGTTTAACGAAGGAAATGGTAGAGCACTGTCAGAAACAATGGTCAGTGATTAACGAAGGAAATGGTAGAGCACTGTCAGAAACAATGGTCAGTGATTAACGAAGGAAATGGTAGAGCACTGTCAGAAACAATGGTCAGTGATTAACGAAGGAATGGTAGAGCACTGTCAGAAACAATGGTCAGTGATTAACGAAGGAAATGGTAGAGCACTGTCAGAAACAATGGTTGGCAGAGCATAGAAACAGTGCAGATGGTTTAGGAATGAGGACCAGATTCTTGCCCTTGGCCAGGAAGCTAGAAATATCCTTGGTCTTGTCCTGGCTGGAAGCCAGAAATGGTACAAGTATTTGGGGATTTACACTGATCTCTGGTCTGGTTTCTAAATAATTTAGACTCTCAATTCTGGAGGGGAGAATGTTACAAGGATTAACAGCTTTGGGAGACATTGAGGGTGGGACATTCTTCCTCAACCTCCCCATTTTCCTATAACACTACAAAGGCAAACGTTATAACACCTCTCCCAACCCTGTCAAATGAATAGAGTATATTTATCCCTGTATAAATAACATGGCATTCCAACCTACTTCAAAGATTAGACGAGCACATACTATTGTCTTTTCTCTTAAAAGGTAATCCAGTTGGGTTTGTCAATCACTGGCTGATTTATCTGAGGACATTGGAAGAAGGGGCTGGAGAGATTGATTAGTACTTGCTACTACTACAGAATGTTTGGGTTCAGTTTCAAGCACCCATACAGAGGCTTACAATTACCTCTAACTCAAGCTCCAGGGGATTAGACACCATATTTCCAACTCTGTGGGCACACACACAGTACATACACACACATGCAAGCAAAACACTCATATACATAAAACATACATATACATAATATTCATAAATATTTGGGGGTAGAAATCATTCCTTTAATGAGTAAGGTGCCCGTCATCCCAGGAAACCCTTCCCCACAAAGCCACTTACTGTGTCTCCACCACGCAGCGCCCTGGGACTTGCACTCTTTCCCGTTACCCAGGGAAATGTAACTTTTCCTTTCCCTTCTTCTCCATCTCCTTGTTCTTTCAGATACTGGCCAAAGCCTGAGCACACTTTCCTGAGATCCTTGGGATTTCCTCACTTTCTCTGAAGCCCTTCTCCTCTTCTGCCTCCATGTGGTCTGTCTCTTTCTCTCTCTCTCTCTCTCCTTCTCTCGTAATTGCCAGGACAGTTCTCCTGTCCTGGTCTTCTCTGAACTCATAATAAAAGTGTTGAGCTTCCTTCCAAGTATGTCTGTAAGTTCCTTACTGACAAGACTTAGAATCCAAAAGAGATAGCCCCAAATTCCATAACAATAATATTTAAGACTAAAGATAAAATATTTAAGACAAAGATAAAAAAAGATATAAGACACTAACAGTTCTGAAAGTTTCTAAAGTCAGACCCAAGATACATGTTGGCTGGGGATGTAGCTGAGGTCAGGGTGCTCTCTCTCCTGCAGGAGGCTGCTGCTCTATCCTACCAGGTCCCACAGGAAGAAAAGGGGGTAACAAAACAGGAAGCAAAACCTGACAGATCAGTAAGAAATCAATACAGGAACAATCTCAGTAATTCTTTAAATAGACAGGACACACATCCTACTCACCTGCAAGTCACAGAAGACCTGTACACTGATAACAAATTCAAATATACACAAAGTATTTAAACACACACACACACACACACACACACACACACACACACACACACACGCTAGGGTCATAAAAAGTCAATGAACTTTAGAATAACTAAGTGAATCGAAGTGAAAGAAGAAATCACAAAATACATTTATTTGTTTTGGTTTTTTGTTTTGTTTTTGAGACAGGGTTTCTCTGTGTAGCCCTGGCTGTCCTGGAACTCACTTTGTAGACCAGGCTGGCCTCGAACTCAGAAATCCTCCTGCCTCTGCCTCCCTGGTGCTGGGATTAAAGGCGTGCGCCACCACTGCCCGGCTACAAAATACATTTTTTAAAACAAGCAACTTTGAACCAGGCCTGGTGGTGCAGGCCTGTAATTCCAGTTACTGAGGAGGCTGAGGCAGGAGGATTCCAAGTTGAATACCCACCATGGCAATTTTGTGAGAATTAAAAGGAAGGTTGACACATGACTTAGTGGTAGAGGTACCTGCTTGAATGAAGGGAGAGAGCTGGCCATGGGCTCAATCCCCAGTACTCAAAGAGGAAGGTCCTGGGTTCATTTCCCACTCATTTTTTAAAAAAACATCAAATTGGTGTTTTAAAATTTTACAGAAAACGATGTGAGACCAGCATTGGATGGTAGGTCCTACTTGGTACAACAAAGAAAGAAAAATTAAAAACAAAATCTGTAGAAAAGGAAGAAATATTAGCTGCTTTCTTGGGACAAATACCTAAACTTTATGCAGAAATCCTAGGGTATCTATGAAAAGTCTGTACAATGGACTGGTGAACTGAGCAATGATGGATATAAAAGCAAATGATAAAATCATTCCCAATACTCCAATAATAAATTAAGTATAAAAAGGTAAAATACTTAGAAAAAGATTCAACGAGACACATAAGACTTCTTTAGCAGCAGCCAAAAAGATAAGAGACATTTTTAAAAGCTGTAAATATACACTGAGTTCACAGATAAAATGACTCCATATCATGATGCCTAGTTTTCTTTAGCATGGTCCATGTTTTTCATGTCTTTCCAATTTATTACAGCCATTATCTTTGCAAAACATTTTTGTGACACACTGCAGTTGATGAAACTAATTCTAAGTGTATGAAAGTGCAAAGAATTCAAGTGTGAGGATGTGCGGTGAGACTGAATCCAAGGTTTCTGCATGCTAACCACACTGTACTAATGCACTAGGGAAGCACTCTGCCACTCAGCCACCCCACCCTAGCTCTCCAAGGAGTTTGAATAGCAATAATAGTGATATACTGATGAATCTCAGAAATATTCTGTTGACCAAAATAAGTTCAACAGTTAAGACTAGATATTGAACAAATTCATTTACATGAAATTTGACAAGGAACAATACACTGAAGTCAATTCAAACATTGCTTAACAGCAGAACCATTGGGAAAGAATGTCCAGGTAACTGACAGGTTCATATGGCACACTGATGCACTCATTTGACAAACCTAATTTGTCTGAACACATGATACACGCACTTCATATATAAAAATTTTATGAAGTTAAAAAAAAAAACCCCAGAAATGATGGCCTATCCCTGTAATCTAAGCACCTGAGACACTAAGTTCAAGCGATGCTGGGCTATAGAAGAAACCTACTCTCAAAAACAGAAGCAGCAACATCCCTTACACTAAATTTCATTTCTATACATTTAAATGGTATTACTGGAATAAATAAAAAAGAACCTGCTGTACATTAACAAGGGGTTTGCAACTACTACAGATAACAAAAGGTTTATAAAAAAAGACTTGCAATGTGAAAACAAAGTATCCTAAACCAACAGGTTTTGTTGTTGTTGTTTCTGTCTAATTTGTGGTACTGCAGGGTTGAAAGTGTTATCTTTTAACAATGATAGCAATACCCCAAACACATTAACTCTACATTAACCAGTTTGACTGCCTAACTTCAGGACATTTGTAAAACAGCTTAGCTATTGAAAATTATACCAAAAGAAATCATCTACTGACTTTTGTCTAACTAAATTTAACACTGTTTATTAATGCAATTTAGAAAAAATATTGCAATATGTTGAAATAAGATGTACTAGACCATAGATCATCTACAATGATCCTACCCTTGCATTACAAAGTCAGACGAGCAAGCACAGGTGGGTTTGTATCTGATGCAAAGCCACACAAGTTCTTTGTAACGGATAGTTTCTCTAAAACAAATTATCACATATGGATTATATAGATTTTTTTGCTTCTATATTCACCCTGCGGGGGGGGGGGACAGTATGGAGAAAAGAAATGGAACATCTATTAAAATCTCAAAGACAGGGGCTGGAGAGATGGCTCAGCAGTTAAGAGCACTGACTGCTCTTCCTAAGGTCCTGAGTTCAAATCCCAGCAACCACATGGTAGCTCACAACCATCCGTAATGAAATCTGATGCCCTCTTCTGGAGTGTCTGAAGACAGCTACTGTGTAAATATAATAAATAAATGAATCTTTTAAAAAAAAAATCTCAAGGACACAAACATGACAACCTTATTCGTCAGCATACATACATACTAATTATCACTGCATGCACAAAATTATTGAGCAATAAACTCAAAAGAAGTCCTTATCAAATTTCGCTATTAGGAAGTACTATAACTAACACATCTGAAATTTCCCTAGGCCTGCATAAAGGTTCAGTTGTAGAAGTACCTGCTACAAAAGCCTGACAACCTGAGTTCAATCCCTGCGTGTACAGGCATCCAGTTATGTAATCCCAGTACTGCTAAGGTCCCTCAGATGGGAGGTAGAGACTGACACTCTCCTGGAAAGCTCCAGACTGACAGGTCGAGTAGCCTGGAACAAGCAGCGAGGCACAGGAGACTGTTTCAGCCATGTGGAAGGAAAGAACTAACGCCTGAAAGTTGTCACACATTTACACTGCGGCATCTGTGCTCACAGCACACCCCCACCACCCCCACCAACCCACCAAACAAAAAAAAAACTTTAAAAGTTTTCTATTTGTCTAACATAATAAGCTTACATTTGAAGCTCAATTTAAAATTCAAATCTAACACAATTTATAAAATATATTCTAGAAGACATATTTTATAAACTAACACTTTTTACTTCATTTCAAATATCCACAAACATGTTTGTATTCATATACTTTTTAAATATATGCATATACATATTATTGGGGGAAAAAAGCACTTAGAATTCAGTTCAAGAAAGAACTCACTTGGTTCTGGACCTCCTGGTATACAAACTTGCTATATTAGCACTGAAAGTCAGCAGGAAAAGTTTCAGGTTTTAGGCCAGCCTGGGCTACATAGCAAATTCAAAGCAAGCCAGCTACCAACTTGGAACTCTCAGTTCCAAAGGAAGACAACACATGGAACAAGCTGGCCCCGGCTGGGAGCCCTCCTATTGCCCAGTACTAGTCCCCAACAACCTCTGGTCAAGCTGTATTTCCTAAAGCTATCATGAGGTTTCTAGTCATGTCCAGACATGTATATGGGACAAGTATCTTTAGAAATCAATGTACTCCACCTTCCTCAGGATAGTTCAGGTATCACTTTTACAGCCTGCAAGTTCAGGACTAACAAACAGGAAGGGCTCTGAGTGACAAGGTGAGGTGAGACCTTGCAGAAGGCAAGCATCCTAACGCTGACTTAGTAGCTCAGGGACTAACCTCTCAGGCTACTCTCTGCCTAGACTATACAGACCTAAAGTTGGAGTCTCTTGTTCCTTTCAATGTAGCTTCCACTATCTTGCTATCTATCCAGTCTCTGGAATAACTCTTGCACCTTTGACCTATCATACCCAAAAAGGCAGGTCACTTTCATCACAACCTTTCCTTACTACAATACTACAAAGGACAGCTCTAGCGGTCTCTCACTTTTTAGGCTTCTCCAAGAAGTCAGGCGTTAGTTTACACATCTCTCAAACCTCAGTAGAGACCCCTAACAACCTGAGAAGCCATTCTGAAGGAAAGGAGACGTATGATCATAGATCCTACTCTCTCCAAGCAAATTCTCATGCTTGGACTCTTCTCCTGAACCCGTTTTACACGGTCTACACGTGAGCAAGATGTCTAACTATAGTAATCCTTAAGCCATCAAAATGTCTCTGTGGGGTGGGTGAGGGGGCTTGCTATGAAGCCTGATGACCTGAGCTCAACACCTAGGTTCCCTCATGGTTAAAGGAAAAGACAAGTCCTTCAAGTTGTACTGGCAGTGGACAGAGAAGTCTCTAAGTACTATAGATAGGAAGAGAGAGTGAAACACTACTCTTAGACGATACCTTAAATGATAATGATCTTCCCAAAATACAGTTAGCTATACAGGAATGATGTGGGCAAACTGAAATGGCTCCAGTTAAAACTGGAAACAGATTAAAGATATTAAGAAAACAAAAGGGTTGCCACTACTACTTTAGCTAGAAAGAGTTTATCACTAAAGTCAACAAAAATTACGGCACAAGAAGAATCATGCTTTTTGTCCCAGATGCTAAAAATTAGTATTATAGGGTCTATTTAATCTGGGAATAATTCACTAATTTTTATAAACGAACGAAGGTCCTAAAGTAGGTGTGTTTTCTCCGACAAAGTAATGATAAAAAAAAAAAAAGTCCTGTGTGGGTTGGAGTAATGGCTCAGTGGGTAATAGCACTTGTTGCAAAAAACATGGGCAAAGACAGGAAATTCCTGAACACTTGTAGACCAAGCTAGCCTGGCACACACAATGGAAAAAATAAGAAGTCTTGTCTCATACACAGTGAAGGCAAGGGTGCCATTTGAAGTTGTCCTCTAACCACACAAATGCTGGGGCATATGGCTGGCGCACACACACGTACGTACACACACACACACACATATACACACATACACACACACACACACACACACACACACACACACTTCTATGCCTGAATGTGTTGTATTTACAAAAGGACTTTGAGTGTAATAACAGGAGACCCCCTTACAAAACCTAAAAACCATTAATGCAGGGATCTGGAAACCATCAAGAGTCTCAAAAGTGCCCTTCAAAGTACTTTACAGGATCCTTAACCACAACCCAAGCACTTTCACAATTTATAAACAGAACATATAAAAACTGTAATTGCATGCTAAGGCTGATAAAAGGTATCATTACTTACAACCTCAAAGTTCTACTTTTGAATTTATAGTTTCATTGCTCTCATTGATTTTACAAATAAGTACATATTTGAATTAGGTTAAATTATATGTAACACAATGTTGCCTACCCAAACGATGGGTAATACAATTTAATACATGTTCTCTTGAAAAACATAAAAGAAAAAGTGAAGACATGGAATATGTGTGAATGGAGCTTATCACTCTCAGGCTACCTCCGATAGGCTAGAAACTGGACTGTGACAGTCCTAACACTGTAACACCATCTTTCCCAAGCAAGGAAGCAATAAAACAGCAGCCACACTCACTGCACTGGGATCCACTTCTCAGGACTGAGTAAGCTAATTCAAAGCCAGGCAATCTAAAGCAAATGCAGAACTCCCCAATCAATGTTTCACACAGACCCACACTTACTCCACCTCCATGCATAGATGGGAATGTCTCTTCTCATGTGTTCAAGAAAAATAAAAGAATATCATAGTTTGGGTTCCAAATGACTTCTCTGTGACTATCCAGTTTACGAATAGGACACCAGAAAAGAAAGTTGACAGTCTAAACAAAGTTCTTTTGATTTTCTCTGATGTTTAAAGTTTAAAAGATACAAAAATAAAACCAAACAAACATACAAAAACAAACAAACAAACCCACCAAGTATCAATCAATGACCACACTAGAAAGTTACTATCCTGAAAGGACAGAAGCCTAACAAGCAAGCAAGACTTCATTGGAGAGAAACACTGGGTGACAGAGAAGACGGTGTGAGGCTTTTTCCAACAGTATACTCCAGGCTGACTTTCAACCATGCACACATACTGTTTCCATGGTTCTAAGAAACACACTCCTACAACATTCTTCTGGGGGCACAGGGTGTGTGTGTGTGTGTGTGTGTGTGCGCGTGCGTGTTTGTGTGTTGCATGTAAAAGAATCCTAAGAAAACAGAATCTTGCTGTGTATATAATCCAGACTTTTGTGGCATTCATGAGCCTCTAAGAACTGAGACTACAGGCTACCAGGTCCAGTTCAAATCGCCCTTTAACAGAAAAACTGACTTCAAAGAACACCAAAAGCAGTGCTAACTTCAGCAGCAGCTGAACTACAAACTGTGATAATACAGAGAAAAATATAAAAAGTGAACAAGAGGTATACACACACACACACATTTAGATTTATTTATTTTTAAATGAGTACACTGTAGCCCTCCAAAGACACACCAAAAGAGGGGATAAGATCCTGTTACAGATGGTTGTGAGCTTCCATGTGGTTGCTGGGAATTGAACTCAGGATCTCTGGAGGCGCAGTCAGTTCTCTTAACAGCCAAGTAAGTCATCTGTCCAGCAAGAAGTACTAAGAAGATAAGAATTAAATTCCCCTAAATCCTATTTAAACCCAACTGTATTAACTCTAAGAGTAAAGCACACTTTTACATATGACATTAGGAAAAGATTATAGAGCATTGTTTTCTTTACATACCACTAAAAATTTGGTATGCCTCTCTTTTAAAACTTTCATTATCACTTAAACCTAACATTTTAAATACACTCTTCATCAAACTATGAATATACTTATTTTTGGTTTCCCCAGTATAAATAGTGAGTCTAATAGAAAGTTTTCTTGATTGAGGAAGATGATGCCTAAGTCTAAACCTAAGTGTGTTGGGTAAGGAGACTTACTGCCATAGGGCACCCTTTAGTGTGTGATAAATTTCACCTTGTCCTACAATAATTATCTAGGTTTTGTTTGAATAAACCAATGAACTGTAGTTAGCATCTGTAACTCTGCATTTGCATAAAAGTGAGATCAGTAGAGCTGTCTGTTTTGCTATCCTTGTTCAAATGTGACATAAAACAGGTTGGGTAGTTTCCTTTATTATCAGAGTTCAAGAAACTGAGGATTTCAAACTTTCCTGTCTAGAGTAAAAAACACTGTAAGAACATGAGAAATCTTTCACTGTTCCCTTAGGATGAAAGACTAAAAAAACAATTACATGATCTCCGAGTTAAGCTTGGAAAAGTGAATTCTGTGTTCCTACACACACGCACAATGGCTGTGACCAATATGATACTGCAACGTTAGGTCTCACAGTAACTTGCTTTGAATTATTTTATAGATCCAGCCCCACCAGAGGGTTTAATTTTGCTTTATTTTATTGTAGCTAAAATATACTAAAAGGTTTTGTGTTTGTTTGTTTCTAAGTCAATTCCCATTCTGATATTATGACTAAGGTTTTTCCCTTTCCCAGATCTTTAAAAAATGCAGATACAAGTATTTCCTGCAACTGTATTGTCTGGCCTAGGCTCTGAGGCCCAGTTCTACATGAGTTGCTCTGAGCCATTTGTGGTACTGCATATCATGATGCAGATAGGCAACTAGTGCTGCTAATGGTCCAGTTCCCACCCCTCCGAAGCAGCCGGAGGTGGAGGAGAAGAACAGAGGGTCAGGGCAGTCCTGGGCAGTTTTAATGCCATTCTAATACTAGTGGGGCAAAGGGCACAAAGGGGAGAGTGCTTCAAGTCAACTCACAGGTATCTCAGCTGTAAGTACTTGCTATATTTTAAGCCAGTAGGTTTTCCACCAATTGACCTTGTAGTTTTAGGCTTGTAAAATCTTAAGGAATTTATTTTATTAACATCTTATTTGCAATTTTAAGTAAATGTGGTTAAATACATTTTTTATCACATTTTAGATAACTGTTTAAATTGGGCTTAGATTATCTACAAAATTCTTTTTCAACTCTCACCTCTCAGCTTCATATTTACATTAAATGAGGTGACTGAATTTCAATTAAAATTTATTGTTTAAAACTATTTAATAGTTAAGAAATGACTAATAATTGACTTAATTTTTCTACTCCTACTGAAAAGTTTTAAATACGCAACATCAAACTACAGTATAAGAAACTATAGTATTTCTTTTCTTCTTCTTTCTTTTTTTCATCAACAACAATCCATACAAACAAATCTACATTTTAAAACAGCACACTATGGTCACAGGACATGGTGAGTTAGGCTGGAATGACCAGGAAGCTTCTTTCCTGCTAGTTAGCTTTCATAGTACTGGAAGACACTACTGTGGGTTGCTAGGGGAACCACAGTAACAATAGACAGGGCAAGACATGCCCATGGGTGGGTGTAATAGTGGCATGAATGTGTCTAGACAACCAAGAGTTTCCTGGCCTGCTCCACAGAAGAAACACATACCTGCCTCTGTGACTGGCCAAAGCCTATGGCTGGGAAGCTCACAGGCTACAGGGCTGAATCATTACGACTGTTCTATGAAATGGACATAGTATCAAACTGTCCTCTACATCTCTACAATGCCCATGCCACTCTCAACCCTCATCAGAAACTTTCTGTGTTCAGTTGATATTGGTTATCTTACAACTAACTGATCAATGTGTAAAGAGTGAATGTTCAGCCATGAAAGAAAGATCAGTATCACACCCTCCCTAAGCTCAGGGACAGCTGTGGAAGAGGGAGTAGAAATATTTTAAGAGCCAGGAATTGGGAAGGACTAGATTAAAAGTGTCTTCTAAACATGACAGGACTACTATACTCATGAACTCACTCAGCTTAAATACCCACACAGGATTTATACAAGATTAAGGCAGCTAACACTCTAGTGGAGTGGGGAGGGGCTCAAAATTCCCCAACTCTACTGAGCAGCTATTGACAGATAAGGGCTTCTGGAAGAGGGAGAATCCATTTTTTTAAGGTATGGTTCCTTGTGGGTCAATATGCTTAAGTGGATGGCCCATACCCATGTGTATATGAACAGCAAAAATTGGAAAGAGTGGGTTCTTTTTAAGAGCACAAAGTTGAAAGCCGGTGAGAAGAATGTGGGGGGTAGGTTTGGAAGGATCTGGAGAGAAATGGAAGGTGAAACGATCAAAATAATTGCAAAAAATTCTCAAAGAATAAAAATATTATTTAAAAAAAAGCATGGTAAATCAAATAAGCTTCTAAACTTCAAGTAAATTTTAATAGTAAAAACAAGGTACTATTTAATCAGGTAAGAATACATTTCAAAATACAAAAGAAGAGAAGCTCTTACTATGGTGGCCCACCATATACCACACCAGTGAGCACTGTGACCTGCTACTTCATCAGTCCCACTCTGGCCGACCTCACTCCAAGAGCAGTGGAGACTTGGATCCTACTCCCATTCCAGACAACCTCATGACCTACTTCCTCACAGAAATGACAAACTTCATTTGACTCTCTCAAAAACTACTATGGAAAAGTGGTCGGAAAAGACATTTTAATGTTAGTCTCAGGCCTCCATGTGTCCACAAGGGCAATAAGCTCACGTGCAGCACTTAAACTGACAAGCTGGGTATGCGACATACCTCCTACAATCCTAACATCCTGGAGAGGCAGAAGCAGGAAGGTCTCAAGTTCAAGGGCATTCAGGGAGGGACAGAGAGAAAGAGCTAGAGATGTACCTCAGTGGTAGAATACTTGGCTAACATGCACAGGCCCTGTATTTGTTTAATCCCTAGCACCATAAAAAAAGCAAAAACAAAAACAAAAAACCTGTAGATATCAACAAAATTAAGCTGCCTTCTAGGTCTTCTGATTTTAAGACTTTCCAACAATCCCATCTTTCCAAGTCACAACACTCAAGTACAGTCTCAAGTCTTCACAGCATGCTGTGTGTCCTTGCTACTTCAGTCACCCTCACCATCACTAGTCCCTCATTTATACCAGAAGGGACAACTGCTTACAGGGGATGAACAATCCTTCACCAGTCCTTCCGTTCCCAACTTCCACCATCTCCACCCCAGTGGTTTTCTCCTCACTAATTTCTACTCTCCAAACTTTTAGTCTCTACTAATTTCTAGTCTTCACCAAAGAGACTCCCAAGAGGCTTCCCCAGCTTCCTCAGGATAGAGTCCCTGAGCATGGTTCTTTCCCAAAAAGTACTATACCTGGAAAAATATTTAAGCCCTCCCCCTGCCCCCCCCCCACTTAGTAGCAAGCAATTCCAGTGCTTATCAGCCAAGAAGTGGGCACTTAAATATTTACAAACAAAAACACAACCAAACAATGTAAAATCAACTAAATCTTGGCTTAATTTTAGCCAATTTGTAGAGTCCTGTGATCTCCACTTCCAAACACGGGTCAAATGTAGTCACACTGAGAACAGTTCATCAGTCCAATCCTTGCTCATCTTGCACTAGACTGTGACAGCATTACAACTGATTTTCACATTTCTGTTCACCTAAATGCACTCACTCACACACACATAGCACCACTTCCTCCTGCTCAGCACCTGTCCACTGCCCAAGATATCTTAAGATAATCTTTTTTAAAATGCAGTTTTTAAAAAACAATTCTCATTTGATCCTTTGTTATTTAGTCAAACATTCAAGCTTCTCCAGCTCCCTAAAATGCTAAGTGAACTCCTTCTTCCTTCTTTATTCTCCCTCCAAGTGAGCCCTTCAATGCAGGAAGGCACTCACTAACTTGGAATCTTTATGCTGGCCCTTTCCTCCAGCTATAAGACTATCTCAGTGAGTTGCTGCTCTCTAGAGATCAGCTCAAACTTTATTAAGTCAAAGCAGCTTCTTTAACCATTAACCTCGATTGCTCTCCATCCTATTACTGCACTTGTCTTCTTTTGAGTTCATTACTATTTCAAACTTCTTTAATGGGTAAATCTCCCTCAGGAACCTTCTATTTGCTCATCACTACACCCCCATTTGTCTAGAAAACAATATGGTACACACACCAAGCACTTCACAGCATATGTAAGAACAAACCAAGCCAGTAGCTTAAGATATGTGTGAAACAAAGTAAAAGGAAATGGCTAGTCTATCAAACAAGGCAGAAAACAAACTACTACATCTGCCAAGCAGAAAGTCTGGTGCACTGGGACCCATTATCTGTAGGCATCAGGTGACCAAAGCTTCACTGGAAACAAGCAGAGCCAGCCCTCACCTAAGGCACGGCCCTCACTCAGGAAATCCTGTCTTCTGGGCAGACACATGCTATACTGTACAAAGAAAACACTGGAACATACTTTAAAAACAACCTGTCACAATCCTCCTAACTGTTGTACTACCTATAGAATGATTAATTACAATTACACTCAAACTTTCAACCTCTTAAGAACAGGTCCTTCCAGTGTAAGACGCCAGCCTGTGAGACGACGTCCAACTGCAATGCAAGTTGAGACTCTGCCTCACCTACTGTCCTTTCTTAAAAGTGTGTCTCAGCAGCCTTTCTAACTATTTACTGATGGACCAAGGCGGGAGGAAACTACTAGCCAGCACTTGTCAGCCATAGTTTTGAGTATTTGTTTAACTTCCATTCAATGAGTATTTATTCACTTTTCAGTTACCGAGATGAGAACAGCATGTAACTTTAAGTAACAGAGATAAAACAATATATCTCAGTATTGCTTAAAAGTCACTACTCAAGAAAATAATCCTTAAAATACTCAAGGCTTAACAGAACAAAATTTTAATAATCCCTCTGTACAGATGAAGTACTACAGGCTCCCTCCCCCAGCACAGCGCCCACCCACTTACCTTGGTATGGTGACACACTTAGTATTGCAATTCTGAGTGGTGATGGCTTTCTCAAGCTCATCTAATCGTCCTGTTTTCTTTAGCTTTTTCACCAGACTTTTCACTGCTTTTTCACACCACTTTTCTTCCTGTCCATTCTGTTCTCCACCACCTGCTCCTCCAGACCCACCGGCTGATTTTTTCCATCCCAGAAGTCTCTTCACCACTGGCGGAGTGAATGGCAAGATGGACGACATTTTCTTACCAAGGGTAACAATCCACACTCAGAAACAGCCTGGTAAATCTACCCTAGAAAAGACATTGAAACATTAATTTTAAAGCTAATTTAAAATAGTGATTTCAATATCTACCAAACGCAAACCATGGCATACAACAGAAATTCAAACTCTTCTCTTATTTGAAGTTCTTTCTATACTGATGAAGATGCTGTCTTCACTACTTTAAATGAATTGTGGAAATGAATTCTTCTGAAAATAAAGAGGACTCAAACTTGGGCAAATACAGTTTTACAAATAAAATCTCTGTCAAGGCTCTGGACAATTTATTTTACTAAGGTCATTTCTCTTTATTAACCTTTTCAAATTAACACTTGATGAAGATTAAGATGTTTTTCATATTTTTTTAGGACTTCAGTCTATTCTCAAAAGATTTAACAAAAACAGTCTTGGAGACTAAATAGTTAAGTGGTAGTATGCTTGCCTAACATAAAGAGACTCTGGGCTTAATCCCCCCCCAACAGTAAGGAGTAAAGTACACTTAAAAATACATACACACCCAATGTTCACAGAGTTTGACACTTCAGTAAGAATAAAGAAAAGTGATCAAACTTGTAGAGAAAAGGTTTCACTCTTTCAACTTTGTCTGCTTTAAGAAATCCCTTTAATCCCATCTATCTTAATACCCTTTTCATCTTTATCTAAAGATGTACACAATGAAATTAAGCATATTTTTCTTCCTATATCAAAGTGCCATTCTGTAATATCTTTTATTTTATGTACAGTAACAGGCTTGTAAGAGAACTCTTCCAAGCATCAACCTCAGGTGTCAGCTATTGATTCCCTAAGGAAATGATGGGCTAATACCTTTATGTCACCACTTATTTTCCTCACTATAAAAACCATTTGTAAGCCGGGCAGTGGTGGTGCATGCCTTTAATTCCAGCACTTGGGAGGCAGAGGCAGGTAGATTTCTAAGTTTGAGGCCAGCCTGGTCTACAGAGTGAATTCCAGGACAACCAGGGTTATACAGAGAAAACCTGTCTGGGGGGTGGGGGGGAGGTGGGGGAACTATTTGTAGTTCTAAGAATTATATGTATGTTATCTGATGAGATCAGCAGTAAGTTACTATGTAAGCACATTTTTGTATACCTTTCTGTACTTATCAGAATTAATTTGTCTTTTCATTTGCTTATTTTTATATAATTAGCACCAAATTTTCCTATTCTATGCCAGTCTCTCAATTAAAAGGTCAATCAAGTTGACTGTTTTTAATTCTGCACGCAGCCTCGCATCCTAGAGTGTAGTATCCTCTTTGGCCTGAAGCGTTACTACTGTCCTAGGAACCCCCTTCACCTCTGTGAGCTAAAGTTGCTATTTTCCTAATACTACATCTCCATCATCCTGATCTACTGCATCTATTGTTTCATGGAGTATTTCCAAGAAAGAGATAAAGATGTCAGGAAGACATGGTTGGAACACACTTTTATACACTATTACTTACTTTTATAAGTAGCAATACTGCCACTTGTTGCAATGATTAAGATATGGTACTACCTTAATTTTCCTTAAACAACAACAACAACACACACACAAACCCCCCCCCCCCAATCTCAAATAGTTATTTTAACCCTGTAACTTACTACCCATAAGGAAAGGACAGAGATCCTCTTCTTGACCCATATCAGAGCCTGGAATCATCTATTACCTACCATTTGCCTAGATGGTTCAAAAGAAAATTTCTTATTATGGTTGTTTTAAGTCCAGGTGCAAAACAGACAATGCAACTAATTTGGACAGCTTGCCTCCTGAGTTGTTTTAAATCTAGAACAATTCCTACCCTCTGCTTTTCTTTTTCTTCATAAAACTGATTCAGGAAGTAACATCTACTCTCTATGTGAGTTTACATTCTTTAAGTGTTTTCTTTGTAGTGTCACTACTCTTCTACTTGAACAACAGGAGGTTAGCTATACACACTTTAGATTATATTTCAACCTACAACCAGACACTTTATAGCCTACCTGCTGTGACAGCTAGTGATAAACCATACCAGTTTGTAGGCTAAGAACATCTTCCTTCATCCTTATTCAATATGATCTCCCTTTAATGACAGATCTATTTATTAGGACTGCTTTCTAATTCTAGTCCACCTATTATTAGATTTACTTCTTTAAAAGGAACTTTTCCTCATCAACTAGGGCTGTGTGTTTATCCTAAAACACATTTACTTTATTTAAGCTAAGCCAGGTTCAATGCTTAAGCATTTCATTTTAATGTCCATTATGTCTAGTTATTTGGGGCTGCTGTCATAAATCACCACAAACTCTTATAAGGGCATTTGCTACTGGGTTTGGGGCCCATCAAGAAAATTCAGAACAATCTCGTTTCAAGATCCATAAGTGCATCTTTTAAAATCCTTTTATCCAAATAAATTCATATTCACAGGCGTGTTTGTAAAGGGGGGGGTGTCCATTAGTGAATTGTTATTCTGATTTACCCTTGTTTCTCTGTCTCTAATACTGAAAATCTTGGTTTGAATAAATACATAGCCTCTTGTATTACCTTTATATTATCTTACTTATGGAAAAAAGTTCAAAATAATACCAATATAAGTTCTAGAACTAGGATTACTAGGCAAAGTTTAAGATTTCTTTGCAGCTCTATTTACTGAGGACAATAAAAGGACTGCCTTGAAAGTCACCTAAAATAACCACTTTCTCCAGAGCTATTAGCAACCTGAGAGAGTTACACGTCATTTCTGTTCCTTAAGTTTTACACTCACCACGTCCCTGTTTATACATAACCAGTGTTTGCCCACCCTACGAGCTTCTTCAGTCACAGACACCATTCTCTAGCTTTCTTTCTCCAGTCTGTTGTTCACGCAGACACGGACACCTGCACTCACTCTCACCATGCTCACATGACGCACAGTACTACTCTGTAACTAGGCATCTGCACCAACTCTACTTCCTGAAGTCATCCTGCATCCGTTCATACAGTGAACTTGAAGACAGGCCAAATTAAAAGTATCCAAACTGAACCACAAAGGTGTGTGCAGGGTGGAGATCCCAGAACATCCAAGAAGAAATGTTAATTATGCTTATTTAATGTCTAGTCTCCCTGGCTTGCAATGTCTCAGCACGTGGAGCTGCAGCCGAGTGAAGTGCAGTGGGCAGAGCCTGCAGAGCAAGAGTGAAGCTTGGCCTTCATCTCCAGCAAAAGGGGAAATGCAGACTCAGTGGAAACAAAGATGGAGAATGGTCAAACCAACTTGGAGAATGAAAAGGGAAACTAAATGACCTACATCACCTTATTTCAAGACTTGAAAAAAAAAAAAAACAAAAACAAAAAAACACTAAACTAAAAAACCCAAAAAGCCTTAGTAATTACAGAGCAGGCACAACGGGAAAGCTTACAATTCTAGGCATAACAATATGTCCAGGAAGAGCCTACTGTATACAGCCTACTTTCCACTAAGGTACCAAGTCAGTCTCCTTGTCAACAACTTTTCAGTATGCAAATGATAAGCATCTACCACTTCCTCATAGCATTCTTCATGGCTAGGCAGAACCTTAAGCTCTAGGAGGACAGTATTGCCATAACCTTAAAAACTTAAAAAGCACCAACCACAAATTCCTATAAAGTAAACCATCAAAGCTAAATAAAACTCATAAGAAAGTTACACTGAAAGGTAAGTAGACAAGGCACAGACTGGGGGAAATTTTACAACACATATCTGACAAATGGCTATAGTTTAGAATGTATAAAACTGAAAAAAAAAATCAAAGAAATATAGTTTGCTAAATAAGAGAAAAAATTACAAACATTTAATTAAAGGGAGTAATAGAACATACTAGGGGGTGTTTAGTACTACCAACTATCAGAAAAATGCAAATAAAAACCCAAATGAAATACTGTTCACATCACTTAGGACGGTACTAAATGTTTTGGCCAGTACCAAATGTTGGGTAAGACACAGGCTACCTTAGTAGCCTACCACTGCTGTACCAAATTCCCCCACAAATGAACTAAATCAAGGTATCAGTCAGGCTGGGTTCTTCTGCATGCCTTTCCTTCCTCACTTGTGAGGACAACACTGAGCTCACATCTGCCACCTCCTTGTTATTAAACCTTTCACTCATGTCTAATAAGGACATTGTGGTTACATTTAGGGTTTATCCAGATCATCCAAACTAATGACCCCCACCTCAAGATCTTAACTTTATATATATATATAAAAAGTCCCTTTCTGTCATATAAAGTAGCATTCACAGGTTCTGGTCACTGTAGCCTATACGTCTGAGGGGAGCATTTGGCTAACCTTGGAACAATGGCATACCCTTGCACTGTGAAACACTGTTGATACAAGCATAAAATGACACAATGCCTTCCTAAAGGGTCATACATCTCCCCACAATACAATTATACTCCCAGACATAGTCAAGAAAAAGGAAGGGGGGGGGCTATGAGCTGAGTTCCATTCCCCCCAGAAGCCACACAATGAAAGGAGAGAACCACTCCTTCTAGTTGTCCTCCTATAAGCACTCCATAGCATATGCTCCCTGCCCCCCAAATAACAAACAGAGAACAAATTCTTCAAAGAAAAATGAAACCATGCCCACCAAAAAAAAGAAAGAAAGAAAGAAAGAAAAGACTTGTATCAACTGAGAATATAGTGATACAGGCCTATAATCTCAGCCCTCAGGTAGCTGAGATTCAAGGCAAACTTCAGCAAAACTCACTGGTGGATAGGAACTGGAAGTATAATAGTATTGTGGGGAGCACCGACAGCTTTCACAATTTATAGACAACAGCAAAAAAAAAAAAAGCAAATGTTGCTAATAAAATTCTGGAACTCTCCTTAGCAATACAGCAGACCCAGTGGGCAGGTAGGTTTTGCTCTCAGTTGGGGAATTGTAAGGCAATAAAGAAAACAATCAGAACGCAACAGGAGCTGTTATACTGTCAACAGGGGCTGACTAATAAAACATAAGCAAGCACCACAATGCATCAAGCTTCATTTGACAAAAAGGCAGACATATAAAACCCCATCAGACACTTGATAGCCTTCATACCCCTAGCAGGAAGCAAAGGGTACTTTTGGCCCTGTTGTGTTCCTACTGACCCATAAAGTATGCTCTAGTGTAATGCCATGTGACACAGTCTCTTCCTAGCACAGAGAACATGATCAATTCAACCTCTGGAAGGGAGAGGTACCACAGAAGTGGCACCAGAGCAGACGTCTCAAACAGCCCACAGGCTAAGAGTTCACCATGTCTTCTTAAGTCACCGGTTTTGGAGCTAATCACTAGTGTGGGCACTGGAAGCATGGTCAGAACACGAGAGCAGTTAAAGTCAAGTTGATTTTGTGCTTATCAAAAAAACTGTTAAATTAGTAATTTCAGAAACAATTTACATGGCCTAATTAATGTCCAACTGGATGTGGGCATTTATGATTCCAAGGCTCTGGTCTGGTCTGGCAGGCAGTATGCACAGGTACATTCAAGTCCATCGGGAACACCAGGGGGCAGCTTTCCAGAGTCAGGCCCATGATCAGTTTATACAGGCTATTAGACTAGGAGATGTGCCAGTCACACAGCTAGAGCCACATAAAATACAGGAGGACTGGAGAGGCCAGAAAGGGCACAGGGACAGGCAGACCAAGCTTAGCAGATACAACAACTGCAGGCCAGTCAACCCCAAGACTTGCCTTGCGGCCAACAGCCTGTTGTGCTACTGAGAATTTAATCTTTCGGGATAAATCATCTTTCTGGGTTAGTGACTGATCTGTGTGCCTGTTAGAAAAAGAAAAGTTCTAAGACTTTACCTTAAAAGTTTCTATACTTTGTGAAGTGGAAACTTCTAGTTTCTTTGGAAGTTATGTCAAATGATGTTTGCTGGGGCACACAGGTGAATGGATGTCTTGCTAAAGCAAACATGTGAAAGAATGTTTTCCTGAAGTAGACACAGATGAAAGAATGTTTTGATATAACAAACACATGTAAAGACCCAGGATGTAGGAGTATAATAAATACAATCCCACAGACAGTGGGAGAAGAGCACTGAGCTTTGGTTTGGTTTGTTCCGCCTTGCTAGTCTTTGCTAACAACACACATGTATTGGTTCGTCTTAAATAGCATTGTTGAGCTCAACTTGTAATAACGCAGTCACTGAGAGAAACTTGCCCAAGAACTGCGAACAAGATTCCTGCAGCAGCATACTGCTTCTGCTATCTCCTCAGGCTGGTTGGTGAGCCTAGTGGCTTCTTCAGGATTGAACCTCAGCTGCCGGTTCGTGCCCAGCGTCGGCCTTCTGCCTAGAGGACTGGTCTGCAGCTGCTAAGTCATCGTATTTGGTGTTTGTTACTGGACTGAACTGCTGCCAAAGAAGATTGAGCTCGCCCCTAAAGAACTAACCACTTCCCCCCACATCCTAATAACTCCTCTCTTCCACTACCTCTGCTGTAGTGGGATAGTGGACAGGTTGAACCCTTATTACAAGTAGGTTGCAAAAAATCTGTGCCTACAACTTTGAGTTCAAATATTCCAGTCACAAAAATTTAGCCAAAAACCAAATGAGAATCAAACTTCTTGACCATCAGCAAAAACTCTAAGAGATTCTCCTTAATATCAGAAAAATCCCTGCAGATTCTTACTATTAGGGATAAAGATAAGAAATGAAAACAACTTAAATTTAAACCTGTGTTCGGTTATCTGAATCACACACATGACCTGTGCAGTCATTTACTGTACTTTAAATAAAAAGTATTTAGCCATTGCTTGAAATGCAGATGCATTGAAAATAAAATGACAAGACATGGCAACTTGTTCCAAGTTAAATACAAATGGAACAAAAATAAAACTCAACTCTAATCATACTACAAAAACGTGAATGTGTCATTTACAGAACAGAAAGGTTTTCTTCAATAGTATAGCAGCAAGCTCGCTGACATGGAGGAGTTTTTAATTTTGTTAGCTAGCATCTGCAAGAACTAAGTTCAAATGCTACCTGGTTCTAATTCCTGCAATAAATTATACTTATATAATGCAGGTTTTTAAAGAACAGAAAGACAGCTTTAATGCCAAAGACAGTTTAAAAACTATCTTAGTAAAACTAAGAGTCCAAGATTACTCACTGGAAAGTTTCGATTAGGTAAGGTCTGACTATCCTGAGTTTCTAGCAAAGTCTTCTAATTATTAATAATCCCTCCTAACTTTAGCAAACAGCATTATCTACATACTTTATTGAACCACGATTCCTCTTTCATGCAATATTCAGCCGTTCTTTTTTTAAAACACTTTTGATGTAGATGATACCCAAGAATATGCATCCTTTAAAAAAACCAAACACCAAAAAAATTACAAAAAAACCCTCCCCAAATGACTAGGGTGGTTTTTCATGCTCTGATGTTATCTTCTGGAATGTACAAGTTCCATATAAAAACCCTGCAGAAGATCAGTCAGAGGTGCAGTGCCTTTGTGAAAAAGGCATTTGTGTATGAGAATGTGGTACCTGCAGTTATTCTGGACTGGATCTCCATCAACATGTCACTGATTTTCTTCCACAAAGGTCTCATACATTTTGCTAAATTTACTTATTCCTCCAAGCGTCATTATTCTTGAGATGGATGTTTTTAAAACAAACAAACAAACAAACAAACAAACAAACAAACAAACCAGTAAGGTTCTGAGAATCTGTCAACTGGAGGCTGAGCAGGTTTAACATGTGCAAGCAGCCCTAAGTTCCATTCCCAGAACACACACTTCATATTAAATACTATCCTTGACCCATTATCAAATGTTAGGATTACACAATAATCAAATATAAGGGATGCCAAATATAGTTAACAAGCTCTAAATATCTTTCTAATCCCTCCAGGTACTACTTCTCAGGAAGAACTATTCTGTCTGCTTCTGATCACTTATGGGCTCCGTCACATCGTATATTCAAAGTTTTGTACACTTTTATAAGCTTATGTTGAACCTCAAACTCTGGTTAACTGGCTTTCTTCATTCGATGTTGCAACTATCTGTGCTAACCCTATACATAAAGATCTATATCCTTGCTCGCTCAGTGCATAGCCCAAGCCCACTTGTGATTCTCCTCTTGGCAGCTGCCTGAGTTCCAGTTTCCCACTCTTAGAGAGTCTGGTACATATGCTTTTCTATACTACGTGAATGCTGTCCTGCAGCAAGCACTTTGAAACTTTAACTGAAAGCCCCATGGCAAACACTTCCCACTGCAACCTAACGTGCATTCATGTGCATAACTCTTCAGAGACATTCCCTGTATACTGTACTCTAATGAACCATGACTGAGTAGGAGAATCAAAGTAGCAGATCCTAAGACCTACCAATTTTAGAAAATCAAAAGGAAAAAGACAGGTAACACATTTTGGTTCTATGTTTCTAACATTTTAAAAACATAATAAAGCCATTGCCTTGAAATATACTATTTGCAAGGAGAAATGGTACAGGAGAACACACATGTCCAATTTTACCAAGTACTATCAAAGTACTTAAACCAATTGCCAATCCTCCAAAAATCATGAGCCTTTTCATGTTTACTTGTCTATCTAACATATTTAACATTTCACCTCTAGTAGCCTATTTGGAACAGATTTATACATATAGTGTCCTTCAATACACTGTGTTTCTGGGCTCTTTGGTTTTCCTCTGGTAGCATACACCTGAGGCAAATACCTGTTCCTTAACCACTAAAGCTACATGCTACACCCAGGTATCTGCTTCCTACTTGCCTCTCAAGATGCCCTCAGCTGCTGCTTCGCCATCATGGCTGCCTGCAGCTACCGACCCATATCATCCCATGATGGAAGCTCACTCTTTCTGGATCCATTAACCATTCTGACTCATCAGAAGTCCTTCCTTCTGTAAGTTGCCTTGATCAGTGTTTTATCACAGCAAAAGAAAAGTAACTAATATAACACAAGCTTATAGACACATTTAATTTCCAAAATTTTATTTTATATTTTCTAATTTCTATATATTTATTCATGTTTTTCTCAACCCTCCCTACAAGCAATTTTCCTTCATTTCTACTTACCCACTGACTTACCAAGCTACATATTCTATTTTAATTCTTCAAAGGGTGACTCTTACATTTGTTTGAATGGGAAATTGACCTCATCAGTGGATTACAGGAAGACAGTAGCCCATTAAAAGGTATAATAAAACTTTGAATTATAATAATAAAGGATCCAGATATACTGTTTTACATAGCAGATCTCAGCTACAAGGATGCTACAAAGGATGATCTCTTAAGTCCACAGGTTCAAGACCTGTCTAGCACAACCCATACTTCCCTTTAAAAATACATGAATTAAAAAAAGTCTCATAAGACTAGGTAAGGAAAATGAAATATAATTAACAGGTAAGAAATAAACAAAGGCGCTGGAGAGACCGGTACCCAGGCTCTCCCCCCGATATAACATCACTTGGGACACGGCCTGTTGGGGCTTCCGTCTGTGCCCGAGGGCGGGTTGGCGCTGTGGTCGTCTGGGTGTCAGATCGGCGGGCCATCGTGACCACAGGGTGAGCGGCGCCACGGAGACTGCCCTCCGCCATCTTTGCTCCAGTGACCAGGTAGTTGGGACCGCCAGGCTCAGAGACAGACAGGCATAATATCGCTTCGGTTTCAGGCAGCTTGTGTGTAACCTGCTCCCAGGTGCTGGGCTGATCTGCAGTAACCAGCGCGCCAGTTTCGCGGTAGGACCTTCTGCCTGGTGGAGGGACCCCGCGCAGGGAGGGAGCCTGCCAGCTTCCCTTCCGCGACCTCTGTTCCCGCGGACTGCGCTGGAGAGACCGGTACCCAGGCTCTCCCCCCGATATAACATCACTTGGGACACGGCCTGTTGGGGCTTCCGTCTGTGCCCGAGGGCGGGTTGGCGCTGTGGTCGTCTGGGTGTCAGATCGGCGGGCCATCGTGACCACAGGGTGAGCGGCGCCACGGAGACTGCCCTCCGCCATCTTTGCTCCAGTGACCAGGTAGTTGGGACCGCCAGGCTCAGAGACAGACAGGCATAATATCGCTTCGGGTTCAGGCAGCTTGTGTGTAACCTGCTCCCAGGTGCTGGGCTGATCTGCAGTAACCAGCGCGCCAGTTCCGCGGTGGGACCTTCTGCCTGGTGGAGGGACCCCGCGCAGGGAGGGAGCCTGCCAGCTTCCCTTCCGCGACTCTGTTCCCGCGGACTGCGCTGGAGAGACCGGTACCCAGGCTCTCCCCCCGATATAACATCACTTGGGACACGGCCTGTTGGGGCTTCCGTCTGTGCCCGAGGGCGGGTTGGCGCTGTGGTCGTCTGGGTGCCAGATCGGCAGGCCATCGTGACCACAGGGAGAGCAGTGTGAGCGGCGCCACGGAGAGTGCCCTCCGCCATCTTTGCTCCAGTGACCAGGTAGTTGGGACCACCAGGCTCAGAGACAGACAGGCATAATATCGCTTCGGTCTCAGGCAGCTTGTGTGAAACCTGCTCCCAGGTGCTGGGCTGATCTGCAGTGACCAGCGCGCCAGATCTGCTGTGGGACTTCTGCCTGGCAGAGGGACGCTCCCTCCCCCCCCCAGGAGAGATCACACACTCCTGCACAGGGCAGGAGCCTGCCAGCCTCCCTTTGGCGACCTCTGCTCCAGGAATCCACTAGGCTGAGCCTTTAGATGTGCAAGGCCTCCCCAATATAAGATCACTTGGGGCAAAGCACATTAGGGCTCCAAAGTCACTCAGGAGCAGGCAGGCCCCAGAAATCGGTGCCAGGGGAATCCTGGTAATCCAGGGGGGGCAGAAATAGCTTTGCAGGCTCACAGGAGGTCCAACCAACAGCCAGTGGCAACAGGACCAACTAACACCAGAGGTATCCAGATGGCAAAAGGCAAACGTAGGAATGTTACTAACAGTAATCAAAGTAATGTGGGACCATCCGAACCCAACTCTCCAACAGCAGCAAGTCCTGGATACCCCACCACACCCGAAAGACAAGATCTGGATTTAAAATCACTTCTCATGATGCTATTAGAGGATCACAAGAAGGACACAAATAAATCTCATAAAGAGTTACAGGAGACCATGAATCAACGGTTAGAAGCCCTTACAAAGGAAACACAAAAATCGCTTAGAGAAATGCGGGAGAACATGGATCAAAAGATGGAGGCGCACAAGGAGACAACACAAAAATCGCTTAACGAGATGAATCAACGGGTAGATGCACTCACAAAGGAATCACAAAATTTGCATAAAGAAATGCAGAAGAATATGGGTCAACAGACGGATGCCCATAAGGAGGCAACACAAAAATTGCTTAAAGAAATGAATCAACGGTTAGATGCCCTTACAAAGGAAACACGAGAACTGCTTAAAGAAATGCAGGAGACGATGGATCAACAGATGGAATCCCATGAGGAGGAAACACAAAAATCGCTCAGAGAAATGCAGGAGAACGTGGGTCATCAGGAAGAAATCCTGAAAGAGGTAATGCAAAAATACCTTAAAGAAATACAGGAAAATACAAACAAACAAGTGAAGGATCTCAGCAAATCCATCCAGGAACTAAAAAAGGAAGTAGAAACAACTAAGAAATCACAAAGGGAGACAACTTTGGAGATAGAAAACCTTGGGAAGAAATCAGGAGTCATAGATGCAAACATCAACAATAGAATACAAGAGATGGAAGAAAGAATCTCAGGTGCTGAAGATTCCATAGAAAGCATCGACTCAACAGTCAAAGAAAATGCAAAATGCAAAAAACGCGTAACCCAAAACATCCAGGAAATCCAGGACACAATGAGAAGACCAAACCTAAGGATTATAGGTATAGATGAGAGTGAAGATTTGCAACTTAAAGGGCCAGTAAACATCTTCAACAAAATTATGGAGGAAAACTTCCCTAACTTAAAGAGAGAGATGCCGATGAACATACAAGAAGCCTACAGAACTCCAAACAGACTGGACCAGAACAGAAATACCTCCCGTCACATAATAATCAAAACACCGAATGTTCTAAACAAAGAAAGAATACTAAATGCAGTAAGAGAAAAGGGCCAAGTAACATACAAAGGAAGACCTATCCGAATCACATCAGACTTCTCACCAGAGACTATGAAAGCCAGAAGATCCTGGGCAGATCTCATGCAGACACTAAGACAGCACAAATGCCAGCCTAGACTACTATACCCAGCAAAACTCTCAATCACCATAGATGGAGAGACCAAGATATTCCATGATAAAACCAAATTTTCACAATATCTTTCCACAAATCCAGCCCTGCAACGGATAATAGGTGGAAACCTCCAATACAGGGAGAGAAACAACACCCTGGAAAAAATGAGATAATAACCTTCTTGAATCAAACCCAAAAGTAGATAACCACTCAAACATAAAGATAGCGTCAAGAATGGCAGATGGCAATAATCACTATGCCTTAATCTCTCTTAATATCAATGGTCTCAATTCCCCAATTAAAAGACATAGACTAGCAGACTGGATACGTAAACAGGACCCAGCATTTTGCTGCATGCAGGAAACGCACCTCAGTGTCAAAGACAAACACTACCTCAGAGTAAAAGGCTGGAAAACAATTTTACAAGCAAATGGCCCCAAGAAACGAGGTGGAGTAGCCATCCTAATATCGGATAAAATTGATTTTCAACCCAAAGTCATCAAAAAAGACACAGAAGGACACTACATACTGATCAAGGGAAAAATCCACCATCAAGAACTCTCAATCCTGAATATCTATGCTCCAAATGCAAGGGCACCCTCATTCGTAAAAGAAACTTTACTAAAACTCAAAGCACACATCGCACCGCACACAATAATAGTGGGTGACTTCAACACCCCGCTCTCTGAAATGGATCGTTCAGGAAAGCAGAAACTAAACAGGGACACAGTGAATCTAATTGAAGCCTTGGACCAAATGGAACTAACTGATATATATAGAACATTTCATCCTAGAGCTAAAGAATACACCTTCTTCTCAGCTCCTCATGGTACCTTCTCCAAAATTGACCATATAATTGGTCACAAATCAGACCTCAACAGATACAAGAAGATAGAAATAATCCCATGCCTCCTATCAGATCACTATGGAATAAGGGTGGTCTTCAATGGCAACAAAAACAAAAGAAAACCCACGTACACATGGAGGCTGAACAATGCTCTACTCAATGATAACTTGGTCAAGGTGGAAATAAAGAAAGAAATCAAAGACTTTTTGAAAGTTAATGAAAATGAAGGCACAACATACCCTAACTTATGGGACACAATGAAAGCAGTGCTAAGAGGAAAATTCATAGCCCTGAGTGCCGCCAAAAAGAAACGGGAGACAGCATACACTAACAGCTTAATGGCACACCTGAAAGCCCTGGAACATAAAGAAGCAAATACACCAAAGAGGAGTAGAAGGCAGGAAATCATCAAACTCAGGGCTGAAATCAATCAAGTAGAAACAAATAAAACCATACAAAGAATCAACAAAACGAGGAGTTGGTTCTTTGAGAAAATCAACAAGATAGATAAGCCCTTAGCCAGACTAACCAGAGGGCACAGAGATAGTATCCAAATTAATAAAATCAGAAACGAAAAGGGAGAGATAACAACAGAAACTGAGGAAATTCAAAAAATCATCAGATCCTACTACAAAAACCTGTATTCAACACAACTAGAAAATCTTGAGGAAATGGACAATTTCCTTGACAGATACCAAGTACCAAAATTAAATCAGGATCAAATAGACCATCTAAACCGTCCTATAACCCCTGAAGAAATAGAAGTTGTCATTGGAAGTCTTCCAACCAAAAAAAGCACAGGTCCAGATGGTTTTAGTGCAGAATTCTATCAGACCTTCAAAGAAGACCTAACACCAATACTCTTCAAACTGTTCCACAAAATAGAAACAGAAGGAACACTACCCAACTCGTTCTATGAAGCCACAATTACACTAATACCAAAAGCACACAAAGATCCGACAAAGAAAGAGAATCTCAGGCCAATCTCTCTTATGAATATCGATGCAAAAATACTCAATAAAATTCTTGCCAACCGAATCCAAGAACACATCAAAACGATCATTCACCACGATCAAGTAGGCTTCATCCCAGGGATGCAGGGATGGTTCAATATAAGGAAATCCATCAATGTAATCCACTACATAAACAATCTCAAAGAAAAAAACCACATGGTCATCTCATTAGATGCTGAGAAAGCATTTGACAAAATTCAGCATCCTTTCATGCTAAAGGTCTTGGAAAGATCAGGAATTCAAGGCCCATATCTAAACATAGTAAAAGCAATTTACAGCAAACCAGTAGCCAGCATCAATCTAAACGGAGAGAAACTTGAAGCAATCCCACTAAAATCAGGGACTAGACAAGGCTGCCCTCTCTCTCCATATCTTTTCAATATAGTACTTGAAGTTCTAGCTAGAGCAATTAGACAAGAAAAAGAGGTCAAAGGGATACAAATTGGAAAGGAAGAAGTCAAACTATCACTATTTGCAGACGATATGACAGTATACATAAGCGACCCAAAGAACTCCACCAGAGAACTCCTACAGCTGATAAACGACTTCAGCAAAGTGGCCGGATATAAAATCAACTCAAGCAAGTCAGAAGCCTTCCTATACTCAAAGGATAAGCAGGCTGAGAAAGAAGTAAGAGAAATAATACCCTTTACGATAGCCACAAACCATATTAAGTATCTTGGCGTGACGCTAACCAAACAAGTGAAAGATCTGTATGACAAGAACTTCAAGTCTCTGAAGAAAGAAATTGAAGAAGACCTCGGAAGATGGAAAAATCTGCCATGCTCATGGATTGGCAGGATTAATATAGTAAAAATGAGCATCTTACCAAAAGTAATACACAGATTCAATGCAATCCCCATCAAAATCCCAACTCAATTCTTCATAGAGTTAGAAAGAGCAATTCAAAAATTCATCTGGAATAACAGAAAACCCAGAATAGCTAAAACTATTCTCAAGAGTAAAAGAACCTCTGGGGGAATCAGTATCCCGGACCTCAAGCTGTACTACAGAGCAATAGTGTTAAAAACTGCATGGTATTGGTACAGTAACAGACATGTAGATCAATGGAACAGAATTGAAGACCCAGAAATGAATCCACACTCCTATGGTCACTTGATCTTTGACAAAGGAG
This sequence comes from Tokudaia tokunoshimensis, assembly GCA_036184795.1. Classification (NCBI taxonomy): domain Eukaryota; kingdom Metazoa; phylum Chordata; class Mammalia; order Rodentia; family Muridae; genus Tokudaia; species Tokudaia tokunoshimensis. Next base: position 72,861,995 of record BTHU01000017.1, read on the forward strand.
CTAAAACCATCCAGTGGAAAAAAGATAGCCTTTTCAACAAATGGTGCTGGCTCAGCTGGAGGTCAACATGCAGAAGAATGCAAATTGACCCATCCTTATCTCCTTGCACTAAGCTCAATTCTAAGTGGATCAAAGATCTCCACATAAAACCAGACACACTGAAACTAATAGAAGGGAAACTAGGGAAGAACCTTGAACATATGGGCACAGGGGAGAATTTCCTGAACAGAACTCCAATAGCTTATACTCTAAGATCAAGAATAGACAAATGGGACCTCATTAAATTACAAAGTTTTTGCAAGGCAAAAGACACCGTCAAAAAGACAAAGCGGCAACCAACTAACTGGGAAATGATCTTTACCAACCTTACATCCGACAGAGGGCTAATATCCAAGATATACAAAGAACTCAAGAAGTTAAACTCCAGAGAGGCAAGTAATCCTATTAAAAAATGGGGTACAGAGCTCCACAAAGAGTTCTCACCTGAAGAATATCTAATGGCTGAGAAGCACCTAAAGAGATGTTCATCATCCTTAGTCATTAGGGAAATGCAAATCAAAACAACCCTGAGATTCCATCTCACACCAGTCAGGATGGCTAAGATCAAAAACACAGGAGACAGCAGTTGTTGGCGAGGATGTGGAGAAAGAGGAACACTCCTCCACTGCTGGTGGAATTGCAGGCTGGTACAACCACTCTGGAAAGCAGTCTGGCGGCTCCTCAGAAAACTGGGCATGACACTTCCGGAGGATCCGGCTATACCACTCCTGGGCATATACCCAGAGACTTTACCTGCATGCAATAAGGACACATGCTCCACTATATTCATAGCAGCCTTATTTATAATAGCCAGAAGCTGGAAAGAACCCAGATGTCCCTCAACGGAGGAATGGATTCAGAAGATGTGGTATATTTACACAATGGAATACTACTCTGCAATTAAAAACAATGAATTCACGAAATTCCTAGGCAAATGGTCAGAACTTGAAAATATCATCCTTAGTGAGGTAACCCAATCACAAAAGATCACACATGGTATGAAGTCACTGATAAGGGGATATTGACCCAGAATCTCAGAATACCCTAGACACAATCAGCATATCAATAGATTTCTAAAAAGATGGAAGGAGAGACCCCTGGTCCTGGAAAGACTGGATGTAGGGGAACGCCAGGACAGAGTAATGAGAGGGGGTTGAACGGAGAAAAGAGGGAGGGAAGGGGGCTTATGGGACTTTCGGGGAGGGAGGAAACGGGAAAGGGGAAGTGATTTGGAATGTAAATTAAAAAAATAAAATTAAATTAAATTAAAAAAAAAAAAAAAAAGAAAGAGGTTAATCAGCAAGAGAAAAAAAAAAAGAAATAAACAAATACTAAGTATAAATAACTTAGAAACTATTACCTCTAGGTTGGCTGTAGGAGAAGCTAAGAAATACCAAGCTAACTCACAAGGTTTTACTACAGATGAAACTGGGGGTCAGGAGGGAGAAAATAAAACTAAAGAGCTGTGAGAACCAATCCTTTGGGAAATGGATCCTTAAAAGTAACTCCTGAGCTCTCTCTCTGGGTAACTGCCTCTCTGTCTCACTGTTCTGTGGGGTAAAACAGAAGCCTGAGCAGGGAATGGCTAGGTACCACTAGAACAGAGTAAATGAACACAAGTACACAATAAAGGCACTCCCAAGCCCTGTCCCTGCTGGCTTCTGCCTCTTAAACATGAGTAGCCAGACTTCTACTTGGATGGTCAGATTCTTAAGACTCTTCAAGAGAGTATCAGTCAACAACCTCAGAGCCTCCATACACATACTAACCCTGAGAGTGTACAAACAGCCCACTCAGCTCCCTCATCTGTGAAACTTAAAGGGAACAAGCTTCCTCCACATCTCCTGTTTCTGTCTAGCTTTCCTTCTTAGTGAAGCAATCAGACTAAAGAAAAATAGCAAATAAAAACAGAAAAGGGAGGGGAACCTCAAGAACACTGAGAGTACACGGAGGGGAGAAAAGTCAATCAAGACAGAGCAGTCAAGACAGCAACACCAAAGCAAGAGCAGCAATGTGCTCAGAGGGTGAAAGGGAAACAGAAAAATCACACACACACACACGCACGCACGCACGCACGCACGCACGCACGCACACAGCAAAAGACTGAGGAGAAGAAGAAAAATATATGAAAACTACCCAAAAGTATTAGCAAAAAGAGCAGAGAGGTGAGGAAAACAGGAGGGGGTGAGGCCCAATGTCCAAATAGGAGTTTCAGAAAGACAACGGAGGTGGCGGAAAAGGGCCGAAGATGCCAAGGAAACTGCCTGAAACTAGACAAGTGCTTCCACATAGAAGGCCCACCAACTGCAGCACAGCAAACGGTCACAACCCACCTGGCCCCACAGCTGGTGACAACAAAAAGGCACAATGCTGAGGACAAAGCTTGAAGTTAGGGAAAGCCATACAGATATTAAAACAGCTCTGGTTTTCTCAAGGCAGCATTAAGGTAACTGAATGACTACTGCCAACCTGAGTTTCCCCTCTCCTGGCAACAAAGTGGCTTTCACTATGGTTTGCTTTAGTGGTGATTAGTGTTGTTAAGTGAATTTTCAAACACCCCTGCCCATCTGTAATCTTTGATTATCCATTTGAGTCCTTTACCCATCTTTTAGGGGTTTTTGGTCTAAAATTCTTTAAATACTCTGAATAAAAAAAAACCTCTATAAGATATACTATTTCCAACTACAATCTCATTTTGAGAATTATCTTACACTTTCTTTTCTTTGATGCACAAACCCTTTTAACTTTCATTAAGTCCAAGGTGCTTTTCCACTGTGCACGTGCCTGTGGTGTCATTCACAGCACAGCCAAGCCTCCTGGCATGAAGCGAGCTTGGCTCTGCTTTGGCTATTCTTTCCCCTTCACTACTTGTGCTTCTGGAAGGATTTCTTTGTAATTACTGTTATGGTTCGGAGTATTAAAAATACTGAGATATTCTACATTTATGTTTTGTACCTATATCCTCAGAGTCCTTATAGTCCATCGCAATTCAGATTAACCCATTTTAAGAGCTGCCAAGCCACACATGGCTAAAGGCTATCATACCAGACTGAATAGCTCCAAAATAAGGAAGAAACTAGTAATAATAGTGACATTTCTAGAAAGTAAAACTGCAGGTAGGAGGGAAGAGGGAAATTACTTTGCACTTCAATTTCCTATTTTGTTGCTTTTAAATTCTGTATTATATGCGTAACTATTACCTATGCAAAAAAATAATTAAATTACTTTTTCTTAAAACAGATAATCTTGGCCTACTGGTCTAAATCTAAAAGCCATAGCTCATAGTAAGGTACTCAATGAGGTACAAGGTATCATCCACTGCAGCACTATTTCTAGTATCCCAAGAAGTAACTTCAATGTCCACCAACAAGAGCCCCGGTGAAATATAAGAATATCACGCACTCTCAGGGTAAAGTCACTTGCCACCAAGCCTGATGAGTTGAGTTTCCCTAAAACTCATATGAAGAAGGAGAACCAACTTCCCTAAGCTGTCCTGTGACGTCCAGAAGCATATAACATACATGTGCATGCACATGTGTGAATGAGAGTACAACGTACACACAATCCCAAATGTCTACATAACCAAATCAAAAGGCATTCACTATGAACTGACATAAAGCAACCTACAAGTTAAACTTTCAAGTATGATTGCTGGCTATATCTGCTAAAAGGTAGTACTTGTCCAAGTGTGCTTAGAGGTGAACACCAGCTTGGTAGCAGGGTTTGCCTTTGCAAAGGCAGGTGAGTGGCAAGGACTTATGTATCCTCTGATTTTCAAGATAGACTAACACACTTACTTACATGTATACCATGCCACAGTTCACTATGGTTGTACTTTCTTTTTACATTTATTCTGCTTCACCTTGTGATATTAAAAATCCAGCTGAAAACTAGTGTTTCCAAGTTCCTCTACAGGCAGGGTATCTCCCAGAAGCAGATTGTTTCAGAACACCGGAAAAAGCTTTATTTTTGACCTACTTTTTCTACTATCTCTCAACTAACATGAGAAACTATGTAGTCTATTTTATCTGACATGTCTGTGTTTGCAGTGGGAGAAATGGGCCTAACCTGTGTCTGTTCTGGCAATTTATGTCACCACAAGAAATCGAGATTAAGTATGACTGAACACACCTTTAATCTAATCACTAAAAAGCTGAGTCAGGAAGATCTCAAGTTCCTATCCTGGACTACACAGGAAGACTATGTCTGGGCAAAGTAAGTAAGCAGTAGCTCATTCAGGCCAACAGCCTTGAAAACAGCACAGCCAGGTGAGAAAATACCTCGAAACTTGACATTTTATCTTAGGGAATAGGAAAAATCTGGAAAGAAAAATTCTTGGCAAATGTTGAAACGGAAAAGAGAAAGCAAATACAGGTCTGGAGAGATGTCTCAATGGTAGAGGGCATGTCTAGCATGTAAGAAGCTCTAGGTACAATCCTAGGTAGAGAGAGAGACACCAGATATAAATTGTTCTTTTTAAAGCTATGAAAGGAAGAGACATTTCAAATATCTTTAAATGGCAGAGGAATATGAACTATTCCCTAACACACACATGAGTTTTTACTTCAGTAGATCTGGAGCTGGGAAGCTGGCTCAGTGGGTAGGAGCTCTTGCAGCTCCAGCATGAGGTCCTGAGTCTGAATCCCCAGCACCTATGTAAGCTGTGGAGGGGTGTAAAACAGGAAGTTCCAGGTTCAACAGAGGAAAAAAGACAGAGATGGATTGAGTTAGACACCTGACGTCCTCAAGGCTCTGGCCTGTGCATGAGCCACACCCCACACCAAATAAAAACTAAACTGAGAAAGGTTGCTTATGCAAGCTAAATAACCTTAATTCTTCCTAGAGGACCTACAGAAGGTGGACAAGAACCAACTTCAGAGTCAATCATGTGCTCTGATGGCCACATGAGCACCTTGCACTCACCCCCACACCATACACACAACAATAAATAACAATGCTTAAGAGAAACTCAAAGGTAAATATGTCAACCACAACCAAAAAAAAAAAAAAGAAGAAAAGACAAAACAAGACAATGATGAATGCTTTATAGAGTATCAAAAGCTGCAATGGAAATACTATAAAAATCACTATTTTAGACTGTTGGCAATGTATGTTCAAACACAGCACACTAAGCAGAGAAAAACACTACCAATGATCTGAAATTTCCTGTGTTAGTCAAAGAAATCACTGGTAATGAAGGCAATAATAAGGATTTTAAAAATTAAAATGGGGGGCTGGAGAAATAGCTCAGCGGGTAAGAGCACCAACTGCTTTTCTGAAGGCCAAGAGTTCAAATTCCAGGAACCAAATGGTGGCTCACAACCATCCATAAGAAGATCTGATGCCCTCTTCTGGTGTCTGAAGACAGCTACAGTGTGCTTACATATAATAAATAAATAAATCTTTAAAAACATTTAAAATGTAAAACTCAGTGGGAGTGTTTGCTTAGCAGATTCAATCACTACCACTAGCCCCCCATTAAAATATGTATTTTAAAAAATTGAGAACCAGATTTCTCAACTAAGTAATAAGGTTCTTTCCAAAGTTTTAAATTAGTAAAGGACAATGCCAAATGAAAACCCAAGTCAGTCCCATGAAGGATGGTGGGCAATATGCCTTTCAACCAAACAGAAAACATTCACATGTGCACTTTCATGGACTATTACAACTAAATGTGGATCTGGCCGTTAGTTCAGTGACTATCCACCTCACTTAAGGGGTGAGCTCTGTGTAGACAAGATGTTCAATTTAATTCAGTGAACAGCCTCCTGACACAGGGAGCACTGTGTAGACAACTTGTTCCATACTGGCCGAATTTACACCTTTAATAGGCTGCACGGAAGCTGCATCTCTATCATCAGCTCATAAGAATCAACTTCCCTGGATCATAAATGTGCACCAACACAAGACTGCACAGGCCCAAATGCAAGTCAGCAGAGTGCCATGCATTCTTAATGGCCTTCCCAGTTCCCAGGTTGGTCTTGTCTTACTCCTGAAGCATTACCTAGTACCACATATCAAACATGTGGTAAGGGCTTGTGGGCTGCAAATTCAACTAAGCATATCTAAAACAGTTGGTGCCAACAGAACTTCCTGCAATGGTGAAAATGGTCTTTACTTGTGATGCCTTATACAGCAGTCAATACTTGTAATATTGCCAACTAAAGTTAGATGAAAGTTAACTAAAATAGTATAAAGTGTAACTTCAGTTCCTCAACCTCATCATCTGTATTTCAAGTGCTAACTAAATAGGCACCATAGCTGGCTGCTACCTGACAGATACAGGCACACAAGCTTTATTTTGTTTGAATCTTTTCACAGGCTATTCTTCCTTCCTGAGTACATTAAACCTACAACTACCCCACCCGAAAAAGGAAAAGAAGCTGGGATTTGCAGATAACACAAAGAAACATAGGTCTTCCTTTCTGAGGTAGCTTTTTCTTACTATTGCTTTAAAGACTCGTAGCCAATGAAATCCCAGATTCTCAAAAAAAAAAAAAAAGTCAATCTAGAAAAAATTAGTACAGTTTCACATTGAGTTTCAAATTTTAACAATAAATTGAGAGTTTGTTCAGGATATTGTCATGGGTACAACCATAAAGACCGACTGTCTGCAGAGGCCAGGAAGCCAGAAAGGAAACGCAGGGGATGAGGAGGTGGTGGAGAGAATTAACAGAACTAATGATGTATAAACAAGTCATATGGAAACCTACTATTTTATAAGCCAATTTACCTTTCCATGAGTTGTTATCAGGGACATTCCCAACCCCCTGCAAAACAAGAAAACAAAACAAACAAAAAACAAGCCACTGCCATTTGTCTTGGTTGACCACAGAATTAGATGATTATTGCCAGAGACATCACACAACTTATTTCAGCACATAAAGATATCAAGCTATAAACTGAGCTAGAAGCTTCCCTCCCTGCCAGACAGTTTTTATAGTACTGAAAGGAAGAGAAAAGTCACCAACTGTTTGATCTAGCTGTAAGTCTTAAAACCTGACAACCTGCCAGGCAAGATGTACCCACAGGTGCAACAGTGGCATGACCGTTTCGGGGATAACCAACTGATTCCTGGTACTGTAAACCTGGTTAAAAGCCCATGACTAGAGAGGTCACAGGCAATAAGGAAGAACCTACTACTTGTGTTTTGATAAATGGGCAAGGTATCAAATTATCATCAAATTCTTACAACTAGCTTATACAGTGATCTGGGATGGTGGTTAATGCAGAGATCATAGCCTGTCCAAGTGCTCAGAACAAGAGGTCTGCTGAATATTCAGCCCTAAACAGGACATCTATTTCCTCCTCTAAGGCTCAGACATCATCAATGGAAAGAGGGAGAGGAAAAAAACACAAGAGAGCCAGAAGATGGGAAGAAACACTGTAGAGAAGGGATTTGGTGGGAGGTGGAGGGGAGTAAGAAAGAATAACCAGGGGGTATTTTCAAAGAACATTACACTTGTATAAAACTGTAAAAGAATATTTTTTAAAACAAATATGAAAACACACCAAATCACCAGGCAATTGACCTAAGAGAAGACTCAGTTATCAACTAAACAATACCAACTGAGCTACAGAAAGAGCCACTCCCACCGTAGAATGTGAGGCAAGTACACAGATCACAGAACCACTCTAATATGTCTAGCTATCTGGCCAAACTAGAGGCAATGTCTAAATCCAACTGACTTAGTAAAATTATACTTTTTATATCAAATTACTGAAGTGACGTAGAACCATGTTTAATGACATAAATCTAGAATCATAACTAAAGGCATCACCACATCATGTAGAGAAATAACCAAAATTGATCAGTGGCAGTAAAACTAGTTTCTTTAATACAGCTAAATCAGGCAAGGCCAGCTCCTTATTAGGTCACCAGCAATTATCTGATAGAGTTTGAAAATAACCCTGAGGTAGAAAGGAGGACCCAAATAAATAATCAAAGTCATCGGGCATAGTGGCTTACACTTGCAATCTTAGCATTTAGTAGTCTAAATCACTGGGTTCAGCTAGAAAGTATGATCTACAGAGAGAGAGAGAGAGACCATGTCTCAGTAATTTTTTTTTTCAAAATCAAAGCTAGTGATATGAAGAAACAAGAAACCCTGACCAGAGTTGGGTGAATTGTTCACATTGCTCTCTATCCAGGAAATTTCTAGCATACTGTCTCTTAAAGCCTGAGTGAAATCTTTTACCTGCTACCAGCAGGCTAACAAAACGGATGGCCTCCTGTCAAGTGTGATCCAGCACTGTATCTCTAAGGTCACCTTTCTTGAGTGCTGGCTAGCAGAAAGACTTTTCAGTCTGAAATCAGAGCTCTCCTAGACAAGATACTGTGGGTCTTTCATGAAATCCTTGGCTACAGCACAATGCTCTATCTATAACCCATTTGTTAACCATCCTGAATAATCATCTAAGTCTATTAAGTAGATAATAAGGTCTTAAAAAGGCTTTCCCAAACCAAATTTAAGCTAACTGATGAACATTTACTGCTAGGCTTTCAGGTCTGGTCCTGCTCTAAACGGCCACAGACATGCTAGTTAAGCTTTGGGTACTTGTTCTGTGTCTTGAAGATTATCTCTATTATCCTCTTCAGGCTGTTATCTGCTTTCTCTTAACAAAGGACAGAGAGCTTAAAGTTCCCCCACCATCCTGTCTACCCCTCACCACACCCTGTTAAGCCTCCCACACTACCGATAATCTACTAGTTTCAATCTACTGTGGATTTAGATGCCAGGTAACTCTGTTAAAAACATTTTAAATAAATACCATTGGGTTTTAACTAAAACCTGAAAAGATCCACCTATGCTTTAAGGTATAGACTTGGACAATTTAGGCTGAAGGCCTGGTTGCCTAGTCTCCATTTCTCATCAGAGGTCAGGGACAATGGTGCTGGCAAATCGTCCGTCTGCATTAAGAGGAGCCCATAACTAACTAAAGAACAAGAACTTTAACTTGAGAATCTGTCTCAAAGAATATTCTCAATCTTCTAACTTATCTTTTAACAAACTTGAGAGGTAAAAGCTACTTTTCCCACTTTTAGTAAAAAAAACTAAGACTTGGAAGTTTAATTTACCCAATACCATAACCAAGAAACCAAATATCAGCCTAGGGCTTTGATTCCAAACTCCATTACATGACTTGCTGCCCAGTCTGTATTCTTGGCTTCACTATTTGCATATAATACTCCTTTCACTGGAACCCAAATGACTCAAGTTCCTTTTCTTTCCTTAACCACTTTCTTTAAATACAGAGCAATGGTTAATCAGATTGAGACCAAATTAAGCTTAGCAACTGTACATCTGCTCAACAAACATGCTTCTGAGAGATTAGCTGTATCTTCAGTTTGAATGAACTGCAAAAAACGTGGCAGACAGTACACCTACCCCAACAAAGAGATCATTCTTAGTGACATAGGCGCTAACACAGTCCATCTCCCTAGTGCCATTCTTTACACTTGATAGGAAGCAATGGAAGTGACTCTGGATGAATTTATTAAATGTTCAAGATCAACTTATGCTCTAACATAATTAACTTTCTTACTTTGGGACCTTGGCCACAAAACATGGAGTTCTTATTCTCCTAATTCCACTGAGGAGTAGTGGGGTGACTAGCCACAGAAAATTTGTTGTGTAAGTGAGTGTTACTTGTCCAATAAAGTGACTCTGAATTCTTTATAGTCAGTTTCTGATACACCTTTGCAATACTTAGTAGAAAACTTCTTTGCACTCACAGAAACTGAAGGCCTAAAAATGTCTCTTCTGCTTTTAACCAGACAAAGCATCTAAAAAGATATGCCTCTCTCCACCCTCTAAAAAGGATTCTTGTCCCAAGAATATGAATAACCCTCCTCCATCTGCCAGACTACACTATATACAGCTCCTGCATGCGTTACAGAAGCACCTGTATAAAAAGGCTGCTGCGGCAAACATGGGCTCTGGAGTCCAAAGATTTAAACCAACAGCATCCAAACCAAGCATGAAGGGAAACAGGCCCAAAAGTCAAATCTAAAAACTCAAAAGGTCCTTAACCACCAGTTCATGCAGCTACACTAGTTAAGTTTGCTTGTCTGTTCACTCCACCTCCCTAATGCAAAGTACTGACTACAGCAACATTATCTATATGTATCAAAATGAAGAGACCTCTTGCTTTACTGAATTAGTAATCCCTCTGTCCACATGAAGGAAAGGGCTATATAGAAAACCATCCCCAATACTCCTAATGAGAATTAAATCACACAACCAAGCCTAACAGGAAATTACTCTGCTGTTTCTCCCAACACTTACTTTATGAGCCATACAGATTGCAGAGCTATTTAGTGACAAGTATCTCAGAACCCTAAAGACCAAACTTTGTTGAACACCTACAACACGAAATCACTTTATGTGTAGCTATAAAAAAGGAAACAACAGTATTTAAGAGCAGTGTCTTGCTAAGGAACACAAGAGATGTTTGTAATCCCAGTACGGTTATTAAACCTGCTCAGTGAGGACCCTTAAACTTAAGTCAACTGAATTTTAGCATTAAGCATGTACCTGGGCACTCAGTTTAAAAATGTCCAAAAACCAGAACAAATTTTCTTAATCACCACAGGTAAATTTATGCAAAAGCACAGAAATTTTAAAAGTAACATCAATGTTACTTCATGAATTTAAAATAAATATTTGCCAAATGACCTAACAGAGGGGGAAAAACCCTCTTTATGGAGCTGTTTCACAGCTAAATGGAAGAGGGGAAAAAAACCTTAAAACTATAATACATTTTGCTTCACCCATGTCTGGATTCCATCTGCTTCACTAACTCATGGATTGAAACTATTCCAACTTCGTTTTAACTACTTAACACTTCTCTGTAAAGGGGAAAATAGCTTTTTACAGGAACCAAAGTAAACTAATAGGAAAGATATTTCCAGCATGGTAGCAAATGTATTCTTGTGTTAGGCTCAAGAGAAAAATTCTATCAGTGTTATGGGGTTAAGCCATGAAATCGGAAACAAGAGATTTTGGAAACTGACATTCCAGGGTGCCATTTTTGTGAAGATAATCTTCAGGTAAATTTGCCTGATGATACATTTATTTACATATGTCGTTTCATTAGTTAATATCATCGCCATTTAGAATATCCAAACAAGGCATGACAATAAGGCGGAATGCTGCTGCTGATTTATTTTCACCTGGGCATGTTTTTATTATTGGTGTGACAACAAACAGGTAATGTTTGCCTTTAAGTGTAAAAGGAATGAATAACAAACCAACCTCGGTATTTGTTTTTCTTTTGTTTAGATTCACAAGGAAACCATAACGCGCAAGGGTAAGAGGACAAAAGTACCTGGCCCAAGGACAGTATCCCTAGAAGAAAATAATCCAAGCACCGATCGTGAAAACCAATCTGAAATAAGTGCACTCAATTAGCATGCTTCCTAAAGGCGTGTGATTAGAAACTAATAGGCTGTACCAACGAAGCAACTTTCCCAAGTGTGTGGAGGATGAGCCCGGCAGTCTCAGCCATGAGCGTATTTCTGAGTACACACTGTGATTCGGAACCCGCGACTGTTACGGTTAACAAAGGCCACAGGAAACGAAAAAAAAAAAAAAAAAAAGGAAAAGTAGAAGCAAAGTACCACACGCCCCTAACTCGGCTCCGGGGCCATTCTGCAACGCAAAAAAGCGAGAGCGGCCGCGCGCCGGGACAGAAGCGGGCCGCAGCCAGGCTGGGCGGGGCGGGGGCTCGCGGCCCAGCCCACGGCGCCGACCCCGGCCCGCGCGCCACGGTCCACCGCCACACCCCACACGGGCGGCCACGTGACCCGGCCCCGCACACCCCTGCGCGGTCCCCCAGGCGGCCCGGCTCTACCTGCACCTAGCGCCTGGTCTCGGACCGTCCGAGCCGGGCCCCGGACCTTTTGTTCCTTCCTCTTCCGACGGGCTCCGCGCTGCCGGAGGAGTGGGCGCGCGCAGGCGGAACTGCGCCGCGGGCCCCCGCCCCGCCCCCAGGCCCGCGCTCGCCGCGGCCGGCCGGGGAGGGCGCCTCCTGCTCCACTCGGCACAGCCCCACGCCCCGGCACTGTCTGCACCCCGCGCCGCCGCCCTCCGCCCCGGCCGCCGCGCACCTACCTACGGGCGGCTCGCTCAGCGCTCGCGAGCTGCAGGCTGGCGAGCTGCTCCTCCACCGCCGCGCGCGGTAGCCCCGCCTCCCTCCCCGAGCCGCGGGCCCCGCCGATTCGCCGGCGCAGCCCCGGGCTGGCACCCTGCCGCCCGCTGATTGGCGCCCGCGGCCGCCCGTTAGGCGTAAGGCACGCCGGCCGAGCGGGCGCGCACGGAAGACGGAGGGAGCACGGCAGGGACGGAAGGAGGCCGGGCGCCGCGGGCAGGGCCGGGGGCCGAGCGGGGCGCGGGCAGGCGCGGGGCACCGCCTCCCGCCTCCGGCCGGACCGGCGGCACGCGCAGCCAATCAGCGAACGGGGAGCCCGGGGTGTGAGCACCGCGTCGGGGGCCTGGAATCGGAAGGGAAACGTCGCTCGCTGATTGGTTCCGTCTTCCCCGTCGAGCGTGAGGCGAGGCGAGGCCGGGTGGGGTGGCACGCCCGCGGGTGCGCTTGAGTTCGTGTCCGGCGCGCTCCCACCGGGCTCGTGGTGAATCGCGGAAGGCCGCGCGGCGTGCCACGCCCGCAGACCCCCGCGCTGGCGACTCTGGGTGGAGCGCCGCGGCTAAGCCCTCGCCCACCTCCGTTGTGAGGCCGGAATGGACACGTGCTCGGTCCCTGGCCCGCCCCCAGCCGGGTCTGAGCCGCCGGGCTGGCAGAGCTCTGAAGAAGCCTGGATGCTGGTCGCTGAGGGGCGCGCCCTATGCAAATAAGTGGGCGGGGCCTCGCTCTGGGGGCGGGGGCGGGTGGCGAAAACCGCGGAGCTGGGGTTCTTGTCTGTGCGGTTGGTTTTAGGGCAGGGCAGCTCCTGGGTGTGTTTCTCCAACCCGAGCCGTGGGTTCTTCTGAAGTAGAAGTATTAGTGATACATATTTCGAATGCTCATTGTGATGTGTGAGCACCTATGAGTGTGCTCCTTGATTTGTTGGCTTCTCCCTAGCACATTTTTCCTTCACTGTGCCTCTGTTCCTAGACCAGTACTTTTCACCAAGTTCCCGAATTCAAGACTACTCGTCGGGGCGTGACCAGGTTGATTTTAACTCAACCAACCCCGTCAGATGAAAGACTGTTAGGATAATGAACCTAAATTTGAAATGTCTCTTTCAGGTTGCTAGTGGTAAAATACCAGAACACAGTTTCATTGGGTCTTGGTCATGCCCACCTATACGCCTACTTCATAGGATTCCATGCCCACCTATACACCTCTTCATAGGATTCCTGGGAGAGGCAAGTTAATTCAGCAAACCTCACTAGCACTACAGAGCAGTGCTTGAAGCAGTTAAGAGTGGAGCATGCTCTCTCCTCGGATGTGAGGGTATCCCAGAGCAGGGGCCTTTATGTGGACCTCGAGTTATTTGCTCTTCCCTCCAGACATACAGGTTTTTAAAATAGGCTTTCAAAGTCTCCACCACTGTTCTCACGGGAAAGCTGTGGCTCACCCCAGATGTAAGCCAGTCATAGTTTTGAATGCAGCTCTACTCCGAATCCAAGGCCTTTGACAGAGTGGTACTCACTTGTGATCATAATACCAACTTACATATTATAAATGAAAACTTAAATGTTACAGATTTCCATAGTTAAAAAGAAATCATGAATGTTAACATGAACAGGACTTTGAAATTAAAGGAAAGATAGAGATCATTAACTTCCCTTTGCTTATGAACAAGTATTTATGCTAACAAGAACTTAGCAGAAAGTCACCTTCAAAGGGTGGTTTCTTCTGTTAACAGTTTTAGAGGAAGGCCACATAATTCCCATGTTAATGGGCAGAGGATGCATGTCACAAGTAGAGCACTTGTCTGGCCCACCCTAGGCCCTGATTTTAACCCCAGCACCACCAAAATAAAAGTTAAGTTTGAGGGGCCTCAGCTAAGGAGCTTTCTGTCTCAGCCTCCAAAAGCCACCTGGGAATGTGGTTAAGGCAAATGATGCTCAAATTGGAAGAAGGAAAGCTGGTTCTGGCTTGCAACCCTTCTTTATATTGATAGAAATCAACAGCTTTAATACAGAATGCCCTGTTAAAGGTGGTCTTGAATCACACACACACAAAAAAAAGTTGTGTGATTCATATGTGGATTTTCACAGGAAGAGTTGGCTTGGGGAGGGGGAAAGCAAGGTTGGATAGATTCTAAAAAAGATGCTTCTTCAGTTAAACCATCTCTCCAAAGTGTCAGACTTAGGGATCTTAGCTCCTCCATTTACACAACCTTCCAAGACCTGGACTCCAGAGCAGTGGTTTCTCAACTTTCCTAATACCAGGACCCTTTAATATAGCTCGTGTTGTGGCAGCCCCCAACCATAAAATTATTTGCATTGCTACTCCATAACTATAATTTTGCTACTGTTATGAATTGCAACATAAATATATTTTTGGAGTTAGGGATGGTGAAGGGGTCATGACCCCACTGTGCTATAGGTTCTAACAGACTGAAGAAGGGAATAAGGGGCAGTCTGGCTACTAATGCAGTCTCCAGGGGCATTGAAATGGGAGCATGCCTGCTATCCCCTCGGTTACAAATGCATCTAAACCAAAGTGGGTCAAGATGAGCTGAAGGCACATGGAGCAAGGGTTTCCATGGCAACAATCGGCTTCCACTAGGGTACCTGAAGATCTATAAGTAGGTCCCTATTGTATAAGTTATATTGAATGGGTCTGGTTTCTTTATATGAATGGACAGCAAGTTTAACCCTTCATTACCTATGCTACTCCAAAATCAATTAAACCTAAATCAACTCAGAGTGCATTTAAAAGACATAAAAAAAAATGACAGCTATTTCTGGAAAAAGCCTGAGAGTCAATGAAAAAAAATTTTAATTTCATTTTCAATTTTTCTATAGTTTGATTTTTAAAAAAAATAATTTATGCTTTAGTTTTTCCAAAGACCCAGCTCATGTTCATCTCCTGTTTGTCAATCTATAAATCTCTTCTGGCCTACTCAGACAAAGTTACATTATTACCTGTGTACTTTCTTTGTTAATGCTGATTCCCACATGTACCATGACTTTACCCGGATTAATGTTTTGACCAATGGTTTGCTTGTACAGTAATGGGAAAAGTTTCTTCTCATATGTGAATATTGTCTGTACATCCAGACTGTAAACTCCTGAATTAAAACAGCTGCTTCCCAGTTTCCTCCTCACACCCTTACCAAGATGGTAATATGTGATACAAGGTCAAATACAGTGTTTCTGTAGCAGGAGCATGCCTGTGAGCCTTAGGGCTACATCCTCCTGAGGGTACATCACTCTTTGTAGTTTTCTATGTAACTGTTGGGCCCTTCTCAAGACTTATGTTCACTGCACGGTGAGACTAAGCAGTGAACATTGTCACATAGGAAAGGATCGTATTTGAAACAATATTGACTGAGATAGCCTGAGTAAAAGTTATGAAGAATAATTGTATGTGGTTGCTTTTATTAAAAAATATGAGGATGTTCAACACCAGCTAGATTTGCATATCAATACAAGGAATCTTCATGCTTTAAATGAATTTGTATTGGTGTTACACATACCTAAACACACCAGAGAGAGGTTAAATTCAACCAACAGGTGTTCATCATAAAAAGTATTGGTTGAATCTTCTCATTCTTTTGACAAACATCCTCTTTGAGGGGGAGGGGACAGAGGTAGAGTTTTTTAAAATTAGAGGATATAAGACATATTGACTTTTGTTGAAATGAGAAAGCTAGTGCCTACCTAGAGTCCTTACCTCTACAGGCTAGTAGTCTTGGTTCTAAAAGGTACTCTGCATACCACCAAAGGAGAAATGTAGACACCAGCCCAGCTACAAACCCTTTGAAGTATAATGCCTGCAAGGTATGCTAGTGCAATGGTGGCCCTTGTATCTCATGTTAAGTAAACCATATACCCAATGATGGGAACCTATACCCAATGCTGACCCTGGGTGACCAAGAATCTGAGACTAGATAACCTAGGAAAAAACAAATACTACTGTTCTGCTAAAGGATGTAGTAATAACATGATACCTAATGACATTCTGCTATACTCAGATCAGTGCCTTGCTCAGTCATCATCAGAGAAGCTTCCTCAAAGGTTCCTCCTGCAGCAGATGAGAACAAATAGAAAGCCACAGCCAGAAAATATGCAGAGAGAAAGATCTTGGAACACTTCAGCCCTAAACAAGATGTCACCATCAAATCCCTCCCCTTGGGCTCAACTCTGAGGAAGGGGAGGCAGAGAGAGTTTAGGAGCCAGAGGAGATGGACGGCACCAAGGAACCAAGAGCTTCTAAGTACAGGAGGATTGACATATATAGGAACTCACAGATGCCAAGGCAGCATGCGCAGGTCTGCACCAGATGTGCTCCCTCAGCTGACACATGGGCTCACAGATGCCAAGGCTGCGTGCGCAGGTCTGCACCAGATGTGCTTCTATATAGCTGGCACATGGGCTCACAGATGCCAAGGCTGCGTGCACAGGTCTGCACCAGATGTGCTTCTATATAGCTGGCACATGGGCTCACAGATGCCAAGGCTGCGTGCACAGGTCTGCACCAGATGTGCTTCTATATAGCTGGCACATGGGCTCACAGATGCCAAGGCTGTGTGCACGGGACTGCACAGATACAGTCCTAGAGCTAAAAGGAGAAGTGGTCATGTGCCCCACTTACAAATGAGATCGTTTTCTCCAAGGGAGTGTCACTAGGAAAACAACTCATAAGGGTAGGCTGTATAGCCAGCAGTGGATGGCCCGCAGAAAACAAACTCAATGGCAGCTTTGGAGGTCTCCTTGTCTCCTGTCATGTCAGGGATAGGGTTTTGGCTTTTTTAAAATCTTTTTTTCTTTTTAAATTTCATCTCTGTTCCTCCCTCTCCCTTCTCTCTCTTTTCCTTCCCTACCACTTACCTTCCCTCCCTCCTTCCCTTCCTACAGGTCCCTTATGTATATACTATGGCTTCTAGTTCTGTGGTTTTATGGGATTCCTAAGTGTGTGGACTTGTGTTTCCCTTTGTCTGTATCTGATTTGTGCCTTTCCTTGGGCTTTTCTCCCTATGTCCATTTGTTTTGTCATATTCCGATTGGCTTTTGTTTGATCTGTTTTATTATTAACCCTTAGAAGCCTGTTTGCTTTCTTCTAATGAGAGATAGAAAGGGGGTGGATCCAGAAGGGAGGGGATGTGGGGAGGAGCTGGGAGGAGCAGAGGGAGGGGAGACTATAATCTGGGTATATTTATGTGAGAAAAAAATCTATTTTCAATAAAAGGAAAAAAGTGAGATATAGAGGTGGGGTTTTTGATAATTCGAAATTATAAGACAAATCAACTTTACTTGAGAGAAAAATGGTTATGAGAAAACAAGCTGTAGTTCTTGTTCTTATTTACATATTTAAATCCACAAATGATTATTAGATTAATTGGTCATTAGCTAACTTATAATGGTTGTTGAAATGTTACTTGGAAAATTGCAGTAGAGTTTCACTACATTGAACGTTCCTGTCAAGGCATTTGAACATTATCAAATATCTACATATTTGGAAAAAGCTAAACAAAAGCCAGTCTCTAAATCCTGGGAGAACAATATACAAATTGTTTAAAGTTCTTTGTGAAGGAAAATAATATGCTAGTCAGATGTCAACAATAGGGCCTTATGCCTCAGTTATAATAGTCTGTGTGACCATATTGGCTGAGCTAGGCTGCTCTTAGGCAGGGTAAGTGTATGAAGGTATAATACTCTTGGGGAGTCAGTCATCTTGGTCTAATTGCTCTGATGAAGACAGTTGACTGTAGCTGACAATACATACATAATCAGTGTCCTGATGACCAAATAAATGAGTATTAATTGCCCTTATAGTAAACAGTCCTTAGCTATGACAAAAACACTTTGCTGGAGAATCCAATGATTGCATTAGCTGATGGAGGACCTAACCAATAATCTTTTTATCCTAACAACGTGTATCTTAAATCAGTTCCCTAGAAAACAGAACACAAGATAAGGTGTACATCCCGGTGCTTTGTTGAGGAGGTATGAGTCCAAGACATCAGAAATGAGACAAGAAGTCAAGGAAGACTGAAGAACAGTTCATTGTGGCACAGCTTTGTACTAACAAAGAACCAGAGCCAGCCTTGAAGAAAGTACAGCCTTCCTCTCCAAAGGGGGACAACAGCCTTCCTCTCCAAAGGGGGACAGTCCATCCATACAGGACGTGTCCAAGTAATTGGGACATCGAAGAAAGAAGAGACTTCTTACCCAGTTGGCCAAAGTTGATCCCATAGTGAGTTAGCTTTCCCTTAGGTCACAGCTGTGCTATCCAAGTTTTTCAAGAGCAGATTAGAAGCCCAGGTCCCATGCCCTAGCATCTAGAAGTAGCAGAAGGAAACGAGGTGCATAAAGCTGGTTGACCTCAGCAATTGAAGCATGAAAGACTTAACTAAGTCTTGTGTTGGCATATGGGATGGAGCAAAATATTATGTCCTAAAAGATCTGAGAATGTATCAAACTGATACTAACAGTCAGTCATTGGTGCTGCAGCAAAGGTAGGCCCGCTTCGCTTTCTCTGGGGCATCAGAGTCAGGCCCTACCACAACAAGCAATAACTAACTGTCAAGGAAATGCATAAATAACATCTGCACTCACTGTACATAGAACAGAATCCATAGAGTCCTATCTGTGACATGCCTCCTACATATCACAATAATAGCTCTGCGACCTTAGTGTCTCTCAGACCCAGCACCTCCTCTCTGGGCTCTCTGCTTCAGTTCCCATTGTCACCATGGAGTAGAAATACAGCTGTAACTCCTTAACTTCCTGACACTAATCTTACTTCAGTTCAATCTCACTCCTGCTGCCAGGGTTTCTAAAAGAGTAGTGTACTGTCCAAACATAAAGCTGATATTACTACCTTATTTTCCAGGACAAAACTACAACTCGTTATCATAATCTGGAAGATCTCTTATAGTGTGTAAGCAGCCCCATTAGACTGGCCAACCGTGGACTGCAGGGTGAGCTCTGCTTCACAGGAAGGGTTGGGAAGGTAAGGAGCTGACATTTAGGGGCTTCTGTTTTGTAATTGGGATCTGCTTCTCTCTAGTGTTTTTTTAGGAACCTGACAAAGAAATGAAACAGTCAAGTACTAGGGAACATACAAGTAAGAAATGTCTACTATGTCAGCTTTTCATCCGGGTAACAAAATGCCTCAGAAAGTCAGCCAAGGAGAAAAGATTTGTTTTTGTTACAGATGCCAGAGGTTTTAGTTCAGGTCAGTTGGCCCCATTCTGAATTTGTGGCAAGGCAGAACATCAAATGGGGGGACACTTGAAGCAAAGCTGTTCACAGCACAACAGGCAGAAAGCAAAGAAAAAGGGAGCAATGAGAGAGAAGGGGCAGGACAAGACCTCACCTTCATGAGTACACCTTCAAGGAGTACAGTGACCTCCTTCGCTTAGTGAGGCCCTAGTCTCTATCTTCTCAGTGGTCTCCATCTACACTTCAAACTACACCTGAAGTGTCCATCATCCAGACGTCCCATTATTTATGATCACATCGTTGTATTAATCCATTGGAATAAGAGCTGCCATGACCAATCTCTTCCCCCACAAAAGCCCCACCTCCAAATATGACTGCCACTGCACTGGGGACTGAGCCTTGCAACACATAAGCTTTGGGTCAGCATCTCAGATCCAATGCATAGCATTCAACTTGTTCTCAGATGCACTCAGCAAGTAAGCTGGACATCCTCTGGTGCCAGGTTGTCTTTGAGGCACAAAGGATATGATGAGAATATGTCATATTCACTGGCGTGACTGGGCTCACAAGGACAGAAAATCACAAGTGTTATCAAGGATGTGAGGAAATTAGAAACCTCATATACTGTTGTTGGGAATGTGAAATAGTGCAGTCACCATTGAAAGAAATCTGGCAATTGCCTGATGATTAAATGAAATTAATATGAAACCCAGAAGTTTTATTTCTAGGCATACACCCATGAAAACAGCAGTGTATGTTCACACAGGAATCTGTACAGTGTTTACAGTGGCAATATTCTGTTTTTTTAGATTTATTTATTTATTTATTATGTATACAGCATTATGCCTGCATGTATGCAGGCCAGAAGAAGGCACCAGATCTCATTACAGATGGTTGTAAGCCACCATATGGTTGCTAGGAATTGAACTCAGGATCTCTGGAAGAGCAGACAGTGCTCTTATCCTCTGAGCTATCTCTCCAGCCCATTTATTTAAAAAAAATATATATATATGTATACACATACACACACACACACATATATATATTTAATGTATGTAAGTACATTGTCACTCTTTTCAGACACACCAGAAGAGGACTTTGGATCCCATCACAGAGTTGTGCCTGCCTGCATGTCTTTGTGAGGGCATCAGATTGTCCTGGAACCGAAGTAACAGACAGTCATGAGCTGCCATGTGGATGCTTGGAATTGAACCTGGGTCCTCTGGAAGAGCAACCAGTGCCTTTAACCATTTAGCCATCTCTCCAGCCCCTTAACGATTTAATTTTATTAGTGAACAAATATATGAATGAATGTCCTTTGATCTCTGAGGCCACAGAATGTTATTCCTGCTTAGTTCTTCCCTAGCAAGGATCAAATAGTAAAGTTGGTGAGATATGTACAAAGAAAAAAATCAATATTTTATATATGACAGCTTTAATGAATTATTTCTTACAAAGAATAGGTACCAAAAAATAACTTGAAGTCTCAGCGCTGGTGTCTGTATTTAGCCTGCTACTCTGTATATGATGTTATATACCACATGGTATGGATACTGTAGCACTATATACTTTTAAAACAATGCTGCTTTTACCACATATATAATATATGTACTCTAGTACTATATAATATCTCTGTACTATGTGTATTTTTACCATATATGGGATTTTTGTGGTGCTGGGGATCAAACCAAGGACCTCTTGTACTCTGCCTAAGCACTCTACCATTGAGCTAACCTCCAGACCTTCCTTACCACTATATTGATTAAGAGTGCTAACCCAAGGACACTTCAACCAAGAAGGTCCTTAACTGCTTTTGCTTTGGAAATCTATCTTCTTCTTGAGCTCAGGAAAGAACCGTGGAAGTATGAAATGTAAAGTTCTATGGGGCTAGGGAGAAGGCTCAAATGGGTAAGAGTGCTTGCTGTGGATGCATGAAGATATGAGTTCAAATCCCAGAAGACATATAAAGCTGAGTGTGGCCACATGTGCCCAAAACCCTAACACTGGGAGACTGAGACCCGCGTTCCTGAAGCTTGCTGGCCAGGTAGCCTAAACAAAGTGGTAGGTTTCAGGTTGGGTGAGAGATGCTGTTTCAAAGGAATAGGGGAGAGGGAGCAAGGGAAAGAGGAAGAGAGAGAGAGGGAGAGGGAGAGAAAGCAGAGATAGATGCCGAGTGAGTGTGTATGGGTACATGCACCCACATTTACAAAAGCATTCCATGTGATAAGCAATGTGCCATGTAATGAGTACCGAAGAATACAAAGCAGAGTAAGGTACTGTGCCCTTGATGACCTTCCAGCTCAACTGGTAATATAGAAAATGTCAGGGAGGAAGGCTGAAAGAGGAAGATGGTCACTCTCTGTCACCTGCTGTTCTTGTTCAAGATTCATTCCTATATGCACTTGTGTTGGAGATTGGTTCTAATGCTTTGATTCAGTTGGGAATCTGTGTGTCCAGACACTGAAGGTCCTTGTCCCCAATTGGTTTTTGAGCGATCAATAAAGATGCCAATGGCCAATGGCTGGGCACTTAGAAGATGCAGAGGAACAAGAATTTCTCCATGACTCAGGGAAGAAGGCTGGAATACAATAGCCAGCAGGAGATAAAGACAATCAGCCCTGTGAGATTTCAGGTGAGTAGCTACTGGCCACTTCCCGGATTGGGCCTGGGTTAGCAGGAGAAGGCTTAGAAGTATTCAGCCATTGGGGTAAGCAGAGCATTTAAAAATAAGCTAATGTGTGTGTCTTTCATCTAAAGATAGTTCCTGGGCAGTTAGACTCATGGGATCTGCCTCTGTTGGGAGCCAAAACAATGTAGCCAAAACTCAGTGCTACACATTTGCCAAAAGTTCTTTTTAAAATTGCTACATATTATGGTATTGTATGAACATGTTACAATTTGTTTATTTGCCCAATCATCAATGTGTAAATTGTTTCCGTTTTTTCTTCAAATAAAACAGATAGGAACATTTCCAAGGACAAAGATCCCTCACAAAAGTGATCATATTGGTCCTCCATATCCCAGCTCACCTTGGAATTTCCAATACCAATGCATGTTAGTATCTTGTGTCAATCTGCAGTTTTCAACCTGAGAGTTTCCTGTTGATCTGTAGCCATGACATGTATACATACATTTACATGGATTATATGTTTTCGCTCTCAGATAAACTTGGAATAGAGCATTGATGGGCCTGAGACACTTAAAGCTCATTTGTCTTGTTTAATTTTCTAAAAATCCCACAGAGAAGCTATTTTTCTCTTGAACCACAGAAGTCCCCAGAGAGGGCAAGCAAGTTGGAGATGTTGCCTATTGGCCAGCACATCTATACATAGTCTTCCAATGTTATTTTGTACAAGAGAATGGAGATAGGAGAATGAGGCAGTCCAGTAAAGGGAAATAATGTGATAAATAAGATTAGTTTGTTCGGTGTGTGTGTGTGTGTGTGTGTGTGTGTGTGTGTGTGTGTATTCATCCCTGCATGTGTGTACCCACATGTGGGCATGCACTAGAGGGTACAAGCAGAGTTCGGGGACAACACTGTGGAGTTGGTTCTCTCATTCCACCTTTATGTGCTCCCCAGAGGCTGAACTCTAGTCCATTTTCATGGCAGGTGCTTTTACTCACAGACCCGTCTCATCTTCCCTGAGGGAAGATTTAACAATAATATGGAACATACAAGATGTCGTAGGAGAAGAAGTGTGCATTGCAGAGATGTTGTCCTGAAGTGAAGGAGTGTGAACCAATGCTGATGGTCCAGTATCATGTGTGTTCTCAACATCTTGTACACAGAGAACATACACAGGTGGCCTTATCAACGAATATACAGTGTATCCATGGCATTAAATGTTTATGACAGAAAAATCTAAAAACTGTAAGGGTCATTTCTGTCATCTGCAACAACAATAGAATGACTAATAAGGAAATCTGCCTCTCACCTTGTGGTCCCAGGAATCTAACACAAGGTTCAGACATGAGGCTCTCTCAGATGCAAAAGAGGATGGAGTTCTGAGAGAGTTAAGGAACATCTCCTTAAGATGAGTACCCGAGTTTCCCTGAACTCTGCCCTTTGCCAGCTGGTGGGCACTGTGTCTGAGGGCTTCCTCAGGAGGACCTCCAGCTCTTGCCTGGCTCACCGAGGTTGTAGCAAAGATGCTGAAGGCATCAGCCATGAAAAGAAGTTGAAGTTCAGAGCTGTAAGGACTTGAGGCAGAGACTGCATGGGACATTAGGTGTTCAGATACATTGCTGAGAAACGTGGATTCTCCCTTCTTGAAGCATTTATTTATTGGCTCTTTGAAAGGAGCAAGTAACAAAAATGAGAAGGAGGTTTGCAAGTTTAACAAGAGATGAGGGAACATGAAATTGATTTAACTACAAAAACTTAGCTAAGATTCAGTAGATAGTGGTGGATATTTCGATGTGAGACCAGTCAGGTCTGGGTCTCCCTCCAGCCACAGTACCTCAGCCCAGGCAGAGACCATGCTCAACAGGACTGGGTCTTTACTAGGACAAAGGTGCCACCACAAAAGTGATCATACCAGCCATCCATAGCCCAGCTCGCCTTTTAGATTTCCAATACCAATACATGTTAGTTTCTTGTATCAACCTGCAGTTTTCAACCCCATCTGCATCCAGTGGAGGCTGGAAGCACAAGGAGCTGAGTGCCTGAGAGTAGCCTTCAGCCATGATGGTGGAACACTCTATGTGCATACATCTTGGTGTTCCCTTCCTTCCCTGTCTGGATGCCTATGCCTCCTGGGATTCTCTCTCTCTCTCTCTCTCTCTCTCTCTCTCTCTCTCTCTCTCTCTGTCTGTCTCTCTGTGTCTCTGTCTCTCTCTCTCTTTCTCTCTCTCACACACACACACACAGACACACACACACACACACACACGGGAATAATTACACTCAAACCTTGTGTCAAGGTCAACTGTGGGGCAATCAAGCCAGGACAGTGATGGACCACAGCTTCTATCCAAGCCAAGGAGAGCCTGAGGCTCCTGCCGCGCTAATGAAGAGCAGCAGAATCTGTGGATCGGAGCGCATAGAAAAGTCCAAGAACGTGTAGTTAGGGTCCTGGGAATAGTGACTGGGCTACTATTGTTGAAGTATTGTGAAGTGACCATAGGGCTTAGTAACAGTGGGTAGGATCAGTGCAGGTGAGGACCAAGGAACAGAGCCAGGGGACAAACCTGCCATTAGAAGGATTGTTATAACCTGATCCACTGAAGGAGGCCTTTTTTCCCCTCTTTAGCCATCTGTGTTGTCCCACAGAGGGAAAGCAAGTACAGAACACAAAGTTCGAGGTGAAGATGAGAAAGGAAGAGGACCCTGGAGGCGTGAAACCTCATACAGTCGGGGGTCTCGACAGCCAGATTTCTACATTCTCTACAACTGTTCAATTTGGTTTTTGTTCTGTTCTAGGGTTTTTTTTTTTTGTTTGTTTGTTTGTTTGTTTAGAGCAAGAAATTTGTTAATCCAACCCCCTCCTCCAGCTGGTTTGAATTGCATTCCTGTTGTCTATAACAATAAAATGACTAATAAGGAAATCCACCTCTCACCCTGTTATCCCAGGAATCTAACACAAGGTTCAGACATGAGGCTCTCTCAGATGCAAAAGAGGATGGAGTTCTGAGAGAGTTAAGGAACATCTCCTTAAGATGAGTACCCGAGTTTCCCTGAACTCTGCCCTTTGCCAGCTGGTGGGCACTGTGTCTGAGGGCTTCCTCAAGGGGACCTCTGACTGTCGCCTGTCACTGAGGTTAAAGGTGCTGAAGCCATCTTCTACTTGATCTCCCTTTGTCACCTGCTGAGACACTGTGTGTGCTCAGAGAACTGTACTATAGAATTTCCTGCCCCAAAAGCTTACTTCTTGGCTTAGTGGTTAAGAGCATGTGCTACTTTTGCAGAAGATTTGAGTTTGGGTCCCAGCACTCACATTGGGTGACTCAGAACAGCCTGGAATTCCAGTTCCTGGCATCCAGCACTTTCTTTGGGTCTTCACTGGCCCACATAGTGCACGCAATGAAAAATGAAATCTTTTGGGGGGAAAGGGGTTTACTTACCTTAAAGAAGTGAGAAGAATTTTCTTTGTGAGAAGAAAGAACTAAGTAGCCAATCATTTATTCATTCTGGTTGCCTAGAAGCTCATAGTCAAACAGAGGCCATACCTTAGTTTGTTTTATCATCAACTTGACACAACTTAGCCCTTGAGAAGAGGAAACTTCAACTGAAGAATTGCCTTGATCAGACTGAGCAGTTCTCAATCTGTGAGTTACAACCCCCCTGGGGGTCGCCTATCAGATATGCTGCAAGACAGATATTTACATTATGATTCATAACAGTAGCAAAATTACATTTATGAAGTAGCAGCAAAGTAATTTTATGGTTAGAGGTCACCCGCATTAGGAAGGTTGAGAAAACACTGAATGGGGCTTTGTGTTGGCTAATGATTAAGGTAGGAAGGTCTAGCCCACTTTGGGCGGCATCATCCCTATGCAGATGGTTTAGGACTGAATAAGAAAGCTAACTGAGCATAAGGAAGAAAGTCGGTGAATAAGGAGAGTTCCTCCATGGCTTCTGCTTCAATTCCTGACTCCAGGTCACTGCTTAGAGTTCCTGTCCTGAATTTCTTTAATGTTGGGGGTATGACCTGAAAGTCAAAAGCTGAAATAAAGCCTTTCCTCCCTGTATTGCTTTTGGTCTTGGTTTTTTATCACAGCAAAAGAAAAGGAAAAAAGCACAGACCAACATATGGAACCTTGTACCCTGCACACAGGAATATGGAACATTATATTTTTTAGATTCTAATATTTATATTTTACCATTTAATACCTTACTTATATTTTACTGTTTTATTATATGTCTCTGGAACATCATCCTCCACTGTAAAAATATGGAATTAAAAATTTTGCTTTGTCTGAGGCTTGGTAAGACAGAGGGTGCGGTCAATGGAGGTGAGGGGTCAGGGCCTGAGACACCAAGGTCAAGGGTAAACCTAGCACTGGAAGAGGGATCAGTATTTCCCAAAGGTTAGCCAAAGAGAAAGGCCCTCTTCATCCTTTGACCAATAGATGCAGAGTGAAGTGATCCAGAGGCTAGTGGATCAATGGATGAAGAATGGCCTTTTCTCTTTGGCTGCAGCTTGAGGTCCTTTACAGCCATCTCTCTGTGTTGTCCCACAGAGAGAACCCAGTTAGGGAACACAAAGTTGGAGGTGGAGTGAGAAGGGAAGAGAATCCTGAAGGGAAGCCTCCTCCATGGGAGATAGTAAGTTCTGAAGCACTGCCTTTATCTTAAAGCACAGCTGTAGTGGACGATGACGAAATGAAACCCACCTAGCTTCAAAATCAAATGCTCCCTGACCCAGAAACAGAACATAAAACTCAAGTAGTGAATAGGGCAATAGCTGTGGCTGCCTGGGTTCCTGGATTCCAGGCAGCACCCATAGTGATTTCAGCTCCTGCAGGGTATGTGGACGGGGGGGGGGGGGGGGGGGGGGGGGGGGGGGGGGGGGGGGGGGGGGGGGGGGGCGGGGGGGGGGGGGGGGGGGGGGGGGGGGGGGAAGCGGGGGGGCGGGGCAAATGCCCCCACGTTGGGTGATGTGTTAAGGTAAGAATACTTTACCTAATCGTGAAAGGATGCTTAAGAAGAAATTGTTGGATTAGGTGTAAGATTACTGATTTGATACAAGCAGGAGGGAAACTGAGAAAGATAAGGCCGGGAACACAGCCAATAAACAAGAACTACAGGGCCCCATTGGCCCTCCCCCTGCATCTGAAGCACTGGAAGCAATCTTAGACCGCAGCCGGAGCACTGATTCCATAGGAGCTAGCTGCTGGGTACAGGTGGAAAGAAACTCACAAACCTGATAAACCAAAAGGCTTAATAAACAAACATCCCTCAAAACGAGTTTATGAACTGAAATGACCGTAAGACATTGGAAGAAAGGAACCCTGACCCAAAGAAGGGAAACCGTCAAGATCAGCAACTGAAATACAAACCTGCTTCATTAGGAAGGCATTGCAGAGCCAGGCTGAGAAAGAGCGCATATCAGAGCAGGAAGATCCTTTCCGCAGTGCATGATGGGCCCTCTGCTGTACTCTGCATCTATATGAGCACTCTACCCCCACCCCCACCCCCAGGTCTTCCATTTACTCTGTACTTTGAAACAGGGTCTCACTAAGTGGTCCAAGTTCACCTTGAAGTTATGAGCTTCCAGTCCTCCCAAGTAAGGCCTAATGCTACAGGGTCCTGCTTAAAATCTATTTTAAAAGACACATTTCAAATCAAATTCTGTATAGTCAGAAATAAGAACCATATGCATGACATTTCTTAAAAATATGGCTATAAAAATGTAAAAGTTGATAACAAATATTTAGTAGGTCATAAGCAGTCACTGTTGAGTGAGCTGGGTTATACCATTACTGTCCTTCAGAATACAGTACGAAATGCATTGAAAGATATAAAGAATAATGAAGAAATGTGAAGATCATGAATATGTGAGATTAAGTGAGACCACATATCTCATAAGAATTCCAGAAGAAAATATCAAGTAAATAATAGTCATTAATTGAATTGGTAACTGAAAATTTCCACAACTAAACATGCTACAAGAAGGGCATTGCAAATGCTAAATAGGAAAAAAAAAACAGATGAAATCCACACTCACTTTTCAGTAAAAGAATTGCTGGAGAAGAGACACATCACTTAAAATGAGCAGCAACTAAAGCCAAAAAGAAACTGAGTCACAAGGACTGGCACATTTATGATCACTGTAAGAAACATTTACCTGCCTATTATTTGTTTGCTTGTTTATTCAAAACAGCCTTTCTCTGTACAGCCCTGGCATCCTAAACTCTGAGATCTATCGTTGCCTCCCAAGTACTGGGATTAGAGATGTCTGCCACCATCGCCTGGTTTAACTGCATCTTTTAGAAACTGCTGTGTAAAGCAACCAAAAAATCAGAATGGATATAGAAAATCTGAATTTTTTATATCCATCATACCCAAGGAATGTGGACATTAACAGGATCATAGGGGACACTGGAGCAAAAATCCAAATGCTTTGAGTGTTGAGGTAATTCGATAGCAAAGTCCAAACCTACCAAATTCTGAATTTCAGAACAGGAGCCTAGAGGTGCCCATCATAAGGCAAGACTCACTAGAGAAAGGGCTGTTCAAAATAAAAATCCCTGGCTGGACTGAGTCACATTAAGCTCATTGAGTTAGCTTTACCACACTTCAGGAGTTCCTGCAGGGTCTCCTATTGAGGAGTCAGATGATGTCCAGAAGGGACTTAACTGAGAACATGGCGTGTAACACTGTTTTGTGCAAAGCATGATAGATGTAGAAGTTATAAAGTCAGTGGTGTAGGGCCTGCCTTCAAAGTGTCAAGATGATGGCTCCTGTTACCACTAGTTTGCCAGGAATTGCTTCATTCCATAGCCACGTAAGCACCTGCTTTTGTAATCACATGCTTCGGAATCAGAATTACGCAGACTTCAACTTGAACTATGTTATCTTCTTTTTTCTTTGCTTTATTAAACTAGGGTAATGGGCCTTTATCAAGGGAGGGTGCTGAGAGAAATAACTGGGATAACACGTTAAACATGGTGTGGTACACACGTGAGAATATTCAGGATATCATATGTTGCTTAGCACCTATTAAGTGGTGATCGTTGCTAGAAGTAACATGAATAAGAATAAAATAAATAGTATAAGGCAGGCGTGGGCCACACCTTCAATCCTAGTTCTCAGGAGGGAGAGGCGGGCAAAGTTCTAAAACTCCAAGGCCAGTCTGGTCTGTTCCAGGCCAACCGAGGCTTCATCGTGAGATCCTGCCTAAAGTCAAATACAAACACATAAAAATTTATTTCCGGCCAAATAATCTGATCAGAAAATGTATTCTTGTATACCCAAATCCATAGTGATGCAGTGACGCAGTAACTCTGCTTGAGTAGTAGAAAAGGATTAGTCTCCCCTTAGGGTCATGTCTTTCATATGGTCTGGGATTGTTTAATTCAATAACTCCTGGTTTAATCCTACCACAACAATGGCCACATCACCATTCTATTCTCTGACAATAGAGGGCTGGCGGAGTCCCAAAGTCTATAGCTAGGAGTCCCGTTCAGAGTGAACAACCAATAGGAAGCACCCATCCTTTTCTGATGGTGAAAGTCATGTTATTGAACAAAGTCTAAGGTCAGCCTCTGATACAGTTTGTTGTAGTTCCTACATTACAAATTCATTCATTCATTTTACTCTCTGGATTCCAAAATGCCTTTGTGGGCTCTATATGTTTGCTATTTTGACTGTCTGTTTGATTTCAGCAGAGTGGACGAAAACAGTATGCAACCTAAGGTATCCATCTAGTTAGCAGTACGGTTGTGACTTGCCTGTCCAAATTCATTAAACTAGGTCTCTTCTCAGTAGAAATAGCATGGGTC
The DNA here is from genome assembly GCA_036184795.1 of Tokudaia tokunoshimensis. Lineage (NCBI taxonomy): Eukaryota > Metazoa > Chordata > Mammalia > Rodentia > Muridae > Tokudaia > Tokudaia tokunoshimensis. Next base: position 72,891,826 of record BTHU01000017.1, read on the forward strand.
AAAGTATCTTGCATGAATGGACACATGTCCAGAAATGGAGGTCAATTAACCTCACACTCAGGCTAATTACTTAATGAACCAGTGTAGCCTTGTACCTGTTTGCTAAAAAGTACAGTGATGTTCAAATTTACCTCTGCTCTGAGAATGTACAAAACCTGTGTTATCAGGGCTGGAGAGATGGCTCAGCGGTTAAGAGCACCGACTCGACTGCTCTTCCAGAGGTCCTGAGTTCAAGTCCCACAAACCACATCACATGGTGGCTCACAACCATCTGTAATGGGATCTGATGCCCTCTTTTGGTGTGTCTGAAGACAGCTAGATTTTATATATATATATAGTACATTCTCATATATTATTATATATATAATAATATATATTATATATTATTACATTCTCAATATATATATATGTATATATATATATATATATATATATATATATAAAACAAAAAGCAAAACCCTGAGTCGTTACTCTATCAGAGTTTCAGTTTACCAAAAAGAGGATCAAAACCAAGAAATTCTTCTGAAGTAAAAAGAAAACGAACATCCGACTCCCTAAGCAGGGAGTGAAACGTTCAGGTAGCAATTTGCCCGCTCAGCATGTTTGTTTTCTGGTCCTGGCTCCTTTCTAACATGTAGGGATTCTGAAGAGATGCTAATAGTCTTAAATAGCCTTCTCTTATAGGTGTTTGATCTAGGGGTGGGATCCTTGCCCAACCTGTGCAAATCTAAATGTCCCAGTCCACCCAATGATACTTTTGTGTAACTTAGAAAATGGACCCTTCCTCATTATGCCAATCCATGGGGCGATTGTTGACTGCGTAGTTTGTAGTACCAGAGGTATCCTGAAGTTTGAGCAGTCAGTGAAACAGCAGGACTTTTAAAGTGTAGATTAGAACCAACGGAACAAATAGAATTGAGTACAATTCACTTTAGGATAGATACCCACTCTAACACTGGAACGGACAGGTCTGCATTGAGACACATGTAAGATAGGATGTGGAAGAAGCAACAATGACCAAGAGAGAACAATACTGTCATATTTGGAGCCAAAGCTCTGACCATCCTGGAGAGCCAACAGTATCTCTGACTGTCCCACTATAGGAATGTTCAAATCCGTTTTTTGTCCACAAGCTGAAATATCCCTGGTTTTTGTTTATGCAAAATCACATAGCATTTTTTTTTTGTTATTCGTAGCTAATGCAGCTGTGAATTTAATTTCACTAATTTCTGCATCCCTCAATTTTACAAGCAAACAGAGGAGAGCACATTAGCTTTAATCTCAACTTGATCAAGTATGGTTTTTGCACAAAGGGAAGCAGTTCTGTTCCTCTCCGTTCCAACGCAGTAAGTCACTTCTTATTCTCTGTCCGTGCCTAAAACGAAAATTACACGTTGGCTGCCCACTTTAATTGTTTGTAATCACTGAGATTTGCAGTCCCATCCTGTGGTGTGTTCTGAGACCTCTTCCTATGGGGCACCATTGAGTGTGTATTGTTGTCAGTAGCTGTGGCAATTGGGAAATTGGAGGATGTATAAAATCCAGAGGGATAGCCATTTTGGTATTTCTTTCCTTTAGTTGGTGTTGTTAGAAGTGTGTGGGGCTTAAGGAAAAAAAAATCAACAGAACCATGGGCTCTGCTCCTGACGTACAGCATCCTGTCTGTTCCAAGTACCATTCACTATCCTCACTGACGACTACAACTCTCGGAGCATGAGGATTCAATGCTCATCTTGCTGGAGGCCGTAGGGAAGAGTCCATCTTGTCTATGCTCACAGACTAGTGTCTTTCCAAAGTTATCTTCTTCCCAAATACTCAAGACTTTTTTTTATCCTTCTCTTCATAGTTCTAGTCATGAACGCGGAGCAGAAAAGTGGAACCTCCTTCACACACGCGCACATTTGTTTGTGTGTGTGTGTGTGTGCGCGCGTGCGCTCGAGCGTGTGCATGCACCCTGTCCCTGCTGCCAAACTGTTAGAAGACTAACTTCAGTGAACATATACAACAGAGACCCGGCTTATCCCCACCCCCATCTTCAGCATATTTCCAAGTGTATTTCCCCTTTGGAAGCAGGAAGCAGCCATTTGAATCGCATTACCTGGGAAAAGGGGTGTAATCAAGCTGCAGGATGTAATTTGGGGTCCAAGAGAGAGCTATTAACTTGTAAGACTGGTTTCCTACGTGGCCCAAAAGCTGCCTCCAAAAGCAGTCTCCAAAGAAATTTAGCAGAGAACTTTCCAGCAATGGAAGCATCCTTAGGCTCATTGCAAGTCGTCCAAAGCCGTTGCTCAGAAGGGAAACCACTCTTTAGACCTGAGAGGTTAGTGTCCTTGCCAGTTGGGAAAAAGCACAAAGCAGCCCAGTCTCCTTGCATGTGGTGATGGACTTGTTCCTCCACAGTCATCAAGGATTCTGGGAAAGTAGGACTGACCAAGTTTGACTTCTCCTGTCCTTAACATTCTAAAACAAATCCCCAGTATATGAAAGAGGGGAAAATAAACCAAGAAGCTGTGGCAATATCAAAATGTGATGGAAAAGAGTACAAACATATGAAATAGCTTCAGAGTTTATCTTCAAAGTATGAAGAAAACAAGATTGTAAGAATGGGCTACCTACATAAAACACAGCCTAAGAATAAAAACGTGTACAGAAGAAGGGTACATTGAGTCTGAGTGTGGCGGTGCATGCCTTTAGTCCCAGCACCTGGGAGGCAGAAACAGGAGGATCTCTGTATGTTTGAGACCAGCTTGGTTTACAGACTGAGTTCCAGGACAGCCAGGACTGTTCACAGAGAAACCCTGTCTTGAAAAATTAAACAATCGAGAAACACACACACAAACAAAAAAGGTATGTCGCTGTCAAGAGTAGATAGCCTTCCTACACACAGAGCAACTACAAATCAGCAAGAAAATGTGATGTATAAGCATGAGGCATGGCTTAGAACTGTTTATTCTTACTAATTGCTCCCCTAGAAATACACAGAAGATGTACTATAACTAGGCTAATACTGAGTTTTTCTTCTCTGTGTTGGCTTTACCTTTATGCGACTATGAAATTAGAGAGGAGTTGATGGTATAGGGGGAGGCGACAGACAGGACAGATAAGACATCTTACTGTAACCAAAAGAAAGAGACCATAATTTGCTTTTGATATCCACAATAGGGTTTTATAGCATGGGAAAAGCCTGGAGAGACAGATTTAATCAGGAGAAGGAAGACAGCTCAGTTCCCGAAGCACTGTGTTAGCGCCTGGTCCAGGATGGCTCAGAGCCTGTGGTCCCTGACTCTGTGGAAGTACCTCTGCCTATGGTAGTGGAACTGTGAGGACCACCAACCCAAGATGGAGATGTTGGGGCAGTGGCGGAGAACTCAGAGTAGACCTACTGTGTTCCCATGGGAAACAATTGAGTAGGGCAAGAGAGGCAGGTGCCAGCCAGAACCCCCACTTTTCTCCCGTCATATGCCAGGAAAGACTTTCAGCATTCAGAGAAGTTTGTGGGAAGCTCAGTGGGACCAGAGATCACTTTCCAGGATACGCAGTAGGAGAAACTCTACTTTGGGGGTACTTTGTGCCCAGGGGAAGCTGAGGCAGGTTTGGCAGGAGCTGGGGTTGCAAACATCACGTGCTTCTGGTTCCCTGTGTCCTCCCTGCACCTAGTAAAAACTTCACTTAAGCCAAGAGTCCAGTAGGAAATATAGTGTGCTGAGGTCAGGAGCCCAGAACAAGCAAGTGATGCTAACCTGGCAAGCTCAGAAAACTCGGCAATGATCACCAGCACAGTCAGTCTGAAAAGGAGCCAACAGTGTGTGTGTGTGTGTGTGTGTGTGTGTGTGTGTGTGTGTGTGTGTGTGTGTGCATACACACAGACATGCATGCTTGCTGCTGAGCCAGTAATTAGCATTTATAGGAAGGAGAGAGGGATACTGTCTACAAGGAAGTACCAGGGCTCTCCCCTATCCAGTCTGAAAGGGCTCCTGAGGAAATGTTGATGGAATATCCATATTTAATCAGCTCAGTACTAAGCCCCCATGATACCTCATTTTCTTAATATAGCAAAGTGCAGCTTGAATAGTTTCAAACCTTACTGACAGCCTCCCCTCTCCTCCCTTCTTCCCCCATTTGCCAATCCCCTGCCTCAGAGTCCCAGTGCTCAGATTAACCTAGCTCTTCTTTCCTTTTCTCTTTTGTATTTTACTTTTTTTTTTTTGAGACAGGGTCACATTCATAGCTTGCCTTCAAACTTGTGATCCCCTGTCTCCGCTTTCAAAGTGTTGGTATTACAAGTGTGTACCACCACACCTGGCATCTCATAGATCTTTTTTTTGCTATTATACTGTCTTGTGTTTTCATAAAAAGTATATAAAATTACCTGTGAATAAAAGCACGCATTGCCTTTGCAATAAAAGACACAATAAATAGTTTTATTAGACAAGATCAGAAGGATTAGCATCGTGGTTAAACTTATTTTCTGTAAAATGAAGTGTACCATAAAAATTCCAGACATGCATATTTCATCATTTTGAAACACAAAAACCAGTCATCTCCTGCACGGATTTCAATGATCTGTGCGTGGAAGTTCAACACACCCATGCCTAATTAAGCATGTGCTGACTGGGATTACCGCCGCTGATTTATGGCCCTGAGTGGCTCTCCCCTGTCCCTGGTACCATCTGTGCACGTGCGATGAGTGGATCCTGCTGAGTCACTGGAACCTAGTGAAGAAGCTGGTGGATCAGGTGATTCTCTCGAGGCTCCGCCCACCTCTGCTCTGGGTTCCTGGACACTCTCTGGATCCCCTGCCAACCTTCAGTGGGTTTATTGCTCCATAGTGGTTGGTGCATGCACGAACACTCTGGTCAGGCAGAAAGAAAACAGTGAATGTGTGAGCGAGTTGCTTCTCTGTGAGGCTCGGCGAGGGGAGAAACGCAGGTTCTTGCCTAAGGTCATAGCTAGCTGATAGCACAATGAGGAAGAAACCCGGTATCAGAACTGCTCACTCGCAGTTCTAGAACATTCGAGGCAAACCCAACCCTATATAATAGAACAGCACTGGTTACCCATCAATAGTCATTATGACCCCGCTTTCATCTTTATAATCCATTTGCTAATCTAATCTCCCTTGGGATTCACCGCAAACATTTCTAAACTGGGGCAGGGTTGAGTTATGCTTAAATGCAAGCTTTCTTCTCTAGGAGACTCCCAGAGGCTTTTTAGGGCCTCCATGTGCCTGCCCTTAACTGGGGTTTTTCAATAAGGTAGGTAGGTTTATCATCACCATCACCTCCACTATCACCATCATCATCATCTTGCTAGGTAATGCAAACATATTACATGAAAGTTTTGTGTGTGTGTGCGAGCACGGCAACAATTAAAGAAAAAGAGGCCATGAATTTGAAAGAGAGGAAGGCAAGGGTAATCCTACAAAACAACTAATTCTCACACACTCAATCGCTCAGTTTCCATTCCCAGACAAAAGTAGTCTTTTGATAACCTTCCAGGGTTATTTCATGAATACACAAATACATATAATTATATGAATATATGTCATGCTACTTATACTGTTGTTCCTGTTTAAATGCCTTCTTGACGTCCATTTGTATGTCATGAGGATACGAAGTGTCTTAGTCTATTCTGTGCATCTGTCATGACATGGCAGATGGAGTAATTGATAAACCATAGAGATGTATCGGCTCCTGATTCTGGGAAGTCCAAGAGCATGGTACCAGCATTCGTTTGGCTTCTGGTAAGGGCCTTCTGGCTGCACCAAACCATGGCCCAAGGTTTCCCATGGCTGAAAGAGACTGAAAAGTGAAATCTGTGACCTCAAGCTCTGTATAATGGCGCTAGCCCTTCCTTGAGGGCTCCACCCTCATAACCTAAGCCCCTCCCATTAAGCCCCACCTCCACCTAACCCCTCCCATTAAGCCCCACCTCCACCTAACCCCTCCCACTAAGCCCCACCTCCACCTAACCCCTCCCATTAAGCCCCACCTCCACCTAATCCCTCCCATTAAGCCCCACCTCCACCTAACCCCTCCCATTAAGCCCCACCTCCCAGGGCATTTGGTTTGTGGATGTTTTATAGCATATGCTTTAGGTGGGGAGGAGACATGTTCAAACCATAGCAATAATATTCCATAACATTCTGATAACAAAGCAGAATCCTGTCACCCTCCAAGGCATGTTCCCTTCCTTTGCCACATCCTAGTCTTTTCCAGAACAACCAATGGTTCCGTACAGCCTGTAAAGTGAAGACCTATGCGTCAAACTTCAGAAGACCAAAGAGCAATTGCAAATTAACAACTCAGAAGTAACAAAAATAAATAACACGGAGGCTTGGATGTCACCTTGAAGTGAGACATGACTGAAGCTGGGGAATCCTGCAGTCTGTGGCTTAACCAACAGCATTGTGCTAGTGCTAACTGTCTGGGCTCTTCTTCTTCTTCTTCTTCTTCTTCTTCTTCTTCTTCTTCTTCTTCTTCCTCTTCCTCTTCCTCTTCCTCTTCCTTCTTCCGTCTCCTCCTCCCCTCCTTCTTCATCTTTCAGCAGAGTTGGCCACCCATACAGGAGTCAGCTCACCCTCTACAGCAGGTACCAGCTCCTCCATTGCTTCACAGTTCAGAGCCTTTCCCTACTGCATTTCCGATGCAGCCCAAAGCCCTGTTTGAGCTCCTAGGTTGAGTCTCCCTCCCACTTTCTGTTTTGTGACCCTCACGGTCTCACTAGGATGGACAGCTGCGGCCACACTCAGCCTCGTTTCTCAAACATGCCTTCCTGCTGCAGGATTTTGGCTTTTATTGCTTCCTTTAAATGGAACACCCTCTCCTGACTCTTCTCATCTTCGAAGGCTTGATTTAAGTACTGCATCCCCAGGGAACCCTCTCCTGAAACTACCTGAACTGATCGTCAACCCCACCCACCGCCTCCTGTCATTCCTAGAAACGCCTTCACGGTGATGTCATCTACAACCACACAATTCACCTACCAGCAATGTGTGAGATCAGTGGTGGTCAGCAAATCCACAGAGTGCTGAGGAGTCGCCATGATCAATGTTAGAAATGTTCATCCTCTCTGTTAGCGGTCAATCCCATGCCTCTGTAAGCCCTTGGACCTAGATAGTTAATCACCAATCAACATTCTATCTCTATATATTTGACTGTTCTACTTTATATAAATTGAATCACACAATAGAGAATCATTACAGGCAAGCTTCCTGCACTTAGTGGGCCCTCAGGATGTGTCCACGTTGTAGTTTGCATCATTACTTCATTCCTTTTGATGGCTAAGTAATATTCCATCATATGGGTATACTAAATTTCATTTATCTACTCATCAGGCAATGGGAATTAGGCTTTTGTACATAGGGCTTGTTATATATAGTGCCTGTACAGATACTTTCTGTGTAGATACAGCATTTCATTTCCTTGGTGCCCTCTATCATTATTAATTCCTTTGAAACAAAGATTAGCTAACTTTTACAGTGCAGGGCAAAGTGGCAAATATTCCTGGGCTGTTTGGAACAGATATTATCTGTAGAAATGACCAAACTCTGTGACTACAGTGCAAAGCAGCCAGACCAGCCACAGATAGTCAGCCCTAGCTGCATGCCAAGAAGAGGTGATGTATGGACACTGAGGCTTGAATGTTCACCTGATTCGCACAGGCTGTGAAACGATATTCATCTTCTTCCCCCAATAATGTAAAATCTATACAAATCATTGTTAGCTTCCAGGCCAAACAAAAAGGAAGAGGTAAACCAGACTTGGCTCCAGTCTACATACATCTCACCAAGCCTTGCTCTGAATACACCACGCTCATTCCCATCAGAGTATGTGCTAAGAATCTTGTGTGGGTCCCTGTGTTACTGGCTCTACAGTCCTCTCCTCACAGGAGAGCTACATCAGATGACAGGCCACCCATTGTTGGTCAGGTTACTAACAATACTTGAATTTGTCTCAGTGATGCTATACCAGCACTTTTTTTTTTTTAAAGTTGGGTTCAGTTTTGTGAAACTCCAGAAATGCTGCCAGGAAGATTCCTGTTAGAGAGTGTAAATGTTTTTAAGTTTAATGGCTCTGAGAAGCCTTCTTCCTAAAGCATTGGGCTAACAGCAGATATGATGTGCCCACTTCCCAATGCCCAGGAGGACACTGGCTATTGTCCAGTAGACAAAGGAACAGATGAGAATGAGGGTTCTATATGTGACATCTTGGGGGCTTTAAAAAACATGATTGAGAGACAGCAGTGATGGCCCACACCTTTAATCCCAGCACTTGAGAGGCAGAGGCAGGTGGATTTCTGAGTTCGAAGCCAGCCTGGTCTACAGAGTGAGTTCCAGGACAGCCAGGGCTACACAGAGAAACCCTGTCTCGAAAAAAACAAAAACAACAACAACAACAACAACAAAAAAATCCAAAAAAGTGATTGAGTTCTTAGTTTATACAGAAATGGAAATTAATATTCATTTTGAGTGTGTTGCAAGAAAGATTACTTTGTAAATTAAACAATTTTTAAAATTATCTTACAAAATACAAGTTTTCCTCATGGCATTTTCAGACGTACTTGGTTTTTAGATGGCCCTACTCCTGGTCATTGGCTGGACCCTTTCAGCTCCTGTGCGTCTCTTACCACTTTTCTATCATACAACTCTACACCCTCCCATGTCTTTCCCTCAAGGACTCTCTTTTCTCTTTGCATGGCTCCATTTATAGTTTCCTGGTCTCTATACACACACACCTTGCTCCCACATAGATACAAATATATGAACATGTGAGACTAAAATCCAGATATGAGAGAGATGCACAGCGTTTATGTTTCTGAGTCAGTGGTACCTCAGTTGAGCTAGTATTGCCCGGTTCTGTCGATTTTCCCGCGGATTCCATTTTTCTTTCCTTTTTTTTTTGAAGATTTATTTTATGTATGAGTACAATTATAGCTGTCTTCAGACACACCAGAAGAGGGCATCAGACCCCATTACAGATGGTTGTGAGCCACCATGTTGTTGCTGGGAATTGAACTCAGGACCTCTGGAAGAGCAGTCAGTGCTCTTAAGCGCTGAGCCATCTCTCCAGCCCCCATTTTTCTTTATGGATGAATCAAGGTCCCTTGTGCACAGGAACCACATTTCCACTTTCCGTTGATTGACATCTAGGCTGTTCCGTTTCCTTACCATGACAGTAGAGCAGGTATGAGCAGATATGAGCAGGAATCTCTACAGTAGGAGGGAGGGTTCTTTGGGTGTATGCCCAGGTAGTATATCTGGATCATATCTGGTGTTAGCTTTTTGAGGAACTTCCACACTGATTTCCATAGTGGTTGCCCCAGTCTATTCTCCCACATCCAGTCAGGGCTCCTCCTTCCGGCACCCTTGCCAACATTTGTTGTCATTTGCTTTCTTGATAGTAGGCATCCTGGCAGAGGTGAGGTGGGCTCTCAGTGTAGTTTTGATTGGCATTTCCCTGATACCCAATAAAAGGCTATTTATTGGCCATTTGTAGTCCTTCTTTTGAGAACTCCCTACGTCGTTCCTTAGACCATTTTTTTAAATAGATTGTTTGCTTTCTCTTTTACTTTTTGAATTCTCGTGTATTTGGCATTAGTCGCCAGTGAGAGATGCGGTTAGTTTGAGTTCTTTGTGTATGTGGTGTTGGTCACCAGTGAAGGATGCAGTCAGCAAAGTGTCCCCGCCGATCCTTAGGCTGCCTTTCACTTGGCTAATACTTTCCTTTGCTCTACAGAGTCCGTTTACTTTTGTGAAGCTTTGTTTGTTATTGGTTGGTGTTATTTCCTGAACGTCTGGAATATTATTTAGAAAGTTCTTACCTGTTCTCAATTCTTGAAGCACTTCCCCCCTTTTTTCTTCTAGGAGTTTGAGTTTTGGGTCTTACGTTAAGATCTTTCACCTATTGGAAGTTGGTTTTGTTTTTTGTTTTTTTTTTTAATACTCAGCAAAAAAATAAAGACTCGATTTCATTCTTCTAACATGCAAATATCTATTTTCCCCAGCACCATTTGTTAAAGAAAGCTGTTTTTTCTCCAGCGAGTATTTTGTGGGCATCTGTATTGGTGGTCACTTTCTATTGCTGTGATAAAATACCATACCCAAAAGTAACCTGAGAAAGAAAGAATTTTAGTTTTCAGTTCCAGAGGCATAGAGTTCATCATAGTAGCGGAGGCATGGCAACAGTGGGGGAAGGGCAGGAAGAGGAACCGGAAGCTGACTTGTTCGCATTTTATCTGCATACCGGAAGCAGAGACAGAACAGGAATGGGGTTGGGCTACAAAGCTCTCCCAAGTGATGTACTTCCTCCAGCATGGCGCCACCTCCTAGGGGTTTCATAGCCTTCCCAAATACTGCCACCGGCTGCAGATCAAGCATCCAACTATATGAGCCTATGAGAGGCTTTTTTCATCATTCCTTAAGAAGCAAGTGGTTATAGCTGTGCGAGGTTATGTCTGAATCTTTTACTCTGTGCTATCAATCTACGTGTCTGTTTTGTGTCAATGCCTGCTGTGTTTATTACTATGACTCTGTAGTATAACTTAAAATCGTTGTGCAGAAGAGATCGCTAAGCATTTATTGCTCTCGCATAGGACCTGAGTTCTGTTCTTTATATCCACAGCAGTTGGCTCGCAATTGTAACTCTGGTACCAGGGGCTCCGACTCCCTCTTCTGGCCTCCATGGGCACTGCATGTACATAAACTTGGAGGCAAACACACATACGCATAAATAAAACCAAGCAAACAATCAATGTATTTAACTTGAAACCAGGTAAGAGACAAGTCCAGAATTAATCTTTTTGGAAAGGGTTACCTTGGCTATCTGAGGCCTTTGTGCTTCCGAATAAATTTTAAGGCTGCTCCCTTTCTGTGGAGAATATTATTGGTATTTTAATGGGGATGCACTGAATTGACTGGGATTGCTTTATTGTGGGCTCTCCATTTTCGCCGTATTGAGTCTTCCAACCCGGGAGCCTGGGAAGGTCTTTCCATTTTCTATTGTTGCCTTTGACTCTTCCTTGGAGTTTTTTCAAGTCTGTTACTTCCTTGGCTACGTTTATTCCAAGTTTTTTTTGGGGGGGAGGAGGGGCGTGGGAGTGAAGTGGACAGCTGCGAATAAGATCATTTCCTTAGTTTCTTCTTCAGTACACTCATTACTGGCATTTTTGTGCCATGCTGCTTTACAGGAAGGGTTTATAAGTTCTAGGAGTTTTCTGGTGGTCTGGGAACATGACTCCATTGATAAAAGCACTTGCAATGCAAGTATGAGGACCTGAGTTCAAATCTCCAGCACTCACATAAAAAACCTGACCGACCTGACTGGTGTGACTGGAGAGATGGCTCAGAAGTCAAGAGCACAAACTGTTCTTTTCTTACCATCTACATGGAAGGTCAAACCCATCTGTAAGTCCAATCTCAGGGGATCCAACACCCTCTTCTGGCCTCCACAGATACAAACTTAGTGCACAGACAAACATGCAGGCAACACCCATAGGCGTAAAATGAAACAAAGTAAACTCCCTTGGTGTTGGGGATGGAGGCAGGTGGAAAGTGGGGGAGGGGGATGAGGGGAGGGTGAGGAGAGTGGGAGTGGGGGAGGGGTGGGGTTAGAGGGCCGAGGGTGGATGGGGGTGGATGGGTTCTGTGAGAGTAAGGGAATAAGACAGAAAGTGTTAGAAGAAGAAACCTGTTGTGTCCCCCCATGAACGAAGCACACTAACACACATATGCACACACCCATATACAGCTCACAAAACCCATGCTGCACCCCAGAAGAGGATATCAGATCTCATAGACAGTTGCGAGTAGTCATGTGGTTGCTGGGACTTGAACTCAGGACCTCTGGAAAAGCAGCTGGTGCTTTTAACTGCTGAGTCATCTCTCCAGCTCAGGAAAAAGAATGCTTCTTAAGATGAAATTACTAACATACTTCAAAGACAAATATGCACCCATTCAACAAAGGTTGAACAAAAAAGAGAGTTTCCTTTTTAAAAGCCTATTTTTATCAAATGTTTCCTTTAAAAAATTAAAATTTTAAAAAATTCAAAAACATTTCTAAAGCAAATAAAAAACACAAGCCTCTGGCCAGGGAACCGGCAGATTAGAACACACAGTAGGGCATCAGGCGGCACGGGCCAGGAGTTCATTTTTGAGCTTGGTTCTGGCTCTTGGTTCTACCTACCGCTCTGCTCTCACCGCTGGTGAGAATGAGCCCAAGGACTGTGGTCCTGAGGCCTTTACCATATGCCTGACTTCACAATGAAATATCCACCATAGACTTCCGATAGCTTTGGCAGGAAATGGAGCGACACATAAACCATTTTAATTTTATCCCAGCTCAAAGTGTCCCTGGACTGCGTGTGCACAGAGGCACACGTGTGTCTGCTCCACTCAACGACTTTTAGTATCACTCCCGTGCTGGCTGTGTGGACAAAAAGAGATCATAAAGTGTTCCTTATTCTGTGATGCGCTGGAACATTTGAGAGCACCACAATGAGTCTTTTCCTTGAACAAAATCACCCACAAAACTCTCCAGACATGGAACTTTGATGATCTTCTCGTTCCATTTGTCTTGTTGCTTTTATTCTTGCCATGGCTAATTTGAATTTGCCTTCTTTTTTAAAAAAATATAATTTTGAATAATTTGTGGTTTCTTAGAAAACCAGCTTCTGAGGTTATTACTTAAACTGCTTGATTTTAGTTAGAAGCTGTAGTCAGTCCAGTTACTTCTTGTTCTTGCTTGAAACAGGGCCTCATGTAGATCAGGCTGGCCCTGAAGTCTCCATGGAGCTGAGGATGCCCTTGAATTCCTGATCCTCTTGCCTCAACCTCTAAAGTGCTAGGACTGCAGGTGCATATGGGCCCACTCCACTACCCTTGCTGGAGCTTACATGGGTTTTCAGGATGATCAGTTTAGTAAGGGTTCTCCAAATGTTTCAGGCAAGATATCTAGGAATTAAGATGCTATGCAGATAGGGCTGAAGTTCAGATCAGTTAGTAAACTGGTGGACTTGAGAAAATTACTTGATGCCACTGTTTATCACACAGAATGGCATCCAAATATATCTCATGTTTGTGAAGCTAAGTCTCTTAGGGATCGCTTTACCTGACACACACCCTCCAGTCCTGTTTTCTATTCCAGTTTATTTGCTCAAGAATGCTGTTCATGGGTCATCCTAAACAGCTCCCCTTCCCCCTCCCTCCCTCTCCCCCCTTCCTCTTTCTCAGCTGTTTAAAATATGCTTTGAGTTCAAAGGTGAGTTACTAACATGGTAGCATCAGCCTGGAGGAGCCATGGGCAGGGGCAGCCCTGGGAAGCATCAGGAACATCTGTCCATAGCCTCTTCCAGAGCTGCCTCTCATCCTACGCAAGAGGAATTCTCTTGACTTGGTGGTCCCCCACCTTGAGAGCACCAGGGCATCCTTGGGGTTCATTTAACTGAAGAAACCGGAGTGAAATAGAAAGAAGCCACCTCAGGAGTCCTCCTTCAAGTCATTCTTTGTCATGAGAATGAAGCCCCAGATGGTGGAGCCCGGGATGATGGAGCCCCAGCCCTAGCTGCCTTTTCCTTCAGTGTTCTGCTCATAGTCTCTTCTGACATATCTATGGAAAGGGTCCTCATAACATGAGAAAGGAACAGTCCACCAGACCACACTACAGTCACAGGTTGGAGGATTCCTAAGGCAACTATCCTTAAGTAAGATAGTTCTTCCACAGTATACCCACAGTGATGAGTTATTAGGGAGAGAGGTCACAGGTTAAAGCCAACTAGCCGCTGCACCCGAGGCCCTGGGCAGGAAGTTCCCAGCACAGAGCTCTGCTTGTGTTGGGGGTTGGGGACAGTGCTGCTTCCCCAGCAGCAGTGCCTGAGGCACACACAAGGTCTGGACAGCCAGAGACGCTTGCCCCCGGCTCAGTATACACCCTTTAATAGAGCCCCGTCGCTGAATAGGCATGGCTGATTTCATGACTGCCTCCAGTTTCCAGTCCTTCTGGATGTGGAGCTGATAGCACATGACCCAAATCCTTAGCTCCCACTATCTGGAGTGGTCCAGGGCTCCCAGACAAACAAAAACATTCCTATCAGGCCTGGCATTCCAAGGGCTTTAGAGCTTCCCTCCCACTAGTAGACTAAAGACCAGCCCTTTCTTAGGCAGGGTTAAATTCTTCACTACAGAGCCCCTATGAACAGTAAGTCACATTTCTGACCCTCCTATCAACTAGAGGAAATGATATTAGACCTTGGCACACCTCTTCCTTTGGGCTCAGTTTTCTTTCTAGCTGACAGCCAGAGCTTCTGAGATTTAGAATGGTGCCAGCTTCCACCAGGCACCCAGCATGTGTGTCAGGTGATGTATGCACACATGTATAAATGGATGAATGAATGAGGTGTTGTTGTTGCTGTTGCTCTTTTACTATATGGTGTAAGACAGTAGTCATTTCCTGTGATGCTGTAATTGACAATTTACTTTGTCCTAACAAGTTTCAGAGGATAGAGACGGCATTTTTTTGTGGGAGACCACCTTCTTGGCTTACAGACAAAGGAGTAAGTTCAAGAAGACCGAGTCACCTGTCCACCAGGGATGGGCAGACAGAAATAAGCTCAGAACATAGGCTTCTTTTAGTCACATGCCTTGGTTCTTCTCTCCTTGCAAAAACAGCAAGCAAACGACACTTATTAATGAACTTGTACTAAACAGTGCGTGGCCCTTATCGAGGACAGTGCAGCAGTCTGCTTGTGATAACATGGTGAGACTGTCAGCTTCAAAGATGGAGTAGAACAGAGAACAGAATTGTGGGGAAGGTACAAGAATCCGCTGAGAAGAGTACCCCTAGATGCCTCCCCCACCCCAGATGCACACCACTCCTCTCTGACAGTAGAGACTTCTCAATGCATGTATTGCCTTGGCACACAGACTGTCCAGGTGGTGTCCCCTGGGTGTTTTGAACACTACAGCTTCAAAGGAACGTTTCTGTCAGGGTACATAGAAGTTAATTACTCAAAAAGTACTTTTTAACTGTTGGTGTACGCTATAAACTTGGTGCTCTAAAGGCTGAGGCAGGAGGGTTTGTGGTTGAAGGCCAGGCTGAGCTACATAGGAAGGCTCTGTCTAAAACTTAATACGCAGTATAGATGTTGGGTGACCCAATAGCTATGATAAAGAGACAAACCAGCTTGTTCAGGGGTCCAGAAGGGACGATGTAACACAGCATATAATACATCAGTTGCTCACCCGAAACCTCTGATGTATGAGGCTCCCATGACATTTGCAACCCAAGAATAACCTTGAGATTAACACTCACTGGGCACTTGCTATGCACTGGGCCATTTTTTAGGTGTGTGATAGGCAACAAAGCATTTATTCTCTCTGCTCTGCCTCGTGACAGATTGTGGTTATAGTATCCCTTATGGGTAAGCTGACACACAGAGAGGTTAGGTGACTTATCCATGCTCACTCGGGTAGTTACTAACCCTGTGATTCAAATGACAGCAATTGAGTTTGAGTCCAATAGATACATTGACTTCAGCACTACACCCAGTTGTGACTAAAAAACTTAAATCAAAATGAATGTTGAAGAGAAGTCATTGTAACTCTTTGTTTCTTTTTTGTGTGAGCAGGAAAGCTATGTTGGTTCAGGACCTCATTCTGTAGCCCAGGCTGTCCTGAAAGTTACTGTGGAGCTCAGGCTATCCCCAAACTCTCAGCACTTTTCCTGCTTTTGTTTCCCAAGTCCTGAAATTATAGATCTACAATGCCTTATCAGTTTTCCCCTTCTTTTCTTTTCCTTCCTGTTGTGTGAAAGATTTTTCTTACATGGACACAGCACACATGTTCAAATTACCCCGGATACAACAGAGCAAGGTATGGATAGCCATGGACTGAAGTCCAACTTGGTGAACCATTGTTATTGGAATATGGGTGAGGGGATACTTACAGGAGCAGAAAACAACTCAAAGACATCTGTATCACCAAAGTAGACTCCAGCATGGATGGCAGCTCACAAAGCTGAAATCCTGGAGCACACTGCACAGCTCAGCAGCTTAGAGAGTGTCCTTTCCAGGTGACTCTGTTGATCTAACTTTTTCCAGACAGCTCAACTGATTTTTGTCTCTCTTAGATAGTTTTGCTGGTCTTTTCTGCTTCCCGGCTGCTGCTTGTCCGGTCTCAGAGTCTTCTTTGTAGCTTAGCTTGCTTGAGCCTGAGGCTGAGCTGTCTTAAAAGCTTTCTCTTGGGGAGGGAGGGGCTGGTGAATCTAGTCAGTTTCAGGGACTTCCTGAAGCTACTTTGAATTTATTCGGCTCCTGTCTTAAGGAGCTTTCCCTGCCAAGTTTCATCTTCCTCTTAGACCACCCTGTCTTATCAGTTTCCCGAAACATCCTGCTTTAAGAAGTCTCCTTCCAAAATGGAAGATTTTAATATCTGTGTGTGTGTGTGGGGAGCGGGGTGATGACTGGAATAACAGCTACACAAGCCTACCTACCTTCCTTCTTTTCTTCCTTCCTTCCTTCCTTCCCCCCTCTATCCTTCTCTCTCTCTCTCTCTCTCTCTCTCTCTCTCTCTCTCTCTCTCTCTCTCTTTCTGTGAGACAAAAAGATGGGAACTTAGGGACAAAATCCTATCGCTTGTACATGCTAAATGCTACATTTCTTTTTTGACAACAGACTAGCACAATGTAGTGTCTTTGTACACACGAGCCAATTGTGGGTGGGAGGATTGGTTGTACCAGATGTCAGTAGACTCAGTTCATGGTGTAGAGGGCTAGCTCCAGTCCTCCCCTCCAGGTAGCACCAGCTAGAGACCAGTCAGCTAGTCTTAGTTTCCACTCCCAAGCTTAGCCTGGGCTATTGGGAGAATTCACTGCCTTGTGGTTGTAGATTTGAGAGCCTAGAAGTCCCATGGGCTGCCTGCTGTCCTCTGCTGTGTGGCCCTATCATGACAGCAGCTTTCCCAGGGCCATGAGTTGATGATCCTGTCAAAAGATCTCCCAGTGAAAGTAGGTCTGTCCCAGAGAATTTTGCTTAGAGTCTCCTTTTTTTTTCTTCTGATGGTTGTGAGCCACCATGTGGTTGCTGGGAATTGAACTCAGGACCTCTGGAAGAGCAGCCAGTACTCTTAACCGCTGAGCCATCTCTTCAGTCCACTTAGAGTCTCCTGATGCCAAGTTTACATCTGCAAACTCTTTTCATCTCTGTCTTGTATCTGAGCCACACACTCATAGGGTGTAGGCCTGGCAAGGATCTTTGTGGCCATCCTTGGGTAAAACTGCCTTGGAAAATGTCTTTAAAGGATTAGAATGGGGGTGGGTGGGTTTTCCACTCTCTTTCCTATGCAGCAGCAGGTAGGCGCTGCCCCCTCCTCATCCTACC
Organism: Tokudaia tokunoshimensis; assembly: GCA_036184795.1. Taxonomy (NCBI): domain Eukaryota; kingdom Metazoa; phylum Chordata; class Mammalia; order Rodentia; family Muridae; genus Tokudaia; species Tokudaia tokunoshimensis. Next base: position 72,909,196 of record BTHU01000017.1, read on the forward strand.
ACTTCACTACATCCATCAAGAGCCACCCAGACACGCTGGGTTCTTATTTTAGCAACCCTTCACCTCCTCCCATCCCCCTTCCCAGGCCCTCAGGTTCTGACCCACTGTGACTACATCTCAAGTCCTATGTCCTTCTTAGTCACTTAGGGATGGTGCCGGGGAGGTAAGGGTGTCACTGAGAGTGAAGGGACAAGTGGCCATGTCAGAAGGAAGTGATCTTATTTGTGTCATCTCTGTCCTCTCTGGCATTCTGTGTGGTTGGTAGGCTCTGGCCCCTCAGTGTGACGCTCCCCACGCTCAGATCCATAGCCTCGGAGCTTTGCATTCAAGTGCTGCTCTCAGGCTTTCCCGTTTCCACTGTCCCACTTCCGTCACGCATCACTGAGCTAACCACACATCGTCACTGTGAGCCTGGTGCCAGGTGAAAGTGGGCTGGGGCTGGGGCAGAAATGCCTGTGTTAGGGAGTGAAGTCACAGGCCAGTTCTTTCTGGGGGCAGGGCGAGGGCTGTGTGTGTTTGCTCAGGAGATAAGGGTCCCTTGTGTTGTTTGATAAGACTGATGCTAAGGAGAAAGGCAGGGAGCCACACCATCCCAACAATCACAAGGGATGGAAAATTCCCCACAGTGAAGCAGTATGAGCGGAGGTGTGGTAGGGTTTGCCAATAGTTAGCGTCGGGCAAGCATCTCTGACCTTTAAAGGCCCTCGCTCTGCAACCTTCCAGCAACCAGCCCATCCCTGTGCCTCTGGGCGCCCAGCACACCGCTTCTTTCTCACTCAGCCACACAGAGAGCAGGTTTTAGAATTCAAGGGGTGGAGGGAGCTTTTGAATCCCTCTCAGTTCTTCACCCTTTCATCCGTCTAACTAATATTTATTTAAATTTAGAAGAAAAGATCATTTCTGTCATGGAAACACTGACAATATGCAAAGTATTTCTCATATAGTATGGTGGGTAAAAAAGAAAGCAAACAAATGACAAATGATGGTATAATGCAGGGTAGTAAAACGGGCTAGGAAGCAGGGGTGGAGGGGAGGGGGTTAGTTCACTCTTGCCTGTCATTCATTTCTGGAAGGCCTGTACTCCCTGAATCCCACCCTGCAACTGCTCCCCACAGTCAGACCTGATAGGGCTTGTATGAGGTGGGAGAGCTTGTATCGCTAATCCCTGGCAAATCTGCTGCAAAGGGAGAGAAGCCTTGCTGCCCTCACTGTGGGAAAGGATCCGTTTTTATTTTGTTTTGTTTTTGTTTTCACTTCAAAGGTAATAACCCAGGGCTTGTGAGTGGAGGTTGACTCTTCAACCACTGAGATACAACCTCAGCCTAAAGGATCTTACTTTATAATTCACATCATAAAAAGAAAAGAAAAAGAACATCCAAGTGGTAACTTACAGAAGGCCTGTAAAGAAAGACCTCTGGCCATAGGCCTGTCCTAAATGATCATTCAGTCTGTGGGATACTAGGCCAGTGTGTCACTGTGGCCACCATGTCTGCACAGGCCTCCTTTAAGTCAAAAATGAAATCTCACATCTTCCTGGAGATTCAGAAATAGTTCTTAAGCGGGGTCTCGCCCTCAAGGAAGAAATCCTGTTTTTAGTGTCATCTCAAAAGCCAAAACTTCATTCGTCCTGCCAGGACAGAGACTCAGGCCAAGTTACCAGTGTGCTGCTTGAACTCACATCCCACAGCACAGCCTTCCTGGACATTCCCACCGCTCTCCAGGCAAGTGTTCTGACCCTGCACCACACCCAGCTGTCTTCCCCTTGACTGAAGGCCACGCTTTCTGGGGCTCAGTTGAGTCTGTATTCCGCTGCTTTCTCTCCTTACTATGGGGATTTCTAGGTAGAAGAATAAATAGTTGGAAAAAGGAGAGGAGAGGCTGAACAGCAGGGAGATTTGTGTAAAGATGAAAACATTTGATTCCATTCCTTACTGAAATCCCATTAGTGTGCCAGTAAAGGGATTTTTAAAGGCACAAACCCACATCAGTGGGGAAAATTGGAGAGGAGAAAACGGCAGTAAAACTGGAAACCCGTGATGCAACCAGATAAGGGGTAATTTACTACACAGACCCAGAAAATGGAGAGAAAATTGGATCCTAAGCCAATAGTACAGAATGTGGGAAACCAGCTCAATTTGTAAGCCAGAATCCCCAGAAGGCTGGAGAGTTGGCAGCTCCAGGCCCTTCTAGATGTGGAGGTGAGCGTGGGAGATAGAATCAGAAGGACTGGTTGAAGGCTCCACATTCTTCCTCTGTATCTGTAACAGGATGGTTTTCTGTATGGGTTGGGAGGGGCAGCTCCAAAGATCTGGGAACCCGAGAGAGGCAGGGACTCCAGAAGACAGGGGATGCAGAGGTCCACAGGCGCCATCTCTCTCACCCCCCAGCATCCATTAGTGGGACTGTGACTTGCTAGGTAGGAACTTGGTACAGTTCCCTCTGATAATATGATGGCTCCAAAGGAAAGACTTAACTACACTTTTCTACCAGGAAAAGGGCCAGACTCACTAAGGTGAGCCAGGCCCCACAGCCCTGAGCTTGCTGTGAGTTCCTTTGTCTCTTGTAGTTAAATAACATGTATGTTATTGACACCCTCTTAGAGTGTGTGGAACATTGCTGCTGCTGCACAGCATTAGTACAGGGTTGTTTTGTTTTGTTTTTTAAAATCACACTTGTAAAGTGAAGAACACCACATGCCCTGGGTACACATTAGGATACAATGTTTTTTGCTGTTGGTAGATACATATGGCTGGTGAGGTACTTAAGTCAGTAAAATAACTTTGTCGCAAGTGTGAGGACCTTAGTTCAATCCTCAGCACCCATGTAAAAATATGCTGGGGAGGCAGAGGCAGGGGGATACCTGAGGCTTACTGGCTAGACAGTATAGCCTGATGGTGAGAGAGACTCTGTCTCAAAGAAAGTAGACATCACATTCCTGAGGAGACATCAGTCCCACACTTGCACACACATGTGCACAGGCACTCTCATCACGAACAAAAATGCATGTGTTCACACACACATACGCGTATAAAAATTTCAAAGATAAATAGACAAGATTTATCAGACGTCTAAGAAAACTTCCTAACATGAGCTATAGAGACCAAAACAAACAGAAAAATGGACTTTTCCAGGGACTTTGTTACTTAGAACAAGAAACATTGCCACCCTAAACCCATAATCTATGTTAACATAGTTAGAGACATGGAAATATGTAGTATAAAATTAAAGATGTGTTTGTGTGTACACACATACCTGCATAAAGAATTCTCGGCATTTAAAATTGAGAGAGTAGATACCGTGGGCCCTGCCGACCCTCACCTGACGAGTGCAGCATAAAGAAACAAGATGGTGGTGGGGAGACAGGAGAGAAGCCCAGTTGTTTGTACAACATGAAGAAAGGCAGAATGGAGACGCCTGTGGTGAGGAACCCTGAGCACCCACCTGAAGCCATGGTGATGCCCGGGCCGCTGCTGCCACCCGAGGGCCATGTCTGGCTCCACCGTCCTGTGGCAGACCCCAGGCGCATGTTTCCACTGAAGGCTAGGAAGGTGTGTGTGTCGGGGGAGGATCTGTACTGCAGCCGGAAGTTGATGTCTGAGGGCCACACTGAGCTGGCTCTGATCCGCACGAGCTACCCCACGTTGGTGCCAGCAGTGATGTGGATGAAGAGATGCTGGCCCAGATTTAATGGGGGTGGGAGAGCTGACCCCAGAGTCATGAGCAGAAAAGAGCATGAGAACTGGCTCCGCCCCTCATCTGGCTGGCTGGAGAGCCAGCTCTCTGGTGGTATGGGCGCAGAAAAGCTGACAGGCTGACAAACTACCGCCCAGCCGAGATCCAGGGCTTTGAACTGGTTCACCCCAACATCTTCCCAATTTATGAACTGCTGGAGTGTGGGAAGAGGCTAGACCTGTATATCCATAGCCACAATATCCTCACGACTCAGGGCAGTAGCCGGGTATCCAAGAGTCTTTTCGAGGGTCCAGTTTTTATGCTGTAGCAGAAGTTAGAGGCCTTGAGCTAGTCTAATGACTCATGACAATGAAGATTTGCAAGTAAAGCTGCTTGGGCTTTTTGGGTGGAAGGGTATACTGCATACATAGCACACCCCAACTTCCAATGCCACAACAAATGAATTTGTGATGAAGATATGGGAAAGACTGAGCTGGGGAGTGGTGCATGCGCAGAACCCAGTGGTTGATAAAGACTGCTCTTCTATTTGTCTTTATTTTTACTTTTTTATTTAGTTGTGGGGGGAGGCTACAAGGGTGGATGGTGAATATGAAAGTGTTGTAGAGATTACGTTAATCCCAGCCTAAGGTTTCTACCCCATTTTAGTTAATTAAGTTCCCGGATGAAAGACACACACAGCCTTCATATTTTCAATAAGCCTTAAGCAGCATATCAGCTGGACAGATACCTCGGCTCCATGCTGTTAGGATCTTCTTCCTATCGTAATCCCGAATTTTTACTACTTACTGTGTTTCATCTGGGCTGCTCTTAACTCCAATTGGCCAGCCCACAGGGCCACGTTGCTCTTTACTCTTTTTTTTTAAATTGAATATTATCTTCATTTACATTTCAAATGCTAAAACCTTTCCCGGTTTCCCCCTCCCCAAAAACCCCCAACCCCTCCTCCCACCCCCTGCTTCCAAGTATATGCCCCTCCACCCGACCCACTCCCACCTCCCTCTCACCTCGATTTCCCTTTGTTGTGGCATCTATTGAGCCTTCACCAGACCAAGGACCACTCCTCCCACTGATGCCCGACAAGGCATTCCAATGCCACATTTTTGGCTGGAACCATGTGTACCCCTTTGTTGATGGTTTAGACCCTGGGAATCCTGGGGTATCTGGGTGGCCAACATCATTGTTCTTCCAATTGGACTCTAAACCCCTCCAACTCCTCCGTTTACTCTTAACCCATGGTGACTTCTCCTTCCTCTCCTAACCCACGGTGGCTTCTCCTCTGACCCCAAGCACCCAAACCTCAACCCCACCTATATCTCTTCTGCCTAGAAGAACATATTGGCTGTTGGCATCTTTCTTTACTAATCAGAAGTAACTTGGGGGCAGGGTTACTCAGTGTCTATGTGTGGACTCTTGTCTCTGGGACAATCAGTCTTGCCCCCCCCCAAATTAGCATTAGAATACAAGTAGCATTAGGTCAACCCATTATATGGAGGGACTGGAAAATAAGTGGAAGCAGAGTGCATAATGTGAAATTCCTAAAGACCAAATAAATATATGTTTAAAAGGAGTAACACATAAACAAAACTAATAAAATAAATCCTTTGTCAAAAGTTCTATAAAATTGCCATACCCAACACTCTTTCTGTCCTGGGGAGCCCACAAGTATCCTAACAGAGCCATACAGAGGTATACAAATAGAAATTTAAGAACATTAGATTCAAGTAGATCTTGTCATTACCAGGAAAAAGACAAAAATCAGATACACTGTGATCAAGAATCTGGGAGGCAGGAGACTGCCCAACAGTAGTACTGGAAGTAAGAGGTCAAGACATTCAGAATTCTAGAGGAAAATACTTTTCAGACATTGCTCAGTTATGCGACTAACCACGATACTCTCTTATAATCAAAGCCTGAGAAGCTTAGCCCTCCTGAACAATTTTCTGAGGGATTTGCTTCACCAAAATGAGGGGGGTAAACTCAGGAGAGGACATGGGGAAGTCGGGAACCAAAACAGACTGAAGTGGTGTGGAGAGAGCAGGGGACCAGATAATATTGAAGAAAGCAGCCAAGAACAATGGTGGGCCTATGGCAGAATGGAACCAGTTCAACCTGGGGGAGGCCAGGAGGGTCTCGGGGGGCCTTCTTATACGATTAAATTGCTAATAAAACTGTGATCTTCTTGAGGGTGGACAGACAGCTACAGAGAAAATTGGGGTTGGATGATGGAGAGGTGGACAATCGCATGAAAAAAGAAAAGAGATTGCAATTCTGGTATAAGAAGAGGAGGGAGGTAAACGCAACCACGGCAACAGAGACCATTCACATCGCTGTACCCATGTGGAGCTGCAATAGGGATCTGACCCAGAGCGGTGGCAGGGGGCTAGGCAGGAACAGAACAAGACAGCACAGAGGAGAGGGTGCTGAGGACCACCCACCACAGGAAATCATCAGTTACACAGGGTGGAGATGTTACCCAGAGACAGATACGTAAACACTGAAGCAATCAGTAACTAAAAGGGGTTACTTATCAAATGGAGAAATTTGAGGTAGTGGACAGTGGGCTTCCATTAGCCAGAAGAAAACTGTGAAATAGTTGGTTTTACAAGAAAAAGTAAATGTAATTTATATAATAATAATGTAAGTGTGTGTAAATATTGTAAATTGTATATATGTATGTAAATTTGAATAAAAGCAACTTGAAAGAATTAATTTTGTCAACTTGATCAGATCAGAGACCACCCAGGATGCCAGTTAAACACATCTGTAAGTGTGTCTATTGGAGGGTTTCCAGATAGAAGCACCTGAGGCAGCAGGCTCCTAGAGGTGGGCACTATCCTATGGGCCGGGGTGCCAGGCAAGAAAAGAGGGTAGAGGTTTGAGAAATGGTTCAGAGGTTAAATTCTGCTCTTACAGACAACCTAGTTCAGTTCCCGGCACCCACTCTGGGAACAGCCTGTGACTCCAGCCCCGGAGATACAGCATACTCTTCTATTCTCTGTTGGCACTAGCTACACTCACAGGCCCGAATCTATACACAATTAAAAGAATAAAAATAAGATATAAAAAACAGGAGTGACTTGAGGGATGGCTCAGTGGGTTATGGACTTACTGCATAAGGACACTAGTCTAGATCCCGGCTCTCACAGAAGAGTTCAGGTGCAATGGAGTTTGCCTGCAATGTCAGTGCTGGGGTGCCAGGGTAGGTGGGTCACAGGGACGTGTAGGTAAGCCAGGCTCCAAAACCAGGAGCTCAAGGTTCAGTCCTGTCTAAAAACCTAGGGTGGGGAGTGATGGAGGTAGATACTGGTCATCCACCTCTGGCCTCCACATTTGCACACGTGGACAAGCACACCCAAATGTATATGCACACACGCATGTATACACACACATGCACACACACACACACACACACACACACACAGAGACAGACACAGAGAGAGAGAGAGAGAGAGACAGAGAGAGACAGAGACAGAGACAGCAACAGAGCGAGAGAAAGTGGGGAAGGTTAAGGCTGGCTGAGTGTCACTTTCTTCTTTCTCTGCTTTATGATCCACTCAGATGTGAGCAAGCAGTTTCCCTCTGCCACAGATGGAAAGTTCCACACCGTGGCAGACTCCACCCCCTCAACTGTGAACTGCAACAAACATTTACTTTCTCAACTTGCTTTTTGTCAGATATTTAGTCACAGAAGCAAAGATAAGTGACTAATCTGAGTGCAAAACAGGCCCTTTCTCACCAGGCAGAAGGGAACACCCTTGATCATTCCCTTCAGCTGTGTTGTCTCTACAGAGCTGCCATTCATTTGTTTATTAAAGCCAACATCGAATGTGTGGTCTCATAGGCTCTGCCATAGGCAATAACCAAGATTTCCCCTGGTGAGCCTGGTGGAGAGAAGCTACCCTCACCACGCTGGATGCTGTGTGACACCTGGGGAAGGTGTGCTCAGGCCCTCAGCCCAAGGGTCAGAAGCCCCCAAAACTGTTGTTCTTCTGATGAATTTCTGGGTGATTTCCACTGCCCCAAACCTTGCCTTGTCCCCAGCCACTTTGCATTTGGGTGTGCCTCTGCACGGGAAGGATGTGCATCCTGTTCTTTCCCTTCCTGACTGAGGCACCGGTACCTGCAGCAGGAAACCAGTCTAAAGCTCATCCAAGGGCCCCCGGATGCTGTTGGAAAACCACCAATGGCACAGGTCTTCTCCTGAGCTCCTGCAGTTCTTTCATCACCAACCTCACCATTTTACACACATGGACACTGTACCAAGAGATCAGTCCTGGTTTTGTTTGCATGTGTGTGTCTCTACTGTGATTCAGGCTTGTTGCCTTTGAGTGGATGGAAAGTTCTCAAGGGCTCGGACCCACTGTACCCATCCATGCCCCTACTGCAGAGCTGGATATGTCACTGTGGATCAGTGACAACATCGTAAAGGATTCCAAAGGTACCTTTGGAGGTGGAGACACTTACTACTAACCTCGCTTTTGCTTGTTTGTTTTTCCCTCCTGTACATCACCAGTGGTTCTCAATGTGGGGGGGGGTATGACTCCAGACCCTTTCAAAGGGTTGCATATCAGATATCTTGCATATCAGATATTTACATTACAATTTGTAACAGTTTCATAATGACAGTCACGAAGTAGCAATGAAATGATCCTGTGGTTGTGGGTCATCACTAACCAGTTGCAGCATTAGGAAGGTTGAGAACCACTAATCCAGATGGTGTCCCACAGTAGATTCTCAATTCTTTTTTTTTTAAAGATTTACTTATTTATTTTATGCATATGAGTACACAATTGCTCTCTTCAGACACACCAGAGAAGGGCATCAGATCCCATTACAGGTGGTTGTGAGCCACCGTGTGGTTGCTGGGAATTGAACTCAGAACCTCTGGAAGAGCAGTCAGTGCTCTTAACCACTGAGCCATCTCTCCAGCCCCTTAAATTCTCAATTCTTGCTGGATGAATGAATGCATTTAAAAGGTAGACATTTCTTTTAAGGGAATTTAACGGCTAGAAACACTGACATGTTTGAAAGCCCAACAAAGGAGCTGTTGTTGCTGATTTCCATTCCCAGGGAGGGGCTGGAAAAGCCCCTTCTTCGTCTTGTTAGAATTCTTCATGGTCAGTGTAAACAGTACAATGTCTTGGGGTAGTGGCTTACCTAGATATTTAAAGACTTATAAGTCTGCATTTCCAACGTCTTCTATTCTCAAGAGCCTTTCCCTAAAAATGCACAGCAGTGTAAGTTTAAGGTAACGACCGAGAACTTTTAACGACTGAACCCTTTTTACTTTTACTTTAAAAGAGCCTTGTCTCCCTATCTAAACTAATCCTGAGCTCAAGATGTTCCCAAATGCTGGGCTATTGAACATTATAACAGAAAACTGTCAACAAGCACCTTACGTGTTTGGTTCTAAGATGCCAGGTCCAGGGAAAATATTTGCTCAGCATTGCTTCATAAGAAAGGGAAGACAGAAGTCTTTTGTCATATGGAGCTATTTATGTATGCTATAATAGATTTGCCTGCATATATACAAGTAACCCACGCAGAGTAAGATGCCAATGCACTCTTTCAACCTCTGGCAGCAGCTACACACATAGATACACATAATGAAAAATAAAAAGTGTTTCATTTAAAAGGCTATGTTTTCACTTTTCCCCTATGTACTTTTCTGCATTTTTAGTGTTTTTGTTCGCTTTGTATTTAGAGGAAGATCTCTTTTGTTCCTTTGAATGACATCAAGATCACACCCGCTATCCAAGTATTGTAGACAATGACATTGTGAACACACTTGAAGAACGTTGACACTCTGAAACAGCGGTAGCTCACACTGGCCACGCCCACTGCGGGGTAAGTGGAGATTTATTTTGGGTGTACTTAAAAGGCAAGTGTGATGATGCTGAATGATGCTCCAATTAACTTTGGTGTGTAACTTGTCCATGGAGAATATCAATGTTAAAAGTGGTGGGTGGAAAACCAAGTGAGAGTTTAGGAAAAGCGGGTGTTTTTAATGGTTGGGGGATGGGACGGGAGCAGGGGCTGCAAGAAGAAGGAGCAAATTGAAAACCCAAGTCCCGTGGAGTCAGACATATCATTAAACTTTTACCAAGGCCCACTCTATGGCAGGTGCTCTGAGAGGGACGGGTTACAGTCTAATTGGAAAGGCAGCCTAGCATTTATAAAGCCATTAAAGACAAGGGCCAGACTGGGTTGTTTATAATTAGCATCAAAGAGTGCGATTCAGATGAGTGCTCTGGTAATAGTCTCGATTTTTAAATATTTTAAGATGCTCTCAAGATAAATTTTTGCATATCTATGTATATGTTTATATATGTACTTTTGAAAAGCAAACTTTTATTGAGTTTGATGGGTTAAAAGTTAGCAAGGACTTAACATTGGTAAAAGATTACGAATATTGGTGTCTATGTGATTTTGCAATTGGCTCTCCATAGCCACAGGTTCTAACCAACCATGGGTCAAAAATATTGGGGAAAAAGGCCAATAGAAAAGAACAATGCAGCAATAAAAATGAATGCAAATAAAATGCAACTCTTTTTATATACTATTAACATTGTAATAGGTATTATCCCTAAAACTAGAGGTGGGATAACATGTCTGGGAGAACATGTGCAGGCTACTTGTAAACACCACAAGAAGAGGTCTGAAATCCATGGATTTTTGGTACTGGTGAGGTCACGCAACCCATTTCCCGCTATACTGAGGTGTGGGCTAGATATATAACCTCTTAGTAAGGATGTTCAAGTGCTCCCTGGCTGGGACAGGAGAGATCTGCAGAAAATGGAGCTGAGGCCTCTTTTCTCCCGGGACAGGCCTGATGGACAGGCAAGATCTATAAGGCCTGGGGCTTCAAGGTTCCAATGCAGTTAGTTAATGGATTTACCTGAGAGGGAGGGAGGGAGGGAGGGAAAGAGGGTGGGGTGGGGGAACCTGGAGCTTTATGTGGATTAAGACGTGGCAGACAGTGATGCATCTTAGGAGGGCACAGGCTAAGCTACTGTAGTCTGGGATCTTGAACCTAGGAACGGTGGTACTGTGAGTTCATGCCCATCTAGGGTCCCTCTCTGTCTCCACACTGTACATAGACCCAACCTGACAGCAAGACCACTGCTTGCACAGAAATTAGAGGGTGTGGTTTTGGACCACCCTCCCCCTCCCCCCCCATACCAAAACAACACTGTTCAAAGATAGCAAATTCACAGTCCGAGGAGGAAATAAAAATCACCCGAATGTTTCCTACAGCAAGGGCTGACCTGACTGAACAAAGAAAACCAGAATGCAGCCCCTGGGGGGTCTGCGGACTAAAGCGCGGCTGGCTTCCTGATTGTCTGACACTGGCTTCCAGGCTGACACATATCTTATCTAGCAGCCCTACCTTCAGGGCAATCACTGCAGTCTACAGTTCTCTAACCCTGACTGTCCTTTCCTTTATTATTGGGTTCTGTGGCTCAAATCAAACACCATTCAAGGCTTTTTATATTATACTTTTCTCCAGGCTCCTGGTGGGGCTTGGGCCGGGGGTGGGGGTGGGGGTGGGGATGGAGGTGGAGGTGGGTGGGTGGGGGAGGTGTGTCGAATCGCAGGAAGGCACCTGGCACCTTGCAACAGCTCCAATCTCTTTGAGGGACAGGGTTTGTCTCTAGACACTGCCTTTGTTCAGACACTTGACAAAGGGCATTTAGGGTGTATGAGACAGCCCCAGCAGGTCTCTACTTCCAGGCCCACTAACTCCCTGAAGCTATCTGAATTCACTCAGACAAAACCATCCCTCCTGCCCCTCCACATCCCATCCCCAACCTGTATCTGATTCAGTTCTCTCCTCCCGGGCCTCAGTCTCTAACAGGCCGTCAGACAGATTCCCAGTTCTGTGACTGTCAATATGACCAGCCCTCCCACTACACAAACCATGAGAGCACAAGGATGAACCCAGCAAAAGTTGCCTAGGCCCTGTACACTGTGTCTCCCCAGCCCGGTTCCTAGTCCTCCATCCTTTAGGACCACCCTCCCGGTGTCTTTCCGGTCTTTGCAAATCTCCTTCACTCTGTAGCCCAGGGTCCTCCATGGCCTCCTCTTGGTACCTTGTGTGTGTATAGCCTCTAAGCTCTGTCTAAGAATAGAGGGGTGACTGTACCAATTGAGAGGTGAGGTGGGAAAGGGTATAGGATCCAAAAGTGGGGAGACAGCACTAGAGTCAACTCCCCCTTCCTTCTTCCAAGCTGCGGCAAGCTGTAACCATTTTGCTTTTAGCAAGATTTGGGTCATTCTAAAGTGATTTCTGGCAATTCTACACTCATGGCATTGATATGCGTGGGCATCGCTGTAAACTAGAGCTGTTTCCTGCTGAATTACCTGGGAACTCACTCAAATAATTACCTGATTTCACAGAAATATCCTATCAACTTCAATCCCGTTTTAATTCTGAACACCCTGGGCACTGGAGGAAATATTCGTTAACATAATCACTCAATCTTCCTTAATCTGCACCACCACCTCATTTGACAACCAGGAAGGAAAAATCAATCCTTGCTGCTCAGCTGCAATGCCGAGCAAAGAGAGGTCAGGAGACAGGGAACTCTGAGAGTGGGGCTCAAAGTCTCAAAGTCCGAGGGAGGAATGTGTTTCTCTCATTTAAAATCCAACACGATCATACAGAGAAATAAGATAAGCAAAACGAAACAAAACAAAAAAACCAACCAACCAAACAAACAAAAAAAAAACGAAAGAGAAAAAGGTTTGACCCATGTAATCGTGTTTTATGACTCCTTTATTTTTTTTCCCTTGTCATTTTAAAAACACTCAGACAACACTTGCTTTGTTTAAACAGCAACGAAACTTGTAATCAGAAATACAAGGAGCAGCCGGGCAGTGGTGGCGCACGCCTTTAATCCCAGCACTTGGGAGGCAGAGGCAGGCAGATTTCTGAGTTCGAGGCCAGCCTGGTCTACAGAGTGAGTTCCAGGACAGCCAGGGCTACACAGAGAAACCCTGTCTCAAAAAACCCAAAAAACCAAAAAAAAAAAAAAAAAAAAAAAAAATACAAGGAGCAAATAGCATAGTCCTTCAGGAAAAGTAAAAGAAAGGGAACCACTTTTCCTGATGCGCTGGGGTCCTTAGACTCAAGGCTTTGCAGCTGACTTAGGCGGATGCGCAGATGTACAAACATATTAACAAGGTAGCAAGAGCTGGGGCTCAGAGGCTCCAAGAGGAAAGTTAGCCATGCCCCTGACATGTCTCCCTGACATGGAGTTGTTGCTGTTTTTAAGTAAAAGTTACTATAATGGCCTTTGAGGTTACCTGGAGGAGGCAGACAGTGAGTAGAGCAGAAGCTGCCTTTCAAGGTCAAAGGCCAAAAGGTCATGATAAACAGGACACAGATAAGCACCCAGCTCACTTTAGCTACCAAGTGAAGGCGCTTCCTGATGTGGAAGTGCTTGGGAGAGCCAGGTACTACATTTGCCTTGCCTCCTATCCCCTACCTCCTGGCTGTAGACTTCACAAAAAGTATTTATTTTGAGGTGGGGGGGAGGGGCAGAGGGGAGTTCAGCTGCATGATCGGTCAAGTACAGACGTTAAATATTTTCTATTGCTGATGGCAGGGGCTGGTTGAAAACTCCATTTAGGGTGCCTAGCATTCTGGCAGACCCTCCATCCTTCTGCCTGTCCAGATGGGTCACTGCGGAATACTCAGGCGATGTGTGAGCTACTTGTAGCTTCTTTTGAAGGAAGTGCCATGGTGTCCCTCCCTCAAGACATAGAGCTTCCTTCCTGATATTAGCCAACATGACAGTGGGAGCTATACTAATAGGCACAGTTACAGGCAGACTCCAGTGACTGCTGTCTAGGCAGGGAGTATATTTCCAGTGATGTGGGTAGTACTTTCTCTGTTATTTATTCAACCTGAAGACCTGGCCTTCCCACAACACCAGACACATGGTGTAAGCTGGATACCCGCACCCATTGACCTGGCCTTAGGTCTCTCACCAGCCTATCACGCTGGTCCAGAATCCAGAAAAGCAACATTCCCACTGGACAACGATAATGGTCTTTTGGACACCCCAGACTGGCTGGCTACTGTTCCCCGCCTCCCTCTCCTCTTCTCCTGTCCCTTCTCTTTTCCCTTCCTCTTTTGATCCTGGACCTGACACCATTTAACCCCCAAACTTTGCCTTTCCTTCTGTAGATGGATCAGGCTGCCCTCCTGTAGTGTCTCCTCCCCTGTTCTGCTCGTCCACGGCGGGCGGGAACTTAAAGCTTGTCATTTTGAGCAGTCACGGGCTGGCTGAAGCCTCTTTGGAGTCTCTGATGCATTCTTTTCTCCTAGTTGCCATTTTTAGTTCATTTGGGGGTTTGACGACAGACTGTAGCTGACCCAGAGAACAGGCAACTCCGTGGTGTCCCAGGAGGGCTGAACACCGGAAGGAAGATTAAACACCCAAGAGAGGTGCTTGAGCAGGCATCGGATGGGCTGGAAAGCTTGCTTAAAACACAGGTTGCTGGGACTGGACAGATGGCTCAGTGATTAAGAGCACTGGATGCTCTTCCAGAGGGCCGAGGTTGTATTCCTAGCTCCCCCCCCCACGTAGCTTTCACTACTGCTTGCTAACTACTGCTTGTCAATCTGACGCCTTCTTCTGGCCTCCTTGGGTACTAGTTATGCACATGGTAAGCAAGGCATACATGTGGGCAAAACACCCATATATATTAAACATATAAACAATACAGATTGCTGTGCCCATCAGGAAGTCTGATTCTGTGGCGGTAGCTTAAGCCTGGGTGTCCTATAAGATCCAAATGTTGCTACTGTGGTGTTCCAGGGACTATACTTTGAGAACCACCAATCTCAGCCCTCAGGTTCTAAATAAACCTGAGGCCATTTGATGTTTTTACCGATCTTCTGGAGTTGAGGGCTTCCCTGCAGAAAGATGGGGTCCTTTGCAGCTGCTGTCCCTGGGAGGAAGAACACCGGCTGCCCCCCCATGCCCTGCCCACCCCTCTGTTTCTTCCTCCTCTTGTTTAACCCAGTTTTCTCCCCTCCCCTGTGTGCTTCTGTGTCTGCATCTTTGGGACTCCCCGGCCACGAGCTGGCATTAGGTCTGTGGAGCGTGCTCACAGCCATCTGGAGAAGCTGGGCCACCCTGACTGACATATGCTAAAATCCAGGCAACAGAAAGAGTCTGGGCAGGGAAAACAGTTTGTTAATTTAATTGAGTCACAAACAAGCGGGAAGCCAACAGAGTCTGGAGGGAGTTGATCAGGTGTTACCCAATCAGACTCCAGGCTGACTTGAACTGAGGGCTTGTCTTTAGGGGGTCTAGGAGGGGTGGGGCATGCAGTCATCAGGGCCTACAGGCTGTGTGGGATACAACAGAGAGATGCTGTACAGGCTCTTGCCTGTCCAGTGGATACAAGCAGATGCCTACCCGTTGCCTTCCAAATCCCTTTTCTGGGCTGGTGTATATTTGCCTTTTCTAGAGCCCAGTCCAGGATGTACCAGCACCAACTGGTCTTGGCTCCTTTATGCTAAGGGACAGTTCAAAGACATGAACTAGCTTGGACTTGAAAAGCTGGCTCCCCAATAATGATGAATGCTACAGGTTGAGGGGTTTCAGTTTCAAGAAGGGTGGTTGGTTGCCCTGCCGCTTCCTCACAGTGGCAAGTCCACACGATGCAGTCCACCCTCCAAAGTTCCAGATGGATCCTCCCCGTTCCTGTGTGCACTCTCCCGTCAATCAAGCATGCTGAATCCTTCCCTCAGTTTCTGCTCCTAGCACCCTCAGTCTAATAACCCACTCCAATCCTATCTGCCACTGTGATCAAACAAGTGGGTAGGGAATTGATTCTTCATCACTGCTTATGATAAAGTCCATCCCAGGAATTGAATGTTGATATGCGCCACCATGTACTCTGCTCTGTGCTCTGTGGGGGAAGAGAATGAGCAGGACACAGGCCCTGGCCTTCTACGTAGCTCTGCTGACTGACATTTTGCACAAACTTACAAGGCCATCCAGACATGAGTTCTGATTTCTGGGGTGGGGGTGATGGTAGGGATCTGCAGTGGGGCTCTGATGGGTCCAGGATTATGGAGAATAAAAAGAAGACAGCAAGACAGGCAGGGTGCTAGTTCAGGCAGAGAGGGGGCATATCCTGGAGGGAATGCTTGCTTGAGGAAGGAGCCATTCAGCCTGGGACCTTGGCTCCATGCTGAGAAGTCGGTGATGCATTCTGGGTAGTAGATTCCTGCAAACTGGTCCTTTGTGTTGATTTGAACTGCTCTGAAGGCTGAAAACATCATCATCTCTCCTGGGAGCTACAGGTTGCTACTGAGGAGGCCCCGTTTATCACATAGAATCACATAGAATAAATTTTGTCTCTTCCAACCAGGTCCTTCCTCTCTCCCTCCTTGGCGGTCCCTACAGAAAAGAGAATTTCAAAATCAAAGCCTGCTGTCTTGTTAGGTATTTGAAACAGGTATTGGATTAGATGTCTGCATGCCTTCCTTCAGAGAAGAACCAATAGGGTGGGTGGGTATAGACGGGATACATTGCAAGGAAGGCTGGCAAGCCTGAACTCAGTGGGAGGCTGCTGATAATTAACCAGTAAGAAATGATGTCACAGGTAACATTCCAAAGCTGTCTGCTGGAGAGCCCTCTGTTGTGGGATAAGGCTGGAGTTTTGTCCTATTCAGCCTCTGACTGAGTGGATAAGACCCATTTACATGGACAAGAGCACAATGCTTTACCCAAAGTCAACTGATTGAAATTTGCCCCCAGACCCTCACACAAACACACAGAATGTTTGACAAAGATTTGGATGCTATGGTTCAGTATGCAAACATATAAAATTATCTATTTTATATGACAAGCTGACATATAAAATTAACAGTTGCACAGGCAACCCAGACATCATGTGATTCCTGATTTTTTTCTCACCTGGCTTCATGAGGGGGTGGTTTCAACCCTCATTTTAAACAAAGCATTAAGAGCCCTTGCCTAGTGTTCTGCTGGTGGGCTACCCGTCATGGAGGCTGGAGTGAAATCAAAGTTGACGGGACCCCAGATACTACCTCTCTTTCTCTCTCTCTCTCTCTCTCTCTCTCTCTCTCTCTCTCTCTCTCTCTCTCTCTCTCTTACCATGAGAGTCCATTCAAGGATGATAAAAATGATGCTTCTGGATGCCTGTTTTTAACCCACAACAAAAACAACTTCATTCAATCTCAGGGGGAAATGTATTCTCCAGCAGAAATCGAGCAACTCGTTATTGGAAATACCCTTGCCTTTTTAGTCACAGAAATGTTTCTGGTCTGATTGAGGAGAAAACAGTTTTCAGATATTTCACCCTGTGAGAGAATTGAAGCAGGCTGTTTTTCATGTTCCCAAACTCTGGTACCTTCCAGAAGGTGAAGGACCACCAGAAAAGGTTGCAGATGCACAGTAATGGCAACATCAGTGCTGCCCGAGGCTCCCATGGCTGATGGCTCTGGCTCTTTATCATATCTAATTTTTTTTCTTCAAGACTCTGGATGTGCCTTTCCCTAGAGGAAAAGCATTAGTAGCCAGCACCTAACTTATTATACTTGACCTGATGCTTCTGGAGGTTTCAAACCCAAAGGACGAAGGCAATAAAAAGAAAGGGGGAGGAGAGAGAGGAAGAGACAGAAATGGTGGGTAAAGGAGGGAGAAGAGAGAGAACGAAGCTGGAGAGTTGCTTTCTGAGGAAGAGAGAAGGACCATCAAGGGACAGGAATGCGGTTAAGAATGTATGAAATGGATGACTATTCATTAACAGGACCATAGTGGTGGACAACAGGAAGGGGGAGGGAAGACTGATGGAGGACAGACCAACACCGCACAGTTGAGATGGGCTGGGAAGTTGGGGAGCCTGTGAGAGCAAAGAGATGTGATTGATGGTCCTGCAGTCTCTAAGGCAATGTAGCACTGTCCTGGTATTTATTTCTCTTTCTCTCCTGCAGGAGTCAAGAGCTCAGGTTTTTAGACAGGATCCAATATATATATTGAAATTCACTTAAACAATAATGTCATTCCAATGCCTCATTGAGGTTTGTTTACTTTGTTGGTTTGAAGACAAGGTCTCCTGTGTAGCCCAGGCTGGCCTTGAACTTGAGATAATCCTCTTGCCTCAGTTTCTTGAGTGCTGGGGTTGCAGGCATGCACCATCACACCGCTTTGCTTTCTGAGATGTGATCTCTGTTGCCCAGGCTGATATCCCTGCAACTTCCCAAGTAGCTGGAAATACAGGTGCACTTCACACCTTACTTTATAGCAATGCCTCTGTGTGTGTGTGTGTGTGTGTGTGTGTGTGTGTGTGTGTGTGTGTGTTATATAACGATGTTCCAGTCAATGAAAGACTAAATGTTCAATAATGGTCCTATAAGAGTAGAGTTAAGGCTGGTGACATTATCTCTACTGTGATATCACAGCGTGAGGAATAGTGCTAACACACATTAATATCCCTGCAAACAAATGTACTGAATTGCCAGTCACAGAGAATAGCACATACAATTGCATGTGGTATGCAATACTAGACACTATAATCAACAACAGTGCTAGCCAGTTGGCGGTTACCTCATTATACTTTGTATCCTTATTTCTGAGTGTGGAATATAAACACAAAACAAGACAGAAAACAACTACAACAATAAAGGCCGTTCCCAGCAAACTGTGGGCCATGGGACATCGGCAGCACCCTCTGACATCTTCCATTTGTCGTGACTCTTGGTTGTTGTATCAAGAGGCCACCAGGAGTGCCTGGCTATTCTCATCCAGAAGAAAGTAGGTCAGATCTAAGATGCTGAATCAATGACCAATTATGGAATGGCCTAATTCTTTTCTAACAATGTATCATAAGATGACACATGGCTGTATTTATCTATGTGCTCTTCCATTGGGTTGTCTTGATAGAGAGAGGAAACTATTTATCATTTCTCCCAAGATATAGAAAAAACATGATAAGGAATGTGGGGTTCCAGACTCAGAGCTGGCTCCTGCATTCTCCAGCTCATTCCGAATGTAGGTCTGCCACTGCTGATGTCAGTCACTGGGTCACGCCTGTTATTTTCTCCCCCTGGTGAGATCAAGAACTTCAAAGGCAAAGACTAGGTCACCGAAGGGAGGGAGGGAAGGAGGAGAACAAGAAGGTTCTAGGAGTTAGATCTTAGGCACGGTTGTGGCGTTACCATGACTGTGATCTTGGACAAGTTATTTCTCTGTTGGAGCTCAGTTTTTTTTCCTCATTTGTCCAGTGGTGAGAAAAGCAGCTGCCAGGCAGGGCGGACGCTGTGAGCATGATGAAAAAGGGAGGCCCCGCCTCTGCCTCAAGGAGCTCGGAACAAATGGTTGCCCATAGGGCAAACATCCCAGAGCTAGGCTGGGTAGCAGATGCTCGACAGATCTCTCTGGAGCTTCCCTGAACCCCAACCACAGGCTGAGCAAGCTTTTCAATTGCCAGTGAGATTCCGGATTTTGTAAACCTATGAGCTAAATGTATAGGTGAAGTGGCTCTAAGGGCAGTGCAGGCAGGGACAAGTAGGCTAAGTCTCTGGCCTTCCTGTGTGGCCCATGTGAGGTCTTCTCTCATTCAGACAGCAGGCACTGACGAGCTCCCAGCCTCTTGTTCTTTTGCCAAAGGCAGACTTTTGGTTTTAACTGCCCCTCCTATGATTTTGGAATGCTAAGATCTGGGGGAATTTGTCAGATTCCCCAGGAATGAGAAGGACTCAACAGATGCCTCTCTAGTTAGGTCTTGATACCAGCAGCTCCCCACTGTAGTCCCCTGTTCCTGCATGGAAGCCACACAGTCTTTAGAGGTGACCTGCTGGGCTCAGATCCATCTTTTAAGGAGAGAGGTCACAAGTACTTGGAGAGCTCCAGGTAGCCTTCACCATCCTGATTGCTCTCTCTGTCTCTGTCTCTCTTTATCTCTGCCTGTCTCTTTGTCTCTGTCTGTCTGTCTGTCTGTCTCGCACACACATACACACAAACACACATACACACAGACACTCTGGGTGTATCCTTGAGATACACCTTGAGATCCTTGAGATCCTAAGCCACTGAACGAGGCTTTTAAGAAACTTTGTGTAGCCCTCCCTGACCCATTAGTCAGAATGCTTATCACTGTGGTAAATGCCTGCAGAAATATGTCAGGACGGCAGGATTTATTTTGACCCATGGATTTCAGTCCATGGTTAGTTGGCTCTATCTCTTTAGGTCTAGTGGCAAGGCAGAATTATCATGGCAGAAGTGCATGCCAGAGGAGAGCTGTTCATCTCATGCTAGCCAGAAAGAACAACATCTTAGTCAGGGTTTGTATTCTTGCACTAAACATCATGACCAAGAAACAAGTTGGGGAGGAAAGCGTTTATTCAGCTTACACTTCCACATTGCTGTTCATCACCAAAGGTAGTCAGGACAGGAATTCACACAGGGTAGGAACCTGGAGATGGGAGCTGATGCAGAGGCCATGGAAGGGTGCTGCTTACTGGCTTGCTTCCCCTGGCTTGCTCAGCTTGCTTTCTTATAGAAACCAGGACCACCAGCCCAGGGATGGCACCACCCACAATGGGCTGGACCCTTCCCCTTTGATCACTAACTGAAAAAATGCCTTACAGCTGGATCTCATGGAGGCATTTCCTCAAGGAGGCTCCTTTCTCTGTGATAACTCCAGGTTGTGTCAAGTTGACACACCAAACCAGCCCATGCAAAGGGTAAGATAGGAAAGTCATGCGTTCCACGATGTGTCTTCAGTGACCTGCTTCCTCTAGCTAAGCTCCACCTCTTGGTCTCTCTCACCTCCCAATACTGCCCTTGAATTGTGCCTCTGTCGAGGGATTAATCCATTGAGGACGAAGGCACTCGCTCGATACAGTTGCCCCTCCACGTTGTTCAGATCTGTAGCCACCAGCTGAGGACTGCGCCTTCAGCCCATGCATCTTTTGGGAACCATTCACCTCCAGACCATTGTGGCAGCTGGCACAATTGTCTTGCCAGCCTGAGGGTTCCTTTTAAAAAGCAAAACTATGGAGCAGA
Source organism: Tokudaia tokunoshimensis (assembly GCA_036184795.1). NCBI lineage: Eukaryota > Metazoa > Chordata > Mammalia > Rodentia > Muridae > Tokudaia > Tokudaia tokunoshimensis. The sequence continues at coordinate 72,929,946 of BTHU01000017.1, forward strand.
CAAGATGGCTCCCCAGGTGAAGGAGGCTGCTGTGCAAGCATGGTGACCTGAGTCGGAGCCTGAGGACCCATGTAAAGGTGGGAGGAGAGGACCAGCTCCTGAACGTCATTCTCTTAGCTCCACACGTGTGCGGTGACATCAGCGCTCATCACACACACACAAACACACACATGCACTCGCACACACACACACCACATACAGCACACCAGACACACATACATACATACACACACATATACACATATGCATGCACACACACATGCACACATGTGTGCATATAACACACACATGCACATGCATGTACACAGACAACACACATGCATGCACACACACACGAATTCATGCACACACACACTTCACTTTCTCTGTGTCTCTCTCTTTCTCTGTCTCTGTCTCTCTCCCATACAGTAATTGAAAAACAAACAAACAACCCAAAAACCTAAAAAACCAGATCTGTAATCTCAAGTCTTATTTCTGGTGCTTCTCTGCAAAATCTGCCATGTTTTCCCATTGCCTCGAGAGTGGCTCACCAGTCCACTCTGACCTGGTAACCCAGAGCACAGATGTAACAGTGTACTCGGGCTGTACTTCCTAGTTGGAGTGTAAGTCCTCTGAGAGCAGGGAGCATGTCTGACTGGTTCCCACTGCATGTGTCCAGCCTAGCATGCTACTTGAAAACTCAACATGTTTCTGGATAGCTGAATGAACAAAGCTACCCCATCCCACCCTTGAGGCTGCTGTTAGTGGGGTTCCATTTAGTCTCTGTCCTAGGTGGCAGATGGCTGACAGAAAGAGTCATGTGCCCATAACTTATGAAGGAGGGGTCCCTAGGGAACCAGTAAGTAAGTTGGCTTGGAATCAAAGATACATTTGATCTTTGCCCAGTTTCCTGGCACTAAGATTTCTAAAACCCTTGGAATTTCCTGGTGACAGGAGCATGTTTTGTTATTCACAGCGAGCCTCTTCCAATAATACCTGAGTTTATGCTGATGGGGGCAGGGAGGACTCTGAACCTCTAGAGGCCTTTAGGATAGGACTGGTCATGGTGGTGGTGGTGGGGGGGATGCAGCACATGATAGGCAGTTCGAAAGTATGAAGATACTTTTCTTTTGTATCATAAATTTTAGCAGTTTGCCCACAAAATTATATCTCTCTCCCTTGAGGGCAATCAAGTCCCCAGATACACACATCCTGCCTGAGGATTCTGGGTGAAGGGACGCTCTGACTGCTGGGATGGACCCCACTGGGACCCGTGGCTTCTCCTCTGTGCCTGGCCAAGGGACTGAATGAAGCCTTTGAGAGTCAGCTCTGGTGGGGCGATGCCAGGATGTCAACTTGACATAAGCTAGAGTCCTCAGAGAGGAGGGAGGAGTCTCAAATGGGAAAATGCCTCAAGATTGGGCTACAGGCAAGCCTGGAGGGCATTTCCTTAATTAGTGACTGATGGGGAGGGACGGCATTGTGGGTGGGGCTACTCCAGAGTTGGTGGACCTGGGTTCTATAAAAAAGCAGGTTAAACAAGCCATGGAGAGCAAGCCAAGAAGCAGCATCTTTATCTATAGCATCTCCATCAGTTCCTGCCTCCCGATTTCTGCTCTGTTTGAACCCCTGTCCCGACTTCCTTCGATTATAAACAGTGATATGGAAGCATAAGCTAAATAAACCCTTTCCTCCCCAAGTTGCTTTGGTCATGGTATTTTATCATAGCAATAGTAGCCTTAACTAATGCCCCATCTGGGGTGAGAAGACTGGAGGGTCTTACGGGGAACCCCCTGGGAGGTCAATAGGTGCTGAGTCAACCATTTGTAGTCACAAAGCTCAGCTCCAGTTGTTGATGGCTCTCAGTTTTCCCCCTGTGACATATCATTGAAACTAGGCTCTGTCCCTACTCCCTGCCACCTTGTTTTAATATTAATTGCAGCCAAAGCAAATTAGAGGAACAAATCTGCCGCTCCTGGAACACGCTGGGCAGGATAGAGCCAAGTAGGATTTTTATTTTTATGCACATTATTTATGTGATTGCTCTCTTCCGCTGGTGGTGATTAAAAGATTAAAAGACAACTGCCTTCAAACAAGAGGTGAGGGCCCTTCCCTAATGGCCAAGAGCTAAATGCTGCAAGAGGACAGATCCCAAGATTACAGCAGCACTTAGGCCTCAGGAAGGGATGAGGGCAGGAAGTCCAGACATACCTGGATGGAGAAAGGGCTGCCAGGCTTTGAGGGTCTGTTCTCTCTTAACACCGGGAAAATGCATGTCCCAAAGTCCCTTCTATTCTGTGGCATGTCAAACCAAGACTACATTTGTCTACTGGACAGCTTCCCCAGGCGGTCTGACATCAGAACAGATGCCCTGTGCCCACCACCTCCTTGGATTGAACACAAGGAATGTGCCTGGGAACCTGGGTTGCCAAGATTTGCTTGGGCAACCTTGAATGAAAATGTGTACCCCTGCTCGAGGGCAGGTTAGGCTGGACAGATCATTCAATGCAGAAGGAGCATTAAACTTGCTGATACCTTCATCAAGGCAGGAAGCTATGACCATTGGTAGACCGTCTATTGTGTCCTTTAAGGACAACAGATGTGTATGTGGGAGTGGGCTGCACAGCACACAATCTTTTGGGATAGAGGGTCTTAGTAGTGATGGACCTCTCTCATGGAAGGGTGGAGAAAAGATGAGATAAAACATTAATGATTCGTGTGAGAGATTTTTCTGTCAGGAAGGCAGGGGTACATCTGAGATCACCCCCATCCCCACCCCTTGAATCAAGCTTTATCTAGAAGTAGTTGGCATCCTATGCATTTATCTTTTGTGGGGCCAGAGATGCTCTTCCTTGCGCACACCTGAGAAAACTCCAGCATCTCCTGCAATATCTTTGCTGGATCCAGGTGTCTGAGCCCACCCAGAGTTTCAGGGTCAAAAGGCCAGTGCAGGGCCCAGTAATTCACATCTCTGCAGGTGCCTGCGATGCCCGGAATGTAGGAAGAGGGAGTGAAGGTCATTTCCGGAGGTGAGGGGGCAGCAGGCACCAGGCAAACAGCTGCAGGGAGTTGCCAAAGGTTACAAGGTACCAGGAAGCTGAGGATGTAGTAAAAGCTCTGTCCGACTCTATAAATGTTTAATATCTGGCTCTCGGGCAGCTTGTGTTGATTGTAGCCTTGGTCAACTTATTGTTTTTAGTAATAGTATAGAAGTATGTGTATGTGCGTTCTTGTTTGTTTTAAGATTTAAAAAATGTTTTTGATTGTGTGTGTGTGTGTGTGTGTGTGTGTGTGTGTGTATGTGCTTGTGTGTGTGTGCTTGTGTGTGTTTATGCACGAGAGTACCAGTGTGCATAGAGGCCATAGGTATCAGATTTACAGGCTGTTGTAAACCTTTCTCCAGCTCCCTGTTTCGTTTGGTTTAGTTGTTTCTGTTGCTGTTTTTTGAAACAATGACTCCCTGTGGACCTCTGACCGGCCTAGAATTCACTATGTAGATCAGGTTGGCCTTGAGTTTCTTTCCAGGTGCCGGGATTATAGGTATATGTCACCACACTGGAATTATAGTGTATGTCACCACACTGGGATTATAGGTGTATGTCACCACACTGGAATTATAGTGTATGTCACCACACTGGGATTATAGGTGTATGTCACCACACTGGGATTATAGGTGTATGTCACCACACTGGGATTATAGTGTATGTCACCACACTGGGATTATAGTGTATGTCACCACACTGGGATTATAGGTGTATGTCACCACACTGGGATTATAGTTTATGTCACCACACTGGGATTATAGGTGTATGTCACCACACTGGGATTATAGGTGTATGTCACCACACTGGGATTATAGTGTATGTCACCACACTGGGATTATAGGTGTATGTCACCACACTGGGATTATAGGTGTATGTCACCACACTGGGATTATAGGTGTATGTCACCACACTGGGATTATAGGTGTATGTCACCACACTGGGATTATAGGTGTATGTCACCACACTGGGATTATAGGTGTATGTCACCACACTGGGATTATAGGTGTATGTCACCACACTGGGATTATAGGTATATGTCACCACACTGGGATTATAGGTGTATGTCACCACACTGGGATTATAGGTATATGTTACCACACTGGGATTATAGGTATATGTTACCACACTGAGATTATAGTGTATGTCACCATGGGCTTTACTAACATTTTAAATTGGAATTAATTCATCACACATGGTACTGAGTATCCTAAGGACACTTAAAAGTCTATTACAAGTGTTACAAGTTCAAAATGCACCTTGAGAATATTTCACCTGTCCTGCACTCCCCATCTCCCATTCAGTAGTCTTCATTTCACCTTTCACTTCACCTATACATAAATAATTTTATATATCTACATAAAATCTAGGCTTTAAGAGCAAGGCAAAACATGATATTTGTCTTTCTAAGACTAAACTTGCTTGCTGTGATTGTTTCCAGCTGTATTAATTTTTCTACAAGTGACATAACTTTGTTCTTCTTCATGGCTGAAAAAGTTTCATTGTGCATATACATTATATTTTATTTATTTATTTTTCTGCTGATGGGCAGCTAAGTTGGTTTCATAGTTTAGCTCCTGTGAATAATGCTGTAGTAAACAATGATATACACGTATCTCTTTGGTGTGTTGGCTTGGAGTCCTTTGTTTAAATATCCTGGAGCAGTACAGAAGGGTCATAGGGCAAATCTATTTTTAGAATATTGAGAAACCTCCAAGCTGATTTCCGTTGTGGCTGAACTAGTTTCTATCCCTGCCAGCAATGTATATTAGGGTTCTAGTTTGTCTACATCCTTACCAGCATTTGGTGTTTTCTTTTAAGTAAAAAGATTAAGGGGCTGGAGAGATGGCTCAGCAGTTAAGAGCTCTGACTGCTCTTCTGAGGTCCTGAGTTCAAATCCCAGCAACCACATGGTGGCTCACAGCTATCTGAAATGAGATCTGATGCCCTCTTCTGGGGTGTCTGAAGACAGCTACAGTGTACTCCCACATAATAAATAAATCTTTTAAAAAAAAGGTTAAGATATTCTTTCAGATTTTTTTATTTTATTTTATATATTTGAATGCTTTGCATATATGTCTGTGCACCATGTGCAAGTCTGGTACCCCAGTTCAGAAGAGGATGTCAGATCTGAAACTGGATGTACAGATGGTTGTGAGGCACCATAAGGACACTGGAACCAGACCTGTTAAGAGTCAGTTCTCTCCAGCTGAGCCTTCTCTCCAGCTCCGGTTGCCAGTCTTCACCAAAGCCATTCTGACCGGAGTGAGATAAAGTCGCCACATAGTTTCGATTTGTGTCCTGAATGGCTAGTGGTGCTGAACACTTTTCATTGGTAGTTTACTTTTGTAGAACCGCCAGCTCTGTTTCATTCATCCATTTGTTTGTTTGTTTTGTTTTCAAGACAGGGTTTCTCTGTGTGGCCCTGACTGTCCTGGAACTCACTCTGTAGACCAGGCTGGCCACGAACTCAGAAATCTGCCTGCCTCTGCCTCCCAAGTGCTGGAATTAAAGGCATGTGCCATCACTGCCCAGCTCATCCATTTGTTTATTTGGTTGTTTGATGTGTATTTTAGTTCTTTATCTTTTCTGCATCTCAATACTCTGTCAGATGCGCAGGTAGCAGGCTTTTCTCTCAGCTTGTGGGCTATCTCCTCACTCAGCTGCTATGCAGAGAGAGGTTCCATTCATCAGTTGGCTTCTGTTTCGTGAGTGACTGGAGCCAATTCAGAAATTCCTTACCAATGCCTGTGCCTTGAACTGTGACCCTTATCTTGTCCTCTAATGGTTTTGGAGTCTTAGGGCTTACTTTAAGGTATTTGATCCTTTTGGAGTTGATTTTTGTGCAGGCTGAGAGACAGGGATCTAATTTTACCCTTCTACGTGTGGAGACTCAGTTTCTCCAACAGCAGTGGTTGAAGAGGTGTCTTTTCTCAAATGCATAGTTCTTTTGTGCCTTGTTTGCCATCTCGGTCAAATATCAGATGGCTATATCTGTTTGTATCTGGGTCCTCTAGTTTACTGCAATGATCACATGTCTGCTTCCGTGTCAGTCACAGGCTGCGGCTCTGTAGTGTAACCTGAAATCATGTTTGATGATCCTACTAGTAGTGTTCTTTTTGCTCTGAATTGGTTTGGCTGTCAAGAGCTTTTGCCAACTTCTAGGGTATAAAGAATGGAAGCACAGCCAGCTTCAGGCTACCAGAACGATGTCACTGAATACACCCGGAAAAGGGATGCAAACTTAGCACTTTTGTCAGGCCTGTGGTGTGTGTGTAGGAGTGGGGGTGGGGTGGGGTGGGGTGGGAAGTGCTAGAGGGGAACAGGCTTGTAACCAAGGCTAGTGCTGAAGAGACAAATGTCCAAACATCATGTGAAATTCCTGGGGTCTCCCACTGGAAGAGTAAGAAGAAGTAGCCAACCTGGGACAGAATTATTACAAGTGTTCCAGTTTTTCTTTTTTCTTATGTGTGTAAATATTTTTTCCTTGTTAAGAAAGTTAAATTTCAAGAGGTACAAAAAAAAAAAAGAAAAGAAAAGAAGCATATGTTATCCCACCATGCAGAACTAAATACTTAATATTTTACATTATATCCTAGGCTTTAAAATGAATTAATAAGCTACACTCTGACAATTGTATATGTTTCACAGTGTGTGGTCCACACAGAGATTTTGAAACCCAGTTCTTGTGGATAATAGTGTTGTAAACGGTCTCTCCTGCCATTAAATGTTCACCAGCATAAATTTTAATGAGCAAAGTGTATTCCCTTATTAAATGCATTGCTTATCTGACTTCCTATTCTTGGAAATATACTTTGTAGCTGACCGACACTGTTCAATTACAGAGACATCCTCCCGAGCTGCCTTCTAGATCCATGTTTCTGTCCTGTGGTTATTTCTTCTCTGTATCCAGTTTTCTAGGGAAAACAACAAAACCAAAACCAAAGGATAATAATGGGCTCAAGTGGAAGTGGGCATATTTTGGACCTTTTTTTCCTCTTTTTTTTTTGTTATTTAGCTTATACTTCCAGGTAACTCCCTCATTACTGAGAGAAGCCAGGGTAGGGACTTAAGCAGAAACCCAAAGCAGAACAGGGGAATGCTGCTTGCTGCCCTTTTCTCTGACTTTGAACTGACTTAAGGCATCAAGTTGCCCTCCAAAGACGCATAGCTGCGGGCCCTCTCGATAGTTCCCATTTCAGCCTCTTCTGTCATGGAGGCTTACAAGTCTTAAAAACTCAAATACATTACTTATATAGTTAGTTCATTTTATGTTTGCTTTTACATTACAATGAAAGTCCTGTAAGGAACGGACTGGTGACAGTCACAGAAAAGGCAGCTTATGAAGGTGACCTTAAACTTCAAAGTACTACACAATACTGCAATATTTGGCTTCAAAGGAGATAATAAAACCTGTATCCGGTTCACTCAGTGATGCTTCCTACAATGTGTGTGTGTCTTAATTGATGCAGCTTGTGGGTGGGAGATTCAGGTACCAGCTGGGCATAGGGAGGTCAGAAACAAAAGAGAGACTGGGCTGAGCCATCTCTCACAGTAGAAGAGTGACATTTGGTGATCTTAATTCCTCAGAGGAACAAAGAATGGACAATAGAAGGGATGGGGCAGAAGGGGGGCATGCTATTAACCAGCAAATTAAAACCAGACAGGAGCCACGAATCAGAAATGACCTGGTAGCCAGCCCTGGATTACATGCATCTGGGTCTCCTGGGGATTTCACAGTTGTTTGCTTCAAATTGCTAATCTTTTCTGAGAGGTTCCCTTCAAACTGTCTGGAAGGGATGGATGGTAAATGGATGCCTCACCCAAACCATTGCTCTCTAATGTTTTATGCATGGGTGTGCAGTTAGATTGCCATGCCTAGTGGGTCAGGACTTAAAGGGTGGCCACTCCATAGAGTTACAGAATTTTAAAGACAAAAGGGAGCCAGACATTTCCCCACCTGTCATTTTTTAACTGTGCTACTGGGGGTGTGCTTTGAGGTTTCAAAAGCCCACACCAAGCCCAGGGACTTTTCTTCCTGCTGCCTGCAGATCAGGGTGTACAGCTTTCAGCTCCTTCTCCGATACCATGACTGCCTGCATGCCACCATGGTCTCTGCCATGATGATGGTGGACTAAACCTCTGAAACTGTAAGCAAGCCTCCAATTCAATGTTTTCTTTCCTAAGAGTTGCCTTGGTCATGGTGTCTCTTCGTGGCAAGAGAACAATGTCTAAGACAATACTGGAGTGAATGAGTGCTAACAAGTATGAGGATTGGTACTGGGCTAAAGGTTGGTACTCTGGGTTCTGCTTCAAGCTCTGCCAACAGCATAATGTGTAAGTTTAGGTGTGAGATCGTAGTATTTTTCTGGGACTTGATTTCTATCTGGAAAATGAAGGTTTTCTGTCCTCAACAGAATGACAGGAAGAATTAATATGGAAAATAGTGAAAAAAGTAGGACAAAGAATCTCATTAGTTTTCTTTCCTAGGTGGGGCATGACATGGGCAAGCACAAGTTACTTGGTGGATGCCACCTTGATGCGTTTCTCTCCTCTGCTTCAAGGACTCATTAAGTGCCTACCTCAGGCAGGTGATGGAGGCACACACATTTGTTTCCAGACCTTGGGAGGAAGAGGCAGGTGGATCTCTGAGGTTGAGGCCAGCATGGTGTACAGAGCAAGTTCTAGGACAGCTAGAGTCACACAGAGAAACCTTGTATAGAAAAACAGTAATAACAACCACCACAACAAGTACACACACACGCGCGCGCGCACACACACACACACACACACACACACACACACATTTTAACTTCTCACTGCAGTGGTCTAGCAGACAGCTTGAGGCTCAATAGGTATTAGTTTCCCCCTCTTCTTTCTCTGCGTTTTCTTTTCCTTCACCCTTCCTTCAGTCTTTCTCCCCTCCCATTCCTTTCTATTTCTTCCTCAGCAACCCCTCCCTGCTCTTCTTCCTCTACATTTTCTTCTTTCTTGTTCCTCCCCTCCCTCTTCCTCCTTCTTCCTTCTCCTTTTCTTCCCCTCCTCTTCCCCTTTCTTCTAGAACGTAGTTGCTTCTTGTTTTACGCCGATGCAGAGAGCTGGAAGGAGGAGCTTTTCTTTCATGCAAGTATCTAAAGCAGTAGAGCTCAGTCACCCTAGGAGGAAAACGGTGGCAAGGCAGGAAATTCCATAGCTGGATTCTCGGTCTGGGTCCCGGCTGGGGAGGACGAGGACCGTTGTCTACGAGGGAGGCAAAGGGCCCGAGCAGCTGGAGAGGAAACTGTCCAGACCATCCCATTATCAAGTCTCAGGTGAGACTTAAGTCAACGCTAGAGAATGGTCCCCAGTTACACCCACAGCATGTTTGTGGAGAGAGACCCTGGCTGTGTGGGAAAGGCATAAGGGAAGGGAGAGGCCGTGTCAGAGCTCTAAGCTGAGGCAAGAAATGGCCAAGGAGCGGCACTGACGGTGCTCCACAGGAGTCCGCTTGCCGGGGACAGATAAAGGTCCTGATGACCTTTATGCATAGAAGCCCAATGACTTCTTGTAGCCTGGGGCTGAGCACTCCTGCCCCCGAGTTTCCAGTCTCTTGGATGACACCCCAGTTTATCTGCTGATTCCCCTCTTGCATTTATGCAGCTCTTCTCCATCTGGTCCCTGCTCGGTGCCCTGGTCCGAGCCTAGCGGCCTGCGGTCTGGCCAAGAGCATGGGAACTGCCGCGACATCCGTTCCAGTGGGCATGAGCTCACCACCCACTGCCCAAGAGGTCAGCCTGCATCATTTGATGGCCTTGTTGGCAGGTCATAAAAGCTGGAAATGCCTGATGAGGTCATTGTCTCCAGGCTCCGGGGCTGGACCCTGCTGGCTCCCTGGGTAGCTACACATTCGCTACCTCCCTGTGGAGCAGCAGAGCCAGCAGGTCCAGGCAGAGAAAGCTATTCTTGACTTAACGTTTTCCTGTCTCCCCTGTGGGCTCTACCCTTGGCTTTGGGAAGAGAAGGCAGAGCCTTTGTGTTGGGCAGCCTCAAGTCCTTGAGGTGCTGCGGATACTTCTGAGCCTTTGCCATGCTGGGGTCCTCCCAGGAGGGTCCAAGCTTCTGTCCCATTGATACAGAGAGTGTGGAAAGGTAGAGAGGGCAAAACAGCAAGCACGGCATTACCTACTAGTGTGGGAAGCTGCCTGTCCTGGTAGCTTGGGAAGACCCCTTCCCAGAATGGTGCTGTTGGCTGGCAAAGTGACCTCTTCCTCCCCTGGGCTAATGTCCTAATCTGGACAGTTTGTTTGTTGGCTCCGGGCCAAGGGTCATAATTCACTGGGAATTCAAGGCCCTTGGTGCAAAGGCAAAGGGCAAAGTTATGAGAACATGACTTCCAGGGCAGCCGCCTGACGCCTTCCACAGATACCATACTACCAGCCCTTCAGCAAGGCCAGGGAGTTTGAAAGTCCATCCCATATAACAACCTCTGCTTCTTGAAGGTCACCAGGAAATGACACAGAAGGCCCTGGAGTGGTGCCTAAATACCCACAGAATCCAAATCCCGAAGCTCCAAGGGCCCATCCCTGGAACAGGGAAGGTGCCAACCCAGCCAGCTTCTCAGAAAGAGCTGGTGTGAGCAAAGCTTTTGGAGTTCTGGTCTGTGTTCCAGCAACAAGAGGAACGGCGCGAAGAGGAGGCCCAGGCCTTGAGCACCCTTACATTCATTACAATGGAGTAATGCAGACGCTCAAGGGGACAGAAAGTAGCTTGGTCCCGTGCCTGAGGTCGGTCACATCAGCACAGAGCCTGCTTGCTATGGCTCTGGAAGGAACTTCTGCTTTGCAGCTGCAATTGGCCAGCTGGAGTTAAAAGGCTGGAACTGAAGGAATGGCATGAGTGAAGACCTGAGAAGGTGCTCAGCTTGGGGCAGGTGTTTCAAAGATGCAGGGCAGCAGGTGATGGCATCTTCCATCCATCCGTCCATCTAAATAGAAACATACTAGGTCAAGCACAGGCCTCCAGACCTACCAGGGCCCTTTATACTCTTCCCCTGATGGCTGGAGCATCAGATGGTCCTCGAATTCACACTGGGCAATTTATAAGTAGGGATCACTCCAGAGTTTATACAAATTGTCTGTGGGTATCAATGCCTTACATTAATTTCAGCTCACACCAGACGCCTGTAGAGTTGGAGGTCTTTGGCGATCTTTGACATCCTCTACAATCATTATTATTCCCATTTTAAGAGTTGAGAAAACAGGCTCAGAGTTACCCGGCTGTGAAACATGGGTCTGCCCTTGCTGTCTAGATCAGCGGTTCTCAACTTCCATGTCTAGATCCCTTTGGGGATTGGATGACTACCTAAGACCATCAGAAAATGCAAGATATTTACATTATGATTCACAACAGTAGCAAAATTACAGTTATGACATAGCAATCAAAGTAATTTTATGGTTAGGGATCAGCACAACATGAGGAACTATATTAAAGGGTTGCAGCATTAGGAAGGTTGAGAACCGCCGCTCTAGATCCTCTGAAGCCAGACTGAAGTCTTTTACACTTACCTCATCCAGTCAATTGAGTTATGATGCCAAAGTACAAATTATAGGTCTAAACCCAAGGTAAGCAACAGAAAGGCTTCTTCAAATGTACCTGGCTCCTTGCTTTTATAAATAAAGATTTATTGGCATATACTTGTTCATTCATGTATCTTCTGTGACAGCTTTTATTAAGGGGTAGAGCTAGTCTTGCAACAGAGTCTGGAAGGCTCACAGTCTAAAGCATTTCCTACCTGGTTTTTCCAGGTCTAGAATATATATACTATGATGGACTTTCCTAAGAAAGCAGGTCACTAGGGAGTGACTTCCAAACCCTGATGTCTAAGTATACATAGTAGTGTCACAAGTGACCACAAGCATCTGTATGCAGTCAGCTGTTAAGGACTCTTGCAGGTGGTTTGTCCCAAGCACTGGAGTGTCAGCCTCAGCAGGTCCACACTCAACTTGTCTGAGAACTTTGAGAAGCAGTTATCTTAGTTAGGGTTTCTGTTGCTGTGATGAAACACCATGACCGAAAACAAGTTGGAGAGGAAAAGGTTTATTCAGCTTATACTTTTACATTGTAGTCCATCATTGAAGGAAGTCAGGACAGGAACTGGAGCAGGGCAGGAATTTGGAGGCAGACGCTGGTGCAGAGGCCATGGAGGAGTGCTGCTTACTGACTTGCTCCTCATGGCTTGCTCAGCCTGCTTTCTTAGAAGACCTAGGACCACCAGCCCATGGATAGCACTACCTACAATAGACTGGGTTCTCCCCCATCCATCACTAATTAAGAAGATGCCTTTCAGCTGGATCTAATGGAGGCGTTTTTCTCAATTGAGGTTCCCTCCTTTCAGATAACTCTAGCTTGTGTGTCAAGTTGACAAGTGTCCAGCACACTAGTCACCAGAGGAAGAGGCTGTGTTTGAGGTATGAAGCTTGGAGTGGGACAGGCTTGAAGGGACTTGCTGTGAGCTTACTATGAAGGTAGAGACTCTTGGAGAACCTCACAGCTGGATGGGAAGATATGAAGTGTTCTACCCCCTCCCCTCTGCCCCAGGGTCTTGCACCATCAGCATCCTTGATGAAAATGTTAGCTACTACTGGGTGGGAGCAGGACTGACGAAGAGAAAATCTGTGACCAAGGACTGAGTAGAAGATGATGGCTAGCACCTGATGGTGTGCGTGTGCGTGCGTGCTTGTGTGTGTGTGTGTGTGTTCCAGTGTCTGTTTCTGAGGAAAAGGAAGGTGCTCCCAGGCAGTCTTTTAATTACTCCTTCCTGGAGCTCACCTTGGAAGGTGGAAGCGGGGTTGATTTGGTCCTTAGAATAGAGATGAACAGTTCTATAAGCCTTGTGTTGGGGAAAGAGAAAGTCTAGAGTCAGGGGGTCTTTTGTCTGCCCCGCTTCCCCACAACTTTCTCAGCCTTTAGTGGAGCCTTGATGAGCAGTCCTGCTTGGTCTTAGCCAGACGCAGTGTGCAGAAGAGGGATCTTGGGCCAGTTTTGGATTGGAGCAAGGGACAGCCGTGGTAGCACTGCCTTCATTAGTTCTTGCCAAGGTGGGCGGTTCTGGACATTTCCTCCTTTGGTCCTAGGGTGGTGCTGCTGAGCAAGGGCGACCTTTACCGGCAGGTCCAGAAGACATAGAAGCATCAAGCTTGGCGTGGCTCCTGACAGGGGCCCGAGGCTCTGGACCAGTGAAAGGATATTCAGTGGATGATTGTGCGCCGCAGGTCCAGCCCCACCGAAGTGGCCTTTACTCTCGTTCTCCTACTTGGCGCGAGTAGCGTCTCTGCAGCTCAGCTGGATGTGCTCGGGCTGGTTGCCTTTCCCAAAGGACCAGTGTCTCGTCGTCTTCTCTCTTTTGCTGCTCGCTGTAATCTCCATTAGCATTTTGCTTTCTTGGAGGACTGGTAGCCTCGGCAGTCCCGGCCCCGCCCCACCGGGGAGCCGCTTTGTTTCCCGCGGACGCAGTGCGCAAGGCGGCCACGCGAGGGCGCCGGGGCCTGGGGCGTGCGCCTCCTAGCCTCTGCTTGCTTATCTTCCTCCCAGACTTCTGCTCGTATCCACACTGGAACATCCCTCCCTGGCACTGCTGCCTTCCAGTCATAGTGACACACACGTGGTTCATGTTCTCCTCGGGGGGATTTCTCGCCACCTCCTGGACTCCCCGCTCTCTGTGCTCCATAATCAATACCTACTTTATACTTTTATTGGATACCTAGACACTGATACATAGTAGGCACTCAAAGAATGTCCTTTAAAGAGCTTACTAAGTGCAAATAACTTTGCCCTTTAGAACTTTTCCCCCGCCCCATGCTTCTTTCAGGTTTACAGAAGAAATGAATGGAAAACACTGAGTGTTCATATCCCCCATTCTGCAGGCACCAGTTATCTGTCAAGCATCAACACAGGGGTCCATTAAATGCCCTCACTCACATATCAGCACCCGTATCTCACGACTTACATATCAGTGTTCTGGATTTCATGGAACTCAGCAAACGTGTGGTGGCAGAAATGACCACTGCGGAATCACACAGCATCGGCACGGCTTTGCCAGTGGTCTTCTCTCTTAACCCCAACTCCTGGTCCTTACATGGTCTCTCTAGTTTTGCAGAATCATACCTAATTTCCACACTCATCAGGGTAGATGTTCTTCCTATTTTACATTTGAAGAAAACTGAGATTCAGAAATAATTACCGAGGCCCAGGCCGGGTCCTAGCCTGTGGCCACCCAGGCTCTCTGCTTGTACACGCATCTGGGAAACCTCCTGAGTTATAGAGGTACCAGCAGATCAAGCATGCCCAGACAGCACCGCGCAAAACTGCCCTGGCCACCAAGCAGGGGACTTCCCAGGGAACGCCCCTCAAAGGTCTCACCATCCGTCCGGGCTGCTTCTGCGTCTGGGAGACAGAGAAATCTGGACAAGTTGTGCTTGAAGGAGGAGCCACCGGTGCTGCTGGCAAGGCTGTTCTCGCACTGCTTTGTCTGTCTTCCCCCCATCATGGGCTCTGAACCTACTATATGGGACTTGTAGGGCACAGGGGCACCCCCAACCCACACTCCATTTTCATTTCAGAACCCCTGTTAGGACCTGTCATCTACCGGTAGAGCGGCCTGCAGAGGCTGGGCAAGTGTGTTGCCAGCTCTTTAGGCAGAGCCCTGGGTACCCAGAGCACGATACAGAGCAGAGGACCAGCGTTCTTAGTGGCCATGCCCTTTGACCAGATTAAGCCAGTTAACACACAGGATGCTCAATTTTGAATTTTGTTAACTTTTAAGTGAAAACTTTTAAGTCTAAACATAGTCTTTTAAGTTAAGATTGTGGCAAATGCATAGTCATCCCTTCCGATGATTTGTAACCCCAAATTCAGTTTTAACTGGGCATCTTGTGTTTATAGGGCAGTCCTGCCCAATGATTCTTGACCCAGGAAGAGAGACACAGCAGAAGGAGGAAGTGTACATCTCGAGACGGGGACTTGATTCTGTAGGAGCTGTTGTAAAATCCTTAAGTTGCAGTAGCGTTCTGGGTTCAAGGCCCGCTAGGGACAAGGTCCTGTCTCAGTATGACTTGATAACAAATTCCACCTTCAATGCTTCTGAAATGTTTTTGTGTTGGGTACAGGGTGGAGACAAAGTGGACATCGAGAGGAAGTGTGTGTATGTGGTGGGGTGGATACATGAACTTGTAGCTGTGTCCCTCCAAGAGGCTGGAGAAAGTTGTGAAGAAAGGAGTTTGCAGGGTGAGAGAACAGTCATCTCTGATGTGGCAGGCATGTGGTTGTGTGGCCTGCCTTTGTGGTTGAAATGTCCCAGTTAGCATCTAATAGAAACTGGAAAGCAGCCAGGCAGGACTTGACGGGACCAGGTGTCCTGAGCAACAGAGGGGTCTCCGTGCCCTATTGTCGTATAGTTTAATTCACATTTCAAATCCCATTCAGAGTCTTGAGACAGGTGACAGGTGACATCAATTTCTGTTTACCTCAGTGGTACCATATTTTCCTTGATTTTACCATTTCCCCAGCCTTTAAAACTCAGGCTACTTTGTCATTGAGTGATTACCCCATGTCTCCTCAACATGGGCTCTCTAGTGACAACCTTTCACTCTTCGTGATGTCTGATATGAGTAAATTTCGATGTCCCTTTTGGAAGATACCTTATTGACTATAAAACTGTAAGTTGGAGCAGGCAGTGTGGGAATGTGCCAGCAATTCCAGTCCTAGGGAGGTTGAGATAGGAGGTTAAAAAATTTCTAGGTCAGCCTGTGCTATATGGTGAGACACTTTCTCAAAAACATCAACACAAACAACCAAAAGTATCCCCAAACTTAAGTTGGTTGGTGGGTCTCACAGTGTCATGACAACACTGTGTTGGCGGCTGACTACACAATGCTCACTGAGAAATCTGTTGCCTGTATTACTGTTGCTTCTTTTTTCTCTCTGGGTGTTTTATTTGTTGTTGTTGTTTAAGATTTATTTATTTATTATCTGTAAGTACACTGTAGCTGTCTTCAGACACCAGAAGAGGGCGTCAGATCTCATTACAGATGGTTGTGAGACACCATGTGGTTGCTGGAATTTGAACTCAGGACCTTCAGAAGAGCAGTCAGTGCTTTTAACCGCTGAGCCATCTCTCCAGCCCCTCTCCGGGTGTTTTAAAGACTTGACCTTTGGTTGTCAGCAGTACAGCTGTACTGAGCTCCATACATGGGTTTGGATGTATTTACCTTGACTGACTCAGAGCTTCTCACATCCGTGTTTGGTTCTGGTCGGCTCTCAGTGCTCACCGTTCCTGCCTCTTGCTTTTTTCTCCTGTACATGCTGAATCTTTTCAGCACATACTTTAAAAATGATCTATTTATCTGTCTAGTTGTATGTGTTTTTGCTTGCATAAGTTTATATGCATTGTATGCATGCAGGAGCCCTTGGGGGCCAGAAGAGGGCTCCCACACAACTGAAGTTTCAGGTAGTTGTGAGTTGCTGTAGGTGCTGGGAACTACACCAAGGTCCTGTGCCAGGCTGCAGAGTGCTCCTGACCTTGAGCCATCTCTCCAGTGCCTCCGCACATGCTGGCCTTCTGTATGTGTTCGATGCCTTAGCTTCTGCCTTTTATTCTTTCTTTTTTTGGGGGGGGCGGTTCTCTGACAGGGTCTCTCTGTGTAGCCCTGGATATCCTGTAACTCACTCTGTAGACCAGGCTGGCCTCGAACTCAGAAATCCACCTGCCTCTGCCTCCCAAGTGCTGGGATTAAAGGCGTCCATCACCACTGCCCGGCTTTAATCTTTCTTCTCTGTGTTTTACAGTTCATTAATCTTCTTTTAGCTGGATCTGTTGCTCAGCACACCCACCAAGATCTTAATTTCTTATACTGTTAGTTACAGATTGAACGTGGACTCTTCCTCTAATGTGCCCAAGTTTCTGCCAAGATTCTCTACTTCATTGAATTCCAAGAATATATTAATATATTAGTCATGATCCCCCCAAAGCTTGTTTCTAGTCATTTCCAAGCTTGGATTCTATGTGCTTATTTTTACTATTTTTCTTTTTATTGTCTTTAAAACACATTTTATTGCACCTATGTGAAGTTTACAGTATGACACAAATTAACTCTTCCTTTCACATAGTTCCTGATTTTATTTCCAGACTCCAGTGTCCAGCTATATGTGTCTTGCCTCTGGAGCCGATGGAAAACTCTGCTCCATTTCTTAGTGTGTTGGCCAACTACTTACCACTCTCTATTTTACCTTTCTTGCCTTATTTTTGAAATATGCCCCACAATTTCTTCCTACTCCAATTGCTTTCTGATGCTTTAAACAGATTTTTAAAATATATTTTTTTCTAGGCTTTCTAAATTGTTTCAGTGGACATTTGGTCTGAGGCGCCGTAGCTATCGTTGGCAGTTGATTCTCCGGTTAAGTGATATGAATGGGTCAGAGACTGGGGGCGGACAGAGGTAGATTGTGCCTGCTCTTCAAAGATTCCTGGATGCTAAAAACCAGACTCTTGCCTTTCTCCGGTGTTCCCGGGTACTTGCAGACAGAAGTAAGAATGGCTCCATTTTCTCTTCTGCAAGTGACTAGATTCTCTGGCTATTTCCTACCTCTGTCTCTCTCACCTTCTACCTGGACCACATCTTTTCCTGACCTTTGCTTTCAGCCCCACTGCAAGGTGGCCTGGTGTCTGAAGCACCAGAAATGCAGCAGCCTCACCTTCCAGGTGTTTTGAGGCCCAGTCTGAGAACATCACAGTCTCCGGAAACTGACCTAGGTTGACATAAAAAATACCTGTAGAGAAGCCTCTTTGGTGTGAGATACTGTGAGGGTCTGTGTTTTTAGTACAAGGTAGTATGTGTGGGGTGTGGGGAGATTTTTGTTGTTGTCATTGCTAAGAATGCTGCTTGTGGGACTAGAAGAATAGTCCTGAGGAGATACACAGGGATCATGGCTCCAGCCCACACAGCCCAGTTCCTGCCCCCTCTGATTACCTCATATAGGCTCCCAAAAGCTCTGCCCTTCATTCATAGGGCTGCAGGAAACTTTCAGGAAGCCAGCATCACCTTATCAATCAAGGTGGTGCCATCCAAGACTTCTGAAAAACCTGCAACCAGGTATGGAATCTGCTCACATCGAAGGCACCTGCCATCAGATCCCTCTCGTGTCCTGGCTGTTCTTTTCCCCCAGGACTGCACAGTGGGGATCTTAGGGGTAGAGACAGACTGATCTCAAGTGCCTAGAGGCGAGGTCTTGTGTCTGAGCTTTAGACACACCTGATGAGGTGGGGCATGTCTACAGACAGGTGATTGGTCTGACACAGGTCCTGTGTCTGCAAAGCTGTACACACAGGTTACCTCCCAGGATGGCCCAAGACAATGTGGGCGCCATCCCCCCCCATGTAGGAAACCTAGTGTTGGAACACATCCATGCACTGCTTGGTAATGCAGCACAAGATGGCAGGAGATGGTGTGAACTAGGATTTCTCAACAGTATTTACGATACTCTGCTCCTTGGGTAGCCTCAATCCTGAAGAGAGAGAACAGTGGTCTTAGGTTAGGACACGAGGCCTCTGCCAAATGCTGCTTGGAGCAGACGATCCTTAAATAAGTCCCTTATCCACTTTTCTTATGAGAGTGGAAAGACGTTTTGAGGCTCCTCCTGTGAACCCCATCATTCTCCAGGTGATAAAGCTTAGGTTCAGAGCAAGGTCACTTTCTCAGGGTTGCCCAGAGAATCGATGCATGGAGAGGCTGTTAAGCCAACCTCCTGACTGTGTGCCCCGTCAGCCTATCCTTAGCAGCACTCTTTTGTTTTTTTAAAGGATGGAGCATAATAAATGATGAAGAAAACTTTCCAAACCCCCAAATTACAAATAAAAGTCTTTGAAAGGCAAAAATCAAACCAATGGTTAGACATTGTCCCTGGCGCCCAATGCCACCAGAGTGTGACAATCACAGTAAACTGTGACTTCAAAATAGGCTGACTATGGTCAGTGCTGTTCCCTTTTGGCTGATGGGCTGCTAGTGCCAGCGCCTGCCTCCCACGCACACACCGCCTCCCACGAACACACCGTCAGGCCACAACATCGCCCAGTCCTGCTGATGCTCAGTTTCTTTTCAGCCACCACCTGTTTTCTGAGCCTTGCATGTTCTTACTTTCTGCCCAACTCCAGTGTTCTTTAAATAACTCTCCCAAGCCCTTTCAGTCCAGGACCTTCTACGTAGCTCAGGTTAGCTTGATTTGACCAGTCTTCTGCCTCAGTTTCCTTGGTGCTTTACAGGTGTATGCTATGACACTCGGAAATATATCCCCTTTCTTCTTTCAATTGAGCTGCCTTTCTTGTACCTAAGAACCTTGACTGATGGGCTATGGAGGAGAGACAGTGGGCCCTACAGGTTCCCAGGCCCCACATGCAGCGCTGTGTGGGCCTCTTTGTTACACATGTCTCACTACAAAGATCAGACGATCTTTGATGTCCAAATTAAAAAAAAATTGAGGCTTTAATTAAATTTTGCCTTGCCTTAGGGGGGAAAAACTTTAAGCTTCAGAACATCTTGATTTCTAACTAGTTATCCAGTGGAAACTGTAGAAACCTGTCTGTAGAGCCCTCTTCCGCCATCTGCTCCCTGCAAGTGACCGACACTCACTCAGGCGAGGATTCTACTAGCCAAGCCCTGCTTTCAGGCAAGCGGATGTTGGGAGCAGACCACAGGGGTCCAAGGGGTAGAGAGCTAGAGGCATACCCTACCCATGTCATTTCCTTCCACAAGGAGGATGGCTCGTTTGTGACACCAAGGCAAGATGTCACACCCCGTGAACTCAGCCTGAGCGGGTACCGCAGGCCTGGAGGTTCCGGTGGGGGGAGAACAATTTAGCATTCAAGCATCTCTCTGGCGTTCGGAAGGGTGGAGGGTGCTGCCTCCTGTGCATGCTGCCTCTGCATCCCTCTTCTTTGCTGATCCCATGAGCAGCTGGGAACAGTAACTGTTGCACGTGGGAGGATTTGGTACGAAGAGTGACACAGGTCTGTGCCTGTTTTTGGGTTTAGATGAGTGGGCACTCTGGCTCCTGGCAGCCTCTACCTCAGGGTATATACACGAGGAAAAGGAGCACGGTTTTACCAGGGAGCCCTTCCATCCTTGTATGGAAATTGGGTTGTTGACTGGTCTTCAGGATCCTGTGAGCCCTGACGGGACCAGAAATCCTGTAGTTTTTACCTGTGAGCACGAGCGGCTCCGGCAAGAACCGGCAGGGGGAGCTAGAGAGCCATGCTGGTGTCTGTGCCTCCAGCCTTCTTTCCCGCAGGCTGCCACGTCGTGGGAGTAGTTTCAGCAGGGAGGGGCCTGGAGCGGAGGGGAGGAGGGCTTGGGGACTAGGAGTAGGGTATCAGTGATCACCAAACTTCACTGCAGAACCGTCCCAGAATATCCCTGTTTCCGCTGCTCAGCGAGCAGAGGTGTAAACTGTCCGGAGAGTCTCCAGCCATGCTCCTGGCCTCCCGCTCAGTCATTGCATTCTTCACCAAGACCCAGCCCTACTTGACCCCTACTTGGTCCCTAGTGTGCCCCTACCTGCTCTGTAGCGACTGAGAGGACCACAAGGAGGAAAGCAGGCAAAAGGGAAGGAGAGGACGGTGAAAGCCCTGGCAACAGCCAGATACCGAGGTGATAGCTAGCATGTGGGCCCCATCACCTTGCCACTCAAACCCCAGCGTGGGCACCAGTAGAGAGATGTCCCAGCAACCCTGGACCGTGGCTTTGTGAAATTGTCTCTATGTTTCTTCTGCATGCTTACAGCTGTGGCAGCTGTCCTTCCTGATTCATAAGCAGATGTGATATCACAGTTAATAAACCAAATGGAAGAGAAGGGAAGGGAAACTGACACTTTCTTCTCCCCTGCTAAATTCTCCACCCCAGCATCCCTGAAAGGCTTGGTACCAAGTTCAGAGCATGCTCCTCACATGTGGCCTCAGGGTAACTCCAATGTTAGGAAATTAACTTCAGTTTAGACACTTGGTCTCTTTCCTACTGGCTCAATCTGCCAAATTCTTGGCTAAGCCCTCCCCCATCTATCACAGCCCCAGGGTCTTCTCTAAACTTTCTTTTCTGGCTGAAGGTGAGTGCTCCTTTGCGTGCCCTCAGAGGCCTCCTCCCGCTCTCTTCCCTCCCTGAAGACCTCTGGCTTACTCTCTGGTACTATCAGGTCTGAAGCCTGAGCCTGGTGGGGCTCTGTGCAACTCTCATATGGTCAGGCTAGATTTTATTCCCAGGAGGAAATCATGGAGCAGTCAGAGACTGGGGTTTGCTCTAATCCCTTCTCCTTCTCCCTCATGATTTATACCCTTTAGTAGACGATAACTCAATCAATAGGGCCGTACAATCCCAGAAGACCTGAATTCCTGGGAACATGTAGTCTATGCTCCTGCCCTCAGCTAGGAACTGATCTCCCAACACTGCATGGTAGCCAAGGGCCATTTTGAGGTCACTAGGAGACTATGGAGAAGTAAGCCATTTGACAAATAGTCTGGACGTTATTTATGCTTAGATGAATATATACATGCATTAGAGTGCAGAGGTGTGAATGTAAATGACACTGGGTGACTTCAGAGATCCTCTGCCCTTACAGGAAGGTGTGCAAGATTCTTACTCTCTGTCTCCTGTCAGGAAGGCTGCGACTGGCTCCTCTGTAGAGAACTTGGCAATGCTCTTTATTTCAAGAGTTCTGAAGGTGAGAACAACCAGAATGAGGAAGTGATTCATCTGAGAGCACACAGCTCAGAAGAGACGGAGTTCAAATCTCGGACTGGATTTTTACCCCATCTGGATTCTTTCCCCTGTACTAGGGAATTGCTACATAGAAAGGGCCTATGGCATCCACAAAGGGATGAGGAGTAGAGAAGGGGCTCTGGGTTAACCCTCAGTTTGCCCACAATGCAGCTCAACAACTTTACTGCAAGAATCTGAGCTCTGGGTCTATGGTCTGCACAGGGGAGACCTCTTTCAGTGATAAGTGTATTTCCTTCTCTCCAACAGGACCAGAGTCTCTGGTTGAAAAAGACTTGGGTGAAAGGAGGAGGAGGCTGGCTCCCCAGCAGGGCGTGGTGTGGTAGCAAGGCTGGCTGGAGGCTACTGGGCCCCAGCCAGAGAACTGGCAGGACCAGATGTACTGCCCCAGTCAGCATCCTCAGGAGTCCCTGTCACACATCCCAGGCTGCATCTGCACATGCTGTGTGCACACGAGATACCATAAAGAACTGGGTTCTGGCCTTCCCCCTTGCCCAACTCTTGAAATGAGGATGGGAAGTAGAAAGCCAGTCTGAGCCACAGCAGAGGACAGACAGAGCTCACTGCTGCTCAAAACACTTCAGGTATGAAAGCTGAGACAAGAGGGTGGTGAGTTCAGGGCTAGCCTGGGATATGTAGTAATTCTCCCACTATCCTTCAAGCACTTAGAGCCAAAAGTCTTGGGTTGGAGAGATGGTTTAGAAGTTAGTCCAGAGGACACACATTTGATTCTGAACAACCAGATGTCAGCTCACAACCACTTTAAACTCTAGAGCCCCCTACTCTGGCCTCCTTGGGCACTAGGCATGCACATGGTACACAGACATAGATATAGGCAAAACCATAGACTACTAATAATAATAGAGTCAAAGGTTTGTGTTTTGTAAAGGTGTCTTTGACATTAAAATTGTTGTGCCCAGCGGTGTCAACTGTAAGCAAGGAACTTCTGTAGCTGGAATGCAGCTGTCCCGTGAGCTTCTAGAAGTCACACAGAAGGCCACTCTCAATATCATTTAATCAAGTCAGTTGATATTGTTTAATAAATAGGCCAGAAAATTATCTGAGCATTTCTGGGCAGGATGCAGCGTGCGACCAAAGTTATGGAAGATTGTCCCTTGAATCACTAAGGCAAACTTCATTGTGTGTCATTTTTACATAGAGGTGTCACATAAAAAGTTTTATAAATAGAAAAAATTCCAAAGGTTTCCCACAGACAGAAAGGGAAGTCAGGAACATTAAAAAAATAATAATAAAAAGAAAACCCCACAGCCACTCCTTCCCCCGCCCCCAACCATTTGTTTCAAGTGCTTGATCATACAGTACTCAACATCTTTGGATATTTTACAATGTACAATTCCAAATGGCAGCCCAGAAAAAAAAAACAAAAACCAAAAATGACAAAAAACTAGCCAGTCATCTGAAAAAGTGAGTTTATAAGAAGTCATTACCTTTACAAAATAAAAACAGAAGCCTGACACCGCTGCCCTCCCCTGGGTCCCTCTGTTGGTTCGGAGCCTGGTTCAGCTACAGCCACTTGGCTGTTGGGGCAAAGTGTGCATATTGGCAACTGTCTGAACTGCAGACAGGAATTTAAGGGGCAGCTGCCCAGCAGGTGACTGATGAGGATGGGGGAATGCGAGGAAAATCTTCCCTGATGGACTGTCATCTGGTGGCACTGGCAGGCAGGGACTCTCTTGGGAGCTTCAGGAGGGATAGAGTCTACTGTCTTCTCTGGCCTTTTTGTGTTTGTGTTTGTACATGAAGAAGCCAAGGCAATTGGTACAGAAAGAGCTGAGTCTCCTGTATCCACAGCTTGGGGCTTTGGGAATCCAGGCCTAGGCCTTCCAAGCGGGTGGATTCTCCTTCCTGGGGTCTCAAGAAACCAATACAAACCCAAGAAAGCATGGGCCAGCAAAGATGTCTCGCTCCTACCAACCCAGAACCAGCCCAAGTCTGACTTGCTACACAGCCCATCACAACCCAAAGGATTCTACCTCCTTGCATGGGAGCCCTTTGGTCAAATATGGGAAAGGGGATCAGGGGCTCAAACACAGTAGAAGGGTGTCACCAGCAAAGCCCAGACCTGGGCTCACAACCTCAACTCAAGGAACAAAGAGCTGAGCCCTGGATGACTAGGCTCTGTGACATTTGTAGGGTTTAGGGGGACCCAGGCAGGTGGTGGCTGTTAGCCCCATCCATCCCTTGAGTGTTAGCTAACGGACCCTGAACACTGAGGGAGTGTGGGGGTGAGCCAACGCTGATTCTGTTTCTAGGGGGTGTCTAGATGTGGCAGTGGCCTGCCAGAAGTGAGGCAGAACTTGGGATTCCTGGAGCTACCTGTGGGTATTGAAAGCCATGAAGCCTCTCTCTCTCTCTCATTCTGTTGTTCCTGTCTAGTTCTGCCGCATGTCTCATGGAGGCTAACATGTTGATGTCAATGTGGAGGCAGTGAAACCAACTCCAGTAACTGGGGGTGCTAAGCTTCTACCTTCCAAGGAACTCTTGTCATAGGAACAGGTGTGAATATGTATAAAGCAGGGGGGGGATGTAAGCTACCACCCCCTTTTACAGCAGGGTGACTCTGAGGCACGGAGAGTTGACCCACCTAAGGTCACAGGTCATGCCTGTATAAAAGGGGCTCGCTCCATGCCAGCTCCCGGCTGCTGGAGGCCTTTTTGCCCAGTAGGGATGGTCTTTCCCCATGGCCCGGAAGCACTGCTTAATTGGAGCTGGGACCTCTGAGCTGGAACCTGACTCTGACGGCAGTACTCCCCAGGAGGACAGAATGGCTCAACCAAGGTGCATGGCCAGGACACGGTCCTCATGCTAGTTCTTCCTGGCCAGCCCGGCAGAGAGCTCCCTCCTCACAACCTGGTACCGCTGCAAGGTGCTCCTGGCACCAGCGCGGAGCCTTCTGAGACTTGGCACCCTGTGTATTTCTATGTGAACCAGAGGCAGCCAGGGAGAGGTGGGGGGTTCCAAACCCTCAGGGAAGAGATGTCTTGCTCAGACACCAGCAAAAAGGAAATGCTGCCCTTGAAGGCCAGGAAAATTGCATCTCAGCTAGAATGTATTGTTTTTTCTTTCTCATTTTCCCTTTGTGTTTTCAAACTAGAAAGTTCAGGTCCTCTGGATGGGGCAGGGCAGGCCTTAGAGGGACTAAAGACAGGATTTGGGATTAGGGTGGACCAGGGCCAGCCTAGTTGTTGGCTTCAGACATGGAAGCCACGTGGTTGAGGCCGGTGAGACCAGGGAGGCCAGCCAGGCCTGCCGCCCAGGGGTCGGGCAGCGGGAAGTAGGGCCGAGTGGCGGCCACGTTCTCGGCCAGCGCCAGGGCCAGGAGGCCACCCGCGTTCCTCTCGGCCTCGAGCTGCGCTCGTCCGAACAGCTTCATCTGCGTCTCCTCGAACTGCCTTTCCAGCTCTTGCAGGCTCAGGGTGCCCTTGGGTGCCGCCAGGAAGTGCTTAGAGGGGCTGGGGCCCGGGAGGCACACGGCCGTGCTGCCCAGGTGGCCACCCACGTCGCCCAGCGCGGGTGGCATCACGAAGGCCGCCTTGTCGGGTGAGGGGCCACCGGGCCCAAAGAGCAGGCTGGCAGCCCTCCAGGCAGCGGGCTTGCGACCACGCCGGGGTCGCGCCATGCGGCAGCTTTGCCGCTTGATGTGGCGGTGCAGATGGTCGGAGCGCGTGAAGCTCTTGTAGCAGAACTCGCACTGGTAGGGCCGCACGCCTGTGTGGATGCGCATGTGGTTCTTGAGGTCATAGTTGTGCACGAACTTGGCATTGCAGTGAATGCACAAGTAGGGCCGCTCCCCCGTGTGCTTCCGCATGTGGATCTTCAGTTTGTCCTGCCTGCAACACAGAAGCCAGGATTTAGTCCCCGTGTGGAACACAGGCACCCACTCTTCACCCGCTTACCCACTTCAGGACCAGTTCTTGTACCCATGGTGCCAACCTATCAGTAGGAGCCCTCCTAAGACCGACCTTCAACTTCTGCCCAAATGTCTGCCTTGCCTCAGGGTTAAAGCAGGAAGGATCGGTGTCCTGAAAGACACCCCACAACTCCTTGTACACACAGGTTCGAGACGAGAGTCTCCTACTGATTACTAGCGGCCCACCTCACATTCCGGAAGGCAGTCTTGTTGGAGAGATAGGTCAGCACTCTTGTGTCCCCCCCCTGTAACGATGAGGGGCCTTCTGAAGCAGGACGCCCTTTGATCTCTGGTCTTGCTCATCCTAAGTCCCCAGTCCCACACCAGCCCCTGTCCTCACACTCATCCCGAGACTCCAGAGGCTTGGGACACCATGCTGAGATCTCCTCCCTGTGCTGGTGGTTTCTTACTGAAGCCATGGGCTCTGCACTTTACAGACATTTCAGGGCTTATGAAAGAGCCAGGGGCAGGAGGAATGCAGGCCGCTCTTGGGCAGAGCACTAGAGTTAGATGCATTAGAAGGCAAGGTGGAGTGGGGCTCCAGCTGCAGGCCTCCCACCCACTTGCTGGGTGACCTTAGGCAAGTTAGGTTAACTGTTTAGGCAAAGCTGAAGCTAGAGACAGACATGATGCTCATTGTCTAGGGTTGCTAGAGACCCAGGGCTTGCTTGAGGGCAGTTTTGAAAGGAAAGATGATCTTCTGGTTTTGTTGTCTAAAGACTGAGCACCCAGGACACCAGTACAAAGAGCCCTTCGGCCTGGCTGGGGCTTGTGGCTTGGGTTGTAGCGTGTCTTCCAGGGATCACTCTTCAGCGTTTTCCCCCAATGGCTAGAGGCCAGGAGTGCCATGTACTGTCTCCACCACCTCCTGGCAGGCGAGGCTTGGGCGGTGCCTCTGCTGTAATTCCAGGTTGGGCTTTGAGTTCAGAGCAGATGTGGAGTCCAAGCATCCTCCCTAAAATGTCCAGATTTAAATCACCCTCACCATAACCCTGGATAGCTGGGTGTTTGCTGGCCACTAGAGGTCGCATGGGATCTCATTTAGAAAATAGTTTTCCTGGGTGGATGCAAGAAGGGAAGATAGTCCTAGTGGGCACTGTCAGGTGTGTGTGTGCAGAGCCCCCCCCCTTCCTGTGCTCCCTGGGGCTCCCAGAGCCTGGACAGTGGGGAGTGAGACCAGCATCAGCAGAAGAAGGACATGAGGTGCTCCGAGTTTCTTCCCACCAGACTTTCCTCCTTTCCACACCCTCCAGCCGCCCTTGCCTGCACAGTTACCGGCTGTAGCTTCCCAGCCCCCAGCAGCTCTGCCCAGTGGCATCTGTAACCTAGGTGACTGTTTAGCATGAAGGGGACACAGGGAGCACCTGGCTAGTGGGTCTCTCCTGAGCAAGCAAGACCTGAGACACTTGGGACCTGAACATATTCCTCTTCAAGGCAGGTCACCTGAGGGACATCAGAAAGCAAGGCTTAGCATGTCCAAAGTCCTGGGTTCAATTCTCAGCACTGGGGTGGGGGAACCCAAATCTAAACCCAAGCTCTGAACCAGACAACGAGAGTCAGTAGCTCTTCTGGGCTGGTGATCTCATACCTATTTGCATGTCTCCCACAGTCAGGGAACAAGGCCCTCCTCTGCGTGCTAGGCCCTCCCTGCATGCTGAACTGGCAAGGGAGGACACCTGTTTAGAGGTGGCATGGGCGTACTGTTTCCAGACAAGGGCCTCTGTATGTACACACAGAACTGTCCCACAACAGTAGGTGCTTTGGGACACAGGAGGAAATAAGCACATGCCAAGTACACAGAGATCCTGGTGGGTGAGAGAAGGGACACACAGTGAGGGACAGCTTGCATGTCAGTCGTCACATGCTCACAATGGTCTGTCTATCCTTCCTGATCTCTCTGGAACCCATTAAAGACTAATCCCTCCAAGCATTGAGGGCAGAGACAAGCAGCTCATAGCTCCCTCACCTCAGCTATTTGAATGTACTCTGGGAACTGGAAGCAACCTTAGGAGTACTTGCTTCATGATCTCAAGTGACACCAAGGGAACCGAGGCCTGGAGGTGGCACACAGCTGGACAGCAGTTGATCCAACCCTAGGCCTCTTGATGACCACCTGATGCTCTTTTCAAAAGGCCACAACTCACAGCAAGCTGAGGAATCCAGTGGTCATTGCTTTGATGACTGGTGACAAACATTGTCAGTTGAGAACTTCTCAGTCTGTGTGAACACATTTTTTTTTATATATTTTATGTGTGTGTGTGTGTGGTGTGTGTGTGTGTGTGTGTATGCATACACAATCACATATACCTGGATGCTCATTTCTGTACTACAGTGTGCACGTGGGGACCAGAGGACACCCTTTGGGGGGTCAGTTCTTTCCTTTCACCACATGATTCTGAGGATCAAACTCAATTTTTCAGGCTTGGCTTTGGTGGCAAGTGCCTTTCCCCGCTGTGCTGCTTTGTCACCAAGAAGATGAGCAAAGAACCTACCCTCCCTTGCTGGCTCTGCTATCCCTGCCTCGTCTTCCATCATCCTGCATTGGGGACACAGCCTAGTTAGAGCATCATTTCCTTCCAGCTCAGACAGAGGCTCGTGGTAAGAAAGAGTTATTGGGGTCTTATGAGCTTGTTCTAGTGAAAAGCAAGGCCAGGATCTGAGCCCCAGCCTCTAGGAGGCCCCCAGTTAGTCTGCCACCACTGTCCACCAGACTTCCTGTGGCTTGATGGTCTGATGTGACTCTTCCTGCCACCAAAGCTGATGACATCTCATGAGCTTATCAAGGTTCTCAGAGCTGTTGGGAGGGGTTCACTAGAAAAGGAAGGGAAGAAAGCTAGGGCAGGCCTTGTTGATGACCGGGAGAGGAGTTTACCATCCAGCTGACACCATCGCTGGACAAAGTTGGAACTATTTGTGAGGGATTCTGCAGAAAATGGTGGTGTTGTAGCTCTTGGGGATCCAGTCCTGCCTAACCTTTGCCTGGGTGGCATGTCCTTCAAGGAACCTCTGTTGTCTGTGAGGAAGCAGCTCTTACCTTGCCTCCCTTGAGGCTGTCTGCTGTGGTGAGGCTGCTCTCTAGGAGTTCCTGGCCAAAAGGCAGGGAGAGGCATAGGACAGGGCCTCATGGCCTGTGGTCAAGTATGCAATAGAAGGGGAAGGAGGGGACTTGGGTCCTTCTGGTAGCAATGGTTGTCATTGGGGAAACTAAGTGCTCAGAGGTCAGCTTCAGGGTGAAGTCAGGTGACATCCACCAAGCCAGCGGAGCCTCTTTCCATCTTCCCTCTATTTCTGGGCTCATCTGAGGTGTCCTCTCTCTAGAGCCTTTGAGATCCTTCCCTTTGGCCCCTGGACTCTGATAACTGAGGGTGGGGCCAGCTGAAACTGAGAGCTCACAAGGGGGACTAGGAAATAGCAGGGTATGAGAAGTTCTTCCTCTTGGATACCCATAGGTCTCCAAGGTAGCAGATAGGACTTGGGGGTGGCAGGGGTTCTGCTTGGAGAATTCTATCTGGGCAGTGCTATATGTGTCCAAAAGAATGATGTCCCCATGAGGTGTGGCATCTAGACAACACAACTCAGAGTCCATTATCATAGATGAAGGGCCTCATAATACCCATGGGAAGGCTGAGGTAAACCAGAGACCTAAGTTCCGCCCATCACTGAGGAGAGAGACAAGGCCCAATCGGCCCAGGAGCTTAGCTGTGGAAGGACTGAGCCCAGCGCCTTTCAGCCTTTCCTGGCTTTCAGCACTTTAGCTTGAAGAGAATCTGGGCATTCCAGGTCTGGAGACAGCCACCCTGCTGAAGCTCCACATGGAGAGGAGGGGGAGGTGTAATCGATGGTGGCTAAGGTGCTCAGCCCCAAAGTGTATCCTCATGAAAGGGTGAAGGGAACTTGCTTCAGAGAGGATCACAGGGAAATCTCAGCCTGGAAGGTCAAGGCTGGGCCTTCGGATGGATAGCTTTTGGCTGGTAGGAGAGGATTTTTTCAGGGTAGCCCTGGGGAGGGCCATAAGCAAAGGGCCAGTGGCTCTGAAGAATGTGAAGGGGAGCGTATCAGTCCACAGTGAGAAAAAGTCCCTGACGGGAGTCTGGATTCCAGCAGCATCTCCTCTGCAGTTCCTGCCCCCTCTCCCCCTCCCCCCTCCCCCCCCCCCCGACCTTGGAGAGCAGCTCCTGAAGCCTGTCTGGTCTGGTCTTGTTCTGAAGGGTCAGGGGGTGGGAATCAGGAGAGGGGAGTGAGATGGGGGCAGGAATGCAGTTGCTGAGACAGGTCTAGAGCCCAGATGGCCGGTCATCTTGCAGAGGAGGAAGAGGAGGAGGAGGAGGAGGAGTGACTCTGGGGCAGGCAGGGTGGAGCCTGATAGCCAGAAACTCTCTGGGGCTGAGCTTCCCTGCAGGGATAGGGGACTATAAGCACAGAGGCCACAGGAAGTGGCCTTCAGGAATTTGTTGGGAGGGAACACTGTGGAATTCCATCCTTCTATAGTTGTTTCTGGACACAGGGATCTCCCCTGGAGAGTGCTCTAGTGTCTGGAGAAGTAACAGTCTATTTGCAGGGACTGCACAAGTTTGAGATTTTGCCGAGGAAAGGCAGGGCCTATAGACTGCACTGAACACTCTGAAGGCTGGCTTGTGGGAGATCAGAGGGAGGTGCAGAAAGGAAGGCAGAAGCGGGCTTGGACTTCTAGTAGCTCAGTGTGGGTTCCCTTCCATGCTTCTTCACGTCCCTTCCACCTGTCGTGCCGCCTGTGGGCAGAAGGCATAGAGAACAGGCTGGAGGCGAATGGAGCGGCAGCTTGTGGAGCCCCCTCAGTCAGGGCTGCCAGCGCTGCACTGAGCCTCCTCACATTCGTCTCTGTGCGGCATCTGAGGTCCACACCTGCTGTGTCTACCACACAGAGGATCTCCAGGCACAAGCTCCAAGAACTTCTTCTGCCACCATCACCCCAGGCAGCTGTCAACCATGCAGATTCCCCAGCCCCAGCGAGGGCCCTGCTAATCCTAAACTGCAGCCGGCCTGTTTACTCCTTCAATGGCTGGAGTGCGTGGAGATCTGCTACAACCAGAACAGAAAGCAAATGGAGGTGGGCCCGAAGAAACTAGAAACATGCCTGGTGGGGTGGGGAGAGGGGCAGATGATTCCGGGAAAAGGAAGAGACTAGAGAAGACTCTTCATGGTTTGCATTTCATTAAAAACCTCCAGTTTGGAGAGAAATGTGCAAATTGGAAGGTTGTTCCCTTGATCATTCTGTCCAAGGATAGGCACAAGAAGTTAGGGCAGAAGAACATGGCTAGGCTGGGGTATTGGCAGCTGCACTCCACATTGGGTCTGCCATTAACGTCTTTCACTAGGGGCTGGCCTCTCAGGCAGGAGCAAAGACCCTGCTGAAGAGAAGGACGCTGAGCCTTCCTCTGGACTCAGGCTCATCCCCGTTACTCTGCTTTAGCTAAGCCTGGCCCAGGCATTTGTAGGCCAGCTGGCTCTGTGGAACCGACTGAATTGAGGAGAAGAGAGGACCGGCGATAGGGACAGGATAACTCAACAGATTTCAGTGTGTTGGGATGTTATCAGGGGCACTCAGGGGAAGGTGAATCTGGGAATTTGGGGTGCAGCTGCCTTATGAGATAACAGGAGTATACCACCCTCAGTCAGCATCTCAGGGCTGCTGTAGCTATCAGCCAAGAGGAAGGGCACAAAACCAGGGTGAGATTATTCCTCCAAGCCCCCTGAAGTATCCATGTATTCTGTTTGGGGTTTCCATCCCAGAAGTAGCTTGGAAACCCTCAGTGTCACCTTCAAAGCAATCACAAGATTGCCCGCTGAGCCATTTCAGCAAAGCCCCTGACTGCCATTTCAGCAAAGTCACCTGACTGCATTCCGAAGCCCCTCCTCAGCTACTTCAAATAGAGTTTCCCTCAGCTCACTGACAGCAGCCCTTGTCACCCTGGTCAACAAGGGTTCATTCAGTTGTCTGGACAGGCACAGCCATGGTTGACATGGTACATGATTCAAAGATGGAATCCATCTATGAAGACCAAAACATTATGCTTACTATCAAAAATCAAAGCAATAAAATTCCAAGAAGCACTATCAGAATGAATAGATCTGTTAAGGCGAGTTCTTTAAACACAGTGGAAAAGAACCTAGTTCAGTAAGCCGTGGCTGGAAGACAGGCATGGTCCACATCAGACACACTGAAATGATGTGAGGCATCAGAACTTCCACTGTGAAACCTAGCTGAAAAGTTCTGCCTTACCCAGGAACACTAATGATACCAACAATTCAGATTAAAACAAAACAAACAAAAAAATCACAAAATAAACAAAAAAACCCCGAAATAACAACGCAAACAAACAAAAAACAAGGCCTTTGAAAGTTTCTAGCAGTGATGGTTGTAACCCCCATATCCTCCCATCCCATTGGTTTTGATTACAAAAGTCATGACACAAGGAAGGTACACAGCACAAATTTGCTGGATGGAGGATGTCTCTGATTTCGGATCTCAATTTCTCTTCTGACAATGTGGAGACATAAGGAGGAGAACGTGATAAGAGGCCCATCCTGTCAGGAGGAAGGAAAGGGCCTTCAGGAACCTCTGAAGCCTCCTGTTACTAGACATTGTCACAGAGGACTGAGATTCCAGTCCCAACTCTGTGATTGTCCTGCTGCTCATAGGAACAGCTAGCTGGGGATGAGCAGTGTCTGGGAAACACTGGCACCAAGCACAAACAGGGCCTACCTCCACAGGACCTGCCTGGCGCCTCTGTTCCTTCCCCAGCACAATCCTGCTCTGACCTGTTTCTATGTTGTGTTACAATTGTAGTTGAGAAACAACTAAAAGGGTGTGTGTGTGTGTGTGAAATCATTACACCAAGTAACGCTTACATCCCTCCAAGCAATGCGTGCTCTCTCTCCATCCCATGCCCTCCAATACTCCTCTGACGATCGGCTATCTTGGCTATCTGGCTATCGCCCCGCAGCCTCTGGCCCTGGCTCCTCCCCCGCCATCTTTCCCCCGCAGCTGCGCACCTGGTGAAGCGGACCTCGCAGATGCTGCACATGTACGGCTTCTCCCCGGTGTGGGTCCTCATGTGCCGGGGCAGCTTCCCAGCCCCCATAATGACCTTGTGGCAGATGGGGCACTGCTGAGAGGCCTTGGGCTTCAGCTTGCGCTCCTCCACCAGCGGCCAGGGTGGGAAGAGGCTTCCCAGGTGGGTGGCACTCAGGAAGTTGAGATAGGCACCATAGTCATTCTCTGCCTTGATGGGGCCCAGGGGCCCACCGGGCAGGTCAGGAAACATGTCCTTGAAGAAGTCGCTAGAGAAGGGAGGGGGTGGGGGTGGAGCCAGCTCCTCTTTCTCCTCCTCCTTGATTTTGCGGTTCTTGATGACTAGATCCAGTGGCCCGCTGTCCATGGGCTGCTCAGGCAGCTGGGCAAAGGCACCAAAGTCACCTGGCCAGAGGTGTGGGAAGAATTCTGGGGCAAATGGAGATAAGGAGGGTCTTCTGTCAGGGATGTTGGCTTTAGGGTACAAGTTCTCCCTCAGCAGAGATTCAATGGAGAAGTCCCGGATCACTCCCAGATGGCCAGGGCTTCCGGGCTGGAAGGAGTCGGGGAAGTCCCTGGGTGTGTCCGAATAGTCCTTCTCTGTGAGACTGTCTGTCTTGGAGGGGCTTTGGGGGCAGTTGATGTCCTGGGGGTCAGGCAAGTTTTCCTGGTCAGCAAAGTCCTCTGTGTCATCCTCCTCCTCCTCCTCTTCCTCTTCTTCCTCCTCTTCATCATCTTCATCTTCATCATCGTCATCATCGTCCTCCTCCTCCTTGTCATCCTCTTCACCGACATTGTCACCAGGCTCCATGATCTCCAGGCACACATTCACGATGCACTGTATCTCCAGCATCCTGGCAGCATTGAGGATGTGCTTGACATTGGAGGCGGTGATGGTGAGTGTGGAGGTGTAGGCAAACTCCAGGATGGCAGCCAGAGCTTCAGGCTGGACAAAGTCAATCTCATAGACATAGGGCTGGCTGGCCAGGCTCCCTGCCGTGAAGAGCTTCTTGAAGTACTTGCTGCAGGCCGCCAGCACCGAGCGGTGTGTTCGGTACTCTTGCTCCTGAACCACCAGCAGCACGTCACACAGCAGCCCCGCGTGCCTCTGCTCGTTGAGGCTGCACAGCACTTCGCTGCTGTGATTAGGGAAAGGGATACCGATAAGCTCATCAATGTCATTGGCCATGTTCTCAGCCAGAGCCCTGCAGGGACACATAGAAGGGAGACCAGTTAATGAGCACAGCAGCTTGGGGACTTATCTCCTAGACCTAGCCTTACCTGTGGGTCGCAACCCAGCTCAAGCTGGGGTTTTTCTCTGTACCTTAAGACTCTTGGAGTTAGCATCTTACCAGGCAGTGAGCACATGCTGCTCAGGAAAAGCCACCTAGACCTCATGACTCAGAGAATTTTGCTTTGTTAATGTGGCCTGGGGAAGGGGTGGCATCCTGCTCTCCTACGGGGGTTCCTGGTGATTCTGCAGAGAGATGCTCACAAATCCCCCAGGTGATGAAGCCATCTCACACTTTGTACAAGTTACCAGGAAGTCACAATTCAACTTTGTGGCCCACTTTCGATGAGTGACCAGAGGCATGGGGACATACGGTTTGTCTCCTGACCATGCTTCTGGCTTCACTGTGCCAGGGTGTCTTTCATTTGCAGGTCAGCAGTTCTACATATGTACACTTAAGCTGTTTCTCTCATAAGCAGACATTTAAAGTCATTATAGAAGCAAGTACTCTGTGGGTCGCTTTCTCAGGGCTGACTGGTTAATCTCACAGCTCTTTAAACCCCCAAAGAGACAGAGTCTGAGACTTCTTGATATCATGGATGGTCTCTGACTTATAGTGATTTGATATAGGACTTTTGACTTCATGGTAGTGTAAAGGGTACTCATTTGGTCATTCCTTTATCCTTTCAGTACATCAAGTCAACAAACTATAAGATGCTTGGTATTTTTATTATTAAGTTGGTTTGTATTCAGTGATTTTGCTTAGCTGTAGGTTAATGAAGATGTTCTGAGCATTTCCAAGGCAGGCTTTGGCAGAAGGTCAGGCATAATAAATATATCTTTAAATCTTAAAATTATTATTATTAGTATTATCATTATTATTATTGTGCTTGTGTGCATAGGCCACATGGTTTATGTGGAGGTCAAAGGACAACTATGTTGTCTCCCTTTCTACCTCTATGTGGTTCCAGGGATCAAACTCCAGGCTAAAATGAAAAATAGTGACTACTCCAAAAGCAGATAAGGCTGGGGAGAAAATGAATTACTCACACGTTTCTAGGGGAGGCAGAATGGTCAGCCCTCGCTGAAAAGCACCACAAGCATTTTTAAAGAGCTAGCTACTCAATGACCACCAGAGCCAGCAGTGGCATGTGCACCTCGGAGAGAGTTAGTCTGCAGAAGAGCTAACAGCCCTGACCCAGAACCAGCAAGACTCTTCATTAGGTGGCTGGCTGAACATGCTATAGACTCTCAGTTTGTCGGAGTCCCGCTCACCAATGAAAAGGAATACTCTGATACCCTGATCCACTCAGTAGCTTGGATAGATCTCCAGGGAGTTGGAATGTGAGGACAGAGCCAGTCCCAGACACGTACTTCTGATGCAGCACCCTTGAAACCGCCACTTCTTAGAGGTAGAGAATGTGTGAGGGTTTCCAGCAGCAAGCAGGGGAGTACTGGAGGGAGGGGAGGGGGTGTGACTATAAAGGAGAACAGGTGGAGGTGGGTCTTGTGCGCTAGATGTGATCTGTGTCTTGGCTGTAACTGTATCAGTATTTTGGATATGATACTGTGTTGAAAAAAATGTGATATTGTGTGTTTGAAAAATTTAACATGAAAGGAAGTCAGGTGGAGGGTACAGGTGATTCCTCTGCATTTTCTTCTATAAGCCTGTGTAAAACTATCCCAAAAGAGAAAGTTTTGCTTAAAAGAAGCAAATGATACAAAATAGCCTAGGACAGTCTATGTGGCTTGTACTGGCCAGTTTTGTGTGTCAACTTGACACAAACTGGGGTTATCATAGAGAAAGGAGCCTCCCTTGAGGAAATGCCTCCATGAGATCCAGCTGTAAGGCATTTTCTCAATTAGTGATCAAGGGGGGAGGGCCCATTGTGGGCAGTGCCATCCCTGGGCTGGTGGTCCTGGGTTCTATAAGAAAGAAAACTGAACAAGCCAGGGGAAGAAAGCCAGTAAGCAACATCCCTCCATGACCTGCATCAGCTCTTGCCTCCAAGTTCCTGACCTGCTTGAGTTCCAGTCCTGACTTCCTTTGGTGATGAACAGCAATGTGGAAGTGTAAGCTGAATAAACGATTTTCCGCCCCAACTTGCTTCTTGGTCATGATGTTTGTGCAGGAATAGAAGCCCTGACTAAGACAGTGGCTGAATACCAGATGTGTCTTTCAAGGCCATCCAGCTATGGGAGGGTGAATGTGTGGGTGGTTTGAATGGAGCCTGCTGGGAAGCCCTCTGAAGCCTGGGTCAGAATGCAGACCTTAAGTCCCTGAGCTGTGTGTGATTTTGACTGTGTGGAGGTAGGTTCAGCATGGCTTCTGTGCATGAAAAAGGGGAACTGAGGACACTTGTCCCAGGGCTCAAGTCCCTGCCTCAGACGTTCAAGATCATGAGAAGACTGGAAGGACAAGGTAGGACCACCTGGCCAGAACTTAATGGGTTTTTTAGATGAGGACTCAGGCCCACCATCTTTGCTCAGGCCTTTGCTCTCCCCTGATTGTCACTGTAACTTCTGTGTCACCAGTGAGACACACTGAGCATGTCGGGTAATCACACCAATGGGAGAGAGAGGCGCTGAGATCTGCACCTGTGGCTTGGCTCCTTGGGTCTGCTTGACCACACTTTCCTTCCTCATATAGTAAAGGTAACCAAGCATGTCCAGGACTTTCCCTGTCACATTCAGAGTCTCAGGGATACTTGAAGGGGACGGAAACTCCCCAGGGAGGCAGAGGTGAGTAGTCCTGTCCTCTAGGGAGGCTGGGCAGGCTGGAGCAGGTTTGGGGCAGTGGACCACCTGAACCATTCTCACAGTCCAGGGAAGGGGATTCCCTAGCTCATTCTTGGGAAGACCCCTGCTAGCTCTCTAGGCAGCTTTCTGTCTCTTCCCAGTAGCCCCTTCAAGGTCATTTTGGCAACGTTCTGCCAGTGAAAGAGAACAGAGGGAAGGAATAGGATATGGGTCTTCATCAGGATTTCCAAGCTTACTTTTTTTTTTTAAATTGAGTCCCCTGATGTCCATACCAGCCTTGAACTCTCCAGCTTCTACCTCCCAAGTACTGATATTATAAGCGTGTTCTATTAAGCCCAGTTTTATGGGGTACTTGGAGGGGTGTTGCATGCATGCTAGGCAAATTACCAATTGAGCCACAACCTCAACCTAGCCTACTTTCTAAAAACAGTTGTGGCTTGCACACACCTAAATGGGCTTGTTGCCACCACGGGCCCCTCCATTGTGTTCCAAAGAGCTCACTGTAGCTTCACTCCCCAAGCCCAGCTCTGCTTTCATACCCCAAGCATTTGCTCACAATTTGTTCCTGGCAGAACATTGGACATCATAGATGTCCCAGGTATATCCCATGTACTCCAATGTCCCACTCACATGAGCCCATCTCCACCCCTCAAATCAGGCACCAGGTTCCTCTCTAGTATTTGATCTTCAGCACCTTGCTGATGCTATCCTTTAGTTTAGCTGCCTCTGTACTGTCATGTGTGAACATCTGCCTGGGCATCCCTGCTAGCTCCTTAGATGGCACAGGGTATATGGAGCCATTAAAAGCTCAGCACCCAGCTGGAACTTATGTGGTAAGACTCTGGTAAAGACTGTCCTTATTAGTGTGGAAATTACTCCTGTGTATGTCTTTGACTATAAGATATTGTTCCAAGGGGATCTGGGAAGGTTTGGGCTGACAACTGACCTCTGAAGGAGGTCATGAAAGCCATTGTTGTTTCGGCCTTGTTTTCTTGGGTCAGAAGGAGGCCATTCTGGGAGGATGCTCAAGCAGCACTGTGAAAAGGGTCATAGGACAAAGGACTGAGGCTTCCTGACAACCATGCCACCTGATGACTGTGCAAGTGACCCAACTTGAATGGCCCTTCCAGTCCCCATCAGACCTTTTATCATGGCAGCCCAGGTGACATTTGACTTTACACAGCTACCTGAGAAACAGAACTAGAGCTACTACTGAAGCTCTGACCCATAGAAGATACAAAACAATAAGCATTCACTCTCACCTTAGCCACTCCATTTCAGAGTTTGTTACATGAAACAGACAACTACTGATAGAGGACCACTGTTTGGTTTATAGATGTTATAGGTCTGGGACTTTTATTCTGATGTTTTCTGGTAGATGGCAATTCTATGTGTTAGTGTCAAGAAGTCCACACAAGAGTGAATTTATTGGGAACCCGACAACTTGTTCTAATTCCCACAAAGTCATCCTGTGAGTAACTGGATCCTGAGCCACGGGGATGAACAGCGTTGCCCTCTAAGTGAAAGCCAAGGTTGGCGGAATGCTGGAGAATGAGTGTTCACAGAAAGCCACAGTTTTGTTTACTGAGGACTTAAGCTATTAAACTTAGCAATGGTTGGAAAAGCTTCTATGTTCTGGGGTATTCCAGAACACAGTTAGTCTTGCAATTGTCTCATGTGTACTTGAAAATACTTATACTGTTTAGGTTTAGGCATTGATTATTGTTCAATTTTTACTTTTTTTGGGGGGGGCAGTGTTAAGAACTAAACCAGGATCTGGGAAATGTTGGACAAGTACTCTGCCACTGAGCTACATTTTTGGCCCTAAAAAAGTTCTATGTTCACATTAATATTATAATCAATAGGAAGATATGTGATAAAATACATATAAACATCACCCACAATAACTGGAGGTTTATCACTTTCTGTTTTTTTTTTTTTTTTTCGAGGCAGGGTTTCTCTGTGTAGCCCTGGCTGTCCTGGAACTCACTCTGTAGACCAGGCTGGCCTCGAACTCAGAAATCCGCCTGCCTCTGCCTCCCAAGTGCTGGGATTAAAGGCGTGTGCCACCACCACCCGGGTTTATCACTTTCTTATACAGTCATTAAAGTTTGCCTTATCTATTTGAAGACTATTGTTTGGTCATACAAATTTGTTCATTCTCAGGGAGAACTCCCTCCTCTGCCTTCTTAGAGGAGCCAGAGCCTGTGACCAGGTGTGGTATTGTATCTCACTGTGTGATGAGTAGATCTAAGCCCTCAGCTGGAACACAGAGTGGCTCCTGGGCTGCTGAGCTTATAGAGCAATGTCTCCTTTGGGATCTGGAATCATGAAGATACGTGGTCATGTGGCTTTAGAGTCCTCTCCACCTCTCATTGTGTCACTGGATGACCATGAGAGACCTGGTAACGGACCATGAAAAGCTTGGGGAGGGGTTAACAGGCTGGTGACCTTGACATCTCTTGTTCCACTTCTTCCTGGAGGAAGGGATGGACCATGATAGCTCAGGGGTATTTCTCTAGACAGAAGACTAACCTCAGGGTGTGAGTTGGGTGGGAAGCACTGTGCTCAAGAAGCAGCCCCCTCCCCCCAGCCATTTCATTTTCTCTTTGGGAAGAAACACCTATGTTCCAGGAGCTTCATCTAGCGACCCTGAAGCTCCCACACCTTGGTGAGCTAGCAGACAGCAGTGTCTCAGAGGGGGAGACATGTCCCTTCCCCACTTTCTTACCCAAGCTTTGCATTCCTTCTCTCCTTCCCCCACCCATTTTCCTCACCCAAACCAGGGTGAAGACCAAAGCCAAGAATAACACAGAGGGAAAACAAACACACGTGCATGCGAACGTTCAACAGCAAGCTGAGGCTTGATAAGAACGGTAAGCTTCTAGTGGGAAGGAAATAGCAAAGTAGATTAGGAATAAAGGACACAGGAGAGAGTGGGAGGGGGCTCGGGCATGGAGGAAAAAGGTAATTAGGTATGATTACTTTTCTAGAGCACGCCAGGCCTAACTTAGCAGGTCCCTGTTCTCTGCCACAGTGGAAGTTTCTAGAATCCAGATGGGCCCAAGTAACAGATGTTCAACTATCAAATGAGCCTTTACTCTCTCAGAACTGTGCTTCTCAGTTTGCCTCCAAGAAGTCAAAGGCATCCATCCCTGGTAGCCAGCACTGACAGTCACATTAACCACTGCCATCATTTACCAAGTGTCTGTCACACCTGAGTCATCGCACGGTTAATCCTTTCTCAACTAACTGTTGAAGGCATGTGTTCTCAGCATCACTCACAATGTTCAGATAAAGGAGCAGCTCAGCAGAGCCCAAGGCCACACAGATGGCAAGTGTCTGCATGATCTGAGCCCAGTCGTGTTGCAAGCAAACGCCTTTGCCCTCTGCCATGCAGAAGTCTTCCATGTCTAGTTTGGGGACAGAGAAATCTGAACTTTTCTCTCTGAAGGATGACTGTCTCTTATTCAAGGAATTGATTTGAGGCCATCATGAGGGTTGTGTGATTGAGACCCACAGTTGTAGATAACTAACGGGGTAGGTGGCTCAAAGCCCTGTGAAAGGAGAGGTGTGGACAGAAAAGCATGAGGCCCTGTGGGTGCTTGTTCAGAGGTCTTTCTAGGAGCAAGGACTTATCTGAGCAGTAGGGGATAGAGGGGGGTTTATGAGACCCCACAATACCCCCATTTGAATCTGGAAAGTTTTGGATTTCTAGAATTCCTTCCAAAAATGTGTTTAACCTGGATCCTGGGGGTTCTCAGACAGCTTGTCCTTAGAGGCACCCAATAGTAGTGGCTCATCTATTCAGGGCTCACGGCAGACAGTCTCTGGGGCTTCTCCTCCTGGAGTGCTTTCCTCCTTCCTACACACAGGGGCTGTGTCTCATCCAGTGGTTGTGAGGACCCAGAGAGGCATGCCTGCTTTCTGGAACACTGTCAGCCAGTGGGAACAGAGAGGAATTCAGACAGGACGACTGCCGCAAACAGGGGTCTTGGGCAGATGGGACTGGCCCAGGAGTCAATCTACCTTCATAGCTATATTCTTAAGGCACCTTCCCACAAGGCCTTCTGAGAATAATCCCTCTGTTCTCCTATGCCATCCTTGACATGCACCAGGCCTCATAACCTATTTCTTGTCTCAGGAACTCCTAATCCAACAAGGCAGGCAGGACTTGGAAAAGCATATCCATTTTGCATATCAGGAAAATAAGGCACACAGGGGAGTCTGTGCCCGGGAGCCTGTGGCAAGTTAGTATTGGAGAGACTAGAAGTGAGGTGTTTTAATGTCTAAGCCTGTCCAGCCTCTGTTAGACTGCAATGCCCTTGACTTGTGCAGGACTGCCTGGCTAACAGAGGACCCTTGCTGGCATTCCCTTGCTGGGCACATTGTACCCACCGCTGTCCTTTACTTGCTAGTCTTGGAAATGGGGAATTGAGTGTATAGACGGTGTAAGGGAACAGGCTGGCCTAGGGCAGCAGGCACACTGAGGTCTTTGCAAGACTTATTGCTCCAAGGATAACTTGGTGTGTGCAGACTCTGTTTTTTTTTTTCTCTGTGTCATTCTAAGGACACCACCAAGCCATGACTAGGTAGATGCTACATGCAGAGATCAGCTCAGCATGCTGTGGGGTAAGGCTCAAGAGCTCCCCACTCCTCGCTGAGGAGCTATTGTCAAGAAATGGCTCTGGCAGGGGAGGAGAGTCTGTTTTCTTTAAGGGTGGCTCCTGGTAGGTTGACTAAGCTCCAGAGGACCACCCCGCACCCGTGAGTTTATGTAGGTGACCTACGGTTTGGGGTAGAGGCTCAGAGTCCCATGATAAGTTAGACTTAGTGGGTTATTAAAAAAAAAGATGGGAAGGGATGGGAGCTAGAAAGTGATCCAAGAAGAGTTAAGAGAAGGAATGGAGGAAATATAATGAAAATGTATTGTCGTGCATGTATGAAATTCTCAAAGAACAAAACCACTACATTAAAATTAACTAATAAATCGACTTTAAAGAGATTAGCCCAGAGAAAAAAAAGAGATATCAGTAACGGAGGTGGGATAACCACAGCACTCTACCTTGGGACCCCAGACATTTGAACACAGCCTTGTCTGCCACTCACGAGGCATTTGTATTTAAAATCATTCTGGTCACATTTTCTATTGATATTGTGAAACTCATTTGCTGGGATTTGAGAAAACCGTGGTTTCCTTGTCTGCTGTGGCTGCCATGGTGGTGTGACTTGGGGACAGTTTTGGTAATATGCTGGGCCATGCAGAGTTCCACTCAGCTCAGCAAACTGGAGTCTCAGCACGATGTTGCCCTCTGCCAATCCCCTGGGCAGGTGGCCCAGATAGCAGGTTTCCTCTCTCCACCCTGTCTCCAGCTCCTAGCTATTCTATGCCCTGCCCTGAAGCATGACAGCCACCTGGTAGGATTAGTGGTTGTGGTGGGGGCAGATGGGTGTTATGCAGGGGCAGTGCCATGTAGGTTTCCTCTGGAGACCCAGGAATTGGACAGTGACTGTGTCCTTTGAGTAGGTCTTTACTCTCCATAGTCTTCAGGCACTGAAGTAGGTGGTGGGCTAACTGGAAAGGAGGGTGAGGAGTCCTGGCTGAGGCCATTTTTCTGGGTGTGCCTCAGCTTGGCTTTGGAAGATTCCCCAAGCAGAATAAATAGCTACACCCTTTAGCCCCAGGATGCCCCTAAGCCTTGGATGCCCCCGAGGCTGGGGCCAGACATGTAGGCTGGGAGGCTGGGCAGAGCTACTTCAGCTTCTATTCTGTGCCCCACCTGCTGCAAGCGCCCTGGGCAGAGTGCCCACACTGGGTGAAGCCAGCCACACCTGCTCTGCCACCGTGCCAGGACATGCCTAGAGTCTGCAGCCCCCAGCTCAGCTGGGCCTGGGCAGGCCCCTGGGCTTCAGAGCCACTACATTTCCTTAGAATCCCAGCACATTGGCTACTGTGCACCCCCTTTCTCCCTTGCCATGCCAGAGCTATAGCAGAGGAATCAGGACCCAGGAATCAGGTACTGCTGGGTTCTCCTTCCAACCACAGGCATGTTTCACATGAAGGCCTTGGGTTCACTTGGATGTGATAGGCACCCAGTACTCATTTCATGCTCCACTAACCCCAAAGTTAAGGATTGTTAGAGTCATACAAGAGTCACATCCATACTTTGTGTGAATTTTCCTAGGGCCTCTTTAGATAGAGGATTTGCACAGAGTACATGGTAAGATGATGTCTATGTTCCTGCAATCCTTACACTTGGGAGGTAGAGGAAAAAGCATCTCAGGTTCCAGGTCAGTTTGCACTGTGAGTTCAAGCCAGTGTGCAATCTTGCCTCAAAATGAGAAATGGAGGCAGAGATGGATGGAGACAGAGGTGATACTGATTGAGGAGATGCACACTCGTGGAAGGTCTCACTCAAGGAACTCACTGATCACAAGCGCCCACCCCGGACTCTGTCACTGTGTCAAGCTGTACCTTCCATCAGGTCACACCCCCGCATGTTCTTAATCACTTCCTGTTCTACCTCCCCATCTACTCCACCCCTGTCTTGCCTTTGCAGATCAAGTGCACCCCTTCAAACTGGGCACCGTTTTGTTTGCATGAGGGTCTTTTCATTCCCAAGTCACGACTAACTCAACTTTGGATGTTGGGGTGATGGTGGTAGTGGTGTGTTTCTCAATATTTTTGTTATTTCTTCAACCTTTACTGATTGCAGGCGGGGTAGGGTGGTGAGGATGGCTATTTTCTTTGAAGAAAAGTTGCACATCTATTTCTTTTTATTCAGAATAAAGAACTCGATACTTGTATTTATTATAGGTGACTGCCTGGGCCAGAGAACTCCTTGGGAGGCTTTTAAAATCTCATTATGCCACAGAAAATCTAGATGATAAAATAAATCACCAGCATCTATAGACAGTTCCAAGTC
The DNA here is from genome assembly GCA_036184795.1 of Tokudaia tokunoshimensis. NCBI lineage: Eukaryota > Metazoa > Chordata > Mammalia > Rodentia > Muridae > Tokudaia > Tokudaia tokunoshimensis. The sequence goes on from BTHU01000017.1 coordinate 72,973,659, forward strand.
ATTCTGGTGGTATGAAACTGACCCATGTTAGGGTACTTTACTGTCTTTTCTGGCAGGCACAATGCAGCTGTCCTGAGGACTGGTCCTAGGAATGCCACTCCTGTGTGACATCTCCATCCCTGGCTTCAGGTTTTCAGTGAGGAGGACAGGGGACTTTCCACTGGCCAGAAGGGAGAGCTGTGACAAGCATGTCACAGCCAGAGCCGAGAAAGTCATAGAGCATGAGGAGATGAGGCTGATGGTCTAGGCTGATGTACTCAGGGGAGAGGGCCCCAGTCCCTCTTGGGAAGGGACCATAGTTAAATATCCCAGATCTGTTCTATGATAGATTAATGCTGTGACCCTGGACCAGACGAGTCTCTTGGGGCTCCAGTGTTTTCTCTGTTAGTCTACAGGGTTGTGAGGTTGTGAGGGCTGGTGGTCCTGTGGCACCCTCCAGATAACCGGCCGTTTTGTTTGCATGAAGGGTCTTTTCATTTCCAAGTCACGACTAACTCAACTTTGGATGTTGGGGTGATAGTGGTAGTGGGGTGTTTCTCAATGAGTTTCCTCGGATTTGACTTTCCCTAACTCTAGGTCTTTCAGGAACTCAGGCAGGTCACACAGAGCTGTAAGTATGAGCACATTTGGAACATTTAGATGAGTGTGGTACATAGCCAAGGTGATGTGTCATTTGACCACACCCTCTCTGGGGCTCGACCAGTGATAAGCCTAGCTGTACTCCTTCCTCAGCCTGGAGGGAGGGTGAGAAAGTGCGCATCTTCCTCCTTCCTCATAGTGGCCAAAAGTGTTTGCACAGCTGGGGTAGCTGCTTCTTTCAATGAGCAAATGTTTGTTGTGAACAACACTAGCTGTGTGGGACAAGGGCACAGACAGGGACAACAACATGCTGACCCCATGCCGACTGCAGGTGTGTATGCCAGATGCAGTATGTGGGAGACAGGGTTTTATTTAGAGCCCCCCCCCCCCCCGAATCCAACTGGTAAGCAGGAGGTATCATGTTCTTGGTTGCTGGTCATGTATTTTACTTGGGGGTCTCAGATCATCCTTATCAAAACCCATTTGAGGTAGTTATTGTCATCATGGCCGTCTTTATTCAAATGGCGCACTGGGGACAAGTCCGGTCTTGACAAGCAGTGCGGCTCCGCATTTCTCATGCAGGTGGCCAGGCTGCTGCCTCTCCATCCTGGGGCTTTAAGCAGAGGGTAGGGCCTCTACCAGGGAACCACATCAAAGGAGTGACTTCTTCAGGAAGCCAGGGCTTGGGACAGGGGAACAGAACATTCCAGAAGGGAGAAAGGCATGCGCAAGATGAGACACGGAGGCAGAGCTAGCACTGCACATGCGCACATGCACACAGGAACAGCACGTCTTAGGCACAGAGGCAGAGCTAGCACTGCACATGCGCACATGCACACATGTGGACAGGAATGTTAGGCTCAGAAGCAGAAGGCAGATGAACTCAGGAACATACAGGCCTGGACAGAAGACTTTGTGTAACAACACGCTATCCGAGTCAGGGTTGGAAAGTGAGACAGGGGGATGAGGGGATCCTCCAAACATCTGGGCTCTGTTCAAGAGGCCACACAAGGTTCTGGACAAGGAGGGATGAGGCTGGCACTGTACTGCATTTGGGGAAGGGATGGGCAACAGGCAGGCTGGAGGAGGGAAGGGAGGGCAGCCAAACCCTCAGCAGAGCCTTCCCGCCCGGGCAGCTGCTCCCATTACTCACAAGCTTTCCTGCCCTTCCCTTGCCCCAGACCTCATGCAGGATCCGGTGAGGGAGGGCCCCTTCAGAGGCGACCGCTGTGGGAGGAGGGATACCAGAATCATGGCCCCAGTCTGCCACAGGTGTGCAATGTTTCGGTTACGCCCCAGCGCTTGAAAACCACTCCAGTCTCCTTGCTATTGTCGTCTCAATTTGGAGAGAAGGGCCACATGAGTGCCAAAGCTGGATGGTCGGGAGATCCAACCCGGCCTGTGTTTTCCAAAGGAAGTGAAACCTCAGATTTGCCTCCAAACTTACATTTTTCTTCTAAGTAAATGCCCTCTACCACGAGAACCGCCTAGTATTTGGCTGGGAAAGAACATACTGAAAGCTTGCAATTTCCAGGCTTAATTGCACAGTTATCTGTAATATCATTATATAGAACTTTTATGGCCCTGAGAAGTCCAAGTATTTCCTCTTCCTATTTATACTCAGGCCCAGTCTTTCCTGGGCCGTAATTTCTACCCTTGCCCATTGAGGGCTGTTTGGTGTTAGGAACCCTTTCTGAAGAAAGAGCAGTAAGATTGTGAGCTGGATGTTCAACTCTCTCAAGCAACTCCAGTCTCTGACCAGTTCCATTATCACTACTGAGGGACTGATCTGGAGGACATCTGAGATGTGGGATGCTCTACAGATCATCCAACTCTTGCTCATTCAGCAGGGAAAGCTAATCCATAGCAAAATATTACAGACCAATAGGAGACAATAAGGAACCCAGGTAGGCAGGGCCTGCAATCAGGGACACAAAAGCTGATGAGTCACACGGGATGGTCTCGGCTCCCTTGGTCATGGTCAGGGAGCTGTAGGACAGTATACAGCAAGGTTGGTGCTCAGCTCAACGCCTGATGCCAGTCTTCTCTCTGCCAATATTTGCCTGTAGCCAAATAGTCACAGAGGTCCAGCAAAGACTGGAATCTGGAGAGCTACTATCATAGAGACACCACTCCCAACACATACACAGCCACCCCATTCCCCACCGCTGCCAACACATTTTCTCTGAGAATTTTGATCTTCAGACAGTTATAAATCACAGTGAAAATATTCTCCAGGCTCGGAATTTTCCCCAGCCCACCCTACTGAAGGAAATCTGCCAGATCCAATCCACCCATGAATTAGAGTTAGTGCAGAGTTTCCTCTTACCCGGGGCAGCTGCTTCCCCGTGATGTCTCCAAATCAGAAATGTTGAAGAAAAAAACCACAAGATCACAAAGTTAGAACCGAGCTGGCAAACCATTACTTGCAGAGGTGACTGGGTACTTTCCTATGCTAGTAGGAAAATAGGCAGGCACATAAATGTATTAGACAGCCCCACTCACTTGGCACCAGAACCAGAAACAATACCCAGGTCAAAAGAAATGTGTAGGGTCCATAGCAACAAAGTTCCAAATGCAACTGGAGCACTTTGAATAGATTTGCTTAGTTAATAGAAAGATTTATCCTGTTCTTGGATAGCCAATTCACCCCAAATCATTTCTTAAGTGCAACATGATCCTAACAAAGGCATCAATAAGGATTTCTACTGAAGTTAGGTTAGCTTTTTTATGAGCTTTCTAAATTTCATATGGAAAAATAAGCATTTAAGATAAGCCAAGAAGATTTTGAAACAGATGTTTGATAGGAAAAGGGATACTAGACTGCCATAGAGTAGCCACCAGGTAGGAGAGTATGGGAACAGGGAGAGAACAGTGGAAAAGCATGCATCAACATGAATTCTTATATGTAGGAATAAAACGTGCTGCAAAAACAGAACTTCAAACTGTGTTTTAACATGGATTTCACATAGAAGGATTGGAAAACAAGCACAAAGACCCTTCAAATGTGGGATAAATCCTTGGCATCGCTCAGTATCAAAGAGCAAAAGCAAATGCTCAGGGATGTAGAGACAGGACAGCTCAGTAGTTATGAGCACTTGCAGAGGACCTGGTATTCTGTTCCCAGTGTTATGTCTGGCCATATACAACTGCCTGTAATTCCAGCTCTGAGGATTTGATGGCCTCTTTTGGCCTTTGGGGATCTCTGTACATCTGCAATACACACAGACACATGCACAGACACACAGACACATACAGACACACACAGATAAACACACACAGACACACACAGACAAATACACACACATATAGATACACACACACTTGGAGTTTTCACCAACTACAAAGCATGGTGCTGAGCCCATGGCTCACTCCCATGTTCAGCAAGAGAAAGATGCTCTCTCACATGTGGGTGCTGACTTGAGAAGAGATGGCTTCTTCTGCCTGCGAATGGTGTTTGAGTGGGGCTGGAGGGCTGCCAGGAAGGGGACAAAGGCAAATCCATGGTCTTTTATATGCTCTTTAGTAGTATTTGGGTTTTAAAGTCATTACTATTAAAACTGTTGAGGAATTTAGACTCTCTGTTCACAAGCTGGCAAGTCATCTTTAGAGGTTTGGTTTGGTTGTGTTTTTGCAGCATTTGATTGTTGTTGGTTCAATCTGCCTTGTTTGGTTGGTTTTGCCTGTCTTTTTTTCTGTTTGCTAACTCCAGTGAATGACCTGGATATCTATCTGCAGGTACCAGAGGAGATGTCTGTGGTGAGAGCCAGCTCTGGCCATGAGCACATCCTACATACCTGTTTTTTAGATCTACTTATACCTTTTAATCCCTCGCCTAGCCTTTCCTTTTAAAAAGATCTACATTGTTATGTATATGAACGTTTGCCTCCCTGTATGTATTAGCACCATTTGCATGGAGTGCCCACAGAGGCCAGAAGAGGGCGTCAGCTCCCCTGGAGTTGGAATTACTGATGGCTGTGAGCCACATAGGGGTGCTGGGAACTGAACTTCTGTCCACTGTCAGAACAACAAGTGCTCTGAACTGCTGAGGCTCCAGCCCCTCAATCCCCTCTTGTCCTCCATTTTGGCAAGATTCAGTGTGTCAGTCAGCCTTCCTTCTTCCCTGACTCTACCCTCTCTAACCCAGGTGACTCGTGTCAGGGCAGCTAGGCTCTCTGGTGCCCAGTTATTTTTGCCTCCTGATAGTCCTGCTTTATGTGGGTTCCTCCCACAGTATATCTGGAATGGGCTGTGTGTCCCTGGAGAGGAGAAGGAGGGGAACTTCCATGGCTAGCTCATATGAGAGGCTGCTTTTTTCCCTTGGAACTCTTTGTGGAGGAGGCTGTTACCAGGCCCAGTGATTGTATAACAGAAGGAATATGAACTGAGGCTTTCTACTATCAACAAAGATCAACTGGACAGCTACACGAATGTCTGGGCTCACATGACGACAACTTGTCCCTCTGTCCCAACAAGGCCTGTAGCTACTCCTCAACTCCTGACTATAATTGCTTCCTGTTGTTTCAGACAGCTAAAGCTTTTGTTACACTGCAAAAGGACAGGCGAGGGATTTGAAGGTGTAAATGGATCTAAGAAATAGGCTTGCAGGGCAAAGTGGACCTGGTGTGCTTGGAGGGCAGTTCAGAGGCCTACTTTAAAGAAAGAGATAGCTAACAACATACTCTAGTTAACTCAGCTCTGGGAGCCAAGATGCCCATTTTCTTTCTTGCCCATTTCCTATGCCATCTAAATTTTTGTGTGTTTAATCTTGCCTCTTTGACAAAACAGTAAAGATTTCTGGGCTTGCTGTATAGTCTATGTCCCATCATGCTTAGTGGGAGCAGGGGGACATTCTCACTGACTTTCCAGCTTACTGTGTGTGAAAAGAGGGCGATTAAGTTCTCAAGAGAGCCTGCACGTGCCAGCACACGTACTCGCTTGCCCAGTGCCGTCTAGGTATTTCTGTGGCATGAGTGAGGCTGCTAAATATCCCCATGCTGGGACCATGATCTCCAGTGTGGTGACACTGAATTGATGTAACCTATGAGATAGGGCCTAAAGCAAGGTGATTAGGTTAGGTTACCTGGGGTGCAATTCTCTGAAGGAGTTAATGTAGATCTTGGGGGACCCAGCTCATTCCTATAAAAGTGGATTGTTCCAAAAACAAGAAAGTGTGCCTGTCCCGTAAGTGTCTCTGATTTCCTGTCTCATCATGACTGTGCCCTACTAAGATGCCATATTGAGATATAGTCAGAGGGACTGACCAGAGCTAAACAAATGTTAGGGCTATGCTCTTGAAGCTCCAGGACTGTGAACTAAATAAAACCTCTTCTCTGTAACGTACCCAGACTCAGGTATTTAATTACAGCACAGAAAATGAACCAGAGCAGTCTGTAAACAATGCGTTGTGTTTGTTTACATATAGGATACCTACAAACTCACACCTAAGACACAAAACTCACTATCCCACCCAAGTATGCCCATGTGAGAAGTTCCAAACATTCTTGCATGTTGGGAGGAAGTGGAGGAGGGCCTGGAGAGGGGTGCTATTATATCCAGTGCTTTCCATGATTTATTTACCCACTCCACACCCTTTCCAAAAATATTTCCTTTAAAACCAGAGTGACAAGCCCCCTTTCAACTTTTCCTGATGGTCAGTTCTAAATAGATGGTATGCTTAACCCCACATAACAATTTAGGAACTTAAGAATAAAAAAAAAGGTCCTGGGCGTGGGGCTGTGGCAGCTTCTGGAAGGGCCCTGGCCCAACACCTCCTGGAGCCACCTGGCCCATCCCTAGACACACCTCCCAGCCCAGGGCTTCTCCCTAAAGACAAAACACAAGAGGACATGACCCTTCCTGCTTGGTCTCTGGCCCATTTGTAAGCCTGTAGGAGATATTTCTAGGCTGACGAACACAGGGAAGGGGAGGAGAGCTGAAGTCTTCTGGACAACTCAAGGCCAGCTCTGGCCAGTGGGTGGAGGTGACCAAAGATGCAATTAGTATAGAGCCCATCCTCTCCCACAAGACCATTTTGTCCCAGGGAAATAAAGCACCGGCTTATCCGCCCTCTGATTTGGGTTGGATGAGATGAATTTTTAGCTTTTTCTGGGGAGTCTTTGCCAGTGGGGAAGGCAGCAGGGAGAGGGAGGGTGTTAGGAATAAGCAAACACACTCTAGAGGGAGTGCGCTGTGTGCTGAGGACATCTCACGCATGCGCACAGCTGGGGACGTCCATTCTCACCCACTCTCACGCATGCCCACGGCTGGGGACGTCTGTTCGCACCAACCATGTTCTTTTTTACCTGTCCCTCTCTCATTAGCTCCTGGCTCCCAGGGCATCCCATGCTCAGCCTGCCCACCTGTTTGCTTGCCTCCTACAGCCAGCAGGCCCAGTTTCCATCACTCTGTTTCCACATTGCTCATTCTGTCCTATCGGTTAAAATGCAGACACCATCCTCACCTATGCCTAACCCTTGCTCACTCCTTAAGACTTGCTCATGTTGTGTCTCCTCCAGGAAGACTTCCTGAACTAGTTGTCTATCCTTCAGCCTCCTACCTTCTATCAAAAGCATGGGGCACACAGTAGATGAGTACAAAAAGAAGTTATTGGTTTCTCCATGCCTGCCTAAAGATGGGGCTGCTCCAGTAAAGGACAGGACCCGTGGATTCTCCTTAGTAGGTACCAGTGTCTGTGGACCAAGATGCTGAGCACATTGGGTTGTTCTCCCTGAAGTAGTCAGCCTCACTTCTGCTGTGGTAAAGAGACAAAGACTTGGGAGGATGAGGAATGAGGAGATAGTTAGCTCAGCATAGGTTTTACCATTCCAAGAAGGCAACAGACACCAACACACATCATCCATCGCTTACCTGTGGCAAAGAGAGTGATGTGCTAAACCAGATCATGCATTAAATGTGGACTAAATCTCTTTAGAGAAAAAAACAAAACAAAACCAAACTTCTAATTCTCCCGATTAAACACTTTGTAAATCAGTAGAGAAAGGATTTCTTTGGAGCCTTTGGGGCTCAACAATGCTTCAATATGGTGATAATTCCAAGGAAGCCACTGTGGAACATTCCACTTGGTTCCTTAGCACAGTCTTCCCTTTATCCTGGGGGATAGGAGCCCGGACCTACTCAGAATGCCAGGATTGTGGGAGGCACGCCCACACCCAGCTTCTCCTATATGCACGGACCTGTACTAGAGTTCGGCTTCAAAGTTAGTCAAGCAAGAGACGAGCAACAGCAATACAAGAGAGTAATTATAACAATATGTTGTAATAAAGGTTATTGAATACGTTTGAATTATTCATTTCTTGATGTTTCTATTTAATATTTCAGAACAGTGGCTGACCCTGGGTAACTGCGGCTACAGAGGAGGAGACGTCAGCATTATCGAAATTGCAGTTTGGGATGCTAGGGGACCCCTCGGAAGGGGCTGGATGCCATGGGAAGGCAAGGAAGGATAGTCTTTTGAGGACCTACTATGGGTCAGGTAGTGATCTGGCTCTTTTATGTTTATCATCTCAGCCCTCGTGTGAACCATGGGATGAGCCTGCGGGAGCCGAGTCGCTGAAGCAGGTCAGGGCGCAGGCAGTTCAGCAATTCCACTGAGCAGCAGAGGTTGTGAGGACTGAGGAGACTGACTGAAAACATCAGAAGGTAGCCTGGCCGGATCAGGACTGGATGGAACCTTTCATGGTTGAAGATGGGCGGCTCGAGTGCTGGTGCTGGCCTGGAAGCCGCACCATTTACCCAGGGCCTCGCTGTCTGCCCTGCTCAGCTCTCTATTGTGGAAGTATGTCCAGGCGACCAGATGTGGATGAGCTGGGGTCTCTGCCTTCCAGTGCCCAAGAAAGGGCTCTAAAAACACCACCTCCACCTTTAAGCAACCCCTCCCCTTCTTGCTTGTCAAACCCAGAGGTGAGACTAAGGCTCCATGTCCCTAGGACTCTCCTGGCTTGTACTTCAAATGTCTCCTGTTCCACAGATCTCCATTCAGGGCAAGCTGTGACAGTTGGTCACCCAAGATGGTTTCTACCTTCTTGTCCACACCACCCACCTTCTTGGCCTTTAAAGATGACACGGTTCTGTGAAACACAGCGGGGGTTTTGAAGCCCACACCCTTGAATCGCTGCCTGCTCCATTGGATGCCAAGAATTCCTGTCCCTTGAATTGCTTAATTCTGGCACCTTTCCACCTTAGCTGTGAGGGGACAGTCCCCTGCCTACCTCCAAGAGGACAAAGAAGGCAGAGGTGGGAAGAAAGAATGATGGAAATGGAAGAAAGAGGAGGTGAACAAAACTAAAGTATGGAGAAGGGGGGTGAACAGAGGCGGGGACAAGGAGAGAAAGCCAGAGTGACAACATGGATGACCAACACGGATGATGCGTGGATGCTGAGGCCTGGACCGGGCAGACCCAGGGGTGCTCGGTGCAGCTGTGTGGTTACCTGACTCAGTATTATCATTTTGACCTCTGGAGCTTATGCAGTTGAGGGTGAGGACCTTCACAGCAGCAATCCTGAGGGACTCTTGTGTACCTCTGAGAATGTTCCTGGTCTCTACTATGTGGCACAATGTAAGTGTTCCTTAATAAAGACGGTGACACTTGTGATATTGATCTCTGGCAATCTAGTCCTCTTAAGTAGGTCTTTCCGAGTCACTGTCAACACAAGGTTGGGTAATTATCTTGGAAATTTGAGCAACATAGCCAGGAAGATGAGAAGGTGGCCCAATCCCTTGGGAAGGAGTCAGGGCTGGCTTCATCCATATGTAGGTGGGGCTGGATGAGGTAACTGGAGGGCATCTCTCTGAGCTCTAACCAACCCAACCTTCTAGCAGCCTGACTTGTGGCCACTGGGAGTTCCCACCAGAAGAGATCTGAACAGGACACCCAGCACTCAAGTTAGTCTAGATTTCTGGGCTGATCCCAGAGTCAAACATGAGAGTTCATCAGATCAATGCCTTGTCTCCTTTGAGACACAGAAACCTTCGGACCTGGGCCCACCAGTCACATCATCAGCTATGTGTGGGGTAAGAGAGAGAAGCTAGACCAGAGTCATGACAGGTCTCTCTGGGAGGGAAAGTGGAGTAGGACAGAGTGGACCCTGACACCTAGCACTTCTGCTTTATGGAAAATGACAGGGACCAGCTCTCTTAGTTAGGGTTTTACTGCTGTGAACAGACACCATGACCAAGGCAACTCTTGTAAGAACAACATTTAATTAGACTGGCTTTCAGGTTCAGAGGTTCAGTTCATTATCATCAAGGTGGGAACAGGGCAGCATCCAGGCAGGCATGGTGCAGGAGGAGCTGAGAGTTCTACATCTTCATCTGAAGGCTGCTAGCAGAATACTGGCTTCCAGGCAGCTAGGATGAGGGTCTTAATCCCATGCCTACAGTGACACACCTACTCCAACAAAGCCACATCTCCTAATAGTGTCACTCCCTGGGTCAAGCATATACACCAGCCTAGCACCCAGTGGCACAGACCCAGTGAGATTCTCCTGACACAGTCTTCCTACCCAAGTACTAGGCCTGTCTTTCGAGTTGGGAGGGACCTCAATGTGACAGATTTGATGGTAGGAAGTAGTACTTAGCTTCCCACTGAGGGACAAGCTTCTCCTACTCTCATTCCCCACAGTGAGCTCACAAGCTCATCCCTGGGCCCAGTCAGCCATATGTGGACACCAGGGCTGTGAATCTTTAGCAACATCTAGAGCCATATTACAACCTTTATTGGCTACTATGAACTGAACGAACACCCAGATTTCAGATACCTGTCTGAAAGACATGCGTTGACCCAAAGCAAGCACTCTGTAAGGGGCCCACGTAGCTCTGTTTAACTCTCCATATTCTTGCCTCCCTTTTGGCTTTTGTGTGGTTTGAGATTTTTATGGTTGTTGTTTGCTTATTTTGTTTTTTGTTTTTATTTTTAATAAGATAGGGTCTCATGTAGCTCTCTGGGTTTGAACTTGTAGTAGAGGATAGCCTTGAACTCTGATTCTTCTGCCATCCCTCCCACCCCACCTTGAGGTTCCAGATGGGCACTGTCAGGTCCTGGTGTGGTCACTCTGCTCTGCCTCTGCTCACAGCTGCCACAGTGGGGTGACTCCCACAGCTTGAAGAGTACTGACATGGAGTTGTGCTTTCCAAACTTTTCCAGTCCTAAAACTCATAGGTAATGACGTTTTTATGGCATAAAGGAGTCCGAGAGTTCTCAGGAGGGGCTGGAAAACTAGGCTGACAAGTGTGTGTGTGTGTGTGTGGGGGGGATGCAGTGTCTGTCTGGGAAGCTCAGAAATGGACAGTTTGAGGGGCAGACACCTGCAAGCCCGACCCCATCCTGGCAGTTTGCAGCCTCCTAAGGCCACATAGGTATCCTGAGTATGGTCTCCCTCCGTGGCTCCTGGAAAACTGACCCCATGTAAGGGCATGTTTGGTATCAGAAATGGGGAGCGAGTAGGACAGAACCTCTCCTGATCAACTCCCTTCCCTGGGGTTATCTCAGGGTAAGGTACTGTCAGCTATACCTTCTGTCCATGAGCCCATAGTCTGCTTCCTGTTTGAGGCCTCTTGCCTCCAGCATGTGATAGTGGTTCTCTACCTACTATCTGGGTACCATCTTCTGACTGGGTCCAACCTTTGGCACCCATGCCACATATCCCTAGAGGATTTATAACTCAGTTCAACTCCCACAGGGCATCCCTAGGACCTATGTTACACCATCCCTGGTTTGTAGTCCTGCCTCTAAAGGCCAGCATCTTCCCATAGCCCTTCCCATTCTGTCTCTTTGGATCAGTCTCTGGCCAATAGCACATCATATGCAAATACTGTTCTGATGGGATGCCCACAGCCCTTGGGGAAGCAGGGGTGATATGCTATGAACAAGACCAATGATCATAACTGGGCTTTGATTTAAAACAAAAACTCACTTCACACATCATATTTAATGCAGTGCAAGAGATGAGTGTGTGTGCACCATATGTGCAGATTGTGGCATTAAGTGTGTGAACCACAGCATAATGATGCAGCTATGAATTTATCGATGCCAGTTGGACCCAGATATTGATCCAGGGAGTTGGCGACAACAGAGAGGCCTCAAGTTCTTAGTTCCACCCAGAGAGAGAGAGAGAGAGAGAGAGAGAGAGAGAGAGAGAGAGAGAGAGAGAGAGAGAGAGTCAATTCGTCATCTCCCCCTGTTCCTAAGGGAGACACCTAATGATACGGTGTCTGGGTGTCACATGGCTGAAGAAGGGTCCCCCTTCAGCCGTGTGTGGGACAGGAGGAGTGGCCACTGAGAGCTAAAGGTCAAGGTTAAAACCTAGGTCAGTTCTCTGCCAAGATGTGTGACTTGAGAAGAAGCCTCCCAAGTCATAGGTTCCATCTGTATGTGAAGAACTTTGGTTTTACCTTGAATGCCCATTCACGGTGGCAGAACTGGCCATTGAATGCCCATTCACGGTGGCAGAACTGGCCATTGAATGCCCATCCATGGTGGCAGAACTGGCCACAGGCCATCAGATAGGCTGTTCCTCCTTCTACTTGTATGTCAAAGGCTGCAATGGTCAGTTTTCTGTGTTAACTCAGCACCCAGGTATTTAGTCCAGTAAAAATAGATGTTGCTGTAAAGTGTTTTTGTTTTTTGTCTTTATAAAGATGAGATTACCATTTAGATTTAGCAATGGAATAAACCTAAAGAGTCGGACATACCTTCAAACACCTATGGATACCTATTTTCTTTACAAAGAAGCAAAACATACACACAGAAAAAAAATGTATCTTCAGCAAATGCTTCTGATCAATCTGGGTCAGAATGATAACAGAATATATCTATCACCCTGTACAGAACTCAACTCCAAATGGATCGATCATCTCAACCTAAGACAAGATACTCTGAATCCTACAGAAGAGAAAGTAGGTAATAGATTTCAATTCATAGACACAGGTAAGGACTTGCTGAACAGGATCCCAGCAGCACAGGTACTGAAGCCCAGCAATAAATGGGACCTCACAAAGCTAAATCGCTCTGTACAGCAAAAATCACCATCACTTGGACAAAGAATGGGGAAAAACACCACCCTTCACTGATTATACATCTGACAGTGTCAGGACATATAAAGAACTAAAAAACAAACAAACAAACTCCTGAACATATAGAAAACAACCCAATTGAAAAGAAGAATACAGAACTGAACAAAGCTCTCAGGAGACGAAACAATGGTTGAGGAACATTTAGCAAAATGTTCATCATCCTCCCCCAACAGGGAAATGCAAATTAAAACTGCTTTGAGATTTCATCTTAAACCAGTCAGAACGGACAAGATCAATAAAACAAATGAAGGACATGCTGTCCAGGATGCAGGGAGAGGGGAAACCTCCACTGCTGGTGGAGTGCACACTGGTCCAGACACTGTGGAAATCAGTGTGGTGGTTCTGCAGGAAGATGGGAGTCCATCTAAGTCAACATACCCCACTGCCACACTTGAGTATAACCGAAAGACTCTACATTCTCCTACAGGGACCCTTGCTCATCCATGCCTACTGCTGCTCTATTCATAACAGCCAGACATTGGAAACAGCATAGCATCCATCGACAGACGGATAATGAAAATGTGGTCCATTTACACTAGGGAATATTACTCGGCTGCTAAGAAAAACACAGTTATGAACTTTGCAGGTAAACGAATGGAGCTCTAAACAACCATCCTGCGTGAGGTAATCCAGGCACAGAAGACAAACATCACATTTCTCTCATATGTAGATGAAACCTTTGAAGCTTTAGATGTGCATTTCGTTTAGAATATCCACAGAGGTTAGAGATGGGGCCCATGCGCTTCTGTTGCCTAACTAAACTTGTGCCCACACTGCTCCATTGTCAGCAGGCCTGACCTTATCCAGGTGTCTCTGTGGGTGGCACTCCTCTGGCCTTGCCCAACTCTCCCTGCCTCCATCAGGAAATGCCCCTCCCTTCCTTGTTGCCTCACCCCTTAGCGCAGGGGACCAGGGGCCACCACTGTCCTTGGTTCTGTTCTTTCCTCCACTGGCTCTCATCACTACAGAAGCAGGATGCCATCAGCTCTAGAGTGCTCCCTATAGCGGTGCCCATTCTTTTTTCCCCATTCTTTGTCCAAATGATGGGGATTTTTGCTGTCTTCTCCAGACTGAGAACAGCCTGCAGATGAGGTATACGGTCAGAAGCCGTGAGGACTCCCTGCCTGCGGTCAATGGAAGTACCAGGAAGTCAGTCTTTGAATTGTACCATCGACTGTTGGGGACCAGGCTCTGTGCCACATGCACATCATTTTGATCTACCAGAGTGCAAGGTGCAAGGCTCCCCTCGCAGGGAGAGTTGGGTCCTGGGGAAAGCTCTGCCTTGCCCTGGACATGAGCAGGATGTAGGGTACCACTGTGCCAGGGGCACAGACAGACAGAGGGCCCTGCTACACAGCAGGACTAGAGTTAACAGTGTTATTCTGTGTTTGCCAAAACAGCTAGAAGAGATGGTTTCCAGTGTTTCCCCATAAACATGATAAATGTTGAAGACGGACATTCTAAATATCTGATATGATCATTCCCTAGGGCGTGCATGACACCATATCCCATAAATATGTACAATCATATGTGGAAATAAAAATGAAATAAAACTTCTAACGGGGGTGGGGAGGGAGACCCTGCCTCTCTCCCTCCCAGCTATAAGTTCATCTCAAGTTTGCAATGAGAATTTAAATTTAATGTTTTGTGGGAAATTATATAAAGCCAAAAAATGTTCCTGCTCTTCCATAGCTTTGTTACGGGCTTGTTAATATGTTTGAATAAACCCTTTCTCTTGAAACAACAACAACAATAATAATAACAACAAGGTCTGTACCCGAGTGACTAGAAATGACTGAGAGAAACATTTTCAGCATCCTCAACAGGAACAGAAGTCAGAGATATCCCAGGCACTCGCCAGCCCTCTGCAAATGAGCTTTAGATGAAGCCGGAGAGTCCTGGAATCATGAGGCTCACGGAGCAGATGCAACTCACCCAAAGTGTCAATGCTTCTGTGTGGTGGAGAGAGGACCCCAGGTAACTTCAAGGGACATCAAAGTCACACCACAGAGGCAGAAAAGGACACACCTTTCCAGTCACTCAGCACATGCCCTGTGTGCCAGGCGTTGCCAGGTTTGCAGCCATGAGCAATCCAAGCCACAATGAATATACAGTGTAGCTAGTCAGGGTGGGTGGGGTCAGGTTGCTGGTCCAGGATCAGAGGCAGCAGAGGGAAGAGGAGGAGGAAGCCTGCCCCATCCTTGTGGGTCTGAGCCAAGGGCACGGCTGGAAAGAGCTGGGCCCACCAGTGTGGGGGCCTGGGACAGGCACATGAGACTGAGGAGGGGAAGAGAGAATTTATTCTCAGTGGGGAGTGTGTGGTAGAGGTATTTTTAGGATGGGCCGTTCTTTCCATTACCCTAAAACCCCTCCTTGTGGGGAAGAGAGAGGAGGTGGTGTTACATGGTTTGGGGGGTCAGCTGGCACACTCTGCAAAGGAGGAAGTGGCTCTAGGCATTGTCCTTGGACTAGGGCCCTGGGTATTTGACCCAGGCCAGGCTCCTGCCAGCCACTTCCCTTTTGGGACCGGAGCCTACTGCCACCCCCCTGCTCCCTGCCACATCTCCACTCTTCCTTCAGAATGACCTGAAAGGAAGGTTTATAGAGGAAAAGGAATGAAAAGGATCCTATTTAACAGCACACACTGGGCGGAGGACCTTCCTGACAGGAACCGGTGTGGAAACCAGGCCCAGCTTGGCCATGGAAAACTGGTTTGGCTCAGGACTGGCCAGAGTGGACAGGGGACCTCGGGCAGCTGTACATCGCAATTAAACTGGCCTCATCCAAGTTCACTTTCCTTCTTGCACCCCCGAAGCAGGCAGACACTATAATAATCTGTATACCACAGGGTGAGAAAGGTACCATTTCCTTTAAATCCGGGGAAGGGGAAATCACCCTCATTGAGGTCACAGAGACATGGACAGCAAATCGAGAGCAGATGCAGGCGACTGAGCAGACCGGAGAGCAGAGCAGCTGCCACCAGGCGCCCAGCCTGAGTCACCCGGGTGGAGAGGGCAGGCGGTGGTGGGCAGGGCTGGCTATCTTTATTCTCCTGCTTGGGTGTGGGTTACATGAAACAATGAAAACAGAAGAGTCCTCGGGGCTGGGGCAGGCACAGGGTTGGGACTGGCATGGGGCTGGGCAGGTACCGACAGGATCTTGGCAGTCTGTTCTTAAGACCCAAGAATTACAACAAATCCAAATGGGAGAAGGTCTTTTCCTCCCCTGCCTGCTTTCCCACACCCACCCTGGTAGACTGTCCAGTGCTAAGCCTGGCTGCAGCTGGCCGTCCTGGGTTCCAGCCCCGCTCCCCACCACCTTTCTCTAAAAGCTAGACTGGCCAGTGGCTGGCAGAAAAAGTCTTCTGTGGGCAGTTTGGTTCCTGCCCAGCTCCACTGGGCTTCCAGGCCACATTGTGGTAATGCTTCATCCTTTCTCCTCAGTTCTCCTTGCCTCTCTGCTTGCCTCCTGCAGTCTCCAACAGAAACATGGGCTCCCCAGGGCCTAGACTCTGTGCGGCCCAGTCAGTCCCAGCCAGGCCCAGCTGCACTATGTTCTCAAGCTTCATTCACCTCAGCCTTTTCCAAAGTCCTCCTCCACCCGTAACCTTCTGAGAGCCACTTTTTCATCTATGTGAGTGACACTGTCCCTTGGAACATGAGTTTTCAGAAGCAAGAGTCTACTCTGTGCCAGTGACCCTCCTGCCCTTCAGCAGAGGACTGTTGGGCATAGCAAATGCTTATCACATACAGAAGAGGACTACTGGGCACTGGGGAGGCCCATGCAGAGCACTGTGTTTTAGAGTACTCTAAAACCACCCGTCCAATGCATCGGGGCTGCCTCAGGAACATCCTGTGTCAAGAGGAGGGCTGACAGGGTGGTTTGTGTTGAGTGATCTTATTTTTTAGCACCCTTGGACCTTCCAGAAGTGGAAGGGAGAGGAGAGTGACGGCGTTTCCCCCAAGGTCCTCCCCACGGCAAACACGGAGCTCTTTACCCTGAAGACACAGAGAGAGGCAAGGAAAAGGACGCTTGACCTCAGAAGACTCCAAGCCCAGCTCTCCTGCTGGCCCAGTGACACTTTTCTGATGGGTCACACAGTAACAGACACAATATCCCCCTTTTCATGAGTCTTAATTTCCTCCTTGACCCTTTGATCCCTCTTATTAAACTCAGATCAAAATAGCCCTCCATTGAAGTGTTTAAAGGGAAGGAAGGCAGCACAGATATGGGGAGAGGAAAGTTTAGCATCATCTTCGGCCTTGGCTGTCTCTACCCTGATCCCTGCAACTCTGTAGTGTCATGGGAACAGTCAAGAGGAAGCACACATGTACACATGCATAGACACGTGTGTGTGCTGCCACAGGCTGTGGACTGGACAGCTTACTCTGCAGGCCCTGGTCCCCCTCACCATCTCTCCCTCCCAAGTTCCAGCTTGTTCCACAGGAGCCAAAAGGAAAGCCCCAGAGAGGCCCCTGGTGTCAGAGGCAGCCTGTTGCATTTCTGTCCATGGAGGCTGGCAATGTGGCCAAGGGCCCAACATGAAGCAAATTGCAAGTGGCAGCAGCTAGTCTACAGAGGAAGAACATTCTAGAACCTCCTCCTCAAGATCTTCTGATGCTTGGGCATCCAGAGAACCCCCAAACACCTGCTTTTACTCCTCTGTGGGCTGGGCTGAGTCAAGGCTTAGAAGCTGCAGCTCTGGGTTGGTTTACCTGCAGGCCCGTGCAGACAGACTGAGGCCCTCAGGTTTGCCTGACGCAGGTGCTCCCTTCTGCCTTTTCAAACCTTAGTTTTGTCCTCTCTGAATGAGAGAATGGCAGAGTTAAACAGAGGGCCTTTAGGGGCCCACCTGCCCCGGGGCTAATCCCTCAGCACCTGCAGAATCAGAAGCATGGCTGGTGACGCCCATCCTCCCCAATGCCTGCTCTCTGGAGCCCTGGATCTCCTTCTAGAGTGAGCACATAATCCATCTCCGAGCCCTAAGAGGGGCCCCCGCATGTAGGCCCAGAAATGACTTCTCTCCCTTCCCCCTCCTTGCACCTGCAACGCAAATTCAACCAGCGCTTCTTGGATAGCTGGTGAAACCAGACGCCAGAACCCAGAGACCCGTGGTGCTTCTACCTCAGGTAAATCACAACTCAGTATCCTTGTGATGGTTCTGTAATGGCCAGGACACAGTAAGCACCAAATATTTGTAGAACGAATGAAAGAGAGCAAACATTTACACCCCGTTTTGTTTTGTATTATCTGTTCTGAAAAGGGAGGTGCCGGTTATTCCAGCTCAAAGCTTCAAGGTACTGGGCAGACCAAAGGGTGAGGGTGAACGGGTTCGGGGAAATGGCATGCGGGGGCTGGGTGCTTGCCACCTTACTTCCTCCCTGTCTCTTCCTGGCTATGTTACCACCTCCTCATCTAAACAAAGGGTGAAACTGGATGGCTCTGGGGAGTTCCGGTGACCCAGAAGAGGGCAGCCTGGCTCCCCCTGGGCCCATACCATAGCAAATATGGGAGGTAATATGGACTTAAGCCCCACTCGGTGGGCCATGCGAATCACTGGACCACTACTGCCCAGGTTGTTCGTGGGTAGCCTCTAGGGGATGGAGGGGAAGGCTCTATTTCCTCTTTAAGAGAGATTAGGCACTAGTACCTCCTATATCTCTTTGCAATGGAACCAGTCCAACCAGGTGGTTTGATTGTCCCTCAGGCACAGGACAGAGATGCCAAGCTTGTGCGTGTTTCATGTCTTTACAGCAGCCCTAATGGGAGAGCATAGGCCCATTTGATATATGAGTACACCAAGGCTTGGGGGTTGAGTGATTTATGCAGTGACCGGAGCAGATGATAGCTTTGACTCTGATGCTGCATATCTACGGCACCTCACCCCACACCCACCCAGAAAGGCAAAGGCAGCAGAAGGGATGAGGTCTGGCCTAGAAAACAGGCCCTCATCCCAGATCTGAATTTCACAAGTTGTGTAACTTCACTGAATCTCAGGTGTTCCTAAAATCAAAATGGAGGTGATTGTGGCAAGAAATTCCCAGAGCTGGGCAAACCCAAACACAGATCATTTTTCTTTATGACTGGTATAGGGACCGCCATATATGGGAAACTGAAAGGACATATTTACAGGTGTGTGTTTGTGTGTATGTGTGTGTATGTGTGTTATATGTTCATGTGATTATGTACATATATGCATTGGATATGCATTTGTGTGTGTATGATACATGTTCATGTGATTATGTACATATATGCATTGGGTGTGCATTTGTGTGTGTGTGTGCGCGCACACACATGTATATATGCCAGAAGTCAATGGTTGCATGTGTTTACCAAGCATCATTTTCCATTTGCTTTTGAGACTGTCTCTCTCACTGAACCAAGCGCTGGCTGATGGCTAACCTGCCTGAGTTTATAGGCCTAACAAACTCTAGGGATCTGCTCCCTACTGCTCCAGCACCGGAGTTAGCCAACTGCCACCATGCATGGCTTTTAGGTGGGCTCTGGGGACCCGAATCCAGGTTCTCATGCTTGCACAGCAAGCACTTGGCCACCTGAGCCATCTCCCCAGTGAGCCAGGTTTCATTGATCATCTTCCTCTCTGCCGATGATGCACGTTTATGTTTTCTATTCTGTTCTGAGTTTCTTTCTTTTCTTTTCGAAGCTGGAGGCTGTTACCTGCTGGACCAGTCAAATGGCCTTCGAGAGCATAACACCTGAAGCCCAAAGAACACCATCTTACAGTACAGGCTCTCTAACGTGAGGGGCTGGTACTCTGAAGCGCCAAGCCTCCATCCTGCTTTCCTGCCTGCTCAGCATGCATTCATCCTCTCTGTAGTCCCTGTTTCTGAGCCCCTCACCCACCTTCATCTGCGCGCACACACACACACACACACACACACACACACACACACACACACACACACACGTCTCTCTGTGGAAGGTCACTTTGGAGCTGGGGGAAGGGGAGAGAACACAGGTCAGCGGAGTTTGTCTCTGACCCCTTTAATAGAGCCCATTCCATAGGCTGACTGCTGACATGGAAATCTCTCTATTAGAACAGAACACTTCTCGGTAATAGAATTTGTCCTAACAGGGCTTTACTACCCAATCTAGTAGTGAAAACATTTCGGAGCTCTGGAAAAATGAAATAAAGAAGTTCCTCTGGCTACGAATGCTCCTGCAGAAGGGCACTAACTCTATTGTCTCTTCTGATGGAATTAGAAGGGGCCTAATTCTACCGTCTTTTCTCTCATATACTGTCCTAAAGGAAGGAAGTGTTCTGAAGCTGAAGGTGGGAACCTGAATCCTGCACAGTACACTGTGAATGTGTTGGCTGAGGTAAGGTGGTCACTCTCCTCAGGGTCACCTGGGGACAACCTCACATCTCTTTTCCCACTAAGTGTCTGCATAAGGGACTTTCTGGTGTCTTAGTTAGGGTTTTACTGCTGTGAACAGACACCATGTCCAAGACAACTCTTATAAGGACAACCTTTAATTGGGACTGACTTACAGATTCAGAGATTCGGTCCATTATCATCAAGGCAGGAACATGGTAGCATCCAGGCAGACATGGTGCTGGAGAAGCTGAGGGTTCTACATCTTCATCTGAAGGCTGCTAGCAGAATACTGGCTTCTAGGCAGCTAGGATGAGGGTCTTAAAGCCCACACTCACAGTGACACACCTACCCCAACAAGGCCACACCTCGGAATAATAATGCCATTTCCTGGGTCATCAAATATAAACCATCACAGGGGACTTTCTGGGCTCTTCCATGGGATGGGTACTCCTTTGTAACTAGCTTCTGTGGTCTCCACCCCTGGGTTGCTGTCCCAGTGGGCTGAAGTCTGGCAGTGCAGACGTGTGCAGGGAGCATGTGCCCACGCTTAGAGCAGACAGAAAAGGAAGAGAGCAATCTTGGGACCCTTGATCTTGGGCAGAAGAAAGAGAAGTCAGGAAGAAAGAGAGGTCAGGGCCAACCAACGAGGAATGAGGTCATGTTAGTGATAGGCTGTCCTCTCCTGATGTATGAGTTTCAAAGGTCTCTCTACCTGTTACCTGGGTGGATTCAACAGCTGTACTTTTTTATATCACTTGTCCTATTATGAATCATAATGTAAATATTTGATATGCAGATTGTTTGATACTCAGCTCCTGTGAAAGGGTTGTTTGACCCCCAAAGGGTCTTGACCCACAAGTTGAGAACTACTGCTCTAACCTCTTCCTGCCAATCCCCAAACCTCCCCAACCGGTTGAGGCCCACAATACCTCAGCTCAGCCTTCTTCTCTCTGGTCTGAGGCAAACCTGTAGTCTAGCCTCCTTGAGAATCCCAGCCTCTGGGAGTGGTGTCATGAAGCTTTATCAGTCAAGAGCATCTGGGGACAGGGAGGTTCATTCTAATCAACCCAGCTGAGCTCAAGGGCCTCCCTGCTAAGCCATCTTCTGCTGGGACTTTTGGGGCAAAATGAAGGAGTGTGAATCCTCTCCAAGAACTTGGGGTCTCTCCTAAGAGCAGGCTTTGGAGCTGGAAATGGGGAACCACTAAAGACGGAAAAGGGGAAGGGGAAGGGGAAGGAAAGACCCCCGACCCGAGCATGCTTAGCCTCCTGCGCATTCCCACAGGGGAGGCATCATCTCTCCCTGCAGGATTGTCCCACCAAGGAAATCTATCATAGATATGTTTGTACTGCCAGACTGACATGAACAGACAGGGAATGAGGTGGGTGACCCCAGACCACTGTTTGTACCCTACGTTATAGTTGATGAGCTGTGTGACTGAGCATAGGCCCAACCTTCATGGGCCTCAGATTCCCCCTATGTTGACTAAGAAGAATAAAAGCAACATCTCAGGGTTAATAGTGTGGGCACCAGAACAGTGTCTGCCTGGGGAGGGCTCTGAGCATGTCAGCTGCTACTATTTCCTAGCGGCAGGCATCTTCAAGAGAACTGGTCGCACAGACAGCTTTACTGCCCCAGTCTTTAGGAATGCCCAGGGCCCTCAGTGGTCCCTCCTTTCTGTCTCCATGTGCACCAATGGGTCTTGAAGGGGAACAGGTCTGTGGTCTAGATCATGCAGAGGGGACAATGACTGCCTCTTCTTTGTCCCCATACTTCTCTGTTATTCACAGTGCCAATGGACTCATTTCCCCAAGTCACAGACTCAGATTGTTTTGTTCTTGCTCACTTTTAGTGGGTCCCTTCATGACATGAAGGAAAATGCCCCAGTTTCTCATTAATCTGTCACTTAAAAAAAAAATCTCACCACTGCTAAGTACATGGGAGCCATGGCAGGAGCTGTTAGACAGAGTCTAGCCCTGGTCCAGGGGTGCTTTCTCATTAACCCTCACAACAGCTTCACAGAGTAGATACCATGAGACACAGCTTGATTAAGAAATAGACTAAGGGGGCTGGAGAGGTGGCTCAGCGGTTAAGAGCACTGACTGCTCTTTCAGAGGTCCTGAGTTCAATTCCCAGCAACCACATGATGGCTCGCAACCATCTGTAATGGGATCTGATGACCTCTTCCGGTGTGTCTGAAGACAGCTATAGTGTACTCATATAAGTTAAATAAATAAATAAATCTTGAGAGAGAGAGAGAGAGAGAGAGAGAGAGAGAGAGAGAGAGAGAGAGAGATTGATTGACTAAGGGAAGCTGGCTCAACAATAAAGACTATTTTCTGCTCCTGTAGATCACATGGGCTCCCGGCACACACACAGTTGTTTGCAAGTCCAGATCCACTTCTTCTGGCCTTTGCAGGCATTTCATGTACTTGGTGCATAGACATACAAGTAGGCAAAACACTTGGACAGATACAATCATTTAAAAGGGGTGGGCAATGGGGAACTCAAGATCATACAGCGAGATGGAGCTGGAACTGAACTCCAGAAGCTAGGTATGACAGCTTTTCTTCTACTAATCCAGGAGTCCATGAGACATGAGACCAATGTAACAGTTTTAAACTCTGCAAACACATATTTCCCTTCTTGTTTAACACTCATAATTGTGTTGGAGTGTGTGTTTTTATCCCTGTTTTTTAAAACAATAACGTATCAATAGTCATCTCCATTGTTAAATGCCATCCATGCGAGTCACAGCACTAAAGTGCTAACATGTATTTTCTCAAGAGCTCCTCCTAACTATTCTGGAAAAGAAAACCAACTTCAGTTATCCCCCCTTTTCACATAAGAATAAGGAGAGGGTTAGAAATAATAAGGGACCCAACTAGGTTTATCAAATTGGGAGAAGTTGGGACTAACCTGAGACTGGTGCTGGCCCCTCAGCCTGGAATTAGTTATTAGGGGCTCACTGTGCTCCCAGGTCTGGAACCCAAAGGCAAACTTTAATTCTATAAACCAAAGCAAGAAGGTTTAGGATGTTCCAGTGTGTTCAGGTGACCAGGTAGACACTGGCTTTTCTATGCGATGGTCACTCCAAAGGAAAGGGTGTCCCCGTGCCTCCTTGCTGCCCCTGGAGCAGAGGCTGCAGATCGCTTACACCCACGATGGCCTGTGATTTTATCCCCATCACTCTGCCCTTCTTGGATTTTACTCACAGTGGCATGCACCGTGACACTGCCTGGCGCATGCTGACACAGGGACCCTGGCTCAGCAACTGATGAGTCCCAGAGAACCCATGTGCCTTCCCAGGTTTTCCTTGCTTCTTCCGAAACAGCTTTAAATTTCCCCCATATTACTTGACTCTTTCCTTTCTGTGTCTTAAGCTGGTACATTTGAAGAGACCTAAACCATAGATTTATATGAATCTGAAAATATATCAGTCTGTGTGATGGTTGCCGTGGTATCCTCATCAAGGCTTTACTCTGAAATCCACCTCCAGTCTGGGACTGATGGAAATGATCTGAGCAAAGGCTGCAGGGATGAATCTTAGGAAGTGAGGTAGTTTGAATAAGAATGGCCTCTACAGGCTCCTATATTTGAGTGTTTAGTCATCAGGGAGGGAAGCTCTTTGAAAGAATTAGAAGGATTAAGAGGTGTGGCTTTGTTGGAGGTGTGTCACTGAGGCTTGGGCTCATGCCACACCCCTAGTCTGTCTGTCTGTCTGTCTGTCTCTCTCTCTCTCTCTTTCTCTCTCTCTCTGCACCTGTCTGCCTGCAGATCAGGATATAAAGCTCTCAGTTCCAGAACCACATCTATCTTCATGCTGCCATGCTCCCCATTGTGATGATAATGGACTAACCTCTGAAACAGTAGGCAAGTCCCCAATTAAATGTCTTCTCTTGTAAGAATTGCCTTGGTCATGGTATCTCTTCACAGTAATAGAACAGTATCTAAGATAGGAAGCAAGAAATGGTTTCAGGAAAGACACAAAGTTGTGACCTGTGACTTCTTTGGCCTTGCTCTCTAACAGAGCTCAAATAATCCACGTCCTAAAAAATAGGTCAAACTCTGAACAGACTATGTTCCCATCTGCTGTCCCATAGGCCCACACCCTACCCTGTGATTTACAGGTCTCATACTCTCCAGCTACTTGCTTCCACCAAGCGAATGATACAATCCTAAATTGGACTTTCATGAGCTTGAAGTGGGCACATGCTGTTTTGACTTTGAGCTGCCAGAAAAAGTGACCTTGAAAGAACACTTAGGGACAGATAACTTTCAGGCAGCTAAAGGTCTGGACAACTAGGTGTATTGACTCATGTCCTTAATCCTAGCATTTGGGCAGCTGAGGCCGGAGGACTACTACAAGTTGTAGGGTAGCCAGGCAACATAGTGAATTACAGAGCTACAGAATGTGACTCTATCTCTAAGAAGAAAAAGGAGGAGGAAGAGGAGGAGGAGGAGAGGAGATGATGATGGAGCTTCATCAATGGCAGACTAAGGGATATGTCTTGACCTTGGCTGACAAGAGCAGCCTCAGCAGAAATTATTTGGATGTAAGAGCAACAGATTAACAACAGAGTTCACCTGATGGTGAGCCCATCCTCCATTAAACCCTATTTGCCAATCACAAAGTGAAAAAACATGCCTAAAAACCATTATTCCAATTCATTAGAATCATTTGGATGCTTATTTATTGAGGATCCCTTCCCCTGCCCACACTTAAGAGCCAGGTTCAGAAATGAGAATGCAGAAATCTGAATGCCCTGACTCCCCAGATGACTCTGACTCATGCATATACCCATCCCTGATAATCTCACTACTTGCACTTTGACTGGGTAATGGAGTGGGGGCTTCAGGTTTCTGTCATCTCAGGTCAGGCAGATGTTGTCCCTTTAAAGGTCACATTTGGGGTACGAAGGTGATAAGGTTTTGTCCTAACTGCTTCTTCTTCATGACAGAAAAGTAAGCAAGCAAGTTGAAACTCCTAAATCAAAACGAGACACATCAGCCCGCCTAATGAATCAGACTCTTTTGAGATAAGGTCTAGAGGTTGGAGCATGGTTTAAAAGATTCCCCGGGCAAGTCTTCTGATCCGCTGAGCTGAGAGTCACAATTCCAGAGCTCTGCAAGGTAGGTGCTTCTCTGTTCACAAGACACTCAAGAATGGTCCCATGATTCAGTACTGAGCCCAAGCGTGGGCAGGGCCAGCAAACTGATTGGTTAGGTGGGCATCCCCAAGCCCGGGGTAGGCTGCACAGATCTAAAGAGATAACAAATTAAACCAAGGTTTGAGGATGGCAGTTACAAAGCCGTCTTACAGCATGAGACCACGTGATCACTCAAACAATAAAGGAGCCAGAGCACCCTGGGACCAAGAGAGCCATCTAGAGAACAGCTAACTGTCCCTTGCTTCATTACAATGGCACCTCCATGTCATTTACAAGATTGCCTGCTGCCATCACGAATCTGATGCCATGTCACACCCGAAAGCCCTATCAACATAAGGACAGAAAAGGGGAGTACACGATTCTAGGAAAATCTTGATTCACTCTCAGAATTCCCCTTGGTTTCCCTGCCTGGATCCATGAGTAATCCTCCCCCTCCGCTCAAGTCACCCATAAAACAAGCTATCCAGATTCCTAATGACACACTCACTCTAGAGACCCACACTCAAATCTTGAATGCACAGTTGTGCTTTGAAACAAATTTCTAATTCTTTACTCATTTCATTCCGTGACAAAAACCTGGAAATGTTGCATAGAGTCCCTGTCTCTCTGCCCCTTCCCATTCTACTTCAGAGATCTTCACAGACTTTACTGTTGACCCTTGACCTTTGACCACCAGCTGGTGCCCCAGAGAGTGCTGGGAACACCAGCCTGCTTTGCATCTCCTCCCTCACTCGTCCCAGATAAAATGCGAGAGGAAGGGCACGTCTCTGGGTTTTCTCAGGTCATAAAAGCTGAAGGCAAGATGGTGACAGCATGCTGGAAGCCAGTCCCATGGATGGCTGGTTCTGCAGATTGACGAAGTGTGAGGGTCAAGATGGAGGAAATGGCGTGGATGCTCAACAGTAGCCATCCACATCTGGCTCTGGTTTTGATGACTCATCCTGAGCAGTCTCGACTGTATCAAAGACTAATCTTTGTAATGGATCTACAAGGTCCCAAGCATTAGCCGGAACTTTCCCGAATGGTCACAGTCCCCACACACGTGAGTCATGTTGTTGAACTGGCCTCATAGACAAGCCCTAGGTGGGCCGAGCATGCTCAGGGAGGATCCTCAAAGTGGCAGTTAGAAGACAGAAGATGTGCAGTAGAGCTAAGGGGCTGGAGAGAGGCTGACACTAGGAATCCTCTGCAGAACCTAGGCCTGGTTCCCTGGCCTTCGGTCTCCATTGTCCCTTCCAAAGCCTTCCCTTTCCAAAAGGCTGAGAACTAGATCATTGGCTGTAAGTGGATGTTTCCTACCCATGCCTTCCCCAAGGCAGAGTGACAGCCTTCTCTCTATAATCAACCAGAATGAGATTCCTCCATCTGCCAGTGCTGTTGTTCCTCCACCCTGTGGGATAGAGCCATGACTTTCTTAGCCATGGGTAGTTGGCTAGATTTACAGTAGAGACTGATTTTCCTCTTGCTGAGCAGGTCTTATGTTCCACGGTAGAGCTGGTGGTTACAGAAAGGTGTGTGCCATCACTACACATTCGCATTATCATGATATGTGGGCCATTGTGGCAGTTCATCGGTGCCCCAGCTTGCATGGCACCTTCCTTAGGGAAGAGCCATTCAGGTCAGTTCCAGCACAGGGTCTGGCTGGCACAGGCCTAACTTTCCAAACAAGACTCCGATGACATTTCCTCTCAGTGTTCAGATTCAGTCTGTACAGGTGGACTCTGCTAACACATCCACTGTGGACCTTCAGGAAACCCAAAGAGACCTTCAGAAGCAACTTGGTGACCTCCATTTGTCCCTCTTTGTATAGTCCAGGGCTCAGATGTCCACACTAAGCCAGTGCCTGCCTTGCCCTCCAAGTCTTGCAGGCCTCTGGTCACGAAATGGTAAGGTAGCTACGGGAAGGAGCCTTAGCAAAGAGGTAGGTGTGGCTGTCAATCATTTAAGGGTGGCAGGAGGAGTCATAGTGGAACTGTGGAACACATTGTTGCTGCAGTCATGAGATAGCCATGCACCCAATTTCTCTAACGGGGCTCAAGTCACCAGCTAGAGCCCTGGCTAAATTACAGGGGACTCCCCTGTACTTGCTGGACTAGTGGCACTGCCTTGTGCAAACCCACTGAACACATTCTGGAGACCAGAGGCTACTGAGTTTGCTTAGGTGCCTGCAGCCATCGGCTAAACTATGTGCCTAGGAAGGAGCAAAGCTGAACTAGACCTGTTCACGTCCGCTGTTCCCATTAGTGGGCCGATTTCACAATGTTAATGGAGGGAGGGCTCAGAGGAGGGAAGTTGAAGTTTTCATACAAACTAAGTAGCCACACTCAGAGCTGAGTTACTAACAGACACTGTCGAGATAATAAAATATTTTACTTATTTATTTACTATTATTCAAATTTATTTTAATTAATTTAATTAATATTTAGAATCATTTAAATATATGAGATAATATTATTTAAATGTTTAAGATATATGAGATAATAAAATATGGGGAAGCAAATCAGAAACCTGGAGGGATTTTTCACTTAAATATGCTTTGTATATACCTTTAAGTTCGTACATCATTCCAACAAACCCATTCTAGAAAGCACTGAAGATTCCTTAACAGAAGTTCATGCAAGAACAACAGTGAAGTTCCCCAACCACTACTTCTGTATACACATGAGAGATCTTGAGTCACCCCAAAAGACTGATGGCAAGATCTACACTTACCATCTCTATGTTAAATAAGCTGTTTAAAGCGCTGAGGCAGCTTCGGTTTCTGTTTTGTAATTTTGAAATGGGGTCTCATTATGTAGCCCAGGCTGGTCTCAAACTCAAGATATTTTTCTACTTTTGCTTCATTACAGGCATGTGCCACCAGGTAGCTTTGGCTTTGTTTATTTTGTTTTGCTTTGTTTTGTTTTGAGACAGCATCTCACTAGGTAGCTCTGGCTGGCCTTGAACTCACACAGATCTATCTGTTTCTGCCTTCCTTGTGCTGGGATTAAAGATGTGCACCACTACCCCTGGTTAGTTTTGGTTTCTGATCCTTGCTTTAAGTGACACTTTGGGATGGGTCACTGTAGATTCTGATCAGGCAGGCAAAGGCTGACTCAGTCAGATGTGTGCTAAGGAAGAGCTTACAGAACACAGCCAGTCTCCACTGAACACTGAGATTGGATGTCTGCTGGTGCCTCACTTACTAGGCCTGCTGCTATCCAGTCTCCTCTTCCTCTTGTCCTCCTCCTATTGGACGAACTGAGCTAGAAGCCCACTGGCAAGGGCTGTCCTGCTGGAGGGAAGGTTCCCCAGGCTACAGGGCAGGAAAAATGTGAGGGTATCCAGGGGCAACAGGCACAGGCCTGACCCAGATCTTCTGAAATTCAAAAAGTCCAAAATGACTCAGAGTGGAATTTAAGACACTCGGCAGGGAAAGTGAATATTTGAGGCTGGGGCAGGGAGAGGGCTGTACGCCTGGAGCTCCATGGCTATGCTGCGAATGGCTGTCGAGCTGAGCTGGAGAATGGAGGAGGAGAAAGTGGGCCAGAGATAGACTTGGAGGAGAGTATGGAGCTCAGGAAGGTGGAGACCACAAATTGCCCCCAGGAAGGTCCCCATCCCGAGGTGCTTCCAGATGGCTTCTCAAATTTTAAAAGAAAAATTTAAAGTCAATAGGCTGCTCATTTATTATGATAACCCAAGTCCTGGCCCACTTAGTCTGTTCCTGTTTCTGTTGTTTCAGACCCAGCCTTACAATGTAATCCAGATGGGCCTTGAACTCACAATAACTATTCTGCCTTTAATGCTGAGGCTACCAGCATATATCATATAACTGGCAAATGTGGCTAATTAAGATGTATTTACTTTATGTGTGTAAGCACTTTGCCTGCGTGTGTGTCTGTACACAGGTGTGTGTCTGGTGCCTGTGGAGATCAGAAGAAGGTGATGGACCTTCTGGAACTGGAGTCACAGATAACTGTGAGCTGCCATGTGGGGGCTGGGAATCAAACTTGGGTCCTCTGCAAGAACAACAAGTGAGTGCTGTTTCTACTGAGTCATCTCTCCAACTCTGAATGTAGCTGATTTAAATGATTTTGCACTCACTGAGCCCCTGTCCAGGATAGCAGCACATTCACATTTATACAGGCAAAACACACTTACACATTAAATAAATAAATCTGACGAGCCACACTCACCAGGCCTGGCCATTTATGCCAGTAGTAGCAGCACTCAAAGACTGTACAGTTCTCCCAAAGCAGCCAAGTATGGGAGTGGCCACACGCAACAGCTGTAGCATTTGACTAGCCTAGCATCCTACAGGCGTCGCAGCCTGTGGCCACAGCTGTGCCTTTGAGCGGCTGTCTGCACCTCTTGGGGGCTCAGGGTCCTCTTTTGGGACGCAAGGAAACTGAACTGACCCTGTGTACCAGGGTGTCCCTCTCCATCCCGTATGCTATCGAGTGGAGAGGAAGAAGGAGAGGGACAGACTAGAGATGGGTTAGGGCCAGGCAGACTTCAGAAATAGTTTTCAAAGACCTAAGATGAGCTGGCCTTGCTGCCGAGGGCCTCTGTTCAAAGTTATCTGGGAAACTGAGGCAGGAGGATGGCAAGTTCAAAACCTGAACTACAAAGTTCAAGGCCAGCCTGGACAACAACATAGTGAGACCCTTTCTTCAAATTTAAAAAATACGTTTTGCGCTGGCAACATCGTGTGTGTGTGTGTGTGTGTGTGTGTGTGTGTGTGTGTGTGTGTTTCATTTCGTTCTCCTTACATATAAACATTAAGCTTCTCTCGCTCCATTGGAGGCCCCAAACCAAGTCTTTTTTTTCCCAAGGGAACACACATACATTCAGTTCCGAGGAGTCAGCTTGGGGTGGGGTCTACTTGTAGCAGAAATGTCTTGCCTCAACTATAGACAAAGAAGATGTCTGTGGCTGAGAATGCCCGTGCTCTGACCCCAGCGCCCTCTGCATAGCCACAATCACACGCTGCCCAAGCTCTCCACCATCCGGGTTCACTGTTCCCATCTCTGCTCATCCCGGCTGACTCCACGGCAAGCTGGCCCTGGAGAGTCCCGAGTCAACATCTGGGCTTCGGATGAGCCCTGCAGCCGGTAGGCTCTGCCGCACCTGCTTTATTTCTGCTCTGTACCCCAGGGATGTCCATGGCCTGGAACGGGGAGGGCCACAGCTGGGAGTGCTGGTAGAGAGCAAATACATATTTTAAAGGGGCTGGGGATCTAGCTTGGTTATAGAGCTCTTGTCTATGGTGTGAAGTCCTAGATTCAAGGTTCTGTATACTGGGGGACTCCTAGTTCTGAAAAAAAAAACCTGAGAGGAGTCACACTTTTCCTTATGATTCATATATCCACTCCGCAAAATGCAGAATTCTAAGAACTAAATCATAGGTCTGGTTACTCAGGGGGCGCTTAATCAAGATTTTACTGCATTTCCAGTTGTAGGGGCGTATGCCGTAGTTTGCATATGCAGTTACTTTGTAAGTGGCTTCTGTTCCCTGACCTGATATGTGTTTCATTAAAATTGAACATCCTGAAATGAGGAAAGGAGCACGGTGCAGAATGCCTCCACCTGGATACGGCTCTAGGGAGCCCGCAGTCAAGGTGATTAAAGGCTAAGCCAGCAGCAGCAGCTGCCCTGCTTGGGAGGCAGTAAGTGTATTTTCCACCACACTTCATAGATTTCAGCCTGTGAGGCACTCCTGGATGATCTTGCTTTCTCTGGGGCAAGTAAGTCTGGTGCAAAAATATTCTCTCTCTCTCTCTCTCTCTCTCTCTCTCTCTCTCTCTCTCTCTCTCACACACACACACACACACACACACACACACATCACACATCACACATCCCTCCTTGTAGTGACTAGATTTTAACTTTAAGTGGCTATACTGTGTAAGAGACGTCTTCTATGCTCCCAAAAAGTTGTGCATTGGACCTCAGGTACACACTGAAGTCTGGAAGAGAACAGCAGTCCTTGAATGATCATGGCTATTGGAGGTACTTCCCTGGTAAGCACAATGTGGCCATCCTACTGAGAAAGTCTGCAGATGTAAAGCCATGTATAGACCTGCATCCTCATCCTACCGAGGTCTAACAGCAGAAGCTGATGGAGGCAGAATGCTCAGACCAGCCTGGCAGGGCATCCCTGGAGCAGGGATCACAACCATTATCTGGTGAAGGGATGGATAGATGGATGGATGGATGACCGCACTTGTCCAAGATGTCCTCCAGTCCACAACCGCCAGCTGATGGCCCTTGCTTCCTATTGAGGAGCCAGATGGGGGAATCTCATGGCTTCAGGCAGGAAGCTCTTTCCCTGAGCGGACTGTATATCATTAAGGTAGCTCCAGGAAGTACCCATCCTCGCTTCAAGAACAGAACCGTCCACCACTGTCCTTTAGCACTGGGAGCTCTGCCCTGGCCAGGGCGCATGCTCCTGGTCCCTGAGTACCCTCCATCCTTTTTATAGATGTCTCCTTCAGTTTGGGAGGGTATAAATGGTCACTTTTATTTCAGGAAAATAAAAGAACAGTGGGCCAGTTGCAAACCTCTGGGGGAAAGTTGGAAAGCCAGAATGGCAGTTTTTCATCCTAAGAGCAAGTATGAAAGAAAGAGGAGTAAAGGGAATTGATTTCCCCTGAACAGGGAGGGTCAATTGAGGTGAGTTTTGTTTTTTCTGTTTTTGAGGCAGGGTCTCTCTGTGGAGTCAAGGCTGATTTCAGACTCTAGATCCCCAATTCCTGCACCTGAGGCTCCCAAATGCTGTACCATTGCACCTGCCTCTGGAAGACGTGTGTGTGTGTGTGTGTGTGTGTGTGTGTGTGTGTATGTGTGTACATGTTAATCCTTGTTTCAAATGTGTCAGTACTTATGTGTGCAAGCCTGCATGCATGTGTGTGCAGGCCTGAAGTTGATTTGTGTGTCTTCTTCTATTGCTCTCCACTTTATTTACTGAGACACGGTCTCTCCAAACCTAGAGCTCTCCAGTTCCAGGTAGCCAGCTTGCCTCTGGAATCTGTTGTGTCTTGGGTGCTGGGATTGCAGGCTACTCCCATGACTGCTCAACTTTAACCTTGATCTGAACTCTAATCCTAACCCTTGCAACAGCAAGTGATTTATCCATAAAGTCATCTCCCTATCCCCTCCCCCCACCCAGGTGACTTTGAATGAAAGCTCTCTGAATTGCTCAGGGCACAAGTCCCAGATGGCAAATATGCTCCCTGGGCAGGACTCTTAGGAAATGAGACTTCTGTGGCCACGTGGCCACGTGGCCACGAGTGGCTTCCCATGTTCTTACACAGCCATGAGGTATGTAACTTACTCTTTCTTTCCATATAATGATCAGGATGGGACAGTGTGGGACAGTGGACCATGCCAGGAAACTTGGTAAGATAGAGCGGGTCTGAGACCTTGGAAACTCGGGTGCACACCTGAGACAGTAGGCACCTCCCTGCTCCCAGCCAGATTCCTGGCCTGGAACACATGCCCACACTCCCCATGTTGGTCAAGTAGCCAGGAACAGAGTTCTCTATGCTAATGAGGTACCTAGAGGCCCTTAGGGTTTAGCTAATAAGCTTTCTTTCCTGGACATTTCTCCCTGCAAAAGGTATTTAATCTCTGGTCCACCCTGAGAAGTTGGTATGGTAAGCATCCATTTTCCATGATGAAGAATCAATCAACAATTGGGAACAAAGGACTGTCTCTTTCATGGAGAACAGCCATGGGGAGCCTAGAGAAGGCCTTCACCTACAGCC
This sequence comes from Tokudaia tokunoshimensis, assembly GCA_036184795.1. NCBI lineage: Eukaryota > Metazoa > Chordata > Mammalia > Rodentia > Muridae > Tokudaia > Tokudaia tokunoshimensis. The sequence goes on from BTHU01000017.1 coordinate 73,006,594, forward strand.
TAAATCTCCAGTAGAAGGTCTCTTTGTAACTTCAGCCAACCACCACCAAGCTAAGGACAATCACCAATAAGCTAAGCCAGAGCTCCCACTCCCTCCCCCCGCTACCCCCTCCCCACAGTCCCAGGCTAGACTCCATCTTTAGCCTGAAGGCCCCAGACTCTCCTCTCAACCTCTCAAGACTCAGTGATGCCTGGATGTCCAGGAGTTTGAGAACCCCTGGTCCTGGCCTCATTGTGAGCCCGTGGACACCTGACACTTTATTCCTGATTTCTCTGTGCAGTACCCCAGCGGTGACTGGGTTCCCAGGGGTCAGGGAGCCCCATCTTCAGCTTCCCATACCTGAGACTGCATCCTGTCCCCCCTAAGCAGTGTCTCAGAGCTTTCCTAAAGCCCAGCACCTGAAGATACAGAGAGACAAAGTCATGGACTCCCCACGTTTCGCCTCCCCAATGGCTGTGCCCAGTGTCCCAGTGGTGGGGAGGAACACAGACCCACAGGACAGTGTTTGATAGGAGATGGTAGAGTGGGCTGGGGCCAACTGATGTCACTTAGGTACTATATTCCACACTGCTGCTTATGGGACACATTATATTGCTTCAGTGGCTGTAGAGGGGCAGGGAAGTGACTGGTGATGTTACATGTCCACCCATGGTCAAAAGTCTGAATTATATCATAACTGTGAAACTTGTGAGTAAATATCACCTAATCTTGTGTTTGGTTGGAGAGGAATGTGAGAGGGGGGCGGAGAACAAGAATGATGGCTAGGTTAACTCGGTGAGTCCCCACGCCAGCTCCAGCAATTTCTTAGCAGTTATCAAACTGCATGTTGGGTATGGGCCACTTCCCTCTACTAGACTTAAGTCCTTCGTAGGCCCTGAGTTGTATTTATTTCAGTGTAAGCCCCTGATACCATCATCACCTTCGTCATGACTAGCCTTTCCATACATTATTACCTAGGAACTGTCCACAAATACAGACCATGCACAAAAGTGTCTCCTGTTATCAGGGCTTCCACTCCCTGCTGGCCCTTGTGGTTTGAATGAGAAATGTCCCACCTAGGCTCCAGTATTTGAATAGCTGGTCCCCAGTGAGTGATGATGTTTGGAGAAGTTATGGGACCTTTGGGAGGTACAGTCTTGCTGGAGGAAGTACATCACTGGGGGCAGGATTTGAGAGTCTATAGCCCCCTCCTGCTCTCGCTCTCTGCTTCCTGTGCATAGCTGAGATGGGATCTCTCTGCTTCCTGGCCCTGTACCTCCCAGGCCTTTATGGACTCTCCCTCTGAAACCACAGGCCAAAATAAACCTGCTCTTCTATAAGTTGTTCTTAGTGTGGCATTTTAGCAACAGGAAAGTAGCTAATATAGTCCTCTTACAGTTCCCTCTCTCCTGATGAAGTGTTTATTCCTTATCAATTAGCTTTATTTGATACCTGGGTTGATTGCTCAGAGGTGGATAAGGCCAGTTAAGACTTCTACACATGGTTTGACCTGGTTGCGAATACCCTGTACGTTCTCCCGAGTGCCAGGAAAAACAAGATAGCATCATCAATAGAGAGGAAAGGATGAAGAAACCAGGAGCATAAGGCCCTGAGCATGTTGAGGAAATAATTAGCCACCAGGTTTTCCTGGCTCGTGTCTCTTGAGAGACACCCCACCTCCCATCCTTGTCCCCTCCCCCCCACTTTGGTGAATTTCCTGCTTTTAAGACCCATAACAAACCTTTGTGTCCGTATAATAAATGGCATTTTCAGCTTAAGCTGGTTTGAGTCTGGTGCTCTATACTTGCAGAGAAAAAAAGCTTCTTAAGGAATACAATACATGTGTCATCACCCTGGCTCTCAGCAGGCATCACTAATCAATCACAGCAGTTGTCCTGCTAAGCCTCAGAATCCTTCATCTGGCAGTCACTACCAATTGAGTTAAGTTAGCAGCCAAGTTAAAAATCTACTTGCAAAAGCAAACAAAAACCTCCATAAAGTACTGAGTCTACAGTGACTGAGAAGACAGGACACCAGAAGCCCACGGGAGGGATAGATTCACTCTGATGGGTTCTGCTAAGTGTGAACTTTAGTGATGGACAGGGTGCAGTTCAGGGCTGAGGAAGATACCATACCGGCAGCCGGTGTGCGTCACTGCATTGTTTGGGAATAAGTCCAGTACTCATCTCAGTGTCTCTTGACCACATTTCAACAGCTGACTCCAGATCCTGGAATATTTTCTTAGTGTTGTTTGGGATCTAGATTCTAGAATGATCCGTTTAGAAAAGGTATACTAAACAAATGCTGGAGTTGGCTTGGCCAGAGATTCATTGCTGATTTTTTCTCTGCTTCCCAGTTTCTGTGGGGCTTGGGGCAGAGCCAAACCGTTCCTACAGTCTCGGGTTTCCAGGCTTGGCTCTGTAACCAGTGCTCCTTCTCTAGCAGAGGCTGCAGGGTTTTTTTGTTTGTTTGTTTTATTTTTGTTTGTTTGTTTGTTTTTTGACTACCCAAAATCCATTGCACTTCTTTATTCTTAGCTCTTGATTTTGCTTTGAGAAACTCTAGGGTGTGAAGGATTCCTTACCTGGTTCTAGAGTGAGGCATGTGACTGGGTTTGGAGACAGACATATGACCTAAAATAGCCAATCAGGATCAACCACCCCTAACCCCATGGCTTGGTTTTAAACAAGTGTGTTGTTTTGTTTTGTGTTTTCCTCTGTTGGACTTGATTGGGAGAGGCTGGGAGGCTGTCTCTGATGCTATCATTATCATCTTTGTAGAACGCAATGTGAAGCTGACCCAAGCATGTGTAAAGCAGAGTGGGAAGGCAGACACTCCTGAGCCTGACTCTGCCTCAGCTGCCTCATCAGTAAGATGGCCTTGGTAACAATTTCCTTGGCATAGGACTGTGGCCAAGAATAACTGAGTACCTACAATCGCACTCCAGTAGACGGTTTTTAGGATGAGGTATCTGTGTTCTCCAAAGAAAAGTAAATCTGAGATTTGTTGTCTCACCTTTCACATAATTATCCTTGTGCCTGCCACCTAGGAGATGCTAAGTAAATACTATGGGTGCAATGAGAGGTATTAAAGTCACATATCTCAGTGGCCTATCTTCCCTGTAGGCTCTCCCTAGCAATCCACACCTAGAGCTAGCCCAAAGGAGTCCATCTCGTATATAGAATTTAAGTGGGCTTCCATTCTGGCCTTAAACCTAGCCAGTTCTCAGTATCACTTCCCCTCAACACCTTCGAGATGCCCCATGCCTGACTGCCCATCTGCCCTAGCTCAGGAGAGGTTTCAGTGTGACTGATTCAGCTGAGAGACTGGTCGTGGTGACTTTACTGTGCTTCCTAACATTAAACCCATAAGGCATACCCATCTAAGTGCTTCTGCAGGGTATGGGAGAGAGAGAGGTCAGGTATTACTGGCTGGTTTCTCTGAATTGGCTGCCGTGATAAGGAAGCTGTCTGCCACCCCATTCAGCCAAGTGCATCCAGCAGTCTTCCCCCACACAATAGGACAGGTACCAGGGCTCCATTCTCCCAGTAGTACAAATATCATTTATTACTCAAGGGTAACCTAATAAAAGGCTAGTGGTGTCCCCCAAGAGCTATTTCTGAACACATTTCACCTAAAGTTATCCGGTTTCCTTTAGCCTGCTAGCCGTAGACTTGACAAGTGTCTTTCAAAAGGCTGATCCTAGTACCATCCTAGGAAAAGGACCTGCACACATGCATGCATTGTATACATATACACACACAATCACACAGTCACACACACACACACACATAGTGACACAGATACACCCACAGATATGCACACACACAGACACACACATCAAAGACACTCACCCAGACACACACAGGCACACACATGCATGTACACACACACACACACACACACACACACACTTGGCAGGACAATTCCCTCGCGCCTTCCCAGAGTCTTTCCATCAGCACACTCCCCCGAGGACACCGGTTTGGGGGAGTTGGATGCTATCTCCCAGGTTTTTCTCATCAAGTTCTTCTCCCTTTCCCACTGTTCCACCAGCGTCAGCAGATTAGTGTTGGAAATCATTTATGTGGAAGAAGGTGATTCTATAGTTCAGCCCGCATGCTTGACAATTAACTAAATAAACTGCTCAGGGTCACTTGGAGTAACAATTCACAGACTTTCCTGTGACAGGCAAAAGTTAAACCCCTCAGTGAGAGGGACCTCCCCGTGGGTTTAGGAGGAGGCTGCTTTTGCTGGAAGAGAATTCTAGGCATCTTATTATTCACTCGCTCCCTTCCAGTTCTGACCTTAAGAGTACTCTTAACCTTCCTCCTCCAGCTTGCTAATGGGGAAATAAATCTTGGGAGAGTATCTTAAATTCTTCTTTATCACAGACTGTATCGCCGAGATAATAAGACCAGCCTTCAGAGTAACCATTAAGCCACAAAAGGTGTGGTCATCATTTATGATTTTTTAGCCTTAATTGCTAGACAGACACTTTAAGTGGGAAGTCTGTCTAATGAGCCCAGTCATTAAAACATCAAAAACTGTTATCTGGGGTTTCTATTTTAGTTAGACATTACATTATTTTAATAAGGGGGCTGCATTTCTTGTCACAAGCTTTGGTAATGGAGGCGGAAGCAACCCTGTGGGGAATGAGGGGGAGGGGAATCAGCTTGCCTTTGGAAAACAAGGTCGCAAATCAAGCTGGAGCCTTAGGTGGAGGCTGAGGGAGAGGGGCCCAGCCTAGAGGGGTGGGGGACTGGAAGCAGCACCCAAGTCCCTGCTGGGGACTCGGGAAGGTCAGTGGTCCTGGGTATTCTGGCTTTCTTGTCCACCATGGCAGAGCAGTATGATCTGTCCACTAACCTTGTCCTTGTCCCTACAGGCTGGTTTGTTTTTTTTTCTGCTTTGGATGGATCCAGCCAGCGATGCCCTGTAAACCCCCCCCCGCCTCTCTGAGCCCTCCCCTTGCCATCTGAGTGAACTCAACTTTCCTTCCCACCATCCTTTTTCAGATCTCCAATGCCCGCCATCTTCCAGCCCACCTGCTCAACTGCTAATTCCATCCTTAGCTTTATCAGGTAGAGCATCCAAGATTTTGGTGATCTTTGTTTACTCCTCTTTATTGACCTGAATCAGTATTATTCATGAGAAAGAGAGAGCCCAAATATGCTCTTAGTCACATTAAAGAAATAAGAATAGATAGATAAATTTAATGTTAACTTATTTTTACTTAAACCGGTACGTCCAAAATATCATTTCAATATATAATCAATAGTTTAAAATGGTTTATAAGATAGCTTATTTTCTTGTTCCTTCACGATAAGTCTTACACTTACAATTTTTCTCACTTTGGAAAGGACACATCCTCTGAGTTCACCCATACTTTGATCTTCCACATCAATAACTATCAGTGAATATTTACTTACTGCCAGACTCTGGTCTTTACCACTTACATGTGTTAATTCATTTAACACTCTCAATGAGCTATTACTGGCCAGTTCCCAGATGAGGAAACTGAGGCATGGGGAGGTCACAGCTATAGGTGCTCCCAGACAGGAGAGGACACAGAGTAGGCGTGAGCTCAGCATGCATTTGTCACATTGTTTAGCTGAGCTCTAAGTAACGACTTCAAGTCTCCCACCAAACCAGGGCAGCTGGTTCTCTCCTTCCATGTGACATCCTTTGGTCATTCGGTCCTAAGAAACCCACCTTCCTACGCAGGTGAGCCCTGGCTTCCAGACAGGCATAAGTCTTCTAGCAGAGGATCTCCAACTCATTGTTTCAGGCTGGGTGAGTCTGACCTGGGCTAAGCACACTCTCTTTTACCACTTCTCATCCAAGACTGCATCTGCACATTAGCAGAGGCTGCCCCTCCACAGGTCTGCACGCTCAAAGGCTGAGAGCTCTATTGGACTCTGCAGAGACAGTATGGCCCTCCCCTTTCTTTCTGTCCTTCCTTCAAAAGATGGCCCCTCCTTTTCATGTCCCCAGTCCTGCTGCTGAGGAATCTGTTACTTACTTCTCCCATCCCTGTGACTAAATACCTGACAAAAACAACTTAAGGAAGGATTCCTTTCATCTCAGAGTTAGAAGGGAGTGGGAGCAGTCGCAGCCCTGGCAGGAGAGGGAGACTAGGAAGCAGGGAGAGATGGACGGTGCTTACCTCACTCTCTCTGTTTTACTCAGTCTGGGAGTTCCACCACCACTACTACACTCCCGCACACATGCAGACACTCCCGCATGCATACGAGTGCACGCACCAGACAGTGGGATCACTCTGCATGCAGCCTGGGTCTTCCTTCCTCAGCTAAACCACTTTAGAAACACCCTCACTAGCATGCCCCAAGTATGTCTCCAAACAAAGCCAGGATGAAGGTAACTAGTGCAAGGCAGAGTAGGGACTGGGATTCAGGCTAGGGGTGACTTTGGCTCATCAAAAAGTAGGGTGTTATCAGGACCCTGGGAAGGCAGAGCTGTATGTCAATCAAATTTGTCATGGCCATATAGTGTCTAATACACTCTGAATTGATTCAGATCTCTGATCTCAAAGCCTGGCTAAGACTCTCAATGCTACTCACAAAGGTACTCTTGCATCTACGGTGTTATCATTGGCCATGTGATGGACCATTTATGCATGGCCCTGGCCCACTTAATAACAGCAGCGCCCCTCAGTGGTGGGACAACTGCAAAAACCCCTGCTTCCCTTTTCCAGATGCTCTTGAGGTAGGGAGGAGAACTGCTCCAGAGAGAGGCCAGTGTGGCAGTATAACCCTGGACACCCCAGAGGTTATCTAGTCCTGAACCTGGTCTGCTAGTGAACGTTAAGTCACTAAAATGAAAGGTGGAGAGGGCCCAGCTCTGGGCCTGGGATACATGCCCCTCGCCCAGCTGTTTGTAAGCTTGACTGTTTGGAACAGCTGGTTCACAGCATTGTAATAACTGGCTGAGCTGGCAGCTAGTAGAGCTACTACAGGCCCCATTGCCTAGCATCTCCTCTTTATCTTACTATGCTAAGCACTAATTTAAAAGGTGGGCTGGATGCAGAACTCCTTTGAAACAGTCTTTCCTGTGGCCTCACGTTTTAGAACCAAACAGTACTATTGTAACTAAATATCCTGATAACATGTCCTGGGACCCAGCCAGACTCTGGTCATACAAGAAAGGTTTTAGCAACTGACAAGGTTGTTAATGCCAGTCAAACAAAGGGCAGGGACCCAGGCCACAGGGAGCTTCCTGCTTCATCCAGTCTGCCCTGGACGTTGGCCTTGATGGCCAGCCTTTGGGGCTGCTGCAGCACTCCGGGAGGGGCTGAAGAAGCAGGCTCAGCACCCCCCACCTCCACCACCCATTGGCTTAGAGCCAGTTGTCTGTGCAGAAACCCTCAGCTCCTCTTGGCCTCTAGCCTGCCCCCCTGAAGGTGCCTTATCCTGGGGGGGGGAGGGGAGGCAAAGAAGGTTCACCTCCTCCAAGTGGCAAAGGAGGTGAGGTAGGAGGGGTAGCCCAGAGAGTCTCTGTAGATGCCAGGTTGGCAAGCAGCCATGAGAAGCTGGCCCCTCCAAGAGATGGCTGCCTGTCAGAGAAACAAGAGGCCAGAAGCCTGCTGTGCGAAGGGAGGATTAGAAGGGGTAGGTTGTATAAGCAAGAACGTGAAGACTCCACAGAGATGCCCAGGCAGGGGTGTGGGGTGGAGAGGGCAGGAGGAGGGATGGAAAGAGGCACGGGAGAGCTTTGCTGGCCTTGCTCACCAGCTGATGGTGTCGATGGTTTCCAAGGAGTCTCTGTGAGCCAGGACCGCGGGTTTATTGTGCATCAATTATGTCTATAAAGCTGCTAAAAACTGTAGAGATGAGCAGCCACCAGCTTGAAACAAAGCTGTTCTGGCCTTGGGGAGGAACAGGGAAGGGGTTTGGGAGCAGTGGGGGATGGGATCTCCTTGGAATCCCACCTCCATACTGCAGGGGCTGGGGTTGGGAGGTAGGAGACCAGGAACCGGTTATATAATGCAGCCCTGCTGGAACCAGCGAAACCCAGCAAGTGTCAGAATGCCCGGAACTATCTGGTAGACGAAGGTGATTTAATTGACATCAGAGCTTCGACTGAACCAGGAAAGGAGTGGGATCTAAATATCAGGATGCACAGTTCACCTAAGGGGTAGAGCCAGGAACGGGAGGGGGAGGATGTAGGGAGGAACCTCGCACAGAAGAAGGGTGGAGGCCAGGGCAGGGAAGGGAGGGGAGGAGGTGACGAAGAGAGGTGGGGCAAGATGGAGGAGGGGCGGAAACAACTGGAAGGGATGGGGAGAGGAGGGAGAATTGTGGCCCTGCAGAGGCACTGGCACAGGAGTCCAGAAGGACTCCTAGGTGACTGACACCTCCCATATGGCAGAGAAAAGGGGAGCTCTGACGAGGTCTTTTCCAAAGATGAGGCTGGCAGGAGCCACTCAGGAGACCTGAAGTGGCAAGCCTCACCTATGTGGGACTCTTGACAGGTCCCTGCCTGCCTGAGGGGGGTGTATGTTCATACAAGAACAGTTTGGGGCCATACGTTTGGCCTAGGTACCCAGACAGAGTCTAGCTGCCCGTGGCTAACCTGGACCCAGCAGCCACTGTGAGAGAAATCTTAGCTGGCTAAGCAATCTTATAAGTCCCTATCTCCTTGTTTTCAAGAGACTCCCAGGATCACTTTTTTGCCTAGTTTCACCCCTCAAGCATTTGACAGAGTCTGGGGAATTCCACCACGGTCATTCTGTGGAGTAGGAGCTGAATCTGGGGAGTGAAGTGACTCACTTGGGGGCACAGGTGTCTGACTCCAGAGCCCCATGTACCTTCTACCCTGTGGGGTATATCTGGGGCCCTGGGGAAGAAAAGTTCAGCTGTAGGGAAGGGAGAAAGCCTGGCTTTCTCTCCTGCAGTGAAGATGGAGGAGGGGGAAGGATGCAGTCTGGAGAGTTTGCAGTTTGAGGGGTGAGTGGGGGTGTCGGCCTCAGACCCCCACTGTGCTGAGCTGCCTCTGGGGTGACCTCACACTCAGCAGAATGAAGAGAAACAGAGAGTACCTCCCTCCTGTAGCTCTTTGGTTTGGTCCACACTTTAGCCTCTCTGCTCTAGACAAGAACATCATCGGATCACCTCATGTTCCTGTTCACTGTGGCCTGCCAACTGTTTAGCCGTGGAGAGAAACAAATCCAAAGTCTTAAAGGTATCTACGCTGACGCTTAAATTTTGGAATCAATTGTTCTTTTCACAAATACATCATGAGTTCATTCTACTCCTTAGGAAATAAATGACTCTCTCTGCACTGTCTCCAGTCCAAACGTTCTTCTTTGCATGCATGTGGGACCACAGTCATTTTCTATGTATGTGGGACTGTGATAATTTGTTGAATTTGATGACGCTTTTATTCTGACCCAAGTTCAGAAACACTGATGTGCGTTTTGGGGCTGTGGGAGGTGCCGAGGTCACTGGCAGGAAGAATGGGACATACCCTTGGCCTTGGTGGGAATGGGGGGGGGGAGGAGACTAATTCTGGGAGTCCATAGCTGGAGACAAGTTTTCCACCCAGACCGCAGATAGTCCTGGACATGTCTGTGACTGGTAGAAAGTCATTGTGCAAAGTATAAACCAAATGTCCATAGAGGCTACACACTGATTGTCATCTGTCACCTGAGCAAAGGAAGAGAGCCTCATTTCTGTCTCCTGGGATCTCCAACTATACCATTCCCCTTTCCAAGTTCCCACCACACTAGTCCCCAGACTGCAGCTTGGTTACCCCCATTCTAAAGCCCTGCCTCTGAGCCTCCCTTTTCTCAGCATAGGGGCACCCAGGCGTCAGCTGGATCTGGGTAGGAAGAATGGCTGCTTGCCTACCTGCAACAACTCTCCTTGTTGCCCAGGAGAGAACTATGAATTCTAGGGAAGGCACACGATGAAACAAATTAACTTCCAGGGATTTCAATTGGATAGGAGTGGTTAAGAATCATAATTAATAATTCGATGCAGACAGGGAGCTTGGCAGAGAGGAGCCATGAGGCACGATTGTTTCATGGTCCAGCTGCCTCTTTAGCAGCCTACGACTTAAGCTTTTCCTCTAGATGCACTAATTAGGTAATTAACTCCCCAAAGATCACTTAGGAGTGACAACTGAGCAAGAAGCACCTTTAAGGCTCTCCGAACAGTTGAGGGACAGTGAATTGGTGGAGTGTGATGACAGACACAGATGTGGTCGGGGTGTCTTGGGACTATTCATGAGATAGTACCAGTGTGTAAAGTGCATGCGTACAGTGGCCACTCCTCATCCCTGCTAGAGGACGGCAATGGACTGATGATGGCACACTGATATTCACAAGTGTCTTGGAGGCCAAGCCTTGGGGGACCGTACCAAACCAGGGCAGAGTACAGGAAAATGTGACAAGTCGAGATGGGGGTCTGTGGTCTTTGAGTCTCTGTCGTGTTACTTCATCTCATGTGCCTCCATTTCCTTGTTTGTTAATGGGCCCTTCTCACACCCAGTTCCTTACTGACTGAGTCCTGTTGATGGTACAAGTTCCTCTGAGGACCGCCCCTGCTGGGGGAAAATGCCAGGCTCCCCAGGTTGTGGGTGAGGTAGAGAAGGGTTTATGAGCTGTTAGTTCAATGGCCCTAAGAATGTCTTCTTTTGAAATAGTGCGGTTTTTTTTTTCTTTTTGTAAGTTACATTTATTTGAGTCCATGAACAATAAACACTCTCAGCCCTGGCCGCCCCCCCCCCATGCCAGGCCTGCCCCACACAGCCAGCCTTGTGTCTTTTCTTGGGCTGTCTCTCCAGGCCTGTGTTGTTTGGGGGCGTTTGTGTGACGCAGCCCCTGAGGGATCGCTCTGCTTACAAAGTCTCTATCTTGCTCTCATGCGGTTTCTCTGTTTTTGTTGTTGTTATTGTTTTCATGGAGTGTGGAAGTCAGAGGTCTAGGGGAACGGACCCAGCTCGGCAGGCTTGCAAGGCAAGCACCCTTCCTGACTAAGTCTGTGCCCCAAATGCATTTTCATAAACACTGCTTCTCAGGATAGAAGTTGCCTTGGAACTTCCAGTTCCAGAAAAGGACAGGCTCCAGTGAGCCATGCACTCTGGAAAATTGATGGACAGGGATGGCAGAGGCCCCTCTGTTTGGGGGCTACAGGGCTTGCCTTCTTCCCTTGGCCCCCTAACAGCTCCTTTTCTTCCCCCATGGCCATGCTCCCAGTGGTGGACCAGTTGAGGACGAGTCTCCTCCTCCACACTGGGGCATCCTGGTGTTCTCCCCTCTCCCTTACTCTCCAGAAAGCCCATCTCCTCCAGTACCCACTGCAAAGTGTGTCCCACCAGGCACAGGCCTGCCTGGCTGATCCATCTGGAGTGAGTGCTCCCCTCCCCCTACTGTTTTGCACTAATGTATTTAGTACCTCCTATAGTTCACAGGTCCAAGTCCCTGGGGTACTCAAGACAGAGCACAGACAAAAGAGGACCTTTTCCATCCTCCAGTCAGTCTCAGAAAACCTGCTTGGAGAGACAGACCCGTGGGCGCCCCTGAGCCTAACCCCAGAAGACTTCCACAGGTGCCAGCTCACCCTCCCAGGCTTCCTGTTCCTTCTTCTCTGCCCTCCCTGAGTGGAGACCTTCTTCCCTGGTGCCTCTGAGCTCACCTTCCTGCTGGGATACAGTCACCTCCCTGCCTAACCACACATCTTTTTCTTTTGGCTAGGCAATTAAGTAGTCTAAGACCCCAAAATGATTAGTTACATTTTCTTTGAGCAAACAATTCCACATTTGTTTATCCTAATAGTTCAATGTATGCAATGGTTAGGTTACAACAATATTAACCTCGGTGTTTCTATGTTGTGGAAAAAATTTTAAATGTTCAACAAAAAGGTACATTAGGTAAATAGAAAGCGTGGGGTTGTACATTTATACAGAGAAATGACTGCAGCCATTAAAATAGCACAGTTCGGTGTCTTACTGACATAGGGATATGCTGGGCTAGATTGTGGCATGTACAGACAGTTTGTACAAAACGATCCCGGTTTGTTTTCTTAAAAAGAGAGACATTTAAAAACATGTTTTCATATATATATATAATACATATATATTTGTATATATATATGCATATATAGTGTGTATATATAGTGTGTGTGCATGTATATATATATAGTGTGTGTGTGTGTATGTGTATAACATTCAGAAGAATTCCAAGATAATAAGCTTAGCTTTCATTTCTTGCTTATTCCTCCATCCTCTGTCCACTGCCCTCTTTCTTCCTTTTACAACAGACAGTGTGTCACTTTTCTAACTTGAAACAGTTTAAAATTATGCCCAGGTTTTTGTGGGACTATAAATGGCTGAGGAAAAAAAAATTCTGGGAAGTGTCCATGCAGTAAAACACCGTGTTCATTCTGCACACAGAGGGAAAGTAGAGACAACACAGGGCAGAGGGGTCTCCGTTCTACGGTGACCGGTTTTTTTTCCCCCTCCTTATTTGTATCCAGTTTTACAAAATGTGTGCTTCAGTGATCATGATTTTGAGCTTCATAACTTTGTGGGACCAAATGCTGATGGTTGCAGCGGACTTGGAGTTTCTGAGGGAGTAATACAAGGTTGTCAGTGGGAACCAAATAGAAAAATGTGCCCACAGAACCCTGAATTGGCAGATCGTGACTTGAGAGTCCTGAGGTTTGCCCTTGCCTTCTGATGGGCATTTTGTTGAGGAAGGAATGTGAAAAGAAGGTCCAGTCTTTGGAACTGCTGACCAATAGACTCATTTATGATGCCCTCTAATGATACCCCCCCCACACACAGTTATGTGTACACAGAGATGGTCCTCTCTTCTTCTTAGGGTTGTGGTTCTCCAGAGAAAGTGAAACTCACCAGATTACCGCCCCCCATGCTTAGTTACCAGGAAAACCAAGAGAAGGTAACACTGGAGCGAAACTGGCTTCTGGCCAGCTTGGAACTCACTCTATTCAGCAGGATAGTGAGAGAAAAGGGACTATCCAGGAGATATCCCAGCTGGCCTAGGTCACTTGGCCTCATTTGGAGCTATTAGGGTGTGGCCATTTTCATTTGGCTCCCAGTCAAGGGGAAAGCCAAGGAAATCCCCAAGTCGGGCATTCCCTCCAGGGTTTTGGGGACAGAACATTTGCAAATAATGAGCTCATCCCGGACTCGGCCATGGACACAGATCCATCTCAAGGGGATTTCTGGCTACCAGCAGTGTTGATGCAGTGATAACCAGGCAGTAACAGTAGCTCTGCCTACTGACTGTCTGAAGCAGGCTCTGCCCTCCATCAGCCCAGCTCACTGCAAGAAGCCAGCTACTCACTACTGCTCCAGATGGCTAGTGAAACACACTGACCAGACACCAGGTCTGTCATCACTCTGGGTTTCTGTTTCCGTGTCTGTAAAGCAAGGGCTGTGTTGTCTCACAAAGGCCTTTCTTACTTTTGAGACCCTTCCTGGGTCCCTTGGCCTGGAGGAAGCAGGTTTATCCTTGACAATGGCCACCATGGCAATGGGTATGCTGTAAACTCCTGAATGGAAATCTAGAGATCAAGAAAAGACCTGATGCTCTTGATGAGGATGTGGGGTAGCCCAGACCTGCTGGACAGCAGGGAGATAGCAATGGTACTGCTATGGAAAACAACCTGGAATTGTGTTATGAAGTTGAGCATGTGCACAGTCTCTTACCCAGCAAGCCCACTCCTGACACAGAGCGGAAAAACTCCTAGGCATGTGTTCTGGGAGGACAGAAACCGATGCTCCCAGAAGCAAAAGCCCTGGAAACAACTCCAGTGTCACTCATTTAAGGATGAGTAGGCTGTGGTTTAGTTCACATGGTGGAATTCCACTCAGTGAGGAGGGCAGCCCTGTGCCTTCCTTTGCACAGATGAACTGTGGAAACTACACCTAGTGAGAAGAACTAGCTGCAGAGGAATGTGGCTGGACTTGACTCTGTGCAGTCCAAAGGCTGGGAAATGTAAATAAATTTGCATTTTAGCTACTTTGAAAGATACTAATTTTAACTTAAACTTATAAACACACACACACACAATTACTACTACCTATTTCTAGCCTCTTATCACCCCCAGAGACCTGGTATTGCTTACACACTAATTCTCTAGTCTTCTCCATTTAGCTTTTGATGACCGACATGTATATGTATGTATATATGTATGTATGTATGTATATATGTATGTATGTATATATGTATGCATATACACATGTATGGAGAGAGAGAGAGAGAGAGACCTTGTCCCTGTATGGATCTGGACACCAGGGTCTCAAAGGGTTATGTTATAAAAAAGGGGGAGTCCTGGAGTTTGGAGTATACCTTTTCCTCCTATTTGAGGTTATTTGACATATTTGCATCTGTGTCCATATCCGCATAGTTGAGGCTCATTGCTACATTTGTTAATATATATCAGCATATATTACATATATATACATACATATATAATTACTTTACATGTATCTTTTACATATATACAGATGGTGTTTTTAATCTAGAAAAATATAAAAATAAAAATCAAGTGTGTCCTTCCATCCTCCCTCCATAGGACAGCAGTTCTTCCTGGTGTCACTGGGCAGAAGAGGGGAAGGCCACCCCTGTATTGAGCAGTACGGTTCTTAGCATGTCCTGCTCAGCTGCTTCCTGCTGTCCTCTCTGATCTGTGTCCCCCTGGAGGGCAGTAGCGGGCCCTGGCTGTCTGTGGACTCTGATGGAACACAGTACTTGCTGTGCACATGCTGGCTCCAAAGATGCGGTCACAGAACCAGCCAGCTGTGCCGAGCCACAAGTCACACCACCATCTGACCTCAGGGCAGGTTCACAGGCAGCTGTCGCCTTCTGTCCCATTACCTCTGGTATCTAAGCCAGTGGCCCTGGGACCAGCCCTGTGCTGGCCTGCCTGCAGCTACCTTGGATGGTTGGTCCATTCCACCTTCATGCCTGCTCCTGTCCTGTATGCCTGTCCCTGGCCAGGACCTCTGGTGTCCTTTTTGGACCCTTCCCCTCTACCAGCTGTCTTAGCTGCTGGCAACCTTGAGCTGGACCCTCTCTTTGTTCTTTTCTTGTACTTAGACTCAGGGCATGTCCCCTTGTGTGCTTGATGAGAACAGACACCAGAGGGGCCACGGAGCCTATGACATGGTTGCTAGGCAAGGTGCTAACAGTGCCAAGAGTATGTGTATGTAGGTGCAGGGGTAGAGTTCACTGCTAGCCTTACCTCCCTCTGCTGTTGACAACAAGGAGCAAGGCACACTCTGCCTGTCTCGTGGAACCAGTCTTTCTAGGCAAATCGCCCTGGGTCCAGGACTGCACATTCTCAGTCCTTTCCGCTCTCTCTGGGCTCCTGCCTTTTTTGTACATCCCACCCACGGCCTTGAGACAGCCTAGGGTCCAGGTCTCAGAGGTGTCGCATGGAGATGGCCCAATATCCCTCAGACGCTGGCCAGGGCCAAATCCATCTCAGAAAGTATTGCCTGCAAAGCTCTCATGTCCTTGTATCAGGCTAAAAGGGTGTACTGTGAAGAGGGGGACCATGGAGCTCAGAGTGCACCTTTTCCTATGGCCAAACCAGTCATTGACAGATCTACATTGCTGCTCATATCTGCATAGTTGAGAGTTCTTTGATACATTTGTAAACCATCGCCTACTTCCTTTGTTTATGCCCCAGAAACACAGGGACTAGTCTGAGCTTCTGAAAGCTCTTTTTATATGGAATTTTAAATTTTTTTTTGCCATATATGCTACAAATGCCTGTGTTTTAAATTTTTTCTTAATGGTAAAGTGTTTATTACGGTCTTTGAGTTGTCCTTGTGTAATACAATAATTAGCATAGGGGCCAGAATAGAAATACTTATTCACATGCCATTTATATTATAGGGGAATTAGGAAATGATCTAAATACACAGATCTATATAGCTATTATGGAACATGAGTGAATAGTATGCAGCCAGCACCCATCGAAGAGATTTCCTGAGAGCGGCTAACTCAAAGATAAAATGCCAGGATAAAAGCAGCTTACGGGCCAAAGAATTACATTTTTTTAAAGATAAAAATATATATGATTTTTAAAAGTTGGTGATAGAAGTAGACACACTAACATATTAACAGCATGAATGAAAGCTATTTCTAGTGCTAAAATTACTCTAGCTTTCATTTATTTTACTTTTCTGATTTTCCAAATTTTCTATAAATTATAAGTAGAAAGGAGATATGCACACTTTGATCAGATTAGTCTTCCCAACTCCAGTATGCACAGAATTATCCAGATGAACTATTAAAACAGAGCAGTTGGGGCTTCGGATGTGTGGTTGTCACACAGGCAAGAAGAGAAGATGAGAGTCCAAATCCCGAGCCCTCACCTAAAAAGCCCGACACAGTGGCTTCGAAGGTTATGTTCCTGTTACCTTAGATCTGAAGCGGGAGGATCTCAAGTGATACAAGGTTTTGGGATTACATCATGAACTGCCACACCCACCCTGCCTGATTCTTTGAATGGTGTCTGACGTTGAACTGATTATACAGGGTCAACTGGTGTTGCTGCTCTTTTTTTCTGAATACATACATCGATTGTAAATGACTAAGTGTTTGATCTTTATTTTATGGGCACAGAGCTGCTGGAGCTGGGTATGTGAGAAGGAGGGGACAGGGACTCGATACTCTGTCCTGTGTAAGCTCCTCATAGGCCTGGAAGCCCAGTGGTGCCATTTGAAACTCCAAGTGCACACAGCAACAGTGGACTCTACAGAGAAGCCCTGGAGTAGCTGGACTATTGGGATTAGACTGACTGAAGATGCTTCAGCAGCTCCATGAAGTGACTGAAGGCAGCGAAGGACACCAGGGGTGGAGCTGGGACGGAGGAAGGGGAGGGAACCAGAGGTCTGGCCAAAGGATCAGGAGCAATCTGGGTTGGCAAGTGGGTGAGAGGGGTTCCAGGATTCCAGTCAAGCTGCATGCACAGTCCACCTGTGGCCTTCAGGCTTAGTGAAGCCAGGTAAAACTCCAATTAAAGCAGGGCTGACGGCAAAGAATCAACCCAGTTGTCAGATTAGCCCTATCTGGGGATCACAGGCGGGGTACCATCTCCCCCTCTCCAGGCAGACTGGCCCCTTCAAATGCCAACACTTACTTTGGGGCAAGGTGACCACTACTAGAACTGTCACGTTCTGTGGGTTGATGAAATGGTCCAAGAGAAACCTGTGTTCTGTACCCCTGACTGTGACCCCATGAGGCTGGGATGAGAGGAAGGAGAATGGGTGTCCTGTGGGAGATTCTAGGAGACACAGGGTGCACAGACTGGAAGAGTCTGGCACCACTGTCTGGAGAGCAAACTAAACACATACACGCATGAGACCCAGAGTACACTTTACCACTGAATTATTGTCTCTCCTGTTACTGATTCAATTAGTCTTGATTACAGAGAAGGCAGCTGGAGCTGGGGTGTGAATCTGGGTGTCCAGAGTCTTCTGATTCAGTGATGCAGAAGGCTTACAGCTGATCCCAGCATCTTAGGGTTGAGGCCGGGCACTTGCCTTCTGATGGCATTCTTGGTTTCCTGTGTGTTAAGGGCTGAGGAACCCAGAAACTAGGACAGCAAAGGCACCTTTGGGGGAACATAGATTGGAGGAGTTTAAACACTAGTTGAGAAAAGGACCCCCTAGATGTCACCCCTTCTCCTAACCTGGAAATAATCTAAGGCCAGGCACTGACTGTTAGTATGTAATCATGGTGGGAGTGGTGGTGGGGGTAATGCTACAGTCACCTCATTTGGTGTCCCTAGTAGACCAGGTGACTCAGTGCCTGAGCTCTCGTGGCCTGGGAGAGGCCCTCTGTCAAAGGGTGGCAGCAGGGCAGGAGCAGGCTGTGCATTCTAAGGATGTGGGGCATCCTGTAACCCCATCCCCGGGAGCTGCCAAGAGCAGAGGAAGTCCGCAGCAGCTGCAGAGCCACTGTAAGAGCACACAGCACCTGCGACCCGGCAGTGGCCGTACCACACACTTGGCCAAACTAGTCTCTGGTGATGTTATTTTTGCAACATCTGATCTTATCATAGGATATTATTTCAAACATTTACAATGCTTGTGCTAGTGTTTTCTGTTTTCTTCATTGCCTCTCATGCTGATTTCCCCTACAGAGTTACCTTTTCTGATTGAGTCCCTGGCAATAATTACTTTGAGAAACTCATTATCGGGCAGTTCTTTGTTAATGCTGATTCGTATTTGTTAGTTAGATCTAGGGAGTTTCTGGCTGCACAGACGGAATGACTTCACCTTTAACACACTGTACCCAGGACGCCTTGGGACCTGAATGTTGAGTGTTGTCCATCACATTAGAGCTTTGCTCTAAGCCTAGCTCTAACCAGTGTGACCCTCCCTTAACCCTGTCCTGAATTCAATCACCCACAACTGACTGTGAGCTTAAGCCCCCCCGCCTCGTATTCTGAAATAAGCCTTTTTCCAAAATTCTGGAGAGTTCAAGGCCCTGGGGGGATCCTAGGTGAGGGCCTTTGCCAGCTTCGTGCTCCTGGGAAAGCTGTCTGAACCATCCATGGTGACCACTCCCACTTTCTTGGGAGAATTCCGTGGGACATTTACACAGCTCTGGGTTTCACGGCTCACACGGAGAGACCTGTGATGGGAGACGGAGCTTCACTGAGTCTCTGGAGCTGTGCAGCCACAGACAGCAGCTCCTGGGTGAACCTTTGTGAGAAGAAGCTGAGAGCCACAGACCTAGGACATGGAGGAGGGGACATTTGCCCTCCTGTCTGTGTATGGGTTAGAGCAGCCACCTTCAGGCACATAGAAAGAGACAGGAAAGGCTGGAGGGGAGGGAGAGTGGAAGGGTGGAGGGGGAATAGTGGGAAACGTCAGCTCAGCAAAGTCCTTCCAAAGGGCCCCATATAGAGAGCACGTTCCAGCAGTCGGGGCATCGGGAAGCCTGCTTGTCATTCCCAGGGCCTCATTCTCAGTGCCAAAAGGGAAACCTCAGCTTAGACAGCTCAAATAACCAGGTCAAGGTCACAGAACCTACTACTGACAGAACAGAGACTGGCCTCAGGCCCTGACTACAGTGCCTGCGGGCTAAGAGCCTGTGTCACGTGGCCTCGCTCACCACCATTGCAGCCTTGACCACCTCCTTGGGCCCTCAGGTGCCCCTCTATCAGACTGGACAGCACTCCCTCCTGGACCAGCCAGAGAGGACGTGACGACTGTACAGACTCATGCTTCCTTTTCAAGCTCAGTCTTACTTGTCTAGACAGATGGCAGCTGCCGAGAAGGCGGGGCAGAGCCAATAGGGGCCTGGGCAACTGTCCCCACGGCTGCACTGTCCCCACTGACCATGTCCTTCCTCTGGTGTCCCTGTTAGCCGTGGGAAGGCCTATGGGCTTGTGCTCCTCCTTCTGGGAATGACTTTGTCCTCTCCTCTGATCCCCTCAAGCCAGGCCCACTGGGCCTCTCCTACCAGTCAGTGCTCAGCTCTCTCCTCTGCCTGTGTTTGCAGAGCTCCTCCATGCTCTTGTTATTGGACGAGCTTCCAAGAGCTAGAGGCCAGGTTCACTCAGAGGCTACGCCATGGGAGTGGAAAGGGAGGGGCGGGGAGCATGGTGGGAAGCTGCCTCTAAGCATGGAGCAGTGTCAGAGGAAGGAGTGGGAAAGGAGCAGCAGGGTAGAACACCCCACCCACAGCAGCCTGCTGAAACTCTCCTTCCCAAGGCCTGACAACCGGAGTGGGAGTAGCTGCTAGGCTCCATCAAACCCCTACCTGCCTGAGGTCGCCCCTACTGCATTTGGAAGAAGCCCAGTGCACAGAGGAGGAAGGCTCCATTCGTTCAGTACAGCTTGTCTTCCCAGTTACTCCTGGCCCTCCTGGCCAGGCCTATCAAATGCTGTCCCTTCCCTGCTATCTCAGGCAGCTGATCCTGAGCACAGGCCTCACAAGCAGTCTCCACATCCTGTGACTCACGTAGTTCCAGGGTTCCCTCTTCACAGGTGTGGCCGGCCCCATACTGTCCAGAGAAAGTGCTTCTCTTCTCCTTGTTGGAGGATAGAGAAGGGTGGACCAGCCACACAATCTGAACAGGGAGGCAGTAGCCTGGGACCTAGTGTGAAGAGCTGGGTTTTCCTAGAACCAGCTCTCCTTATCCCATCAGAGCCCTGGGATAAGGGAAGTTCTGGAGGGATGGTAAGAGCTTGTAGGGCAACTATGGAATACAGAATAATGCCAGGGCAGGCAGGCGCCTGTGGGGTGGAGGGTGGTAGAACAATAGAGGAAAAACTGAAAGAAGGCTTGCATTAATATCTGCTTCTCTGTCCCCAGGGAGACACTAAGGGGAGAGAAAATCAAATGAAACCAAGGGTCAGGGCCTGGAGAGATGGCTTAGCAGTTGAGAGCTCCTGCTGTTCTTGCAAAGGACCAGACTCTGTCTGGCTCTTAGCATCCATATGAGGTGGTTCACAACTACTTATAACTCCAGTTCCAGGAGGTCCAATGCCCTCCTCTGATCTCCACTGGCACCCCCACACATGTTCACATGCATGTGAAAACACACTTATGCACATAAAGAGAATAAGTCTTTAAAAACCCCCAAACCCATACCAAACCAAACAAATAGACAACAACAACAATAACAAAATCAAGGGCTAAGAGCTATGCCCAGAGACACATGCCTGTAACCCCAGCACAGGGGAGCACCTGGGATGGGGGCAAGAAGACCAGCTTGGACTGCAGGGTGAGACAGTTATCAAATCAGCACCAAGGATACTCAGGCTTCATAACTTCCCAGTGTCTCCCTTACTTTTAAATTAATTAGTTACCTAAACTAAGTTAAGGTGTTTAGCCAAGACAGGCACACATGCATGCACATACACACACACACACACACACAAATACATATACTCATACACACATACTCACACACACACACATATGTACACACAAAGGAACACCACACACACAAACACATATACACATACATAATACACACCCACTAACATACACAAAACACACACAAACACATACACACATACACACACGCTTACACACACACACACACATAGGAACAGCATACACACAAACACATATACATATACATATATATACACACATACACCTACACGCACGCTCACATACACACATACACACACCACACCACACCACACCATACACATAGTCCAGAGCAATACAGCCGTGCCCAGGTGACTCCCCCAAACGTGTTCCTTTCAAAGCCGCCAAGTAGGAGGCCTCCTCATGAGCTGGAAGCACACCAAGCCCATTTCCTTTGATTGCAACTTCCACCCTCCTAGAATTTCTCCTTCTCGGCAGGACCAGGCCATAGGGACATTAATCCCTATTCAAATGAACCTTCAAGGCTCTTCCTTCCTTAAAAAGAAAAAAATGTCTCCCACCTCCCAAAGCTGCAGTCCTGTATGCATTCCCAGGAAGGGAGGGGAGTGGCTCAGCGCAGACCAGGGACCTGCCTCAAGTTTCCTCACCTGGCTCTCTCTTGTTGGAAAGTAGAAATGCGACCCTTCTTTCCCTCCTCCCTGAGTCCCCCCTCCAAGAGCTTTAATAAACACTGATTATTTCGGTCCTCGGAGCACAGCTGTCCCATGAATTGTCCAGCTAGGGTTATAGGGTGGGAGCCAAGGCTGGAGTGCAGAGCTCAGATCTCTGGAATAAAGCTGCTGCCTTCCCTCCTCCACCACTTGGCCCAGCAGGGAAGAGGGGGTCCTCCCCAACCCCATCCCACCCCACCCCCGCCTCTGCTTTCAGATCCACTGTGTTCTTTATTCTCTTCATTCTCATGGATCATTTTCTAGTTTCATAACCTCCTCTCTCCCGTATATATGAAAGTTTAAAAATTAAAATCTGTGATCCACACATAAAAGAACATGTGATATTTATCTTTCTGAGTCTGGCTTACTTCACTTAACATAATAATTTCCAGTTCCACTCTTTTTTTCCTGCAAATGTTTGTGGTTGAACAAAATTCCATTGTGTACAGGTATCACATTTTAATTACCCATGTATCTCTGGATAGACACAAGGATGCATTATGAAGATCATACATCACGAACAACTTGGTTTCACCCAGGGATGCAAGGGTGGGTCAACATATACAAACAGCATAGAAACACATGCATAATATACCATCAAAGTAGATTTAAGGACAGAAACCACAGTCATCTCAATGGACACAGAAAAGGCATTTGACAAAGTTCAGCATCCCTTCATGATAAGATCCCTGAAGAAATTAGAAACAGAAGGGATGTATTTCAATGTAATAAAGGTTTGTAAGACAAACCTGTAGCCAACATTCTACCAACTGAGGGGAAACTGAATGAGTTCATCTAAAACATGGAGCAAGAGAGTACTCACTTTCTCCACTCTTGTTCAGTGTAGCACTTGGACTTTTTGCTTCAGCAATAAGAAAAGAATCGGTAGGAAAGGAGGAAGCCAGATGATCTCAGCTGTGGCTGACGCGATCCTTAAGTCACGCTCAAAGGACCTGAGAGGTTCAACCAGAAACACTGAAATCTGATAAATACTTGCAAAGTAGCAGAATACAAACCCACTAACTTTACTAACGATAATGAACGTGTTAAGAAATTCCAAAAGAAAATATTCATTCACAGTAATGAAATTCAAAATTTCATTACTTGTTTCAAAAGTAAAATAAAATGCCCAGAAATCAACCTAAAGAAAGAGCTGCACAAGTAAAACTTTAAGACAATAAAGGAAAAAAAATGGAGGGAGATAGTGTTCTATGGCAGAATTAATGTGGTAAAAATGGCTATATTGCTAAATATACATACAGATTCAAGGCAATGCTCATGAAAATTCCAATAACATTCTTCATAGAACTAGGGAGTGATTCTAAAATACACAGGAAAATGCAACATAGCAAAAGCAATCCTAAACAAAACAAAACCATGTTGGAAATATCACAATGTCTGATTTCAACATATACTACAGAGCCACAAGAACTAAGGTAGCAGGATTCTGATACACACCCAGAGAGAGGTAGCGAATGGACTAGAACTGAGGCATAAACCCACACAGCTACAACCACCACGTCTTTAATACATGTATCAAAGATACGCATTAGATTAAAAAAAAACCCTTCAGCAAATAGTGTTGAGAAATCTGATACTCACAAGCAGAATAACAGAATGAGATACATATCTCTCACCCTGTGCACAAAAATGTATTCAGAATTAACCAAGGCCTTAATACAAGGCCTGAAGTGTTGATACTGCAATAGGGAAACACATTAAGATACAGGCACAGACAGAAAAGGGACCCTGATAACACAGGAAGGAGCACCAGGAATTGATAGATGGGACCATTTTTGGTTACAAGGTTTCTATACAGCAAATGAAACAGTCACCAGAGTGAAGAGACAGCTGGCAAAATGGGAGAAAATCTTTGACAACTAAACTTTAGACAAACATTTAATATATAGACTATATAAAGAAAAAACAAAGCCTGACCACAACCAAATCTTCCAATCACTAAATGGGTTAATAAATTGAACAGACAGCTCTCAAAGGAAGAAACATAACAGGGGCTGACCAGATGGCTCAGAGGGTAAAGGTAGTTGGTGCTAAGCCTGATGACCTGAGTTCAATCTCCGGGATCCACATGGGAGTAAGAGAGAACTGACTTACAAAATGTCATTTGACCTCCACACATGAGCTCCATAGTACATGCACACGCACAGACACACAGACACACACACACACACACACACACACACACACACACACACACACACCTCTCATAAAGATAGGCAGAGAGGGCTTCTGAGAGTTCACAGGACATTATATTTTAAAATGTATAAATGACCAATACATAGTTTTAAAGTATTCAACATTATAGCCATCAGGAAATACACATTTAAACTATTTTAAGATTCTGTCTCACCCCAGTCCTAATGGCTCAGATCCAGGAAGCAAATGACAACTCATGCTGTCTAGGCACTGCTGCTGGGAGTGCAAACTGGTGGGGCCACTATGGAGATCAGCATGGAGGTTTCCCAAACAGCTAGAAATAGTACAGCCACAGGACTAAGCTATACCACCCCAGGGTTTGTACCGGGGAAACTTAGCACATCGACGCTTGCACATCTGTGTTTACTGTGTCGTTATGCAGAAGGGTTAACACACTGCAACAGACAGAAGCACTTTTTGATCAATCTGCTGATGGCCAAGCTGCAGTGAGGACCGGTGGTAAGCAAAGCTCGGAGACAGGTTCAAGGGCAGAGCTGCCTCCCCTTTGCCAGGAATTCAAGTCTTGATGACTCTCTTGTGTCTAAGTCTGGGATCTCTAAAATTGTACCCAAGGGAACTAGTTTCAGGATGGTTCTCAGCTTGAAATTTACTGGCGCTTTTTTTTTTTGAGGGCAGAAGTTGAGCTTTGGTTGATTTGCTACTGACAGAACAGGGCTGGGAAATGTTGGCTGAGGAATGAATGAATGAACGAATGAATGAATGACAGTCTAAGCTGCTATTAGATCTATTAGTAAAATAAGGGCAGGGAACATTCTAAGGCTCTACTCGGAAGTGGGTAGGCTATCATGGGGAGAGGGCAGAGAAGAAAGTGACACCAAGTCAAATCCTGTCACACCCCAGCTGTTTGCATCCCTAGACCAGCCAGGACTGCTGCAGAAGCTCATCTGGTCATCCAGTCCCTGTCCTCAGAGAGCATGGCTCCGAGCACATAAGCTCCATTTCAAAATTCCTGCTAACTCCTGCTCCAAGAGCTCAGAACAACTGTCCTCAGAGTATGTGACATACAGAACGGTCAAAGCTAAACTTCAGAGTCTTCTTTCTATTTGAGGGCTCTGAGTTGCTCAAAACGACAGAAACTCTGTTCACAGATTAAATGTTGTGCTGTATCACATGCGTCAGCTGTGTGAAACTCTCCGGAGAAGGAGAACCTGACTCCTGCCACATCGGTGAAAGGAGCCAAGGCACAGAGGAGACTGGGTTCTCGGACTTCATTGCCACCCCACACAGCCTGGTGGCTGCTTTCATTCCTCTTCTGCTCTCTCTCTCAGTGGAACCATCACCCACCTAGGGCCTAGAGGACTAAATACTAATTTGAAGGTAGATCCTGCCTGTTCTTGAGCCACACTGGCCAAATTTGAACACAGTGACTCCCCCAAGGATCTGCTGGAATCGCCTTCTAGTGCTAAGGTTTATAGAATATCTAATGACCTGCACTCAACACGCTCAGATACAGGACAAGCTTTCGAAATCTTTAGGTAGTATTAAAGTGAGTTCCCTATTCCTCATGTCTCAGTTACTTCTGTTGAGAGTGTGTTAGCCCTCCATCGTCACAGCAATCACAGAAATCATTTCACTGCAGACCTTAGATGCCACTGAGAAACAAAGCAGCCAGCCACACAGAAATGATAGAATTGTGACAGAGAAACTTAGAGGGGAAACTGGGTATGAGTCCAGAGGACACATTGGTGATAGGACATCCCAGAGGGCAAATGTGACTGATGCTTCCCTGGGCAGAGTCACCTTAGTAAATAGGATGGCCTCTGGGAGTGGAGGGAGGCACACATCTATAATCCCAAAAGTCGGGAGGTTGGGGAAAGATGATTAAGAGTTCAAGGCCAGCCTGGGCTACACAGTACCACTCCCCCCATGTCAGAAAACAGAATAAGACAAACCAAAGAAAACAAGGCTGTAATGAAAACATTGTACGCAGCAGTATTGACGAGGGGTGGGGGAAGGGAAACTCAAGCTGTCATGAAAGATAGTCCAGCAGTTTCCCAAAGCTTAAACAGGTGTGGAATGTGACCAGAAATCCCACTTTTATGACTATATCCCAGAGAATGAAACCCAGGGCCACACAAAAGCCTCTGTGTAGATAACCACAGAAGCGTTGTTTATAAGAGTGTGAAAACAACCCAAATATCCGTCGCTGGTGAGAAGATAAATAAAATGTGGCAGAACCACGCCAGGATCAAGTATTGATGCCTGCTCCAAGTAGATGGATCTCTGGAAAGCATTGTGTGAACCTAAAGAAACAGATCACATACGGTATCATATTCCATCTAGAATAACATCCAGGACAAATAAGTCTAGAGAGACAGAAAGTAGACTATTGATTGGGATGAAGTGGGCAAGGTACTTCTTTTTGTTGTGATAAAAATACTGTAAAATAGATTATATCACAGTTATGTGACCCTGTATATAAGCTAGAAGACCAGAGGAGTACATGCGGGAAGTGCGAGTCAATGAAATTACTATTTAAAAACAAAAGCACATCTTTAATCCTATTTTGAAGCTGAGGCAGGCGGATCAGGAGTTCTAGGATATCCTCAGCTACCTAGGGAACTTGAGACAAGCACGAGCTACCTGAGTTTCTGTCTCAAAGACAAAACCAAACTGAAAGCTGTTGACAGATGGCTTAGCAGTTCAGAGCTTGTTACTCTGACAGAGGACTCGCACAGTGGTTCACAACCATCCATAGTCCAGGTCTAGGGGGATCGATGCCTTCTTCTGACTTTTCGAGGGCATCAAACCACACATGGTACAAATGTAGGCAAAACGCACGTACACAGAAAAATCGATAAATCTTTAAAAACCAGACAAACCCATCCACATCACCCCAAATCTAGAACAAAACAATCCTTTAAAAGAAATTCCTATTAAAGGCACATGCCTTTAATCCCAGCCTTCAGGAGGCAGAGGCAGGCAGATCTCTATGAGTTTGAGGCTAGCCTGGTCTACAAATTGAGTTCCAGGACAGCCAGGGCTATACAGGGAAACCCTGTCTCAAAACTCCTCCATCCCACAAAAATGTCTTACTTTGTTCTGCCTCCTAGAGGTGGCCTCTGCTAAACCTATCTCATATTAAAGAAGCATCAATAGGAGCTGGGCCCACTGTCTATTCTGCAGTGGCCTGTACTAGTAGCTTCTCAAAGATCAGTGAGGCAACTGGTTATCTCTAAATAATGGAGTAGACTCATCTGTCAGAAACCTAGCACAGTGGTTCAGCGGGCAAAAGGGTTTGCGGACAACCTGATGGCCTGAGTCTGAGCCCAGAAATGCACAGGGTAGAAGGAGAGAATTGACTCTCTGAGTTATCAGCTTAATCACCACATATGCTCTATGGCTTATCTGTGCCCCCCACATGTATGTACACAAACACCACACACACACACACACACACACACACACACACACACACTACAATTTAAAAATATAAAAAGAATGGAGAGATTCCATAGATGACAAAAAGTGAGAGTCATGTATGTGTAAGTTTCCATACATGTGTAGGCAGCACAGATATTGCTGAGGGCCAAGACAGGCTACACGACATCACTGGGACGGTCACAAGTTTGGTTGTATCAAGTTTGTATGTAACTTGGAAAAGCCACAGAGACTGCCCACCTTCTCAGGCCACTTCTCAAGTTCAGAATCTCTGTAGTCCTGTTCTATTTGCCCTGTGGATGGATCGATCATTGATCGTTGATCGTATTCCTGCCAGCCCCTGGGTTCCTGCCTAGGATCAGCAGGCTGTGGATGACCAAGCTTCTCTGTCTCCGGCTCCGGAGCATCCCTGTCGTGTCTTCAGTGGGAAGGGAGAGGCACATGGTGAAGGCAAGATTGAAAGGGTGACCCTAGATGGAGCCCCTCCACATCAAACCTGGATGGAGGGACCTGCCAGACGAAACAAAAGCAAGGGCAGCCAGTGCCCCCCACTCCCGTCCCCCCAGAATCAAGTTCCTCTGAGGGCTACGAAAGTCAAGCTTCAATTCCAAATGTCATCCACCAAAGATCAATTCTCTCTTCAGAAGAATTACTCATCGTGCTTCATCATAGAACCTCGGGTCGCTCAGTATTCAAATTTATTAAGCAACACAAGCAGAATGCCTGTTATCAAAGGCTGGTTTCACCGCACCACCCCCAGAGCTGGTCCCTTTCTCTTTTTTTGCTTAGTCATGAGAAGTCTAGCAACTTAAAAATCAAAACAAATACTAACACAACATAGAGAGAGAGAGAGAAAGGGAGGAAGGGAGAGGGAGTCAGGAAGAGGGAGGAAGGGAGGGAGAGAGGGAGAAAGAGAGAGAGAGAGAGAGAGAGAGAGAGAGAGAGAGAGAGAGAGAGAGAGAGAGAGACCCTTCGTGGAAGTTGCTATGTGGTGGCTTTAGAAAGGAAAACACATCTGACTAATATGAAGGAGACTCCAAATTGCTCTTGGCAACAATCTCTCAACCCGATTCCCCTCCCTCTATTCATCTCCGCAGATCCCAGCCAAAGGAAAACAAACTGAACAGCCCTCTCTCTCCCTGGCCCAACCTGTGGGGCTGCACGGCTGAGCAGGGCTGAGCCAACAAACACCCCTGTGCAATTATACACCTGTGTAATTGTTGTAAACACAGGCCAGTCAGCCCAGTGCAAGCCACCCTCACCAAGCTAAGCATCTTAGTACAAGGAGGAAAACGCTCTGTTCTGACAGTGGGGATCAAAGCAAAGCATGATCTGATCCAGCGACCTCCAGCTCAAAGTTTTTTCCCTTTAGGAAAACGGGGAAAGCAACTATCATTCTGGCCAGAGTGCTGAGATGACCACAGAGGCAAGATCCCAGAGCGTAATCCAGCCAGCCTGGAGCTGTGATATCTATCAGCTTGTGGTCCTCCCAGAAGTGACAGTTAATGTTAGAGGTAGTTATCATGCCACTTGAGATGAAAGGAGAGTTAACAGACCAGACCCTGAAACAAGTATGGGTGTTTCAGGCTCCATCTGACATTATGCAGACCAAGTATATCTGGTCAGCTAATGAAGAGGGCAGAGTGTCAGGCAATACAGTGAGCCCAGAAACTTCCATGGCGGGCTAGTATAAGCCATTCTGAGACATGGGACTGGCCAGAGACACAACTCACGAGTCCTAGTTCACTACCAAGTCCTGTGGCAATGAGAAGCTCATGGTTTATGGGAGGGTCAGGGGCTTGGAACAGCATGTGAACCCCGAGAGTGTGGGGCATGCTATTCTGGCCACTGAGGAGTGTGATTGGTATATCAGGAGTGTGACAGACTGGGCAGTTCTTAGCCAGCCTGGCATTACTCCAGAGACAGCCCAGTCCTCTCTGAAGTTGCACAGGGCTGCTTCTTCCTCTATAGTTGCCATGTGCCAAAAACCTAGAGACTCAGAAGCCAGCACTGAAGTGGGCCTGAGACCTAAAGGGCTGGGGCTCCACTGGCTTCCCGGGCATTCAGAGCAGTGACTGGTCTCTGGGAGCCAGGGACAAGGACTGTGACTTTAGCATGGGGACAGTTGTTAGTCCCACTTCCTCCTTGCCTTCTCCCATCCCCCCTCTTCACCCAGGCTTCCTATGACATGTCCCCACCCACAGCCTTACTTAGTCAACCAACCCCAGCTAGAGCCAGAGAGCCAGGCACTCAGGTTAAGACTCCCACAGGCAGAGGTCAGGGCCCAGCTGATTTCATTTACTGACAGATACCTAGCACTTACCATGGTGCCCAGAAACACACAGCAGACAATACAATAGCTGTTTCAAATTGGCCTGACTGGAAAATAATCATTTTTTTTAAAAAAATTAATTCTATCTGTAACATTTATATACCATTTTTATATCATCCTGTGACTGAAACAGTCTCCTCAATTATTGGCCTATGATTCTAAAAGACATAGGATATGATAGGTCGCTCTGAGAGCTCATATGAATTCAGGCTCATAGACAGCTTACCTAATCCTTTTGAGCTTCAGTTTCTTCATCTGCAGAGTGTGGCTGATGACGCCAACCCAATGGGCTGGTGGAGTTCAGGAGAAAATGTGGACAAGTGCTCTGGCACAGCGTGTCTCTGTGAACTCCACCCCTTCCTATGGTCTTTCTGATTTATCTTCAACATTGAACCTGACCAGGCAGGTCAAGGCTCCTGCATTGTAACCTGAAGGCCTTTGCTCTCAGTCTTCCTACTTAAAGTCCCGGCCCCATGTCACCTGCTTTTTGAAGAGGTCCTCTGGAAGTTTGTGAAGAACCTGGGTTCTTCTCTGGGTCTCACGTAGAACAGCGGTTCTCAACCTTCCTAATGTTATTACCCTTTAATACAGTTCCTCATGTTGTGGTGACCCCCCAACCATAAAACTGTCTCGTTGCTACTTCATAACTATAATTTTGCTACTGTTATGAATTGTAATATAAATATATCTGAGTTTTCCGGTAGTCTTAGGTGACCCCTGTGAAAGGGTCAGTCAATCCTCAAAGGGGTCCCTAACTTAAAGCTGCACACAGGTCACCTATAGACTTATCCTATGCCTCTGGAAGGAGAAATGAGAAAATCCAACTCCAATCCTCTGTGCCACTCCTGGTGGGGCTCAAAAAGGTCTTGTGCGTGCATTCCTTCCATGTCTACCAGTTACACAAACTCTGCTCCCTCCATGAGGGGGAGCTAGTGTCATGGGACCTGGTTGGTACAGATGCCCACTGTTCTGAGTAAGGGGTCTAGGCTGTCTCTGGTGTGGTTTTGGAGAATGATTGACACCTAGTTTCTGACCTGTAAAATGGAATGGACGGGGGGAGGGGTGACTTGGGGCTTATGGGAACAGCTCCATAGAAATACTATACTCATCCAGACAGGGGCTTGGGGGGGAGGTTGGAAGAATGAACTTCTTTTCCCCACTCAGCTCCTGCTGGGTCTTAAGGGGCTATGGTGGCAGTACCTAGGTTGCTGAAAGTCCATCCAGAGGGGGCTCCTAAGAACCTAATTAGTGAAAGCGCTGGGGGAGGAGTGGAGCTAAGGTTTGAACTTTTGCGAGTTGACCCCACTCCCTCATGCCTCCACCACCACACCCACTCCCATCCTCCCGCCCCTTCCAGAAATCCATCTACTCTGAAGAAAACCGCCTACCTGCTTTGATGGCTTCCTTCACATTTTAAAGTCCTATAGTCAGAGGGGTTGGCAGTGGCATCACCCCAGTCAGCAGTGGAAAGGCACAGAGCCAGCACTGGCTGCTAAACCAAGAGGGCAGCTGCCCCTTGCCTATCTGTCCACCAGGCAGCCACAAGCTAGGAGACAGAGGCCAGTATGGCAGCAGGACACCAAGAGAATCCTCACCATGAGGCATGAAGACTACAGGACCCAGCACAGAGAAGCTCCGTGCAGGGTTGGGCTGGGTGGCGGGCCACTCTTTCTAGCCTCCTGCCTAAGCCAAGACTCCAGGACTCAGATGTTGTAAGGGGGACAGAGGCAGGGTGAATTCACGAGTAGGTTCCCCTGCACTTCCCACACCACATAGCCTCATCCCCCAACAGAGCTGCAAGACCCCAGCTTGAGTTACTCGACCAGAGAGAGTTTTCCCCACCTGCCCACTTGGGATGGAGGGCACGAAGGTCCCTCCACTTCCTCAGCTCCAGATTCAAGCCTTAGGTCCCTGAGTCTAACCAGAATGCTTAAGGGCATCGGTGGATCCCCCTATAATTTTCTGCTCACGTCTGGGGACCACGACTTCTGCCAAATTGCCATGGTTTTATCCCTTCAAGTTTTTGCATCCGATACTTCGGCAGACCAACTTCTTTTTCCTCCTGGGACGCGGGGTGTGCAATTTAAATTGATCATATTTGTCCACAACCGCCTTTAGCGGTCTCAAAGGAGGCTGCAAGGAGGAGAGACTACGAGAGTCGCCGCAGAGTCCCAGGTTTTGCCCCAGGTTGGACCCGAATCTCCGCACCCTCATCCAGAGAGGCCAGGTTCAAAAACGATTCAGCCGCGGTGCCAGGCAGAGGCAGCAGGAGCCACTCTGCGCCGGAGGCGCCACCCGGGCCAGGCGCCCGCCGAGCTTCCCCGGGCGCCCGACCCGGCTCCGTCCCTCCTCCTCCCCGCCGCCCAGATGCCCCGGAGCTCGGATCACATCCCACCCTGGCCAAGGCCGCCGCAGACCCACCTGGCCACCCCGGGGACGTCGGGCTCGTGCCGGGGCTGTGTCCTGAGCGCCGCCAGGATCCGAGGTCGGGTGTCCACGCAGCAGCGGTGCTCCGGGAGCCTGCCGCAGCCGGGGAGAGGTTGTCATTGATTCGCGCTGGGCGAGTTAAGCCATTCCAGGAGTGGTTTGGAGCGAGCACTCCCACCCCTCCCTCCAACCAGAAGTATTTGGCAGCCAGCCCCTTTCGTCCACCTGTACTGTTGAACGCGGGACAAGGACCAATTGCTCCAGTGGCTTTTTCTGCGTTTCTTTAGAATACGCAAATCAACCCTTTAGGAAAGGTAAAACAGAAATGAAAGCAAGGGTGGTGGAGTGTTTTTTCCCTCCCCCATCCCCCTCCTATTCTCCCCTCCTTTTCTCTAATATTTCACAAAAAGCCTTACCACTTATCTCCAGGCAAGGGAAGCTTTTTATTATTATTGTTTTATTCAATTCTCTGTGTCTGTGTTTTATTTTTAGAGGCAATTTTGTTTCCATTTGCTTGAAACCTGAGCCCAATAAAATTACTAGAATTATATGTTTTCTCCTTAAAGGGTCGTGATTGTAACTTAACCAAATCAAACACTCTACAGCGATCACTCATACCACACACATACACACACACACACACACACACACACACACACACACACACAGAGGAGGTCCCAGATCCTGGGGGTCATGGGACCTGGCCTGGGCGGGGTCATGAAGTCTGAGGAAGAGCATTTACTGCCTCCTCTCTCCATCAGCAGCCATGCACTTCACAGTCTGACTCAATGCTATCCCACTTGGGGTGGGCCGGTCACCATTACAGAGGTGTGGCCCAGCACCCTCTCCTCCAGCCTGCCCACACCACACCCTTTTTGTAAACTGCCTTCTGGGAGGCTCTGGCTGGTTGATTCTGTCAGGTCTCCCTCCCAGAGCTGTCTGGTCACCTGGGGGAAATGACTATTAACTCTTGAACAGCTAGGTGTTCTCAGGAATGGGGGAGGAACCAGGGAGGGAGTCCTTGCTGACCAGATGTCCCATGTGTCACAAACCACAGGAGACTGTAAGATGCTTGGCCTTCCTATGCCACTGTTCCAATGGCAGAAGCCCTACCTTATCCTGTAGCCAGGATACAGTGACCCATAAAGAATTAGCATTGGGGCTTCGAACTGCAGAGCCCTTGAAGATGTTCCCACTAACTATGATAGTCATCTTGGAGTGTGTCTGCCCAGAACCCATAGAAAGGGTCTCTCTGTAGTTCAGACAAAATCCAGAGTGCTTGGGGCGGGGTTTCTGTATAGCCTAGAATGAACTTGTCAGGTTCTCCAAGCTTTAACAGAAGAGCCCAGGAGGCAGTGTGAGGGGGGAGGGGGCTGCTGTGGAATACAGAATTGGGGGGTCAGGGGAAGAAGGGAGCACTTCATCAGAGCAGGTACAGAGTCTCCAAAATCCATGAGTCTATCATCATCAAAACCACGTATTTCAGGAAGAAAACCAAAGAATTTAAAGTCAAAAGTTTGTCCACATGTCACTCGTTCTATAAATAACCAGGGGAAATTCTGCTCCACTCCCAGACCTGGGCAGGTAAATAGTCCAAAACAAGACCCAGATGGTGAGGGTGTTGGTAGCCATCCAGAAAAGCTTGTTGTGTATATACCCAAGGGTCTGCCTCAGCAGTCACAGCGGGGGAAAGTGCAACGGGGCCACTCTTGGCCTCCTCCGTGGGGCAGATAAAGCATGTATGGGGGGACTGGAGGATGTAGGGCAAAGTGCATAAAGCACCATCCTCCGAGGAGCAGGGTGTGATTTCTACAGAGTGCCAAGGGACCATAGCAGCTAGCAGGCAAGCTTATGTGCACAGGCAGGCCAGAAGTTTATGCAGCTGTGAGAAGGAGGGCATGGGAGGAGGGCTGGAGGTGGAGTCCTGGGCACGTAGACAGCTGGCCCGCTGACTCAGAGGGTCCTCTTAGTGGGTCAGGCATCAGGTGGGGGCCTGAGGGGTAAAGCCTGTAGGCAGATATGGCTTCAGCGCAAGGGATGGCCTGCTTTTTGGAGAAGAGGGAGGGAGGCTTGGAACACCTTTTCAAAGCCAGCTGAAACAGGGGTATGCAAAGAGGGTATGGGTGTGGGGCATGCAGGAGGATAGAGGAGGGGAGGGATAGAGGAGGGGAGGGGCTGGCTCAGACTGTACCAAGCAGCCTTTCCTCACAGGACTCCAGCCAGCTCTGGAAGGAGTGTCTGGGTAGGCCAGAGGGTGGTGCCAGGGCCACTGAATTTACAGCCAAGAGCCTAGAGGAGAGCTGGCCAATGTCCAGTCTACCCGCTGGGTTCTGTAGTGGACAGTCAGTGTCACGCCTCCTTCCCTCTTAATCACAGTGTGAGCCCTGCTGGGACACTCCCTTTGGAATAGATTTGGGCAAATAACAGGGGGGTGGGGAGGGAGAACCACCCCTTTAGCCTTACTTGGTGCCAGCTGCCTCCTGGGAACAGAAACATACATAAAGACAACTCAGAGAGGGCTGGGTAGGCAGAGGGGCAGCGGGAGGCTCCCGGAGCCACCCACAGAAGGGGCTCTGGGCAGGGCAGACTCTAGACCTGAGACTGCCCATTTCCTTCTAGTCTGGTTCCTTCCTCCTTCCAGCTCTCTGCGGGGTCCCTCCCTCTTACTCACCAGCTCTCCTGCTCTCTCTCCCCCTGCCCTCTATCAGCTAGCCCTCCACCCTTGACTCCTGCACTGTCTTCCCAGGTCAGATCAGCCAGAACACCAAGTAGAATGGCTCTATAGGCATACTGCCTCTTGCTGAGCCTCAAGCAAAAAGACCTGACGATCTAGTGACCAAAGGGTCCCTTCCTCAATTACAGATGTGGCTCGGGACCTACTGAAAACACACAGTCAAATCAGCTACTATTCTTACAGGAAACCCGGGCAGGGCCTGCTTGTCACCGTGGGGTGGGCAATACAGACAGCTCCTACGCACGGGCCACACAGGAGCACAGTGTCCACATGTGCAGACATAAAGAACAGGACACACATCTGAGAGGTGTCTCTGGAGAAGTGATGGAGCATTTGCTGAGGGTCTAGTCCCTCACTGGGTCCTCGAATAGATACCCCGAGGTGGCTCCTGTCACCTTCCCGAGTACTGATGAGGAAACTGGGGCTCCAAGAGATCTTAGAACTCCCCCAATGTCACATTGCACGACATATAATGAAGTTGGCCATCACAGCTTGGTCATCATGGCTCTGATGCCCAAGAGCCATCAAGGAGTTCAAGCACTAGATCTCTGTTTAGGTGCACTATTGGTTCTCTGTAGATCTGGGCTTGGCCCATAGGTGCCTCAGTTTCTCCACCTGCTGAACATGAGTGCAGTGTCTCTTACTGACCCCAGAAGGTATTATTAAACAGAAGGCTGGATTCCATTGTAGTTCTGGAGAATGCCCTTGGCTCAAGTGAATTAATCTCACTCAAGCTGGGGTCAGTCAGCTTTGCTGTCTCCTTCTCCATTTTGGCCCCTGCTTTGCCTATAGCCAATCACCTAACAGCTAGTTCATTTTCACAACAGACTGAAAATCTCTTCCTGCTACCCCTCTGATTCCCTAGACAATGTCTCCCCAAAGCCTCACACTGACTTCTGCAGAGACCTCTTGGGCCATCTCTGACTCAAGTATCCTGCTCCTTAGCCGCACACCATATGACTGACCACACAATCTGATCAAAACATAAACCTGGTCCTGGAATCTATCTACTACCAGTAGTAGAGCATTTGCCTCACATGTATGAGGTCCCGGGTTCAATCACAGAACTATAAAAACATCAGACCATGTACAGGGCACTTGAAATGCTCTCTGGACTGTGCACCGAGGCCATAAGACACTGAGAAGTCCCAGCTGCTCTCTCCAAACAGCCTCCCTCCTCCTCCTGTACTTCTGTCATACAGGCAGGTCACAGCTCCTTTCCTTGCCTTTCATTCCCTAACTCGAAATGCCTCCTTCCACCTCGGGTCTCACAGAAATGTCACCCCCTCAAACGGGGCTTTCCAGACCACACAGATAAATCAGGAGCTCCCCTCCCTGCCTGTCCTCTGTCCAAGGCCTTTGATCAAAGCAACGCGCCACTGATAGATTTTACTTAGCTGGGTGCTTCTGTTGATTGCTTTCTTTACTGTCCCTCCTTTAGAATGGAGGTTTCCAGGGCCGGGTATCTTTTGTGCCTGGCATGTGGTGGGCACAGGGCTGCTATGTGTGATGGCTGCTGGCTGAGAGAACTCACAGCCTGGGAAGCACAGTACTGGATCTGGTCTGGGCTTTACCACCGGTAAGCTGTGTGCTTCCGAAGGTGTTCTGTGCCCTGGGTGATATCATGTGCCTCTCTAGAGCCACGGCCTCACTGTGTGTGAGTGGGGACCATGGATATGCTGCTGGGCATGAGCCCTTCCAGCACGGATGTGTGACATCTATACCTACTTTCGTCCCGGGAGTACTTGTGGAAGAGAGGACAAACAGCAAACATCCTGCCCACAGCTCTGCATAGGGCTGTGGCAAGGCCTCACCTCTCTTCGTTTAGGCCCTCGACTTTCTGTGCTAGGATTGAAAGCTTTATCACAGTCCCAATACAAGACTTGGTGATGGTCTGCAATGCTACCCTGCCCCTACCACTGACAAGCCACTCAGGCTTAGAAACTGAGCTCCTCTGGAGATAGATCCAGAATGACAATTGCCTTCCCAGTAGCCTTTTGCTCCCAGTGCACCAGCTCTGAGGGTCCAGACTTATGGTGGCGACAGCTAGTATAGGCACAGAGTATGTTCACTTCAGCTTCTTACAAGTGTCCTGAACCTGCTATCTGGATTATTGCTGCTGTTGTTATGGTTACCACTATTATTTGGCAGTGCTATAGATCAAACCTAGCGCTCCCTGCATTCTAGACAACTGCTTTACCATCAAGTCTCCTCCTCGGCCCTAAACACGGTATCTCACTTGGCCTTTACAATAGTCTTCGAGAATAGCCCCACAAAGACCCGTATGTATCCCTTTGTGGATGAGGAAACCAGGGCCCAGATTAAAAAGTAAGTGGCAAAAAGGAGCCTTTGACCCTAATGAGGGAAACTCCGGGTGAGATTCCGAGTCTGGTAAAAATGTATACGGCATTTTTCCGTGTTATAGAAAGTCTATGAAACCAGAGAGAGGTCACCTGTGATGAGAGAGCTGAGTATTTGTGGTGGCACATGCAGGCGGTCTCCTCACTTCCTTCCTCCCTAAGCAACACCAGCCCTCATTCAGCCCTCGCTTGACAACAACCCACCTTGAACTTGCACAACACGCATTTAATCAGAGTTTGAGGGGAACAGAAGCCCAGGAATGAGAGCAAGGGGATTTGGCACTTCCCATGAAGAGTCTCCCAAGGACCAAGCCTTTTCCTTCTTGACTTCTCTAGGTTCTGCTATGACTAGACAAGACCTCTACTCAAGCTCTGGTGGTCTCTGGGATCACCTTGTGCTATCTCTCTGACCATAACCAGAGCTCACCCAGGTACAGAAAAGGAGTCATGGACAGTCTCAGCTCCACGTTGACAGCCCTGCCTGTGGTCACTTAGTTTATCAGTGGGACCCTTCTGCCACTGATCCAGTCACTGCCAAGCTCCCCAAACTCAACCATTTCTCCAAGTACCCAGCAATCATCCGGAGAAGTAGACCTCTGGAGCTGGCTGGCCGTTGGCTGCCCTGTCCCGTAGGAGTTGGATGATGCGGGCGAGGGGCTGTGCCTAGGGAAGGACTGGATGGCTTTGGAGCTCTGCCTCTCACTTGTTCCTGGGCCAGCTGGTGCTTGTCTGGGGCCAGGGATCCTCAGGGGGAGGCGCTGAGTAAGCATAGGTGCTGGGGTGTTTGCCCTTGGGGGGAGTAAAGAAAAGAGCTCTGTTGAGCTGGGACACAGGGCTGGGCTAAGCCACTGGAACAAGGATAGGCTCTGAGTCTGGCTGGCTGTGTGGTTAGCAGGGGGAGAGAGCAGTGTCCTAACCCTCGGCCCAAGGTCTCACTTCCTCTTAGATTGTATGGCACTCCGGGCAGTGGAGGAAAGGGTGCCAACCAGGAGCCTGAGCTAAGCCTGGCTGGGGTGGGGCTGGGCCTGTCACCACCGGAGCAGGCTGGCAGTAGAGGGGAGGAGGCTAGGTCAGATCCACAGCAGGAAGAGGGGGCATCAGCTGGAGGGGGGTGGGTTCCCCTTTTTTCTCTATTTCATTCTCTTTCTACCTCCTCATTCCCCCTCTTTCCCTTCCTTTCACAGGTATACACTAACCCCCCACCCCCACTCCAACCCGGCTTTCCCACCTTAACTAAGGCTTTGGCAGTAACTTGGCAAACAAATCTCTCAGAGCTGACCTTCCAGCAGAGGGACAATAACACCTGAGTGAGTATCTACTAAGGCCTCAGGTAGGCGGGTCTGCTCTCAGGCCCTTCCACAGCACAATCCCTCTCACCTCAATTGATCCTCACCCTGGGACACCAGGAGAACAGGAATTATAACGCCCATATCCAGTGAGGAAATGGGATGAAGGGTGGGGAGTTGGACTTACTCAAGGTCACCCCAGTAGGCCTGACTCCCTTCCCAGTGTCCCTGCTACCAGCCCTCTTTCCCCAGCAGTGGAGGCTTAGCTCTGTTCTTCTTAGAGAAAATGTTTTTTAAGGAACATTTGTACATAGAAAATTAAGAGAAAAAAAATGAACAAAGAACTTCGACCTAGACAAGCTATGAATTTGCCTAACATTAAATGAATATTTGATATGCAAGATAGGCTCCCCAGGGGTCCAGCCGCTCTCTGGC
Source organism: Tokudaia tokunoshimensis (assembly GCA_036184795.1). NCBI lineage: Eukaryota > Metazoa > Chordata > Mammalia > Rodentia > Muridae > Tokudaia > Tokudaia tokunoshimensis. The sequence goes on from BTHU01000017.1 coordinate 73,045,333, forward strand.
CTTGACCCATACTCCCTTGGGTAGACATAGTAGACTCTGAATTGTTCTCTCTGGGCCCTCTGCATTTGTGAATTGTCATTGCCCACGTTGGTTACTGGGACCCTTTGGGCATAAGAAATATTCCCAGGGTGTGAAGAATCTACCCTTAACCAACTTTAGACATGTTCCTCCAATTCTACTTAATTAGGCTGTGTCTCTAAGTTCTGTCTTGGGCCTGCCTAGGCCAATTTCAACAAAAACCTGCTAAATTCGGGGAAACAGCTGTCTACCCCACTCCTGATATCTAACCGCTCTGGTCTCCTTCTGGGAGAGTCTTAACTTTGTTCAGCAAGAATTTGATGTCTTCTCTTAGTATTTTTCTACCCACAGCACTGTAACCCCTCCCCCCATCCCACCCCCACACACTCCCTTTGTGTCCTTGCATTCAGAGCTGAGCCAGGGGTCTCTCCTTTGTTGTATCCCTGGCTCAACTACAGCTAAAGCAAGAACAGGAGACCTACTCTTACTGTAACAGTCCCAATAAAGTTTCCTTAGTCATTTTAGTGACTGTATGAATAACTGTTCTTTCAAAAGCTACCAACTTGGACACAGTCACATTAAATTCTGACACCTACATTCTCATCTAACACTCCAAGTTTCTCCTTGGATGGAGTGACCAGAGAGGCCCACTCCTCATCCGATACAGAGTTCCAGACGACAGCCCCCAGACACATTCAGAGCAATTTTTATTCTGAGTTTATTCTCCCAGGCTGAGCTAGAGTTCCAGACTTCTTATTTGAAACAAAGTTTCCAGGATGGTAACATCTTTCATTCTTTCCTGGTGATTTGTTCCCTGACTCGGGCAGGGGCTCCTGGCTCTGTTGTGAGGCACTGAATTCAGAAGCTGTGTTAGGAGTCAGGGGCAGACTGCAGAAGCTTGGATTAGAGGGCTAGGCTCCTCTGCTAAGAAGACAGAGGCCCAGTGAGAGACCAGGCTTCTTTGTTCGGGAGTTCTCATTAGTTAAGAACGTGGGAGCTTCGGAGTCAACCCCACCCCAGTCCTGCTGACCTATGCCTCACCAGCACAGCACTAACTCCACCCTCCTCCTCTCTGTTGGCATGATTAGATAAGGTAACTTTTGAAGTTTAATGGCTTCTCTAGGAGGTCTTCTCCCTCCTTTTACCCTTCACTCTCCCTGACTCCCTCAATCTAACCATATGTTTCCCTGTAAGGCCTCCCTCCCCCATCTCCCTTGTTCTTCCCACTCCGGCCTGCCAGGTTCTCACAGTCACTTGAACTTTAGACGCTTGACCCTCCCAAGGGAACCCACAAGCAACTGTACATCGGGGCAAAAGACAATCTCGAAAGTCCCCTCCATAAATATTGGCAACAAGCTCCGGCCTTCCTTCTGAATGCTAAGCTTATAACCTCAGCTCAGTCCATTTTTCAGAAGCAACTCTGATGAAGATAGGAAGTGTAACAAAGCTGAAGTACAGCTGTAGTGTACAAACCGCAGAGAGCTGTAGTCTACAAACCGCAGAGAGCTGTAGTGTACAAACCGCAGAGAGCTGTAGTCTACAAACCGCAGAGAGCTGTAGTGTACAAACCGCAGAGAGCTGTAGTGTACAAACCGCAGAGAGCTGTAGTGTACAAACCGCAGCGAGCTGTAGTCTACAAACCGCAGCGAGCTGTAGTGTACAAACCGCAGAGAGCTGTAGTCTACAAACTGCAGAGAGCTGTAGTCTACAAACCGCAGAGAGCTGTAGTGTACAAACCGCAGCGAGCTGTAGTGTACAAACCGCAGCGAGCTGTAGTGTACAAACCGCAGAGAGCTGTAGTGTACAAACCGCAGCGAGCTGTAGTGTACAAACCGCAGAGAGCTCCAGTGTACAAACCGCAGAGAGCTGTAGTGTACAAACCGCAGAGAGCTCCAGTGTACAAACCGCAGAGAGCTGTAGTGTACAAACCGCAGCGAGCTATACTATATAAACCTAGGATAGCTATAGTATACAAACACAGGACAGATATAGTATATAAACCCAGGACAGTTATAGTAAACAAACCCAGGACAGCTATAGTATATAAACCCAGGATATCTATAGTGTACAAACCCAGGACAGCTGTAGTGTACAAACCCAGGACAGCTCCAGTGTACAAACCCAGGACAGCTCCAGTGTACAAACCCAGGACAGCTATGCTATCTAAACCTGGGCATTTACATCTCTGTGTTTGAACAACTTCTGCCTCTGGCTTAAGAAGCAAAGCTATACAGTGTCAGACACAGACTATAGTCTGCATCTGTTCATGTATTCATGTGCATATCATATATGTGTGGTGCTCTTTGCCTCCAGATGGTCAAATTAACTTCTCAAACCCTCTAAGACAGCTGTATTAAAACTGGCTTAGATATAAAGTTTATTTGTCTCCTTTTGTCAATGGGTTTTTACAGTTAGCATTATATACAGTTAGCTATTGAGAGTCAACTAGGATCAAAAATATCAAATGGAGAATTCCCCAAAGAAACAATTCATTGTGTTTTAAAATATATACTGTTCTGAGGGTTACTTGAGCACACATCCTGGGATTCTGTAGCAGCTGATTTGACAAATGAGATTGTTACTAACTGGAGGGTAGGTAGCACACATATGGGATACACTGGACAAAGGGAAGATTCACATCCTAGGCATGACAATTGGGAAGGCAGATGTCATCCACAATGACAGCCTGGGGATCAACGGAGGCAAGTAGCAGTTAACGTTACCACATCCGATGAATAGCCCGTGTTGTTCACCTCAGTTGGTCCCACCACGTAGGTGTTGTATTATAGTCTTCCATTGTCACAGCACAGGACAATAGGATACTTCGAGAATAGAGATCACACTTACCTAGGTTTTATTTATGATTACTGTTTCATTATTAATTATTGTTATTAATCTCTCACTATGATTAATTGACAAGTTAAACTTAATATAAGCATTCAAAGATAGGAAAAATAGTGTATTGTCTTGTAGGAATCCACAGGAGTCTTGGGGCATACTATTGTAAGTGCTTCTATAAATTAAATATTCCTCAAACTCTCAAATATATGAGTTTATCCAAATGTTTTCCAGGTTCATGTAATTTAGGTAAACCTTTTGTAAATAAAACAATTTTAACATTGTTGATTTCATAAAACTAGCCATCCATTAAGCATGAGACAATCAAGCTGGGTGTTGGTGCACACGCCTTTAATCCCAGCACTTGGGAGGCCAAGGCAGATGGACCTCTGTGAGTTCAAGGCCAGCCTGGTCTACAGAGTGAGTTCCAGGATAGACAGGACTACACAGAGAAACCATGTCTTGATAAAACAAACAAACAAAAGTATGATACAATCATATATTTTGTATTTAATGTTTTTGACATGTGTGTGTGGCCTAATATGCATGTGTTATAAAAATAAAAACAGCTAACCAGGAAACCTAAATTAATAGACAGTTCTGTTTAATGTCTTACACAGCTTTTATGAACATGTGTACTGACTACAAGTGGGAAAACATTTTATGAATAGACTTTCCAATTATGTTGTAGGTTTGCTAAAATAGTTTTCAAAATCTCTTTAGTAATTTACTACCTTAGATCTATGCCAAATTAAACCAAATGACAGATCTTCATTGTGCCTAGGTCACTTCTAAGTGAGCCAGACGACAGAGGCAGGAGTCACGGAGCCCAAGGTTACATGCATATGCCCGTGGGTCTTTCTTTTTATATAGTACAGGAAGGCTCTATATTTTGGACCTGTTCATAAACACATTCTTTTTACCACACTGCAGTTGTACTGGGAGACAGTACATCTCACAAAAAAGTGAGATGAGATGAGGAACTTACAAATTTTCTAGTTTGCTGCAAAAATCTTTGTCTGTGACAGACGATTTGTCTATTTCAAATCCTGAATGACATACTGACATTGGATTGCTTTCAGAGGATATTTTTCTCTCACCTTGTAAAAAAAAAGACACAGTAAAAGACAATTAGGAGCCAGGCAGCAGTGGCACATGCCTTTAATCCCAGCACTTGGGAGGCAGAGGCAGGCAGATTTCTGAGTTCGAGGCCAGCCTGGTCTACACAGTGAGTTCCAGGACAGCCAGGGCTACACAGAGAAACCCTGTCTCGAGTTGGGGGGAGGGGGAGAGACAACAGACTATTAGGAGTCAGCCTTGATGGCTCATGCCTATAATCCCAGCACTTCAGAGGCTGAGGCAGGAGGATAGCTATGAGTTTAAGGCTAGCTTGGGCTACACAGTGTTTTAGGCCAGTCTGTGCTATAGTATCAGATCCTGTCTAGAAGAGCGACAGCTTATCTGATTGAGTTGACTTGAATGAAAAATATTAAATAAAAAAAAAGAGATATTTTCTTTTCCTTGTGTGGCATGTATGGGTAAATGGTATTAGTGGGAATATTTTGGAAGTTGCATAAAGGTCTTCAGATGCCTGGCTATCCTTGCTGTTCATGACATGCCTAGTATAATGTCATCAGCCATAACTTTGGAAATTGTTTTCAAACACTGTGCCACGGAAGCCACCAAACTTTCTAACACATGAGCTCCCATCAGCTCTTTGGTCATGACCCTCTTAACTCTGCTGTCCCACGTGGAAAGCTCCCACATTACAGATTCCTTTCTGAAAGTTGGCCACCACCTGCTTCAGAGTTCTTTGTCTTCAGCAGAAAGGGGACTGCTCAAAGCCTCATGGGAGGAGCTGTGGTAGGTTCTCTGGGGTCCAGGTGTCGAGTGGCTTACCCTGTGTAATGCTGAGCCCTGCCTCTAGAGTAAATAAGGATTTCCAGACTTCTAGGACAAAAGCCACTGTATTAATGAGCCCACTCACCCCAGGAAAGTGAACCCAGGAATGATTATATGAGACAGAATGGAGAGGTGAAGGGGGTGATTATCATTGTTCATTCGGTTGCTGCTGTCTTGGAGGAGGGGGAACCTCATTTTTCTTTTGCATTAGCTATCTAGAACATACAGCCATTCAACTGGTGAAATAAACACCTTTTTTCCTCGTTTCGTCTGTCCGTAATTCAGAATGTTCTCCACTGGAGGAGGATCATCTATTTGTACACATTTAGTACTAATATGCTGTCTTTGTAACAGGACATGATTAGAAATACTGGTTGTGTATATGATTGGCTGGAATGTCACATTTGAAGATAGGGCATCAGATTATGACCAGGCATTATAAAAAGCTAAAGTGATTTCAGAAAGCCAGTGCTTATAGCACCCTCTTGGGAAAATCAGACTAGAACCTGGCTTGTAAATGCATAGCAAATGTCACTTCTGGGTTGCTCAGGAACTTTAGGAAATTTGGATATTTAAGGACATCTGTGTCCCAAAGGTACCATGGTGGCAGGTTTTCTGATTTTCCATGCTATGAGAAGCTTGTCAGAGTGCAGCCTCAGAGTCCCTAGGTTAAGTTCCTCCTTAGCAAACAAACAAACATCCCAAGTTATCAGTTACCATTCTTACTGCACCATGATCACAATCTGCCCAAATCCGATGAGACCAGACTTCCTTTATAATCGTATATTGATGGCCTTTGTTGAAAAGCGGACAGCAACTACAGAAGGCAATTTTGTATTTCCATGAGAAGCATCAGTGTGCCCTTGCGGTGAGGAGTGTCTGTCCTCTTCATCAGCTGTGGGGTTGGGTCCCCCACCTGCTCACTTTTCCATTTGTGAGGGTTTGCGCACACTCATGGATGGGAGGCCAAGTGGTGAGCGCAGGTGAGGAGGCGTAGGCACTAGAAGGACCAGTTGGCTGGGAGGCTGACTGCTGGGTAGAGTAAGCCACTGGTACTTTCTCTGTGGCATCCATTCCAAATGGAGCACGGGCTGTGGCTGGCTCTAGTGTCTCGGGCAGAGAATGGACTCACTATGCTGGTTACCTGGTCAGCAAGGGTTACTGAGTGTGGCTGGGCTATCTACAGCCCCTCTCTAAGGGAGAGCATAGTGGCTCTGCACAATGACTGGTCTTATCGAGACAGGGATCTTCAAATTGCAGCTAGACATTTTCTATGCTCTCAGGTTAGACTTCTAGGATAGACAGGAGGACAGAGCAGAACTAAATAGCCACTACAAGATCAAAACGGTGTACTTGGCTTCCTGAAGGAACCACATCAAAGAAAAGGCTCATTGTTCGCCCCCAGAGTCAGGAAAATAATCTGGACAGATGTGGAATTATGCTTGGAGCTCTGAAGAAGTTATTTTTTTAAAAAAATATTTAACTCCATAAAGTCAGTATATTATTTCCTCTTTTACGGAAGGATAGCTTTGAACCAGGATCTGAACTCAGCTCACATTTGCCACCTCCGAAATCAGCGTTCATCATGGGGAACTGGATGTTTTGGGGCTCTGAATGCAACAGGAGAAACTAAAGCAAAGTACAAGGCAGGCTTTGCTAATCACAGCAGCAGGGAACCATGAACACAGGGCCATTGCTTGAGGCTGTCAATGCTGTTTGAGGACATCTGCTAACAGAGAAGCAACGGCTTTCTCTCTGCCGGGTCTACTGAGACACGCGTTTCAGGTTCTTGATAGAGTGTCACTGAGGGGAGAGCAGTGCAGCAGGTGGCCACGCTGTGCAGCAAGGGAGCCACAGCCAACTGTGGATGCGTGGGTAGGATGCAGATTCCTGGGTCCCATGTGGGCCCCATTCTGCCTTCTCCCTGGTTTCCCAAGGGTTGTAAATGAAGCAGTGCTGGCTGGTGATTCGGTTTGGCTGAATTGTCATGGCAATGTCATGTTTGAGGTGGTACCCAGGGAGTTGGCCGCTTCCGGTTCTCCAGTGTCCCACCAGACCGGGTCCTGGTTGCTCTCTCAGCTATATTGACAGCTTACAGATCCATGTTCCTCTCGCTGTTTCTGCTTTGAGAGCTGAGCACCTCTGCTCTGCCCATCCTCCATGTTTTTCCCTCTGGTCAGGCAGGGGGAGGTCATGGACATTTGCACTGTGAGTTGGACACAGATAAGGGTTGTGGGTAGTGTGCTTGAGAGTGGAGAAATGGGACAGAGGTGAGGTGACAGCCAAGAGGGACAAAGGCCAGCCACCTAACCAGCCTGATCAGAAACATTTGTACATGCAGGAGAAAATGTCATGGGAAGATGTTTGGGGCCAGGTGACAGATGTTACACGTGCCAGACGGTGGAGTCTACATATCGGGGAAGGGCAAGAATAAACACATACCTTAGCAGCCATTACTGAGACATGGTTATTTATGAAGAACCTTGACTCTGGCTCCTCAGGCTCCTTACTGGTGTGACATGGGAGGCTTCAAGGGCTCCTTCAACCCTAGACTACTCTGTGGGACTGAGTACAGAGCATGTTTCTTCTTCTGGGGGAAACAGGTTGCATCATGCATTAGATTTTCAAAAGAGTTTCTGAACTCCAAAAGAGTTCAAGAAAGAATATTCTGGGGAAAGAATGGAAGCCAGTTGGAAGTATAACCTATTTCATGAGTTACATACATACTGTAGGGAGGAGAGGAAACAGCTACAAAGTGGCCTTCTTCACACAGAAAGATGACAGGACAGAGAGACAGAAAGGTACAGATGAGAGCAAGAGGAACGATTGTTAAAATATTAATAAGACAAACAGAGCCACCCACAACATATAGAGGCAGCAAGGAATTATGACATCGACCACCCTCCCGTCCTACTTTTCCGCTGCATAAATGGGTGATATCGAAACCGGGAAGAGTCAGGCCCTCGTTGCAGAGGTGTCCCAAGTCATTGCCCTCCGAGGATGACGACGGGAGGCAGAGATAAAGCATCCCTGTAGTGATGAAGTCACTTTGTGAGAAAACGGGATTTGGTTTCACAACTTTTCCAGAACTGTCTCTTGCGTAAGATAGGGCACATTTGACAAGAGTCACATGGAACCCTCATTGAGTGCTTGAGAAGTGCCTTACAAGTATTGTCTTGTTTATTTCTTACAGGAACCCTAGCGGTTTGGGCAGCACCATAGTTTCTATTTTACAGGGGAGGAAAGGGAGGCCCAGAGGTGTTGAGTCACTTGCCCCAAAGCAAATAGCTGTTAGTGAAGCAATTGTACTGGGAACTTGTTGAATTGGCCCACAGTGGGGTTGTACTTGGGCGCCCTATGATAGCAGTGATACCTTGTGGTCTAAATCTCTGCCTTCCATAACAGGGCTGGACTCTGAATGTCTTAGGCCTACAGCTCCATTTGCTTTTACAAAGACAGTGCTGTGGGTGCACTTAAAATTACACTGCCCCTTAGTTCACACAAGTATGTCAACACTTGCATTTGTTGGCTATCTAGATGAGTCATTTTCTTGATAGCATTCTTTTAGCAAGGTATCATTTCACTGATGAGGCAGAGAGGTAAAGGAGGGGCCCAGGGAACCTACCTGAGGCCAGCTAGTAAGCGGAGGGGCTTGATTGCACCTGTCGTCTTTCTGCTTCTCAGCCTCTTAATGAACAAAGAATGACTGAGGGATGCACCGGTTAGCATCCTTGATGGACGCAGTTCTGATGACTAGGGTATGGAAAAGCTCCCCACCTCGGTCAAAAGGAAAGGAAGGCAGGGAAGAGCCAGAGGAGGGGAAGGCGGACTTAGATGAATGTGGGATATATTTCAAGAATCATTAAAAATTTTGAGGAATGATTTAAATATATAAATATATAGCTGCAATTTCTAAACCTGGGGCTGGGGCCCAGTTTGCCCAGGGCCACTCCCTCCACAATACAGCAGGTATAAAACATATTTCCTGGACTATGGTCTGAGGTCAGAACCTATTGCTTCATTATATGTTTCCATGAAGCCAAGTGTGACCCCTCAGCTAAAATCAGTGGCTCCCTAAGCTTCTTTTCTGTCTCAGGGCTTGATTTTTTTTTTTAATTTTTTTTTGTTTGGTTTTTCGAGACAGGGTTTCTCTGTGTAGCCCTGGCTGTCCTGGAACTCACTCTGTAGACCAGGCTGGCCTCGAACTCAGAAATCCTCCTGCCTCTGCCTCCCAAGTGCTGGGATTAAAGGCGTGCGCCACCACCGCCCGGAGTTTGATTTTGATTTTTAAAGCCCTAGGCCAATGGTTCTCAACCTTCCCAATGCTGTGACCCTTTAGTATAGTTCCTCAGGCTGTGGTGACCTCCAACCATAAAGTTATTTTCATTGCTACTTCATAACTGCAATTTTGCTGCTGTTATGAATTGTAATGTAAATATCTATGTTTTCCACAGGTCTTTGGTGACTCCCTGTCAAAGGGTCATTTGACCCCAAAGGGGTTGTGACCCGCAAGGTGAGATCCTCTGCCGTAGGGTCTAAGCATGAAGTGCAGCAGGCCATAGGAATAGCACCCAGAAAACAGGGTTAGCAGATATGAGTGGATGGAGCTTCCTGACTATACTATAGGTCTTGACAAGTCTAGAAGCCAAGATGGACACGGAATCTGTGAAGCCCTTGGTGTCAGAGCGTACAGCCATTGCTTCAAGAAGTCAGTCAGGGGTCAGAGCTGGCATGATTTCAGATGTGTGACCTGGGTCCTGACTCCATCTGAATAGGTATAGTGAAGTAATTTGGGGAGGGATCCTAGGCTCCATAACCCCTTCGGAGAAACCCAGTGACCTCTGGGGACCCTGGAAAGGAAGGAAGTCCACGGATGGAAGCACTGAGCTATGGAGCCATGCTTAGGAGCAGGACAGGGCTTGAGGTGTGACGGTGTAGAGTTGTTACACTCCTGACTGTGACCCAGAAGTCAGGCTGACCACACAGCAGATTGTCTGCCATAACAATTCCCTTGTTGGTTCTGAGAGGCTCACTCTCCGAACTCCATAATCTTCCTGACTATACTTACCTTTCACCTTTAAAATGAAAACTGTTCCTAATCTTGCTTTCTTTTGTCACTTACTATTTTTTAGTGGCCATCTTCCCATGATGCACTTTCCTTCATCTCTTACTATGGTTCTCACCACCGTCTTACCTGCAGATGCCGCAGCTTGCCATCCTCTGATCAGTCCAGTGGCTCTCTGAGCTATACTGTTAAACATTTAAGTCCTAAATTGCTTAGAGGCTCTGAAGAAGTTTGCATAATAGAAAACCCTAGAAACCCTACATCCTGACCTCCCTAGGCAACAGCCCTCAGCTGGGCAGTCTCCCAGGGGTTCCAAATCAGGCAAGAGCTGGTGCCAAGTGGGTTTTCCTCAGCAGGTCTCTGCCCCATTTGCCATTTGGTGCCATGAAAACTTGCAAACCTGGAAGCTAAATATGTTAGGATTGTGTATAAGTCAGGAGCTCCTAATCTCCACCTGACATACTAGTTGAAGGGCCTCAGGGAAACGTGTGGCAAGGCTTGTGTTCTGTGGCGTCTTTGGGTGGTTCAAGATTATTTGATTCTCCTTCAGGTTGTTGGCTCCCAGTTACATACAGGAGGCAAGTCAGAGGAATGAGTTTCCTTGGGCTGCGCATTTTCTTTACTGGATTATATGGAGTTTTATTTCTTTAAAATTTTAAGTTAGTTTTTTTTTCTTGCCACTAGGATATTTGCATGGTGTGGGCATCTTAGTAGGAAAGAGAACATTCTTGGGCTCTGCTGGTCAGGCTGATAGTTGCAAGTTTAGTATAAGCTGTAGCCTAGATAAATGAGTTTCCATTTGTTTTGTTCTTTTGAAGTAAGGTTTCATGTAGCCCAGGCTGGCCTTGAAACTTGCTACACAGCCAAGATTGGCCTTGAATTGTTGATACTTCTTGAGTGCTACCATGGCGTGCAGAACAGATTTATAGATATCCTTTCCAATCCAGCTGTGTGATCCTAAAGGGTGGAGGCATTAGCAGTCTTGAGCTGTCACATCCGCTGGGCTCTTGGAAGACCACGTACCCTCTGTACTCCTAAGGAAGTGAGGTGTGTCCAAGGTTACAGAAGACCCCTGTGTCTAATTAGGGTACTCTGTTGAGGTCTATGACATGGTCTACAGCCACCTGGGAGAGAAATGTGCACTTATACCACACACCTGGGTGTGTGTGTACACTTACACCCCACACCTGGGGGGATGTGTGCACTTACACCCCACACCTGGGGGGATGTGTGCACTTACACTCCACACCTGGGAGGATGTGTGCACTTACACCCCACACCTGGGAGGATATGTGCACTTACACCCCACACCTGGGGGGATGTGTGCACTTACACTCCACACCTGGGAGGATGTGTGCACTTACACCCCACACCTGGGAGGATGTGTGCACTTACACCCCACACCTGGGAGGATGTGTGCACTTACACCCCACACCTGGAAGGATGTGTGCACTTACATCCCACACCTGGGAGGATGTGTGCACTTACACTCCACACCTGGGAGGATGTGTGCACTTACACTCCACACCTGGGAGGATGTGTGCACTTACACCCCACACCTGGAAGGATGTGTGCACTTACATCCCACACCTGGGAGGATGTGTGCACTTACACTCCACACCTGGGAGGATGTGTGCACTTACACCCCACACCTGGAAGGATGTGTGCACTTACACCCCACACCTGGGAGGATGTGTGCACTTACACCCCACACCTGGGAGGATGTGTGCACTTACACCCCACACCTGGGAGGATGTGTGCACTTACACCCCACACCTGGGGGGATGTGTGCACTTACACCCCACACCTGGGGGGATGTGTGCACTTACACCCCACAACTGGGGGGATGTGTGCACTTACACCCCACACCTGGGAGGATGTGTGCACTTACACCCCACACCTGGGAGGATGTGTGCACTTACACCCCACACCTGGGAGGATGTGTGCACTTACACCCCACACCTGGGAGGATGTGTGCACTTACACCCCACACCTGGGGGGATGTGTGCACTTACACCCCACACCTGGGGGGATGTGTGCACTTACACCCCACAACTGGGGGGATGTGTGCACTTACACCCCACACCTGGGAGGATGTGTGCACTTACACCCCACACCTGGGGGGATGTGTGCACTTACACCCCACACCTGGGAGGATGTGTGCACTTACATCCCACACCTGGGGGGATGTGTGCACTTACATCCCACACCTGGGGGGATGTGTGCACTTACACCCCACACCTGGGGGGATGTGTGCACTTACACCCCACACCTGGGAGGATGTGTGCACTTACACCCCACACCTGGGAGGATGTGTGCACTTACACCCCACACCTGGGGGGATGTGTGCACTTACATCCCACACCTGGGAGGATGTGTGCACTTGCACCCCACACCTGGGGGGATGTGTGCACTTACACCCCACACCTGGGAGGATGTGTGCACTTACACCACACACCTGGGAGGATGTGTGCACTTACATCCCACACCTGGGAGGATGTGTGCACTTACATCCCACACCTGGGGGGATGTGTGCACTTACACCCCACACCTGGGGGGATGTGTGCACTTACACCCCACACCTGGGAGGATGTGTGCACTTACACCACACACCTGGGAGGATGTGTGCACTTACATCCCACACCTGGGAGGATGTGTGCACTTGCACCCCACACCTGGGGGGATGTGTGCACTTACACACCACACCTGGGAGGATGTGTGCACTTACACCACACACCTGGGAGGATGTGTGCACTTACATCCCACACCTGGGAGGATGTGTGCACTTACATCCCACACCTGGGGGGATGTGTGCACTTACACCCCACACCTGGGGGGATGTGTGCACTTACATCCCACACCTGGGAGGATGTGTGCACTTACATCCCACACCTGGGGGTGTGTGTGCACTTACACCCCACACCTGGGAGGATGTGTGCACTTACACCCCACACCTGGAAGGATGTGTGCACTTACACCCCACACCTGGAAGGATGTGTGCACTTGCACTCCACACCTGGGAGGATGTGTGCACTTGCACCCCACACCTGGGAGGATGTGTGCACTTGCACCCCACACCTGGGAGGATGTGTGCACTTACATCCCACACCTGGGAGGATGTGTGCACTTGCACCCCACACCTGTGCACTTACACTCACCATCACCCGAAAGTGAATGGGACCAGCGCCCAAACATGACTGCAATTTATGGACATAAAAACTCAGGAAACAAAATGAGGTAAGGGAAAGTGGTTCAGATGGAGCCAGGCTTGAGGTGAGCGTGAAGAAGGCCCACAGGTCCTCGATGACTACAGACTGAGTACTGAGGAGGAGGCTGCGTTAGCCTATGGGGCTCTGCTTTCTTAATCTCAAGGACTTGACACTCACTCACCATGGGCAAATCTTTATGAAGATCAAGTTACATCAAAAGGTAAAGCAGGAAACATAGAAGGGCTTATCCTTTGACTTTCTTGTCTTTAAAAATTCATCCCTCACTGGTCCATGGCACGCTATGCCTGAAGCTGCCATCATTGGTCAGTAACTCTGAATGAACTCTCAAAGACTATCAAACAAATGGGACTACGCAAACCTGGGAAGCAACGTGATCTTTTCTGAGTTCAAACTACACCCATTTGTCATGTGTGTGAGGGGGGCTGGGCATGGCTTCAACTGAGAGACACCAGGGCACCTAGACGGGAGCAAGTAGAACATCATATCACAGTGTAAATTTTAGTTCTCCCTCAAGACTTTCTGTCATCTGTGGCAGGTGTGATGTGGGATAAGAAGAAGAAAGAATATTGGGGAGGAAAACCTCACCCCTTTAGGGGCCTCTCTTGCTACAAGATGACAGGCAAAAGCCCTAACTGTTACTCAGGGGACTTGTTGGGGCGGGATGAAGGTCAGTGTTTTAGCTGAGAGGTAATCGGAGGTCCAGGGCAGTCAAGGGTGACTGGGACAACTGTGGACAAACAGGGCATGGAGGGTCACCTTTGCTTTCCCCAATGTGCTCATTGCCAGTAAGCTGAGGGTGCTAACAGAGAGGAGCTTTTTAATAAACGAAAGTGTTCATTAATATCAAAATGTCTCACATAACTATCATATCAATAACACATCTACAATATGTTTGGTTTGGGGTTGACTATAAGAAAGGGATTCCTTCCTGACTCTAGAGAGAGCCAACAGTGGGGAGAATCTACTCAAGCCAGGAGCAAAGTTAAGACAAGACTCGGCCCTCCTGTCTGAAGTTCTCTATGTTTCCCAAAGTGACCACCCCAGGGGTTGATGAAGAGCGATTTACCTTCCAGGTTTTACAGAATCTGAACCTGGGATTGCTGAACCATACAGCTGACACATACAGCACTACATCAATGTGCCAAATACAGAAACCCCCAGCACAGTGTCTGCGCCTCCGCCCCTACATCAAAGGGGGCGGGGGGATGTCAAGGTCCCAAATATATACCTCATGCTGTAGGAGAGTCCCACTCAATGCTAGTCAGGGTGGTCACTGCAGGGTGGTGAGGGCCCAGAGCCCAAGGGATGTAGGGAACAGGCATCTGGAAGATTTCCCTAGTGTTCTGGAACAGTCTCTGCTCCTCTCTCAGAACTTTGCCAAAGAGGAACGCACAGTCTGGCTAGCCCTGAACCGGACAGGAACAAGAAGATATCAGGGCTGGACAAGTTGGTAAATTAAATATTCCTAGGTTAACAGTGGAGCAAGAGACAGCTCCCAGCCTTGTCTCTTCTCTTCCCCCACTCCTTATCACTGCTCTTGGTGGATTTGTTTTAGTTCCTGCCAAGGGTCCCCTCAGAGATGATGGCTGGTTTGCCTTTGGGGAGGACTGCAGAGGTACTGGGCAAAGAAACTCTGGCTAGCTTTCTCCTCACCTTGGATTTAACAGGCCACTGGATGACCCTAAGAATGAAGTGGTTTTTGAAGTCCTGGACCTAAGACCTTAGGAGCAGGGTGTCAGTTGTGGGACAAGAAACTACTCCTAGCCCTGGCCTTGCTTCTATGGGTGCCTGCCCCATGGGAAGGGCTTCTTTCTTCCTGGTCCTCACTGTCTCCTGAGTTTGGAGGGGCTGAGAGAGGCAGATGGACTTAAAGCTCTTGGTTCTTTCATCTGTTAGTTTGGTGGAAGTCTTAGGCAGCAGACCAGGGCTATCCTCTATGGCTTTGGACATGGACAGGGTGACGGGAACATGGGACATGACTGAACCTGTGCTTTCTCTGTCTGGAACCCCTTGGTGGAGACTGACGCTCTGCACACATTAAGCTCAAATAACCAGGATTCTCAACAGAGCTGGCCACACGCAGCGTCAGTAACCTCTAGACTGTTCATTTCTGGAATGAACAGCTTTGTTGATTATTGCTGTTGAGCCTGACTTCTCCTGGCTCCTGGCTTCTCTTTTGCAAGACTTTCCAAATTTTTATGACTGGCTTGGCAGGACACTGGGGTGTACATTCATTCGACCAAAGCAGAGTGTCTTTGCATCTCTGGCTCTGCCTCAGTGGGCTCAGAGGGGAGCAGACTACAAAGGATGATAAGGAAGGAGTATTGGGCATGGCATCTCCATGCCATGTGCATCCTTCCGAGGCTTTGGAAGGCATCCGGTATTAATGATGGTTCGGGGCAAGACATGCATCTTCTGGGAAGGGGACAAACAAGGGTTTATCAGGAAGCTCGGAGAAAGTTTGTAAGGTGTCCTCTACGGTGTCATCTCTTTAAGGGTTAGAGATATGAAGAAGATGGAAAGCGAGATGATAAAGACTCAGCCAAAGTCTCTACTCCCTTCTTTCTCAACCCTACATCTGCTCCCAAGCAGCCAACAGAAAAACTATGTGGGTTATCATGTCAGGAACCTTTCCACCTTGGGTAAGCTCCTTCTCTCTCATACACTGTACCCTCATGCTACAGTCTTTCTGAACCCCTTTCTCTGTCAGGGTCTCCCGTATCCCAGGCTGGCCATAATGATGATGTATAGGTGAGGAGGACCTTAAGTAGCTTATCTCTTTGCCCCCATCTTCCAGATTCTGGGGTTACAGGTATACACCACCAAGCCAGGTGTATGCACGGCTGGGGATCAAGGGCTTCGCGCATGCTCAGCAGGCACTCTGCCAACTGAACCACGCCCCTATCCTCATCCTGAAGTTCTATTGGCTGCTTCATTTCTATTAGGCACCAACCTTGTGGGGTGAGCGGGGGAGGCGGGGGGGGGGGAGAGGGACCTAACCCCATCCTCAACAAGCACAGTCTATGTTATTATCCACTGTATAACTGACTGGTTTGGTTGATGAATGTTGAGTAAATGCCAGGCCCTACTTCCATCTCTCCCGAAAGGATCTGAAGTTTCTGCAGGGGGTAGGAGCCATAATTTACTATTTTACCTCTTGTCTTCCTAACATGTAAGACGCCTGCACATATTGTAAAGCCAGATTGCCCTGGCCTCAGATTTTTTTGGCCATAAAATGGGAAGAAGAATCAAGGCGACCTCATTATGAAGAGTGGATAAAGAAATCCCACAGGTCGTGTAGTCTAGGCCTGGAAGGTAGAAGATGTCTAGTTAGTGTTTGTAAATAAAAGGCTTATGAATGTGAATACCGACAAATTACTTCTGATAAAAATTTCTCTTCATAAGCAAATTACACAGCATACCTCCCTCCTAACCGAATCACTTGAGCATTGGTCATTTATTCATGTGGGCTCCATGACCAAGGCCAATACAAAAGCCAGCGGTCGCAAGCCCACTGACCTTGGGGCCCACGTGACAGGCGTCTGGGTCTAGGATCTTCTACCACTGGAAGTATTCTCCTCAACCACATTAGCCTCATTCCTCTCTACAGACTTCACTGAAATTCACAGCAGAGGCCCGGATGACTGGCAGTTCTTCTGTTGTGCCCCTCCCATGTGTGTGCCACAGCAGCGCTCAGGAACTACTAGTACCCAGCAGATGACAACCAGGGCCTTCCCAAACCTTGGCTCTGTGGAGCCTTGGTCTCCTAGTACAATGTCTGGCAGGGCAGCAGGATGACAAGCGCCCCTACAGGAGCAGACATGTCTCGGTCTTGTGCAACCTGTTCGGATATTGGTTGAGCATAATGAATGGAAAAGGATCACCATGTTAATCGCTCTGATCTGAAGTTGCCAATTTGGCTCACACTTACACTTCCCTTCCGACTATGTTGTCCTCAATACAATGGCTGGGCTTGAAGGAAGGTGATGCCAGGCTCCTGCTAACAGTCACCCTTGGCTGGCTGCCCTGGGCAAACAGTTGGTTGCCACTGTGGATGAGAAGGGGCTGTGCTCCAAGTACTTCCGGGCAACCCTGGGTCTTCTCACTTCTTCCCAAACCAGTGTTAAACCGACTGCTTTGTTGAGGGCTGCCAGTGTGGTCACCTCATCAGCTTTCCCTTGGTCATGCTACGTCCCTAACATAGAGATGCCTGAAATAAAGCATGGAATAGTAGAACGCATAGTAGGCCAGCAGCCAGCAGGTTGGATAGAGTTCTAACTCTGACAGTAATAAACAGTGTGACCACAGGTCCCTTCCCCCTCTGAGACTCAAAGAGTTCCATCTACAAAATCACGGGCATGGAGATTGATGCCAATGGTCTGGCTCTGTTAAAGATTCTGATTATTTAATCTGTTGAGGGACATCTGATGTGGTGTAGGTATGGTGACAATCTTGGTCAAGGGACTCCTGACATGCAAAAAGCAAGTGATGCATCGGTCTCTCCAAGGACACAAGGAGGAGGTTTGCTGTCTGCAAGTACAGCTTTGGGATGAATGAGAAGTTGAGCTAGCCATACGCAGAGTCAGGGGACAGCAGGGAGTCTCTAGGGTATATGGATGGCTGCCTTTCTTCATGTGGTAGAAAGCATTCATGAAAGACTTCCCTTGCCCCAAATAACTGCTCCCCAACTCGAAATCTAGGTTCCCACTCTGGGATTCCACCATTTAAGAGATATCGTTGGGGTTGAGATATCTCTGACCTGGAGGCTCTGCATGCCCACGGTGGACAGCCAGAGAAGGGTACTGGTCCTACGGAGCTCAGATAGGGATCCCCTGTGCCTGCCAGGATGAGTCCAAGAGTCTGAACTCGGAACAGATATAGTAGGTCCATGAAGGCTGCAAAAAAGTAGCGCCTCCCAGGATGAATTCCAGCTAGAAAACCTTGAATTAAGTTCTAGAGGGCCCAGGTAGCAGGGCAGAGAGAGTGAGGGGCGTACCCAGATTTGAATTCCCCAGAAGGCAAACTGGGAGTGAAGGCTTGCTGTTTGCCTTTGGTAACTGAGCACATCCAGAGGAGGATGCAACCCCACAAGGGAAGGAAGGGAGGGAGGCTCGGGAGACAGGGTGGGGCCAGCAAGGGGTAACTGTACAGCCAAAAGATTCTCTAGGCCGGAAAAGCGGGAGTTCAGGGTAGCACCCCTCCCACGCCCCTTCAGCTACCCAGCTTGTTCAGACCAGCCCGCCACCCTCTCCCAGCCAGGGCCCTTGGCTGAAAACCCGAGAAAGCAAAATGGGGAACATCATGTTAAGACACCTGGTCGGCCCTGCCACCAACTCTGAGACAGAGCCTGTGACCTAGCCCCCCCCCCGCCCCCACCCTGCTCTAACCACCCCGGACCTGCCCATCTCCCAATACCACACCTCCTCTGATCTGTTCCGCCCCTTCCGTCTCCAGGGTCTGCCCACCTCTCCTGACCTGCTCTCCTGGTCCCTAACTCCTGGTCCCTACTGCCCGGGGGCCCAGGGTGCGTTTCCCGGCCCTCCAGGCGCTCCCCGACGCCAGGACCCACCCATCGATCCCGCCGGTCTCCGGCCACTCCTCTGCAGTCTCACCACACCCTCGACCTCTCACCCGCCACCTCCCGGGGGAACCGGGGCTAGGCGTTTCTCCTGCCGGCGGTCTTGGCGGGAGAGGCCAGCACAACCCTGAAACACGGGACCCATGTTGACCCGAGAGAGCCGAGGATGCAGGGCCCGGATCTGTCCAGTCCCGGATGTGCTTCCGCCCGCAGGACGCCATCCAGGCTGCCACTATCATTGGGTGACCCTCAAGGCCCAGATGCCTGGTAGCACCTCCACCCGAGGCACAGAGGTGAAGAGCGCTGTGACTATAGTCTAGCGAGCCTGAAGCCTAGCTCAGCTATTTTCAGAGTGGCTTGAGTACTTGTTACGTCACTCAGCCTCTATTGTTGCATCTGAGAAATGGAGGTAATTGTGCCTCGAGGAATGTTGTGAGTTTACTAGTAATAGTCACCATGACCATGACGGCTTTCTTGTCCTTGCAGAGGGGTTTAGACGGTGCTGAATCCTGAGGCTGTGTTTCTGCACTGGTGGCCACCTGGGTGCTGTAAACCTTGGCAGCTATGTTTTGGGTTAAATCCCTGTGCTCAACCTTGAGAAAGCTATTTCTCCTTCCTGCGCAGTTACGTCACAGTGATGGAAACCACGCAGAGCCAACGCTTGGGTTAAGTGAGATCATGTGGGGAAGGCCCAGGGGAACATTCAGTACAAGAAGATGGATTGCAGAAAGTAAGCAGAGGTGGGAAGAACTGATTCTTTGGCTGCTTCATCAGAACCTGAAGGAGGGCTAGTTCTGTGGTGGGGATCAGCGTTTAGGGCCACCTGTGAGGTCAGTAGGAAGGCTGAAGGGAGATCTCAGATATCCTTGGGGGATGACAGGGGATGAGCCCTTCGACCTCCCACCAGAGCTAGATGTAGCAAGCACTGAGCTCATGAAGGAGTGACAGTGTCCCTCAGTCAGTGACTGACATCAGGCTGATTCTCTGCTTTAGTGCCCTGGCCCCAACACTTTACCACCTCTCATTCTGGCAAAGGAATTCACGGACAGTTGGACCATCAGCCCTTTGCGCAATCTCTGCCTTCTACAGACTGAACATGGCCGAACCTGTTTGCTGCCCTGGCTGGTGGCTTTGTGACTGGAGCTTAGAAGACCCTATATTTAAAATGAAGGGCAGGTCCTGTGTAGGTAGGTCTCTATGGCCATCCTTGCTTCCTGCATATGCACTGTTGTCAGACCTGGAGGAATGTAGGGGAGAAGCTGTTCCTTTGGGGCACATATGTCCCACTGCCAGAAAGTGCTTCAGAAAGTGAGAGAGGCCCCCTGGACAGCCAGCAAGCCTGTCCTCTCTGGGGGGAGGTTCTGGTGGGCAGTGGACAGCAGACCTTGGCAGTTCAGGGGGATTCTCTATGAAGAGAGTCCAAGGGCACAGGGCTCGGAGTACTAATATGCATTTTTATTCTGCAATAATTTTCATACTGAGTTCAAGAGGTACCAGCTCCAAGTACATAAAACCAAATCAAATTAAATTAATTGATTTTATTGAAACCTGCGGCAGCTGTATTCAAGCCCACAGCCAGGGGCATGACCCTCGTGAAATATCAACGGGGCTTTTGAAATAATTAAATTAATCACACCCTGGGTTATGCACAAGGGCTTGCTTCTGTACTTGCAGGCCGGCATGTTCCAGTCACAGCCACAGGCAAAGGGACATGTGGCCACCACTCGACCAAAAAAATGTGGTGCTGCCTAGTAGGAGGGAGCCCGAGACGCAGACTTCTTGTTCAGGAATCAGCCTTTGTTAAGTCTCTAAATGTGCCTACGTTCACATGCAGAGAATCATAGCAGCCCACAGACTCACATGTCCACATAAACACGTGTACACCCACCAGCTTTAACTCCCTTCTTACCATTGGCCCAGCTCTGCTTAGGCCAAGTGCTTTCTACCTGCCTCAAGTCCACCTCTAGGCTGGACTCAAATGACTGTACACTCTTAATTCATTCAGGCCTTGTGGCAGCATGGCACTCCTCTCTTTCCTGTTGGAATCGCTGACCTTTTATTTTGGGACTGGGTGTCTGTATATAGCTCTGCATATGACCTCTGACCTCTGCCCCTTGCAGCTGAGATTATAGGCATGTGCCACCATGCCCAACTTGTCTTTATTTTAAAGAGGAAGATGCTAGGCACAGAAAGAGGAGTAACTTGCCTAGTTCACCCAGTTGGTAAAGGACCCAGGGCTGCTTCCTGGTGCATCTTACTCATACGAGAGTTTCTTAGACTGCCAAGTCTACTGACAGTGGTGCCCTCACCATTTGTGAAAATATCTCCTAGCTGCTAGGAGCCCATGATGCCAACACTGGAGTGGAAGGGTCCCTGACTGTCCCTGGTTAACCCTTCACTGTACAGAGGAGGCCATTTGTAAGCCAGGAAAAGAAGTTTCTTGGTGCACAGTCACTTAGAGAGAGTAAGCTATCTCCTACTAGCATCCGTCTCTGGTATTCCTGAGCTGGAAAACATTGTTGAGTCCAGTCACTCCTGTGCTTGGGATCACATGAGCCTTTAGTGTTAGGGGAGTCGCCCTGTGGAGTGGCCCACAAACGGTGGCCAACACAGCTTCTGTACTACCTTGCATGGCCACCTGAGGACATCCTTGAATGACAAGCTCCCAGAGGCCCCTCCTATTCCTTCCCAAATCTCACTACCAAATGCTATGGCCTCAAAGTAAAGCCCTGGCTGCTGGCCTCACACATCTCTCCCCTAAGTCTGAAATTGAACATTTAGCATTAATGAGTGGCACTGTCATCAAAACCATGACAGGTACTGCTCAAGACCTCTGTGTGCAGCGCCGGGCCGGGTGCACAACTGCAGTCCCCTTCAGCTCCCTGACAGGTTCATTTTACAGATAATGAAACTGGTCATGGGAGGTGGGGAGCCCTGGTGGATACAAAGCTAGTGCTGGGCGGAGCCTGTCCTCAAAAGCCGGTATCCTTTTCTGTTTTAAGAGTCACCAACAAAATGATCGCTCCGGTACACTTGTATCAGCTCCTACTGTGCTGGCTAGTTTTATATCAACTTGACACCCGCTAGTCATTTTGGAAGAGGAAACCTCAATTGAGAGAACGCCCCTACTTGATTGGCCTGCGGGCAGGCCAGTGGTGCACTTTCTTGATTGGTGATTGGTGTGGGCGGCTTACCATGGGCGGAGCCATGCCCCAGCTGGTGGTCCTAGATTCTGTAAGAAGGCAGGTGAGGAGCAAATCAATAAGAAGCTTTCGTGGTCTCTGCTTCATTTTCTGCCTTGAGTTCTGTCTTAACTTCCTTTGATGATGGACGGGGCCTGAGCGTTATAGATCAGATTAAACCCTTTCTCCCCAAGTTGCTTTGGGTCATGGTATTTTATCGCAGCAACAGAAATGAGCACTAAAACAGTTTTGGGGGGCAGACTCTTGCCGTGTAGTACAGGTAATACTTGAACTCAATCTTTGAGCTTCAGCTTCCCAAGTGCTGAGACTGTAGGTGTTTAGATATCTGGATTCCTCCCATATTTTTGGACTTCTACTCTTTGTTGCCTTTTAGGATAATAATTTTAAAACTGCGGTAAATATAAAAAAAGTTAAACATTGCTATTTGGACCTCTCTAAGTATACAACTCAATGGCATCAGGTACATTTATAGTGTTGTCTGATTGTCATCACTCTTGCCAACTGATCAGTTCAAACAGGCTGTATCTGTTAAGCAGAACCTTTCCTTCCTGCTTCCCTGGCCCTGGCTGCTTCTGATATCCTCCACCCTATGAGCCTGTGACGAACAGAGTCCGTGTAAGTGGACACACACAGCGTTGGTGCTCAGACCAGGTTCTGAATCAGGAATCCCTAGTCTATGAGGGCCTCGGTATTTGACTTGGTAAACAGACCCAGGGACCAAGTCAGTCCTCCCCACCAGGGATGCTGTGGGAGGGATGCCACCATGAGGAACACCACCCTGAGAGGGCCAGTGGGGATCTAGAGGCCACTGGTTCCTCAAAGACAAGAAGTAGTTCAGTCCAGAGTCATAGCAACAGAGTGCTACCCAACAGCACGCCCAGCAGCGAAACAGCAAATGTGGGAAGGCAGAGCAAGAACACCTTCTTACTCTCCAGCTCTCCCAGGATCCAGGCACCAAGCTAACACAGAGGCCAGGGACAGCCTGGTGCTGACCATCCTGCCTGTAGCACTGAGTAATGGTTTTGCTTAAGTGGCCCTGAAAGCTGCTGTCCACAGTAGAGCAACCTCATGGGACTTGGGGAAGCCAGTGAGTGACAGATACTTACGGAGTATTTCCAGTATACTGGGCAAGAAGGTGGCTGGGTTGTGTCGTCATTACTGAAGCCATTACATATAAACAGCTCTTGCTGCTGTCTCCAGCTTCCAGCCTCCAGCCCAGGCAGAGATTCCTTTCTCAGTTATCAGAAGCTATACCCCTCACTCCAAGGTCCAGGCTGAACTGGGCTGAATTCCTGCCCAGACTCCCAACAATCTCCATCCCTCCCTTCTACTGTATGTGCCAGGCTCTGCACAGTGACCGTTTGGAGGTGGCACTGTGACCCTTCCTTCTTTGGCCAGAAGAAACATCACATGGAGCTGTGATCCTCCACAGGCCACAGCCACATGCCCATCCTCCTGCCTCCCCTCCCAGGCGAGAGTCTACCCATTTCCTCTGCCCCTTTCAACCCTTGGCGCCAGGGCTGGCTATTCTGAGCCTTTGGCTCAGAGCCTTCCTCCTTCTAACTGTTCCTTGACAAGGGCTTCCTTAAAGTTTAACTGTTACCTAGTCCAGGCACATGCAACTGTGCACACGCACGGGCACACCCTGAGAACTTGTGGTACTAAGATAAAGGTGTACCCTAGATTGTGACTCAGCATATATCCAATTCCATGGTTACCTGCTTGAAAATGTTACATAGTAGCCATTGACTGCTAGCTTGAGCTGGAGGGAGGGAAGGAGAGGGAACGGGGAGGGACTGATAGCAGACTCTAGATCTGTTGATCTAAAAACCTTTTTGAAGCAGTCTATCTCACCTTACCAGAAATATGTAAGGGTGAACCCCAGGAGGATGGAGAGTCCTTTTCTGGTCACCCACACTTCTCTCATCCTTTGGAATACAGCATTGGCTTGGGTTCAAGATTCCTTTGAATAGATCCGAGAGCAATTACTGCAGAGCTCATAAAATCCCACCTAATGCTATGCTTGAAAAGATAATTTTCTATGTTCAGCTCAGGGAAAAGTTTTTCATAGAAGCAGTCACAGGCAGATAAAGGTGCCGCCCACATCATAGAGTTTTAGATCTTTGCCAGAAGGGTGGGGATAGGAGAGGAGAGGACCACTCCAAAGAAAATCAGGTCTGCCTATGATCTGACCTCGATGACTAGGAAAACATACCTGGAAGCTGTCATGGCCAGTATTCGCTCCACTGAGTGTATCATTAAGCCCAGACCCTCGGGAAGCCAGGGCAGAGCCTGGCACAAAGTATGAACAGAGATGAGGATCCAGGGTGATGGGCATTCTGATAAAGTGTCCAGGCCTCCTGTTCGAAGATAGCCCTGACAGGGGTTTGTCTGCTGCAGGACAGCCTCCTGGGCTTCTGTCCTGAAGCTTACAGCTCTGCAATGGCAAATGTATGGTTCATAGGGGAAAACTATGATGTGTCACATAGAACACATCCGGGTTCAAAACCGAGCAGATGTTAAATGTAACAGATAAAGGCTGATACTGATAATAAACTCTTAAAAACCCATGAGGAAACAGATATAGATGCCCACTGATTCTTTAAGCTAGGCCCAGGAGTGTAACTCCAAGGCACAGTGATCCCAGCATGTTTGAGGGTATGGGTTCCATCTGCAGCAGCCCTGTTTAAAAACTGCTTATTTTTAGTGTTTTAAAATATGAAAATAACTGTAAAGTACATATGAAAGGGGGGGATGGGGTGACTGTTTAGGATCTAATCACCTGGTCCGTGAGACCTCAGGCAAATCACCCCCCCCGCCCCCATGTAGAACAGCTTCCTAGTTAATATTTTAATTTGAATTGAATCAAGAATGGTGTTGGTCTTGTGACCTGTGCACCAAAAATGAAAGTGGTTTCTGATCATGCCCCTTCCCAGCAATTCTCAGGAGACTTTGTAAATTTTCTTCTCTATCCATGTCCATCTTGGACACTGGCTAGAATGGAGACTGTATCTCAGCTGTGGATTTGATAGCACAGGAGGGAAGCAGCGGGGGGGGCGGGGGGGTCCTCGAACGGTCACAGTGAGTGTTGCCACTGGCCCAGGTGTCTGAGCCCACTGCCGAGGGATCTACTTGCACCCCAAGATCTGTTGTCCAGGTGGCTGTCTGCAGGCTGGGATTCAGGCATCATGTAGACAATAGAGGGTATAAAGGAGATGGCTCTCCTGGCAGGCAGCTTAAGTTGAATCTCTGCTCTCTCTGCAGGTCTTCTCTGCCATAAAATAGACTTATGCCCTGTACCTGAGAGGATATACACCTTTACCAAACCACTGGGCACACTTCACAGAGAGCCTGTCCCTGCTCTTACACAAGTGGTTATCCTCCCCCCAACGGCTACCTACATGGGCATGAGTTGAAATCTCATTGAAGTGTCACTAAAGGGACAGGGGATCCCAGAGGGCTGACAGTGCTGGACCACGGTCATGGCTTAATCTATAGACTTGGAGTATTTGGTAAACTGTTTTACATGCAGAAGCCACAAAATCATATCTGTAGAATGAAGATGATGAGGGCCAGGGAGGTGGGGGACTTGATAGAGCTCTATAGGACCCTAGTGATCCAGATAGGTTGGGGAGTCAATCTCTGTCTTGGGTATAATGGAGAGGAGAAGATAAGGAGGCCAAATACACTGGCTCATGGGGTCTCCTGTTTGCCAGGAAAATGTCTACTCTGCCCCTGCTTTTCCTTAAAATGGATGGCATTTCTGTTTTCAAAAGTTTCCCTTTGGGGACAATGAACTGTCTGTCCTCCCTGTTATGAGGAAGAATGGAGGAAGAGATTCTTTCCTGACTTCATCTCTTTTCTCATTTGACATCTATCTTAACGTTTGCCAAAAATACAATTAAATTGTCATTCCATCACCTATTCTTTGAAGGCCCTGTGTGTGAACATTGCTCACCCAAAGGCCCGCCTGCCCCAGCAAAACCAACAAAGATACAGGCCAGCCATGGAGGAGCCTGCATGATGGAATGTTAGGTGTCCTGTTGCATCGCTGTGTCCAGTCAGCAGACCGGGGCCCTGCTGGAACATCCTTAATGAACTGGGTGACTGTGAGCATACCTTTCACAGACCTGGCTCAAAAGGCATGCCAAACATCAAACCTTTCCACCTGGGGGCATTGCTTCTTGGTCCATCAGAGGGTGAACAGAGACTTATTCATCACAAGCTTCCATGGTGGGGGGAGATGGCAACATGAGAGCCTGGGCTCCTGAGCCCCATCCTCCCAGAGAAGTGATGGGTCCAGACCATCAGAGAGATATCAGGACCAAAAGAGACAGTCTACCTGGGGAGCTCACCCAAGCCAGGGCAGACACAGAGACGGCCATTTTCAGATCTGTTCTCTTGCATCTTAACTCATGGGTTGGGAGGACAGGGATGTTCTCTTGCTTAGAAAGGACCAGGAAGATAACCTAGTGTATCTTAACAAAGTACACGGCCAGTCCGTGTGTGTCCATGCACACAGGTGCCTTCTAGAGTTTGCTGCACCAGTTCACCCCTGCTCCCACCCCATGGTCATGCTCTGTGCCAACAGATGGCTGAAGATAGAAGAACTGCCTCTGGGGCCTTCTTGTGCACTTTCTAGGTATGCCACAAGGGTGTGGTGCCTCCCTTGGACTGACCACTGAGCTCCTAGGGCAGCTGCCTTCACTTGGTACTCATTACCCAGCCTGCGTTTAACTAGATACCCATCTGGGAGTGGAGCACAAGAGGACAGGATGTGGGGGTGGTGGGCTCCATTCTTTTGGACCCACATACCTTTGGCAGCAGGTCTCCGTGGCACTTTCTCTGTCCCTACCTGAGCCCACAGAGACTCAATGTCCAAGTCCCAGGCTTGGCCACAAGCTAAACAAGGGAAGAGAGCTGCCATCGTGGCCTCTTTCCCATGCTGGATTCATCCACACCCCAGAAGGAGGAACCTGGCCACTCTATCATCTCTTGATCAGTAGTGGAGAACTTGAGAACAGAGCAATGGGTACCTCTAGATTCCCTCTCCCATAATGCCCTACTTAGGAGGGTCCTGCCTCTCTGGGAGCAATTATCTCAGAAAATGGCCTTCAACAAGTTCTGGATGCTAATCTTAACTGCATGGTTGTGAGGATGTGGTCAAGCCACTCTTCTTGTGACAGGGGAGACTGTGAAGTATGTGAGGACACAGATGCTATACACATCACCACATACCAGCCCCAGCTGACTGGATAGCA
Source organism: Tokudaia tokunoshimensis (assembly GCA_036184795.1). Classification (NCBI taxonomy): domain Eukaryota; kingdom Metazoa; phylum Chordata; class Mammalia; order Rodentia; family Muridae; genus Tokudaia; species Tokudaia tokunoshimensis. The sequence continues at coordinate 73,072,428 of BTHU01000017.1, forward strand.
CTTCCAGAGGTCTGAAAGTGGCCCTCAAGGGTCAGCTTCCGCCCCTGGTTGGCCCTGGAGCACAGGCATAGAGCCCTCCTCTGTGAGCGAAAGAAGATGACTTTCCAGCGCCAGCTGGAGCCAGCTGCTGAACACACTGCTTTGTCTGGTGCAGGAGCCCTGCAAGGCAGACACCACCAGATCCTGAGAGCAAACGAGGAGGTAAGAGGGCTCAGGTAGGGCACATAGCATCCCTGAGGCCAGTCAGAGAGTCGGGTTAGAGTTCAAGCTCAATCCATCCTGTCAAGAAAGACTATGCTCTCTTCATTTGTGGCTGGGGTGCTGGGTAGGGTGGGGGGGTGGGGAGTGGGGGTAGGGGTGGGGGGTGGAATTTCAAGCAGAGTCCCATTTCATAGCTATCTTTGGCAGAAAATGAGCCCTGGCAAAGAGCGCTACAAAAACTGGGACCTAGCCATGCAGGTGGCATGTAGAAAGATGGCCGGTCTCCCCTGGAGTTTGACAGGCATCTGGGACAGGCTGCAGAGCCATGCCCAGGGCAGAGTGAGGCTGGGAAAGCTGGCAAATGAGTCTAAAACAGCATGTTTGTGAAGGCCCCTGGTGGATGAACCTCCCAGCACCCATGAAATCGACTGACACAGCCAGTTCTACAGCGTGTGGCATGGACCCCAAGGTAGGGTCGGGGTGGGTGGTGGGTGGGGAGTCTTGGGAGGAAGGGGGGGATCTGAGAAATCTGCTCTGGGATGTTTAATTCTCATCAGGACCTGCAGAACTGAAGGTGGCAGAAGGGCGAGAAGGTCTTCCTCTGCCCTTCCTCCTCTCCACTAAGCTTCTGGAAGATTCTGCAACCTCTTGGCCTCCATCAGCAGGAGCCAGGGGAGCAGATAAGCCAGCTCGAAAGGACACAATGGCCGCGTGGCTGGAGACTTATTATTTTTCTCACACGCTTGATTGACATGACCCATGAGGCCACAGGGAAAGGCCTCTGTTGGACTGTTTGCTATGTCCCTCTCTAGAGTTGGGGAGGAAAGCAATGAAGCCCGGGGGTCCTAGGTAACCCTCCCTCGGGGACAGCCCAAGGTACAAAAAGCATCAGAATCTGTTGCTTCCCTAGTTGCAAGCACTGTACAAGGAGAAGCTCCCTCTCAAGGCTGCCTAGCAAGGCCTCTAACAGAGAATCCAGGGGCTGGAGGAAAGCAAGAAGTTTGGATGAGTCGCTGGTGAACAATGCTTACATTGACAGCAGGTCATTGGCTTTCTGTAAAGTCTTCTAGTTCTCAGTCCCTGCTTCTGCAAATACATCTGTGGCTCCTTCAGTTCGAACTTCCTCTAGTCCCTGAACAGGCCCCTCCTCCCAAGATGCTTCTAGACTTGAATCGATCTCAGGCTTGCTTAGAGTCCTGTGGATGCCAGGCAAGAGCTCTGCCTCTGAGCCCTCGGCCTCTCTTCCAGCCATTGTGGTAGCTTCTTGTCCCGCCTTGGGATTTGAATAGGCCCAAATGCCATGGGCATTGGACTTAAAACCCGATTAAGAAAATCAGTAGGTCAAAATACTAAAAATAATTATTGAAGTGCTCTAAGCAGGCCTAATGGCAGCTGAAATGATTTCAACAATTGTCTTATTTAATTTTGACATCAGCTCCGGGAAGAGGCCGCTTTCGCTCTTATCTCCCCACCGGGGCATAATGTCTTTCATTTATAATGATTGCAGTGGTTTCTCACCACCTTTGGCATGAAGTCCAGGTGCCTCCCACCCATCTTTCCAACACCATACTACTCCTTCACTTCCACTCGACCAATACCTGATCTCCTCTACCTCAGGTAGCAGCCTTATGCTCTCAGAGCCTCCAGAGGAATTCCTTCCTTAAATAATGCTTCACCCTGCCTTAAGTCTCTCAGCAGCCCAAAGGACTTCCATCCTCCAAATCCCCTGCCACTGGATGGCATCAGGGGCTATGTTTACATCATGTATCTTGCTTTCTTGTGCCAGGTGCCCATGACGGCAGGGCAGGAACCACTCTGCCTCTGTCCTTTTCCTAAAACCAAAACGGTTTGGGCTTTGGTGTCTCTAGACTGAACTTTCTCTCCCTCCACCCTCATCTGCTCTTTACCCAACAGCCTGAGGACACACATCCATCTTTTAGGATTAATCTTTAAATCATGGCTTATCTTTTCAGTGAAACATAGAGTTGTTAAAAATTGTGTTTTTACATAGGTAGATTCTGCTATAGCTTGGGCACGTGACAAGGATTCCCCACTATAACTCCAAATCAGAGATAAGACAAGATTGAATAATTGACTACACACACACACACACACACGCACACACACACGCACACACACACACTCATTCACTTACACACTCACATGTAAACACATGCACACCCCACAGAAAGTAAAGCAAAAGGAAAATGATAAATCAGAAGAAAACATTTGACACTTACATCATAAACAAAGGTTCAGTACTAATATGTATAAAAAATTTTCTGAGCAGGTAGTATTTATATATTTAGGAAAGTAGGGGTATGTGTGTATGTGTGTGTGTGTGTGTGTGTGTGTGTGTGTGTGTGTGTGTGTGTGAGAGAGAGAGAGAGAGAGAGAGAGAGAGAGAACATAACAAAGAAAAAGACAAATGATTTCAGGGGTGGGGTGGGTGTTATATGAGAGGAATTTGAAGATGGAATGGGAAGGGAGGAGTATAATATAATTATATTTTAATTTTTAAAAAGTAAAATATTTTAATTAGAAATCTGAGGAAGAGAGAACTGAAAGCCCAGTGGAAAACGGGTAAAAGCAGTCTCAGAAGCACCAGAATCGCATGCTTTCCTGATACATTTCTATGTATGTAAACAGGGGGCTGTGAGAGTGGGCATAGACACTGAACCCGAGAGGACCCTGAGAGGGGATTGAAGTGTTGAGAAAGGCTGAGGTCATGTGTCAAGAAATTAGAAAGGCAGCTCCTGGGGTGGGGGTGGGGAACAAGGGAAGCAGGTTGGGGAAGGAAACAACAAAACTGATTTTGTTCCAAAAAAAAAAATGCTATAATGAAATATAATTCTTTATAAGTTTATTAAAAGTGAAATAGAACATAGGTAAACAAAAATGAAGAAAACAGGCAAAAGACAGGAACAGAAAATTTACACAAGGAAATATTAAAGTCATCCTAAAACATATGAAAATATGTTCACCTCGAATTCATAAGAAAATCAAAATCAAAATTACAGGAAGATGCTGTTTCATGGCTATGAGATTGGTCAACAGTCCAAGAATGGGCAGCACCTTCTGTTGTAGAAAAGCAGGTAGGAGAGGATGCAGGACAGCACCATGCTGGGGGAGGGGAGCTGGAGACATCTAACAAACTACACACCATGCTCCACTATCCAAGTCCTAGAAACAGACCCTGAAGGAACGAACGTTCCCAAGCAGAAGAGACCTATCACAGGCATGGCAGCTTAAGGTAAGGTAAGTGTAGGTAACGGCCTAGGTTACCACACATAAGAGGGCGTTGAGTAAGCCGGGCATCTGTACACTGTGGGGTATGGTGCAGCCGTGAGACAGTGGAGAAGCCTTCTATGAACTAATATGAAGTGCATCCCTGATCTAATACCGAAAGAATAAATACAAAAAAGCACATAAGATGTACTATCTTTTACATCTCTTCTTATAAGAAGAGGACATAGGAAGTAGAAGTTCAAGGTAAACCGGGTATGCATCAGGGAGAGAACAACATATTCCCAGATATACCTTCTGCTGTACATAGGGCCTTCAAAAGGATGCTGGTGCTTTACCTAGCTAAGAGACTAAATTAGAGGACTCTGTGGCAAACACAGCTGGACAAATGTTCCTCTTGGCTGTGACCCTTTCCAGTGAGAGTTGCTGAACACAGAGATGCACAAGGTGCTGAAAATAAATGATACAGGATAATGTGCAATCCTCAACAAGACACGTAGACCATCCCTTCTGTGGGAAAAAGCATTATGACAGACTGGGTGAAAAGAAGGTCCACGCCAGACGAGAGGGAGAAGGGACGCTAAATGCCATCTTCTGAACTCATGCATGTGCTGGATCTGGGTAAAAATATGCTGGTTGGCAGTCAATCATGGACGTAAAAGGGTCAGAATGGCCTAAACCAATGTCCCTCCAATAGACTCAGGGACAGGGTAGTCAGTGCCTCAAGTTGTGAACCCCCTTGGTGACCCCACCAGGCTCCAGTGTAGAGGTCTAGAGTTCTTGTTTAACAGTCACACAGATGGACCTGGTTAAACTAAATGGGTGACCAAAAACAAAGACAAAACAATACATACATACATACATAAGGGTTGTGAACGAGTCTTGGGAAAGGACTATCGGAAGGAGAGAGGGTTGGTAAGAAGGGGAGGGAGATACAGGAGGGTGTGTGGGAGGGAAGGATCAGATCATTATGTAAACCTAGTTAATAAGAAGAAATTGAATTAAATCTGTAAGAATAGGAGGCAAAGAGAACCCGTCTGGGTGAAAGGAAAAACAAACCCAACCATATTCTAAATAGATATACTACAACACACTAATGGGCCAAAGAGAAGAAATGGAAGAGTAGCCAGGTAATTTCTGAATGGGGCATAATGTGGTAGAGAAGCTTGGTTGCGGTTTCAGGGAAGCAGTTCCCAGAGAGATTTAGGTGTAATGAATGACTGAGGAACAGAGCGTGTGTTGTTGATCTCACTGGAGAATCAGAGCATGGATGTAGGCTCATGATTTCTAGAAATCTGTGTGTGTGTGTGTGTATGTGTGTGTCTGTGTGTCTGTGTGTCTCTGTGTATGTCTGTCTCTCTGTGTGTGTCTATGTTTGTGTGAGTCTATGTCTGTGAGAGTCTATGTCTGTGTGTCTGTGAGAGTGTGTGTGTGTCTATGTCTGTGTGTCTCTGTGTATGTCTCTCTGTGTGTCTGTGTGTGTGTGTGTGTGTGTGTGTGTGTGTGTGTGTGTAAGTATGTGCATTAGTTACTTTTCTGTTGCTGAGATAAAAATGTTATGACTGAGAGCAACTTAGAGAATGTTTCCTTTGGTTGTGGTTTGAGTTGTTGACAGTCGATGATGGTGGATGATGATGGGGGAAGCATAGCAACAGGTGGCCAGATCAGGAACTGACATCTTCTACCCCAGGCACAAAGCACAGCGAGTGCTTACAGCAAGCAGAGGCTGTAAACCTCAGAGCTCCTACTTCCTCCAGCAATGCTGCTTCACCTACCAAAGGTCCCACTGTCTCCCCAAGCAGTGCCACTGACTGGATGCCAACGGTCAAACACCTGAGCCTGTGCAGGCCATTCGGTTCTCCTTCAGACCACCATGTGAGTTTATATACGTGCATCGTAGGGTGACACTGTGGGTGTCCAGGCATGGAAGTGAGCAGCAAAGAGATGAGAGTGAGAACAGAGCTCAGGTCGATTTTGTCAAAGCATCTAAAGAGTCTAATTCCAGGAGTTTCACTGTCAGTGTATTTAAAACAGTAGGACCTTGAGTAAAAGTTTCCTAGTGTAATGCATCCCTGGTGCACAAGGAAGCATACTTAGATTAACTCAACTCAGGGTACTTGTTATTTCTTCCAAGAAGATGGTTTCCAAATATAGGCTACCCTAAGGGCCCCAGGAAAGCTCTTGCCTGGTCTCAGTCTTATAGATAGTGTAGAGTCATTTGGGTTATTAGCCCCCTCTGGTTCTAGTTATGGGAGTTTGAAGGGACCTCTGGCAATACAGATAGTGTAAGGGTCCTCTAGACTATTGGGTATCTCTGATCCAGGTTGTGGGAGCTTGGGGAGCCCCTGGCTGGAAGGGCCATTTAGATTACTAGCCACCTCCAGCCCTAGCTATCGGAGCGTGATATGGCCTGGCCTAATGGATAATGCAGACCACCAGGTTGTTAATCACCTCTAATTCCCAGCTTTCTGGATAAACAGGCCTTTCCCTTTGAAAGAACAATCCTGAGTGCTTAATATTCCTGGGGTCCCTGGAGAGCTGTGGGTGCAAGAGCCTTAATATTCCCAATACCTGCTCATGACAGGATGCTGGTGTAGCAACAGTCCATAGGAGGTGGCTTGAAAGGCCCCCAGTCATTAAATTCGAAACAGTGTAAACACTGAAAGAATTGAGACCAGAAATAATAAACCCTTAGGAAAATGGGATCGTAAGGCAGACAGCAGATAAAAAGATAACTAATTCCGGGCTGAGCAGTAGATCTGGAGGCAGGGTAAAATTAGATAAGACATCATTTTGCAACCATCATGTTCGGGACTGGATGAGAAGAGAGCTGTGAGTGGTGGTACGTCAGGAAGGAGCCTCAGCTCACCCTTAAGACACTCTCCACAGACTGTTGCCTCATTCTAACGGAATGAGAAATGGGAGAAAGGAAGAGCTGGGTCACAGAGTAGCTGGACGATAGCTAGACCAGGAATCGAAATCAACCTCAGCAGGGAAGGAGGTCAACAAGCTCCTCTACGTGTGACTCTCCAAGAGGGACTGACCAAGAAGGCCCTTGCTGGGAGGCAGTGGCAAAAGGATTGAGAGTTCAAGGCCAGCCTGGGCTACATGTTAAGACACTATCTTAACACCCCTAAACAAAATCACCCCTAAAGATGTGTACTATGCAGGATTCTGACCCAAAGCACAACCTGGATCTAATCACAAAGGAACATTACATTAAATGGGGGATTTCATTTATTAAAAATGAGGGTATCACAGTCTTCAAAGATGTCAATGTCTGGAAAAACAAAGAGAGGCTGTAGATGTGTTTCAGCTTAAAGGAGATGAAGGGTAACCTCGCCCTCTGAGAAATGGTGCAGCAATGACGAAGAGCGTGGTGGGAATGGCAAGAGTGCGCATTAACGTTGGCTGTGGTTATATCCGGGAGATGGACCTCCATGTATGCTGGACTGTGTAGGGATATGAAGGACCATGGTTGTCCACCATGTCTTCCTGTGGTCTAGAAACTACGCGTGCTCACACACCCAAGTATGTGTGCATGTAAACGGTAGGCAGAATATAGACAACACAGTAAACATCTGAGATATAAGGATACAAGGGGATTGTTTTTATTTTTGCCCACTCTTCTGTAAATTGGAGTTATTTCTAAGTTAAAAGATGTAAATATATGTCCCAAGCCTAGTAAGGCACTCCCTCATCTAGGTGCAGACTGTGCTCTGTTAGAGGACAGTGCTGGGGTCAGGTTAGTCTGTTTGGACATGTGGCCCTGGAGAAAAGAACCCTGTTGGGGTCTCTGCTCTTCCTCTGCGGGGCTGATGCCTATTTGTGGGCAGGTGGGCAATTTCAAACCATCATAGCTGCAAGTGCTGAGCTCAGGCCAGGCCAGAGGAAGGCTGCCCCACTGCCATTTTTCATTTGGCTGCTCAGATATTTATCAGTCATGGCTCAGCATTGCCTGTTTTTCCCAGAAAGAAGCTGTTGGGATCCAGAACGAGGACCTGCTCAGGGCTGGCCTTTGGCCAGCTTCCACCTGGCAAAGTTCCACTGTAGGGCTGTGGGCCTCTGCCAAGTCTTGGGAACTCAGGCCCTTGCACTCTGTCCTTGACCTCTACCAGTTCCCACTGGCGACATGCCTTTCTTTGGGTCTGACCTGCTCCAGGCTGCCCTGGGCTCTGTGGGCCCCTGCCAGAATATTCGGATTCTCACTATGGGCTCCTTCATGGAAGGATCCAATGAGGACTCCAGCTTGGGTTCATTCTGACTCCACTGCTCCTCTCCCAAGACCCTTTGCACCGGCACTGTTGCTCCTAAGTTCGTTGCCAAAAAGAAGTGAGAGGTATAGTCTACGGCAAGCAGGTTTGCTTGCTTTCCTGCTTCTCTTTTGGGTCCTGGAATTCTCCTGGAGGCCTTAAATTGGTCCTCGGGCCAGGCACACCCTGATGAGGCCTCTGAGTATAGTGTCTTCCTTGGCCCGACATTTTGGGGCAGGTGTGCTGGGCTGTTTCCATTTGTCCTCCCATCCTGCTTGTTACCCTCCTCAAGTAGACACTTTGCCTCAAAGGCTATAATGCAGTCCTGGGCTTCCTGTTCAGCAATGAGGAAGAAAGGAGTGGGGCCCAGAGATATGGTGGGTAGAGGTCAGGATGCTTAAAGACTTGTCTCCCTTTTCTCAGACTGTCTGTGTCCCTGGATCAGACACAACAGCCCAGGAAAGGAGGCCCCTCCTCATACCCTTCCTGACTCTCCTGGGAGTAGGCCTCTCCCCGATCACCTCTTCTGTCCCAGGAGAGACAGCATCCCATGTTAACAGCCTTGGAGTCTGCAGTGAGTCTCATGAATCCCTCCACACCTTGCCCTGGCCTCTGGCCTTAACAACTTTCACAGGGCTGACTCTAAGCATGCCACCGGTTTCCTGATGCCCTGACACAGGCAGACACCTGTGGATGTGCAGCTCTTTCCTCAGGAATATGTGGGTATCTGTGCAGCATCCTAGTGAGGGGGTCCACCTGGAAGACAGGTATGCGTTACCAGACAAGTGCCAGGGCTGCCACTTCAGGCCTCCCTTGAAGGAGCATTGCTTTCCAACTTCATCTTTTTGTGACTTGCATGTTCACCAAGAAGCAATACAAGGAAGAAATTACAGAAGGAGAAGTGGTAGAGGGATACCTTCCTTCTGGTCTGAACTCTTTGTTGGGAATGCTTTAGGAGTCTGACTCAAGGAGGAGGGGCATGTGGCTGAGCATGTTCTTCAAAACTGGTTCTGAAAGACACTTGGGGTTTCTTCTTATTCATGCTATTAAAATCAGGATATTAGCTAACGCCTGTTGTGTCCTTAGAGTGGGCCTGGCAACTTCTCTGATGCATTGTCTACTTGAAAGTGAAGGAGAAGGCCTTTGATGTGATAAGTCTGGTCTGGGGCAGAGACACTGTCAGCTAAGCGGTGGAGCTAACAGGGATGCCCCTCCCTTACCACCCCCCCCAGGCCTCACCAGTGGCCTCCACCTTGTTTGCTGCAATCAGGGTAACAAGAGAGCAGACAGGACGAGCCCTTCAGTCCCGGGAGGGTGAACACCATATCAGAGGCAGTGATTTGGAGATAAGTAGATGGATGAAAACCAGAAACCTTGCTTAGAAATCAGAACGGCCGGGCAGTGTTCTGGTTCTCCTTTGCAGTCCCATCTCTGGAAGGAACGGCAAATAAATTCCAGTCCAGTGGGAAAGAATCTGTGCTTGGCATCTGGGGTCCTGGCATCACCAGGTGAAAGGATGATTGTGAGGCCTTGGCCAGTGAAGGGCTTTGCTGCTCCTGTGGAGGGACTAGTGGCTTCTAGCTGACGAGGGTACCTCGTGTGAGGATGGCTGAGCAGGCAGGGCTTGTTCCAGGTGGCCCGGGTCACAGACTAGACACATGCATGGTGGGGGATTTTTATAGTGGGTTGAAGAGCAAGAGTTCTTACGGGGCTGTCCATGGTTGGTGGAGGTGGGATTCCCAGGGTCAGGCTGGCGGGCCCAGGATTGCTTCTCAGGGGAGGTGGGATGGACCGGTGGTCAGGGCAGGACAGGTGGGGACAGTGAAGACAGAAAAGCACAAGAAGAACTGACAGGGCAGAGATCAGGGTGGCAGGAGCAGAGTGAGGGTCGGGGAAAGGTCAGAGGTCAGGCTGGAAGGATCTTGGCTATAAGCCAGGTACTTTTCTTCTCCCTTTGTCTCCCTGAGCAACCTCAAGTCTTATTAATCTCCCAAGACCGGTCCTGTTGATCAATGTTGATTTCTCCCGCACACCTGTTCCTGTTTCAGATGAAAATGGATTATGAAATCATTCCATTCGGCTGGTGATTACCATGGCAATCAGGCATGCTCTCTGACAGACCAGCACTTCTGAAGACAAGATTCTGCTGATAGCAGCCTTCATGTCACTTACACCTGGCTGGGGAGGGAGGGGCATGAAGGGACACAGGGTGAGGCTGGAGGATGGTGTCCTTTCCCAGGAAGCCCAGACAGGTGGCACAACCCCAAGGACCTTGGGGGCGGGGGGGGGAGTCTCTTCAGGAAGATGGGGGTTGGGTCAGACCGTGAGCAGGTCAGTGGTTGGCAAACCACTTTATACACTGCTGAGACTAGCCTGGAAAGGCACAACCTGAAGGCTGTATCTAAGCTGCCCACACCCACAGTTAAGCATCCTGACTACGCATCACTCAACCCCTCACCCATGGCAGAGCCTCCCTCTGTGGCCTCCTGGAATGCCACAAACACAGGACTGTTATTATTGCTGTTCTGTGATAGGATTAAAGGGTAGGGTTTGATGAAAGCCGGAATGGTTTAAAATCATTTTGTCCTGATGGTTTAAGTCTTAAACGGCTTCAAGCAGACTACTCAGCTTCATTCAGATTCCAGTTCCCTCACTTGGTGACCTAAGGAGAGTTACGCAGCCTTCCGGTGCCCTTGCTATTAAAGGCAGGTGGGAAGCAACTTCTCACAGACACAGTTGTGCAGATCAAGTATGGAAAAGCATTAGAACAGAATTGGTACACAGAAAACCCTCAAAAGTCCGATGCTGGTGTCCTGTAGTTACTTCTATATTGTCCTAGAGGAGGGTGCTGAGGCCAGGCTGTGGCCAACTGATCTAGACAGGCTGGCCTTATTCTCTGATGTCAAGGAAGCTTCTTGTGATGCAAGAGTGTATGGGCTGAACAGTGTGAGAAATGCACCCTTGACAGCATCCACATTTGGCATCCACAGGGCTGGCCCTGGGACTGGCAGAGTCTCTTCAGCAGGTGGGGCAGAAAGGTAGAGGGGGCCAGTCAGGAACATGGACCATACGTAAACATTGCCTTGCTGTTTTCTCCTAATGTACCCCTTGGTGCTATCTTCCTCTGGACCAGGAGAAGCCTGAAGCCCAAGTGATCAGAGCAGTGGTGGATGAGATCGGCGCAGTCTCCAGGATGTTTGCCAGTGTGCTGCCTAGGACTGATCCATTTACCAGCCTAAGCGAGGTCTAATCCACCTTCTCAAGTTGCCATCCCTTACCCCAGCTGCAACTCTTGAAGCTTAGCATAGGGCACAGGGCTTGGGCATGTTCCTACTCTGAAAGCATAAGAATGTGAACCTTTCTGGCTGGCTCTCCCAGTTGCCATACACAAGTGTGTCTGAGGGGCACAGCCACTGTAGAACATTACTCAGGCCGTTCTAGGCTCCATACCACTTCTCTGTTTCCTATAACAGCATCTGCCGTTAATAGCATTGTCTCTCAGTGCCACAGACACTGAGCCACGCACAGCAGGTCAGGAGGCACCGTGGGCTCTGTACTGCTGAACCCACCAGCCCGAGGCAGTGACAGGCCATTACTCTGTGTCCTGCAAGCTGCGGTGATAAGGAAACTCCACCAATTTGATCCTTTATCTTGTTGCAGGTTGAGGGAAGATATTATTTCAATCTAGATAATGATTCAATTTCTCGGACGGAAATGAGATTTTTTTTTCAAGTCTTCAAGGGGGTGCCACCAAAATCCCTCTTGGGGTTGGAGCGGGCCATGCTCAAGTTAAAGAATTTCTTGTGATTTAGAAAATATGCCAGGTGGGGAGATTGGGGAATGGATGGAGAGTGGGAAGTTTGGGCCAATAAGACTACAAAGTAACCACTCTTTGTATATTCATGAGCATTAACCCAAACCCCTAAGACTTAATTCAGAAGAGAGGTACGCAGAATATGCAGAGTGAGCCAACAGTCTGAGATCCTCGGGAGGCACAGATTAGGGAACACAGACCAGCCCCACTGTGAATGGGCCATCAGGGTCTTCTATACCAGCCTGTCACATGAGGGAGATCTCTTGGGCCATTTTGCTGACAGATGGGTTACAGTGCTTCCTACCACAGGGAGGGAAAGGAGCTTGCCCTATTCCCTGACCAACTGTGCCTCCAAGCTGAAGTGAGATCACCTCATCCAAGGAAGTCACAAGGTGCTGACAGCGCAGATCATCAGGAAGCCATTAAAGAAGATGTAAATGACGTCGGATAACACACGTGCCAATACCTCGGTGGTTTGCCCTAAATAACGAGTTTAGAGAAATACTACATTATTTTAAAGGCCTGGGGATTCCAAGAGCTGTAGTACAGTATTGTCAAACTGTGTTATTTGCTTTAAACAATTATTGCACTTAGAGAATGATTGTCAGATCAGTTGTAGAGACAGAAGAAATTCTAAGGAGTTTGGGACATCTACGATGGGTGTGCATTTGGGCCACCCCACGGAGGGCCGTTTCCTTTCCAAAGAAAAGGCTCATTTCAGCTCCACCCCTTCTGGAATAGCCCCAACCACTGACTCCAAGTCCCAAGGAGGTGCTATCTTTCAATATGGTATTTGAGTAACCACTCTTGGGCATCTACATGATGCTATTGTTGGTGTGAAAAGCAACACACAATTGTGGGAACGTTGGGTGTCTCTAGCAGAATAGAGGCTTGGAGCTAGGGATTAGGAGGGGTCATTTTAATGGAGACCTTCTGGTACTTTCCAATTAAGCACCATGAGACTATCGCCAAATCAAGAATAAAAATGCAGTTGATAAAAGCCCACATTTTCAGGACAGATAGACATTTGAACTCTGGCCCTATACCCATACGCTTTGAAAACACTTTGAAACTGACAGGTCAATTGGCTGTGGCCTGTGGCTGTCTTTACAACAGAGATGCTAATTAGGTAGGAAAGTAAATGCCACAGGAGCCAGGCCTAAGACCTCTTCACTTACCAGCACACGCTATCCAGCTGCTGTGTGTACAGTGTGTAGCTTTTGCCAGGGACAGTCCCTGGACTCCTGGCTCTAGACCCAGTTGGGTCATGGATGTGACAATACTCTACAAGTAACTGAGGAGGAGTAATGGGGCAAATAAGTCTCAAGCCTTTCTCCGACCCTTGCATCACTGCAGCACTGTATGTGGAACTGAGGAGACTCACTCTAGCATATGTACCTTCTGGCAGCCTGGCTCTTGTGTCACATAGCTCTCAGGACACTCCAACTAGTCTTTCACCCATAGTAGAACCCTCTCATGCTGACAGAGTAGCCCCTAGTGTCAGATGTGCACATGGCCGTCTGCTTCGGGGGAGAGAGTACAGTCACCACGCTTTGTCAGAAACCATTTATCTGACGCATTGCCTACGAAATCCAGAGACACAACACACTAGCCTCAAAACCAGAATCCAGACAATAGGACCTGGGGACCATGTGATCATTGTTACTCTCTTTCTCCAACAGGGGATGCAGGCATCCCCCAGCATGGCCTGCTTCTTAATCAAATAGAGAGATCCAATCTTCTGCAGCAAAAGGTTGAACATCTTAGAAGCACCACATACTAGCTCAGTGTACCTGAGCAGATATTTTAGTCAGTCTAAGCCTCAGTTCTCTAGTTCTAGAAGGGGAATACCTGGTAACCTTGTGAAACTCTCAAGAGGCAAGACTGCCAACTGTGTAGAAACAGTTAATGCCCTGTAAACACTGCTTACTAGTATTGGTATTTCAGAATAGCCAGTCCCCCCACCCCCCACTAGCTTGCGTTCATTAAATGCATAGATTTCAGTTGTCCCTATGCCTGGGCAGCAGTGGCTCTTCAGGAGAACAAGCAGGGTCTTGGTGACAGTCCACTTAAAGCTTAGTGTGTCCCCTGTGCCGACTTCATTGGTGTTAGTGGTCTTTAGGTGCTGCTGTCTGCAGAATGCTCAGTGTGTGTTTGAGGGACATGCTCTGAGGCCTGTGTCTATCTAGTGTCTGTCTGCCGATCTCACAGTCAACCTCACAGTCGTCTGCACATGATGGAATAGCAGACAAAGTGGGTGGGATTTACTTTTATTCACACAGGTGGGGGATACTCTACAGCATGCTGGCTCTTTGTACCCAGACCCTTCACTGAGTCACTCTGGGCCCTCAGCACCTTGCCGGGCCTCACCAACCTCTCTGCCACCCACCAGACCCATGCCTGTGCCCTTCACACAGGCCTTAGTGTGTTCCCCTGCAAGGCCTCTGCTCTACTCCCCCCACCTCCCCTGTGGCCCAGATCAAGTCTGTCCCTCCCCAGAGGGCACTTCCCTGGCCACTCCCACCACTGGTGTCTCATTCCGTGCCATGGGAACCAGTGTAGGTCCATGCACCCTTCTAGAAGGTTCTTTGTCTCACACAGCTCTTCCCACACTGGCAGAAGTAGTTGACTCACTGCTCTGGGTTGAGCCACTGTCCTGTGGCATGTGAGAGAATCATTCTGATAGAGACAGCCTAACAGCAAACATAGAACATTATAGACACAGCCCCTCTCTCGGTGCTCCCAGGGTGGTCTCTTACTGCCCGCTTACAAATCCACAGCCAAGGAGTTCTGTCTGGGATGCACCCAGGGGTGTCCTCTAGTTAGAGGGCAGAGAAGGCTTCGGGGCATCCTCCTTCAACATGAGGTCTTACGTGCTTGGGACCAGCCCTGTCCAGTGACAGGGACCTTCCAGAAGAAGACTCCATAGCCAATTCCACACACTCACACAGTTCCTGTCCTTAGCAGGAAAACTGTGAATTTCCCAGAAGCATTGTTAAACCACAAAACTCAACAAGCAAAATTCTTACTCACAAGCACCGACTCCTTAGGCTTCGATTTTAGGCCACCAGTCTTTCTGCAAACCTGCTCATTTCCTGCAAAGAGAGGGACAGGCAGAGAGAAGCACATTAGCATCTGCTCTGGGTATCCTTCAAGCTTTCCTGGCTGGCCTCAGGCTCCACACCTTCTCCGCACTCCCCTCCCCTCCCTGGGAACACCATGTTCTGTTGGGTGGGCGCCCCCACCCCTGTAGGCCTGTGGGCTCTGCCCACGCCGCCTCCTCCCGCTCCCGGCGCCCTGCCAGTCTCAGATTGACCACTGCCTCCAATTCCCTGAAGGCACTGGGCTTCTTCCCACTCCGGAGCCTGGCGAGGCCTCCACTTCTGTAGCATGGGGTTGCCTAGCAACGGTGCGCGCGGGCTCAGAAGGCCCTCCTAAATTGGACCTCACAGCACAGGGCATCTCCTTGTACAGCTGCCTGCATCTTAACAATCCGCCTCTGAATAATAACACAATGGTAATTGCATTCACAGACCCCAAACTACATTTAAATAATGTTCAAGAGCTGACACAAACCAACAAAGGCCAGAAAATGCATCGGGGAGGTTGACTGCGAGGCCACACAGGGATGCTCCACTGTGGGAGGGAGTTGACACCAAAGACTTGAGTTAATGACAATGTCGCCCCGAACTGTGAATTCTCCTGCTTCTGCCCGAACATGTCACCACTGTAATGTGCTATAATGTAAGTTTGAGCAATTAACGTGAGGAGGTAGGGATGCCTCAAGACAGGGTGCCCTCTAGTTCTGCTGACTTGTACCTCAATTTTGGGGGGAGAGGAGAGGGAATATTTCACAGGAAAGAAAGCTTGAAAGTAAACTTCTTTGGCTTTGGCTGTTCTAATGTGGCTAAATACCTACTACCTACCTTCCTTCCTTCCTTCCTACCTTCCTTCCTTCCTTCCTTCCTTCCTTCCTTAACTAGTCTCATTCTAGCCCCGGTTAGCTTGGAACTCATGCAGACTAGGCTGACCTCAAACTCACCGGAGCACCTCCTGCCTCTGCCTCTGCCTCTGCCTCTGAGAGATGCTAAGACCACACCATGACATGCTTTAGAAAGAAAGGGAAGAACTTGGTAAACCAGAGAAGGCACATACCACACAATTGATGTATTTCAGGAAGGAAAGTGAAGGCCCTTATAAAGTCACAGCAGCAAGGCAGGTTGCCCATGTCAATGCCTCAAACCCTACAAGACATTCATATCTGTGCAGCCATGTTTATAACAGACTCATTCCCAATAGGCAAAGGCAGAGGCAGCTCAAGTTTCTTAATAGTCACTGAGTGAACAATAAAACATGGTAGGTATAGTCACATAATGGAAAATCATTTGCTCTTCAAAAAGAAAGAAATCCTGATATATCTATACTGGGCATGACCCTCAAGCCCATATTAAGTAA
This sequence comes from Tokudaia tokunoshimensis, assembly GCA_036184795.1. Taxonomy (NCBI): domain Eukaryota; kingdom Metazoa; phylum Chordata; class Mammalia; order Rodentia; family Muridae; genus Tokudaia; species Tokudaia tokunoshimensis. Next base: position 73,088,397 of record BTHU01000017.1, read on the forward strand.
AAGGAGCCAGTCACAGAAAGACCACTTCCACGTTTTTCCCCTTACTTGAGAAGTCCAGGGTAGTTATATCTGTAGAGACAGAAAGTACATGGCAGGAGCTGGGGGTGGGGGGTGGGGGGTGGGGGTGTTGGTGTTTTATGAGTGCAGATGGAGAAGAGAAGAGGGCTCTGAAATGAGTGCTAGGTATGATTACACAGCACTAGGACAAACTTAATGCCATGGCAAAGCAGTTAAATCATATATATATATATATATATATATATATATATATATATATATATGGCTTCAGTTTTTAAAATCCATTTGTAATACTGGTGTAAGGCTTACTAGGCTCTACAAGACTCAAGTCCAACTTCATCTTGGAAACCAGAGTGGCATATGTTACTCCCGAGCTTGAACAGGGTAGTTGTCACCAGGACTAAAGTCACACTGCTCAGGGCAGCTGACAAACATGGGCCTGTGCCATATGGCTGCACACAGAGCCTACCTGCCAAGAGGCAAGGTTCTTCTTCACATCTGCCTACAGCATCTGCTTTCCTCTGGGGACAGCGTCACCCCGTCCCTGTCTTCTGCCTGCTCCCACCAGTCACACGGGCTCCAGTGCATTTCCTGTGCCTGCCCTCTGTGCTTTAGAGGACTTTCCCAGGCTCCCATCAAATCCCACATCCCTCAGGAGCCTTCCAGATTCCAGATCTCTTCCAGTGTTGCTCTTTGAATACTGTAGCCTGCATTGCTCAGATTAGACTTGCTTTGCATTCTAGTCTGAGTGTGGTGCCCCTCCCAGCACAGCCCTGGACAAAGGACAGGAACCTGTGCCTGCCTCAGCGCCACACCCCATTCCCAGAATGACTGGGACCTCTGCCTCCTTTTCAGGGAATACCTGGCATGAAGCAGGTCTAGGGGCTGTGCTGCGGAACCCTGGACTTGGGACTTCAGGTAGAACCCGCCAGCGGCTGCTCCGAGTGGCCAGCAGTTGGGTATTTACAGGCTTGATTAATTTGGAAGGGTCATTACAGCTAATGGCTTCTTCGAGTAAGAATGAATAAACAGCATAGGTAATTTTTTCAGTGTCCTAGATTTTTTTTCTTGGAATGTGCTTTAAAAGTGTTACAAGAAAAGGAAGAAATGATGATGAGGAGGAGAAGGAGGAGGGGGAGGAAGAGGAGGAGGATGAGGAGGAAGAGGAGGAGGGGGAGGAGGAAGAGAGGGAAGAAGAAGGAGAGGAGGGGGAGGAGGAAGAGAGGGAAGAAGAAGGAGAGGAGGGGGGAGGAAGAGGAGGAGGGAAAAGAGGAGGAAAAGGACAGGGAGGAAGAAAAGCAGGGGGAGGAGGAGGAAGAGGGGAAAGAAGAGGAAGAAGAGGAGGAGGGGGAGGAAGAGAAGAGGGAGGAAGAGGAGGAGGGGGAGGAAGAGGAGGAGGGGGAGGAAAAAGAAGAGGTGAAAGAAGAGGAAGAAGAGGAGGAAGGGAGGAGGAAGAAGAGGAAGAGGAGGAGGAAGAAGAGGAGGAAGAGGAAGGGGAAGAGGAAGAGATTATAAGCCTGAGACATGGGAGGAGCCAACAGTTGCTTCAGACTTCCTCTGTCTCCCTGCTGATAAATGGGCCATGATCTGGCCAAAGAGATATCGAACCCAAAGAGATAATAAAATTATGACTGGATATGAGGATGAGGACAGTGGATAGTAACCTTCCAGGTTTACATGTTCCACTGCGCCACTGCCCTGGTGCTAGGTACCACTATCTGGGGACAAGGTGCCAGCCATGCCCCTCCTTGGACAAGACAAGGTTTGCAGTCACTCCACTATCTTCCCGGACACTGACCCTGGAGCTTTCAAACTTATGACCTGGCTTTCCTGGCTCTCATCTGATCATTAAAGTCCTCCAGACTAATGACTTGTTTTCCTGAATCTCCAGGAATGGCTGGAAACAGGCCAAAGGGCATCGTCTAGGCTCCGTCTCTTCAGACCTTGGCTCTGTGACCAGAGGCCCTGTCTGTCAAGGCTGGCTGCTGTAGGACAGATGCCCCCAGCTCTCCCAGACAGGCTAGATTAAATGGAAGTGTTATCCACAGAACAGAGAGCTCTGGCTCCAGACTGCCATCCCAGGGAGAGACAGTCTGGGCTCATGGCTGTGGTGTTCCCTCATGGCTCCGTTTCCTGGTCATTGTATCGCTTTCCTCTGCCTTGGTGCAAACAGACAAGAGAAGGCAAGAAGCAAACACACAGGTTCTGGAACACTTGTGGCATTCAGTGGCAACAAGATGAACTGTAAGTTAAAGTGATGAATACTGTCAATTACACTAATGTTAACAATTTCCCTTAACTAACATTTGGACAATGCTTTGTGGTTTAGTCTGGTCCTGCGTGCCTACCAGGCAGGCGGGATAGCTTCAGTCCATTTATTGAGTCCAACATCTGCTTCCTGCTAGGGATGCAACCATGAGAAGGCAGGTTCTAGTCACACTCCTCTCAGGAGGCTTCCAGACAGGGAGGGAGCTACATTCTGAGTCGCTTGCTCAGAACCTTCCAGGTAAGGAGTGCCATGCCTTCTGCTTGTTTTATTCGCTCTTTCCAATTATTCCTGCATGGTCCTGGAGTGAGAAGTCTAGCCTTCATAATGTCATCCTGAGGGATAAACCCCTGGACAGCATGGCATGCGGACAGAGGGCCTAGGAAGAGACAGATGTGCCTGTCCAGGGCTAGGCATGCTACAGAGCACCCAGCAGACACAGCCTAGGCCCCCACCCTTTAGCCTGTCCTGAGAAACCTGTGTAGAGGCTTGAGGATAGCTGGTACAAATTTGATCTCCTTTGTCCTTAAGGAAATGGCAGAACATAGACAGTCAGCACTCGGCACAAAATTGGTATTGTTTTTAGAGTCATTATTGGATTATTTTTAGAGGAGAAAAACCCATACTCAGAGGACCCCTGCAAACCCTCACTCAGCTCCTGGAAGCACCTCAGCACAGGGAGGACAAATGCTCCAAGCTAGAGTTCTATTCATAAGCTCACAGGCACACAAGTGGGTGGTGAGTTCAAATGCAAGCCATGTGCTATGGATTTTCCCCTCTGGTGCTGGGCATCAGCAGTCGGGCAATGGGGACAAGGGCTCCTTGATGTTGGAAGATGCATAATACAGATGCACACCCTTTAGAAACAAGTGCAGACTGGCAGAAGCCACCAGAAGTTCTCTCAGGGGACTATCCCTAGAGCAGGGTCTGTAGCTCTAGAATCTGAAATCTGGTGATTCAGACTGGCCAGCTGGCACTGGCTAGCTGTGTCATCTTGGGTAAGTGACTTAACCTCTCTGTGTACTAGATTGTCGCTAGCTATTCCCATAGTCCCTGCACAGGCAAGCCTGGCAGTCCCATTCTCAGGCACCCACCTGAGCTGGAAATGTGCGTCCTCATGAAGACCTGCATGTCACTGCCTAAGCAGCTTCTTTATACTGAAGACATCAACACAGCCTTCAGCAAGGGGGGTGGATAGATATGTAGTTAAGTCCAGACAGCAGACGACTCATATTTGCTGATGAGAAATGAGCTGTCGGCTGTGAGAAAACAGAGAGGAAGCTGATGTGCAGAGCTGAGTGGAAGGAGGGCTAAGTGGATAGGAAGGCAACCGTGCTGCAGCCTACTCAAGAGGGAGCGCCATGGAGATGGCCCGAAGGTCCGCGGTTACTAGGGATTGGGAGAGGGAGGATGAACACACGGGGCGCGGAGAGCTCTCGGGATGGCAAGACCTTTTCTGCATGTTCACGTTTGTCAAAACCCATTGATCACAGTCCACTAAGAAGGACCTGACTGTGAGCTGTGAGCCCAGTGGGTGGCAGTTTGAAAGTGCTGGCATCCATTCACCCATCTTGACAGGCCGGTGCAGTGTTGGTACTCTGGGAAACTGTGGGGAGAGGTAGGAGAGAGACCTGTGGATCCCCTCTGGGTTCCCCTGGATTTTTCTCTTAACGGGGTCTTGGGATAGCACAGCAAGTGGCTTCAGAGGGAAAGCTGGGGTCTAAGCCATCCCTCTGGTGCGAGGCTGGCTTGTTCCTTCTGAATCAATGAGGGCGGCATGTGGAGAGAAGGGTTGAGCATGGCCCTCTCAGGCAACCGAATCCTCCTTCTGTCCCTGCTTTGGAGGACAAAGGTTCCTCAAAAGTCTGAGTTTTAGTGGCCTTGGCCTGGAATATTAAAAGAGCCCTAAGAAGGGACAGCTAAGCCCAGAGCTAGACTGACCCTGGAACCTGGCATGGAAGGGGTGGAAAGGGGTGGGCAGCCTGTGGAAGGAACAAAGGCATAATCTGTGGTCAGGGGCCCCTCATGGTCAGGCTGCCCCACCCTGCTTCCTGCTCAGTCACACACACACACACACACACACTCTCTCTCTCTCTCTCTCTCTCTCTCTCTCTCTCTCTCTCTCTCTCACACACACATACACACACACACACGCACACACAGAATTTTTTTCTGGCCTAAGAAGGTAGCCTTAGAGGGCTGTGTTCCTGGGCTGGGTAAATCTGAGTCCCCGCAGACATAGCCTGGGGCTGCTGAGAGAAGTAAGGCCATTTAGGTCCTCCCACATGCCCATACACCCCCAGTAGCGAGCAAGGGATAGTCAGTGCTAACAATGGATGGAAGCTTAAGTTTGGAGAAGGAAAGGGGTTCTCATGAAACAAAGAAAAGAAGTGGAGTGTGGTAACGCCTTGTGTCTCCTGGACAGCTCCACGTCTGTCCTTCCAGGCAAGCTGTACAGAGGACCGAGGACTCAAACGTTCCAGCAGGTTCTCCGTGCCCACGTCCACAGGCTAGCTGTCCAGCTCTGCTGGGAATGGTGGCTATGACCATGGCTGTGGGGTCCCCGGGTGGTGGCCTTAGGCCTGCCAGGTCCTGTGGCAGACATCAGGCTGGGGTGCTGGTGGTGGGGGTACTCTGAGCTCAGTCAGCACGAGACGTTTGAGAGACATGGGTGCTGGCTGCTCTGGTTTGGGCGAGCTCTCTGCCCTTTTCATCTTTGCCTTATTTTCCAGGGCCTGAGTCCTGTTACTTGTTCTTCCGTCTCAACCTATGCTCCAGAAAGTTCTATTTCTCCCTGGTGTCCAGTGTGACCACCTGGTGTCCCAACTGTTCTTTCCCTCAGAACAAAAGCATCCTTTCAGGTGGAAGAGAAAGCTGCGTTCCCTGAACCCTGTGCTTTAGGACCCATCACAGTAAAGACAAGCCTGGGGCACAGACCTGTGTAGCGGTGAGGGGTTTCTCCCTCTGAGGAGCTGAAGTGTTGCTGGGAGATGGGAGCTTTGAAGTGCCCACCTCTCTTGTCTCCTCAGAACTCCATCTTACCCAACATGCAGTGCAGTTCCTGAAAGGGATCATCTCTGCACACAGCAGGCCTTCTCCGAGGGCAAGGAGACACTCCCACCCAGGGCAGCAGGGGTAAAAAGTGACTTAGCTATGCCAATCACGCTTGCAGCCCCCACCAAACTCTTGGGGTTTGGGATAGTTTTCAGGGCTCTTCCTGGAACAGTTCTCTGTCCTGTGTCATCAGAAACTATGCTGAGGTGGTCACCAGGCTCTCATTGACTAGCCAAAGCAATGCCTGCCCCAGCATACTCCCTAATGGTACCTCCTACAGGAAGTGTGTCTGCACACAATTCTAGAACGCTCCATGATCACTCTTCTGTCTCATGAGCTAGGGCTTCTCACAGATGTGGCCATCCTTAAAGCAAATCAAGAGGAAGAGGACTGTCTTTTGTCACTGACCTCAGGAATGCTTGTCCCCACCTTCCCACTGAGTTTTTGAGACAACAGACAGGCTGCAGAGGGTGGGGAGGATCCAGAGGGTGGGCGAAGGAGAACTGCTAAGTGGAGCCGCAGCGGCAGAACGAGCCACAGTCAAAAACATGGGTCACCGGGTCTCGAGGAGCAGAGCAAATGAGTGTGCAGAGGAAACACAGGCTCCAGCTCCAGGCAGAGACAGAGCCGGGCAGCTACGAGGTCACCATCCCGCTGCTGCTACGGTCTGGGGAAGGATGATGTAGGACTAACCTTTGATCCCAGAGAAACCCCTAGCAGAGGCAGATGAACTGAGGGAGGCTGGAGCCATCTCGGCTTCCTGCTTCCCTGTGTCTACTTCCATTTTGGTCAGTACCAGAGAACATAGCTAAGTACGCATGGCTCAGAGGAGGTTTATTCATCCCAGGCTGAACCCAGTGGAGTCTAAGATGGCCTCTCAGAGTAATGCCAGTGGCTGACGGGTACAGCTGGTTAGTCACCGGAAGTGTCTTAACACCTATCCCAACAAGGGCACTATGTAACCAGCAACAAGCTCTCCAGGCTGGTGTTGCCTCTTATTAACCCTGTGCCTCCTGGATGGCATCATGCCTGTTGTCTTTTATGTGTAAGTGACACCCAGATGATATTGCTTATGGTTTATGAATCCAGCATTTTATTTTCCAGTGGATTAAAGAATTAAATATTCTTGCAAAGTACTCATCACCCATGCTGGAGTGTAGCTCAGTCAGCAGAGTGCTTGCCTAGCGCGCACAAGGGCTTGGGTTCGAGCCTCAGCATCCAGTAAAGTGAACATGGTAGCTCATGTCTGTAACCCCAGCACTTGGGAGTTACAATGCAGATCAGAAGTTCAAAGTCATCCTCAGTTACAGGGAAAGTTTGAGGTTAGTCTAGGCTATATATACCTCTGCCTAACTCAACAATATGTATATTTTTAAATTACCAGCTTTTATTCCCCATTCTTTTCAAAGCTTCAATTCAGTTTTCACAGAAGCAACTTTTTCCTTTTCTTTTGCAGCAGGATTTAAGTGATTTGTATACTATTTAATTAAATTGCATAATTACAATAGCAAGTTTCACTGACATAAACAGGTTTGGGCGCGAAGCCAGCTGTTCCAGGGAAGCATTGGGCTCAGCTGCGGGGAGCAGATGTGGGGAAGTTTTGGATAGCTGCCCGCCTGCTCCAAGTGCTCCTCCAGCGGAAGCTATCAGTCTCAGGGAACGGGGGACCCTGGTAGATCTGGCAAGGTGGTTCATCGCAGCCAAGATGGAGGATAACTCTCTGGGACTTAAGGACCTGTTCCTGAGCCTCCCCAACCCATGTAGCCCTCCTCCCACCTCCACCTGTACTCGCTGACAAGGCACCCTCTCTCCACATGCACTTTGTCCAGCTCTGCTACACAGAAGATCCATTCCCAGGAAGCTGTCTGCGTGCGTCTTTCCAATGCACGCTATAGTTTCAGTGACAGATGGCCGCCCAGTACAGCTCTTTCTTGAACCAGTGGGTATCTCTTCCAGAGGACTCGCCACTCATATCCTTCCAAGCATATTCAGTAAGAAGTTGGGCATGGGGTGGGGTCGGGGTCATCTATAAGCCCTTCAGTCTTACCATCTAGATGCCCAGCATATGTGTTTCCCAAGATGCCACTGTGGACTCCTCTGGGGTCTTCAATCTTCAAATTCCCCAATCTCTTTTACTGTAGGACACTTTGCTTCCTAACCCTGTCAGAGTCATTTTCTTCATATGAGTATCCTTCTTTACCACACGGGCCACACAATCAGCACAACTGCCTTCTAGCCAGTCAACTGACCAGTCACTGCTGCCAGGCACCAGCAAAAGAATTGTAATTTCCTTCTAGGTTAATTTGCTACATGCCCTCAGAGCCAGTGGGGGTAGGTCATGGTTTAACTTGAGTCAATCAGTTCATATCAATTTTATCATGAGATTCAAAGACACATTTTCTGGGGGGCTTCTAGAGAAGAAGTCATCACCGATAATGTAGATGGGGACCTGCAAGGTCTGGAGCTATGGTAGCATTTTTGTTAACAGAAGGAGCCCAGAGGGCAGTTCTGAGAGAACTGCAGACAAAATAAACTTAAGACCTCACTCTGCCTTTGTGTTTCTCACAACCCGAGTCAGTAAAAATGTCCCCCCCCCATTTTAACTACTTAGCATTTAAAATTCACATATATACATATGCATATATATGAATGCTTTGAGAAATAAAAAGCTTGATAATGAAATATGTAGTCATTACTCTAGCTCTCCCCACACTGAACCCCAATTTCTGGAGGTGAACCTCTGTCAACTGTTTTAGCTACTTCTTGTTCTCTATGCTGGGCCCATTGCTACAGAACATGGTGCATTAGTCATCTGGGATGCTATAACAAAATATCACATGCCAGTAGCTTGGACGACAAAAAAAATGTCATTACGAGGGTTAAATCACAGTGGGGACAGGGCACAGGTCACACAGCAGGTTCCGTTTTGTCTCTTAGAGAGTATCCCTCAGTATCCCACAGCGAAAGCAGGCATTCTCTCAATTTTCTCTCTACCCCACCTCCATCAAATAGTTCTGGCCTCTGTATCTTCCCATGTTTTCCATGAAATCAACCACTGACGTTCATAGCAGCGTACCCATGAGGGTGCTGCTAGCGGGTGAGATGCATGGAAATGTTTGCTTCCCTGCAAAACGTTTACATTTTTCTCTAGCATTAAAAATGGTTCTATCAGCACCTATTTCCACAGAAGCTGCCCCGGGGGCTGGTAAAATCCCTCTGGGATTAGTCAGCTCCCTTGGGATTTTCTGGAGTCCTCCAATCTAGAGCTCCCATCATCCGCTCCGTCCTGCCTACCTGCTGCCTTACCCCAGGCATCTTCTCCAGGAGTAGCAGTTCCTGACACTGCTCCCACCATCAGCATAAAGAAAGTGGCCGAGAGCACGAGCCACACTCCCACAGCATATGCTCCCTGCTGCTCCCCACTCGCCTTCTGCTCAGGAAGGCCCAAGTGGCTGCTCTACAGCCCACCTAATTCAGACCCTTTCCCCATCCAGGGCGGCAGATTTGCAGGCAGCCTGCTCTGCCTCTGCTGGGGAAGGCCCTTTTGACGTGAGACCTTTCATGGGCTCTGGCATGCGGAGGTGAGTATGTCTGATTACCACATTCCCACCCTTGTTTCTGGGTACTCATTTTCCTGATGTAGCCTTAGGAAGGGGTGCTGGGGACGCTGCATTAAACACCACACTGTTTGCAGTGACCTGCTTCTCCCCCACTCTGCCTGGTCCATTTTGGAAGTGAACAAGTAACTTGGCATTGCCCCCCGGGTCTTCTCGATGCCTCATGGCTTGTCTGCCCTACTCAGTGTTTGCCCATGCAGTCCAGAAGCCAGTCCTGGGGACTCTTAAAAGTTCTCAGTATTTTCCTTTTCGTGTGTGTCTTCCTTCCTCAGGGCAGGGATCCTTCGGCCCTGCTGAGCTGACTTTTTCTTAGTTTTTCTCTTCCAATCTCCACACTGGTATGGTCAACAATCTAGTACAGTCCTTCAGTTCCAACACAGACTTTCCACTGCTTCTTTAACGTCTGTTGCTCTGTATGCACATCTCTATCACCTTTCCATGGTCTTTTTATAACCCTTTATAACCTCTGGTCTCTTTCCACGGCAATATCATCTTCCCTTATCTCTGGGAAGACACCAATTATGGTTAGGAAGCTTTCCTCCAGCCTGAGCTGGCTCTAGCCTTAGATGGGGCTCCTTCCCTCCTGCTCCTTCCTGTTCATTTGCTTCACCTCCTTCTCTGCTTTCCTTCTTGTTTCCATAGTGATCAGGTGGTCCCTACCCACCAAACATGTTTAGGAATGAGACACAGAGCGCAGACCTGTAGTCTCTGCACACAGAAGCTGAGGCAAGAGGATCTCAAGCTTATGGACTATATTTTAGAAAACTTGTCAAAAAGTTAAAAAAAGAAAGAATTTTTTTTTTAAAAAGGCAAAAGAAGAAATAAAAGCCAAAGCCACAGATTGGTGCCTATGGCCACTTCCCCACAATAAAGCTGATTGTTTCCACCAGCCTTCAGGTAACTTTTGGTAGAGCTGGTCACATGCCATGCTGCCCATTTATGATTGGCCACCCAGTTCTTGACACACTTCCTATTTGAAGTGCATAGGTCTCTGTGTTCCCCAGGACTTACACTGTCTTCTATGAGACAGGACCTTCTGGCATACCTCACTCCAGCCCACAGCCATATTTCTACCTGATGTGCCCCCTCACCCAGATTAACCAAGTACTCTCATCAAGGACTCAGCCAAAGAGGACTACCCTGGACCTGCAGTGTCTCCCAAGGAACCCTTAGACTGAGCAGGTTGGTAACAGCCGACAAAAAGCTCTTGTGAAGACACAGGCAGCCCAAGAAGATCACATCCCTTGGTACACAGGCAGCCCAGGTGGGCCACATCCCTTGCTTGGTCACTTTCATCCCCCATGATGGAAATCCCACAATTCGCCATGGAGAGGGAGTTATGTGGCTGGTATGTGTGCAAACCTTAAGCAAGACGAAGAAGGCAAACCTAGCTAACAGTGGTCCACATGCCTCCAGGAAGGCACACATGGAACGTCTGACCCCACAAACCTGCATGTGCCATCCACTCCTTGAGACTGGCTCATCACTGGCCTGCTGCTACCATTTCCTCAGAGAGAGAGAGAGAGAGAGAGAGAGAGAGAGAGAGAGCTAGCCAATGAATTGTCCATCAGAAAGGAGTCTTTCAGCCAGAATTGAATCATTGTATCCACAACCACCTCAGATAAGCATTAGACATGCTGTGACCCTGAAGAGGCATGATCCAAAGCCACCAGCTGAGCTGGTCAGATTCTTTCTATACAGTAACAATGAAAATAGAGGCTGAAGTTAGGTGTGGTTGTTTGTGCCCTGGTCCCAGCTACTTGGTAGGCAGGGGTGGGGCAGTGGCACAGTGGGTAGATTTAGAGCATCTTGGCTAACATTGCAAAACTCTCTCAGGGAAACTGGGTGGGGCCTCTATGGGAAAGCCCTCCTGCTCTCGGGAAAGGCAGTAGACATAGTCCTAGATGCTGGAATAGTATCAGTGTGTGGCCCCACAGTGGGAACAGGAGAGCCCAGGAGGCTGTATCAGGACTCATCTCTGCAGGCCCAGAGCAGATCCAGGGCTTTGTACCTGGCAAGGTAGATAGATGCCCCTTCCCATTCCAGACTGAAGACAAGCATTTCAGCCCCCCAAGTCTCACTTGAGCCAAGGAGAGCATTGCTATTCAAGGAGGTCAGCTAAAGTGAACGACTCCCCATGAGTGTCTTCTATTCACAGTGGCACAGATAATATACTTGTCTCCCAAAGCCAGACTCAGAGCACCAGAAGGTCGTCTATGCCTGAATTGGGTTTTAAATATGAGAACAATACTCTGAAAGGAGTTCCCACTCTCCTCTGGAAAAAAAAAAACCCTGAAGTGTCTAGAAACAAGCCGAGCTATGCAGGAGGCTTCCCTCGAAGCCTAGTAAAGCTAATAATGGCCTTTCTATTCTCCATACCCACAGCAACAGCCTGGCTCTGGCCTGACCTGGCCAAGCTCTGGCAAGTCCCTGGAGTCCCAGTGACTCACAATTCAGATTTCCACATACCTCCTTCTGTCTCTTCACTAGAATCTTAGCCTCCCTCTACCTACGCTCCAGATGTCCTGCCTTCTCTCAGGCCTCTCCCCCTCCATGGTGGGTGGCCCTATGTACCTTTTCCTTTAAAAATGTTGTTACAAACTATCCCAGACACATGAAAAAGCAAATAATTTAATATAACACCTTTAGACACACTACCACAGTGTAAGTGAGAGGTGGTTCTCTAATCCCAGGACCTGCCTTTTGAAACAGCACATTAGCACCCTCTGTCATTCTTCCTGGAAGGAGTTCACACAGATGAACTTACAGCAGTTAAGAGAGAGCTAGACTCAGCTCCTCCAACCCCCAGCTCCCACCAAGCAGCTGGGACTAGGACACTGTCTAGCCTGGGCAGAGAAGGGGCTGGGCGGGGAGTAGGTATCAGATGAGATCTTCAATGGGGCCAGTGAGATCCTCTGTCAGACCCTTAGTCAGGGAGGTATATCCCTCCAGAAGCCCTTTGTGACTGACCTTTTCCGTCCCAACTGTTCTTACCAAACACAGGCCTTGGAAGGGGACAGAAGGCAGGGCTGTTGACACTGGCAACTGCCTGATCAGAGCGCACCATGACTGGCTGGATACCCTCTTGTGGCAGCAGAATAGAGAGAGACTAGAGGCTGAATCACCAAGATGAACAGATGACCTGAGCCAACTGGCAGAGAAGGACCAGAGCGCCCCCTCACCTCTGCTGTGGACAGTGAATGGGGCCAGTGCCAGCAAAGTCCAGGCTGTACAAACGTGGGAAGGGCTGGCGGAATGAAATGGTTCCTACGACTAAGGAGTCATGCTCCTCACAGCTCGGGGCTTTCCCTTTGTTTCAGGAGCCCACTTCTACCTTGGGGGCCTCTCATCTTCCCTTTCTTAATAAACTGCTTCTGGTGCTATGTATAAGCACATGTTCTCAATGCAGTCCTTTGTCACAGGATTGCAACCCTCTGAACTCAGATCGACGGCCCAGCTTTAGGTGTGTCCTCTGTTTCCTTTTCCTTCTTCATGTGGACCGAAAGCCCAAACACACTAAGACTCTGGGCTTTCTCACTGTTCTGACCTCCAGCCCTGTTTTTAAAAAGGCATGATTTTCTCTTTGTCTCCTTCCTGGCCACTGCCCTGTCTGTCCTGTTGCTTCTCCTCCAAACTGTCATAAAATTGTTCTCAAGCTTCTGTTTGTGTCTGTTTCCAAATTATCTTATCAACAAGGCTAAGAACTCAAAACAGAACCTGGTTCCCTGCAGCGCTCTCAGCTGTAGCCTCAAACCCAGAAGACCAAGGGTATTCAATGCCTGGAGTTCCATGGCACCTACGTCTTAAGTCAGAGGAGGAAGTTCAGGGCTAGGATAACTCCTACCTTATATCCACAGGGCCCTGCAGACTACTCCTAAGTCTGGTGAAGTTTATACCTGCTTGGTCTTTTATGTTGCCAGGCCCCACCTTTACCATACCTGTCTACGACCCTTCAACAGATCATGGAGGACTGTCAAGGACTCTGAGAAGCAAGATTTAGGAGGGCCAGACACCTGTCCCCTCTGTCTATGCCCAGGACACTTTTACCAACTCCTGCCCACACTCCCCAGGCTTGTGTATTTGAACACTTGGTCCCCAGCTGATCTCCATATTTGGAAGGTTGTGATTGGGAACTTGGGAGCATGGAGTCCAGATGATGTAGGTTTCCAGGTGCAGTCCTTGAAGGATGATAGTTCTCATCCTGACTCCAGAGGAGATCTCTGCTTCTTGGTTGGTGTCATGTGAGTAGCTGTCATGATACGCTCCGATGACCATGGGTTGACCGACTCCAGCTGTGTGCCTCCCTGCCATGATGGGCCATAGGCCACAGCATTCAGCCAGAATACACACACACACACACACACACACACACACACACACATATATAAAACTTGTTATCACATTCTTCAGAAAACACCCAAGGAATAAATCCAATGAAATATGGGCACACCCTTCACTGAGCAATGCAAAACAACACTGTGATAAATCAAAGACTTAAAGAAACGACAGGAGTACTATCTATCTCGAGGGCTGAAAGAAGTGATAGTGTTAATGTGTCTGTTTCCTCCGATTTGATCTACAGATTCAGTGCAATACTTATCAAAATCCAAGATTTAGGCCACAGTGCGCATGCATGTGTGTGTGCATGTGTGGAAGGTCTGGCGGGCAATTCTAAAACTATATGAAAATTCAAAGGATCTAGGGCAGCTGGGGTGGTAACAAAATTTAAGCTGGAGGAAATGGCATAGCCAGATAACAATACTTCTGCCATAAAGCTACAGAATGGGCAAAGTGAGGCAGGCTCAGGAATAAGACAAGGGGCTGATGGAAGAGGGCATAGAAAGACATTCATGGCGACCTAGAATGAAGACCCCACTACCCTTCAGTGAGAAGGATGGGTTTGCAGGAAACAGTGCTGAGTCTGATTGGTATCCACACTAAAAATAAAGATAGAGCTCTACTGCATGTTAAAGAAAAATTAATTTGAGAGGGAATATAAGCCTAAACAGAAAAGATAATAAAGCTGTAAGAGAAACCTCAGAAAATATATCCTAGACCTTGAATGGGAGAAAAAGTCCCTTAGCAGGACAGAAAAAGCATTAGCTATCAGCGAAAAGACAGATAAATTGGGCTTCATTTAAATTAAGGACGTCTGTTCATTAAAAGGCGACATTAAAAACACAAAAGAAAGCCACGCAGTGAGAAAAGGTTGATGGCGAAGAACTCATCCGGATACACCAAGAAAGAGGTTAATTTAAAACCAGGGAATGCCTGAATAGACTTCTCACAGGAGAGGACAGCAGAGTGTCCCCTAAACACACGACTGTGCAGATGTGAAAAGGCAGAGAGCCACAGCAGCATATCACACTCCAGACAGAAGAGCAAAACAAGATATCAAGGCTGGTGAGGATGTCCAGCACCTGAGACTCCCAGATTCCTGGGAACAGTCTCGATCAACACACCTACTTCAAAGCATATTTGGCATCGCTTATAGAAGCCATATAGATTTGTACCATATACAAGTCAGCAGATCCACAACTGGTGTGATGTAACAGGAAAGATATTTATGTACACATACAGGAAAAACATCAGCATATGTCTTCACAGAAGCTTTTAGCAAAATCGTCTCAAATGAGATGTGACCCAGATGTCCATCCATAATGGAACTGGTAAAAAAAAAGTGTCATGGTCATACACCATGGATATTGTATGATATCTGCATTGTCTGCACTGTCTACAGTGTGGATAGGTCTCTTCAAAACACATGAATATGATAAGACCCCACTTAGGCCACATTGAAAACAGCAGCCATTGTCTTGTAATGAAGTCAGGAGTCCCTATGGAGAGGGGATGCCTTGTAAGAGGCAAGAGGGAGCTATCTGGAAAGGCAAGAATGACTCAGAACATGCTACAATTTGATTCTGAGAATGTCTATTTATGCACAAATTCACCACACTATACGTTTAAGATATGGGCACTTTATCAATAAGGTGTGTATGTCAGACAGTACCATGAGGAGAGACAGGATCACAGTCAGAGATAGAATGACAAAGACCACATAAGCATGTTTTAATGAGGGTAGACAGCAGGCCTCCATGACCTGTCTTGTGCATAGGAGTCTCAGGGGAACAGAAACAGAATCATAGTCATAAAACCAATGCATCAAGGGACAGCTCCCCAAATACTCTGGCACCTTCATCAGTACCTAGTCCACTTTGAAGTGATAAAGAAGAGAGAATGGTTCCTATGGACCGTGATACTCAGCTGCCTCCATCGGACCTGACCACAGACAGACACTGGGGACCATGGTAGTCTGCCCCTGCTATGCATCAAGTTTGGACTACTGTAGAAGAAACTAGTGAAACGAATTGTATTTCCTTCCTTTTATAAAAACTGAGATGTATAAATGTACAAACTAGGATCATGGTCAGCTTCTCCTTATTCCCCAAGAGACTGGGGCAGAGAAATCTCTCTGCTGAATCCTGGCCTCTCTGGAACTTTACCCAGTAAGAGCACTGTAACTTTACAGTTCACTGAATTTGCAAGCTCCCGAACATCTCTGCCTACTACATGTGGAATATGTCCACTGCCCCATGAGGGCTTGGTCAGCACTTCTCATAGGCCAAGATCCCTGTCAACCTGAGCTCACCCGCCTCGTTTTAAGACTTGGGAGTCACAGAAGGATCACTTCCCGTGCCACTTCCTGATTTGTTCTTCCTTCCCTCATTTGATTCGTGATTTACTGATATTTGTTTGCCTCTAGCAATCTGGCAGGCTGGCTCTCCTCTCCCACCCGTGTCTTCCTGTCTTCCGTTAGGGCGGCTCTGGAGTCTGTTTGGCTCTGCTCTCCATCTGTCCTGTGAGCACTGTTGCGGTGCTTCACATTATACTGTTGAAAAATAAAGTCAGAAAAGTAACAACCAAATAGATGACAGCCTGCAAAAACAGCAGCTGTTGCCCATAAGGGAAGATTTAAAACATCCCCTGGATGTATTTCTAGAGAGATGGATATCATGGAGCAAGGAGGAGGAGGCCCCAGCCAGTGGGGGTCGCTCAACCCTCTCCCATGCAGAGATGGGGGATGCTCTAGGCACCTGTTGCTCAGCCCTCTGGCTGGAGGATGAACAAGAGAAGAGAGGCCTCGGAGACACCGGGTCTCTGGAGCCTCTGAGTTTTGCATCCTGAGTAGAGAGCAAGTAGTCTGCTAACCAAGTCACCAGGTCCTGATGTCAAGATGGGAGAGGACAGACTTTCTTATGGACTCTGCCAGGTGACTAACTTAAAGCAGCGGAACTAACAAAATACAATGCTGCTGGAAACTCACAATAACATTATTTTAAACCTCAGTGTCACTTGTCACCAGGACCAAAGTGAACTTCTTCAAACTTTAAAATGTTTGCTTTAATGGGCATTGTTAAGAAAGTGAGAGGCAGAGCCCCCCCCCCCCAGCTCCCAGGGACTAAACCACCAACCAAAGAGTACACATGAAGGAACCCATGACTCCAGCTGTATATGTAGCAGAGAATGGCCTTGTCAGACATCAATGGGAGGAGAGGCCCTTAGTTCTTAGAAGACTTGATACTCCAGTGTAGGGAATGCCAGAAGGGGGAGCGGGGAGTGGGTGTGTTGGTGGGGGAGCAGCCTCATAGAAGCAGGGAGAGAGAGGATGAGATAGGGGGTTTCCAGAGAGGAAACCAGGAAAGGGAATAACATTTGAAATGTAAATAAATAAAATATCCAATAAAAACGAAGTGAGAGGCAGGCAGCCCAGAGGCTCCCATCCATAAGCCTTGAGTTTGGGAGGCAGAGGTAGGGGTTCAGGTTAGCCTGAGACACAGAAGAAAGGTGCTGTAAAAAAACAAAGGAAGATGGCCAGGGAGATGGTCCAGTGTGCAGAGCCCCTGCTCTGTAAACATGAGTTTAGATGCCCAGTACCTATGCAAAGAGCCAGGAACCCACAATGCCAGCACAGCAGAGAGGGAAAACTGGGAGGATAGCAAGGGCTTGCTGGCTGCCAGTCCAGCCTAAAGTCCAAATGACAAGTGTCAGGCTCACAGAAAGATCCTGTCTCCCAGGACTAAGGATCCAGCAAATGATAAAACAGGACACCCAATGTCTTTGGCGTCCACAATCCTGGACATACAACACATACATGCACAAATACACACATACACACAGGATAAATAGAAATGCACACTGAAGTATCTTTTTTAACATAAAGGAAGGAGGGAGGGAAGGAAACAGCCTATAGGATAGGACACCATGAAGACAATTAAGATTCTCAACATGGTAAAGGATTTGAGCTGCCCCCATGTACCCGTTAGGATGTCTAGAATGTACGACTCAGCTAATAGCAAAAGAAGACACAGTAGAGAGATTGGAACCCTCATATGCTGCTGGTGGGACTGTAAGATAGTGTAGTCACTATCAAAGCTAGTCTGATGGTACCCAGGGGTGGAGTGTTGTGCCTTTTGTTCATGAAGCCCTGGGTTAAATGCAGAGTCTTCATAGGATTCAGTGACTGAACTTCTATGTAGATACATACCCCCAAGGAAATTATATGTCTGCATATAAATCTGTGTATACTTATAGCAATAATACCAAAAATAGCTAAAAGTGATCAATAAAATTTAAAATATTCAATGGAAATCACCTAGCCATAAAAATAAAATTTGAAACATACTACATCACAGGTGTACCTGAAACATTACACAAAAGGAAAAGGCCAATCACAGAAGGCCATATGCTATATAATTCCATGTATATGGACTTTCCAAATAGGCAAATATATAGAGGCAAAAAGTAAATTAAATTGTTGTCAAGGTTAGAAGAAGAGGAGACTGGAAAGTGGTTTCTAAAAAGAATGTGGTATGTTTGGGGATGCCTTAAACGTTCTGGAATTAGATATTGTTAGTTGTCTAACTCCATGAAAGCACTAAAAAGCCATTAAATTATATGTTTTAAGTGGGCAAATTGCACACCATGTAAACTATATCTCAACTGAGCCACTTAAGAAAAGAAAAAGCTAGTAAAAGATTATATCCCCGTGTAGAGGCTTCCTAGAATTCATGCAGTCTTGGGTTAGCTAGAAAATTAAGTAAATACTGGGTAGGGTGGTGGGTCATACCTATAACCCCAGCACTGGGAGACTGGAGCAAGAGGATGACTGTGAGTTTGGGGGTAACCTGGTCTACAGACTGAGGCCCTCTTTCAACTCTCTTTTACAGAAATAAATACGTTTATAAGGTTCAAATACAGAGACCCCACATTAAAAGAAGTATTGAAAGGAGAAAATAAAGTTATTGGTGGGCTGTAACTATCCAACCTGAAGACCTGCTCTAAAGCTACAGTGTGATATTGATAACATCACAACCATGTGTCCCACTTCCTCCATCAACAGCCTGCTTCCTATCGTTTCTGTCACCATCGAGAGCCCGTTCAGTTCCTGTGAGCTCTGTTTAGTCACAGTGAGGAAAACTGACAAACATGCTTATCATCTGCATGTCTTCCTCAGTGAGGTGAGTCTTCAGTTATTTCTCCTATCAGTAGATGAGCCCATTGATAAGGTTAGAGCTCTCATGATCCAATGACCCTAGGACCTTTGAACATTACAGCATTGGGGGAGCAAACCTTTAACATATTCGTTTTAATGGAAAATTCCAGATCCAAAATATAATACAAGAAAGCATATGAAAAATATGTATAACACCAAATGCCACTAGAGAATTAGAAATTAAGACAAAAATGAAATGTAACATAGACATACAGAAATGGCTCAAATCAAAATACAAGGTGGAACCCCGGTGAGGGTGTGAACAATAGAAACTGCCCTCTGATGCTGGCAAGAATGCAAAACTGAGGCCTGGGGAGATGGTTCAGCCGGTAAGAGGCCTGCCACACAGGCACTCGGATCCACATAAAAGATAGGCCCAGTTATCTGTGTCTGTACCCCCATTGATAGGAGGGCAGAAAGAGATGGAAATCACTGTCCCCTCTAGCCAAACCAGTGGGCTCGGGGTTCAGCAAGAGACCCCATCCCAAAGAATAAGACAGAAAGACACCAACATTAACCTTTTCCCTATACACCTATGAATGCCCATTTCTATGCATATAGTGCACATATTCATGCGGACAGGGACATATAACATACACACACAAATGAATGCAAAATGATAAAGTTGCTTTGAAAGATACTTTGGCAGTTCCTTGCTCAACTAAATACTCTTCTACTATCTGAGCCAGTTCATTTATACAGATAACCAACAACATACACACACACAGACACACACAAATCTGCACATCAACATTTTAGCAACTTATGAATTCCAAACTTGGAAGTGAAGAAGATGTCCTTCAGTAGGTGAAGCAGATGTAAGCTGGTGGAATATTACTGAGTGCTAAAAAGAAGTAAGCTATAAAGCCACGAAAATAAATGTAGGAAACTTGACGAGAATTGCTGTGAAAGAAGCCAGCCTGAAAAGTCTATATGCCGCATGAGTATATAAATGGCACTACAGAAAACAGAAAACTAAGGAGACAGTAAAGATATTTGTGATTGGCAGGGATTATAGAGGGATGGCTAGGTGAAGGCATTACATTTTTAATGATATGCTATCAGTACATGAATGATACATGTATCTTAGATTTTCTGTGGCTGTAATAAAGCATCACGGCCAAAAGCATCTTGGGAAGGAAGGACTTTATTTCAGTTTACAGCTTGTAGTCTATCATCCAGGGAAGTCAAGGGGAGGAACAAGGGGCAAGAACTAAGGTAGAGGCCATGGGGGACTGCTGCTTGGTTGGTCTTCTCAGCCTGCTTTCCTATACCATCCAGAACTCCCACCTCAGGGAATGGCACCACCCATGACGAGTTGGGTCTTTCCACACTAATCATCAACCAATCATCCTACAAGCCAATCATCCCAGGACAGTTTCTCAGTTGAGATCCCCTCTTTTCAAATAGCTCTAGCTTGTTTCAAACCCACTGTTCAAACTTGTAGAATGGTCAACATACAGAATGAGCCCTACTGTATGTAGCCCATGGTTTTCAGGTAGTGATGAAGTACCAGTGTAGGTCTTTTGAGTGAAGTAAGTATACTATCTGATGGGGAATGATGGTTGGGAGGGGTGATGATGGGGAGGGGAAGGAGGAAGGGGTGAAGACAGGAGTTTATGGGAAACTTCTGTATCTATGCTCAATTTTCCTATAAGCATGAAATATGCATTCAAAAGATTTATTAATTTTTTAAAATCTACACCAAGAGATGAAATGGGCCAAGTTAATAATTCATGGCTGAGGGGCTGGTGCACAGGACAGGCAGAGGTCAGAGCAGAGTGTCACTGAGGACACAGGGGATCCCACTGGGGCTTGATGGCATGAATGGGAAAGGGGGACTGATGAGAGTGGAGTGAAGGAGCACAGACTAAGTTCGAGACATGCACCAGTCCTCCTTGCTGTGTCTCTAGGGCGGACCGCCAGCAAGTGTGAGGGGGTCACAGGGACCCTCGTAAGACCAGGCTCGGGACTCACACGGGGTATCTTTCCTCTCAGTAAGCCAAGAGCGCTTCTTTTTTCTGTAATCCCCGTGACTTGCATACTCTCCTTGCTCAGTGTTCTCATAGGACCCAGTATCCTATTTCCTAAAGAATATACTCCCTTTCCAATGACAAGGAGCCACATTGACTGGGACACACTTGCCAGGCTAGTATGATGCTGCCGAGGACAGCAGTAACAACATCCAGGAGAAGGTTAGGTGCTACATAGAACATAAGAGAGCCCTGGCTGAGCCAATGGTGGCCATTCTTCCCATTCTTAGAGAAGACTGGTGACATTGAGACAGAGACCTGGAACTTTCTCAGCAGAAGGAGGTAACTCTAAAGCCTTTGAAAGGAATAAGGTTGGTGTATTAGAGGAATACAACACAGGTCAGGTGACTGTTCGGCCTTCACAGGGTTCCAAATGACACTGTCCTTAGCCTGTGGTTCTTACTATTACTACTGATTTATTTTGTGTGTATGAGTGCCTTGCCTGCGTGTATGTACATGTACCATGTACATGCCTGGAGCCCACAGAGGTCATTGAACTCCTTGGAACTGGAATTACAGATGGTGGGTGCTGGGAACTGAACCCGAGTCCTCTGCAAGAGCAACAAGTGCTCTTAACCATTGCGCCATCTCTCCAGCCCCTAAGGGTTTTATTCCTGGCTACACAGCTGACTGGTTCTCTCATCCCCAAGTCACTCAATGCCAAGAAACTAACTAGAGCCAACAGCTCCCTACAGGAGAGTCCCAGTGGGGCCCTAATCACCCCTGAGAAAACAAAATGCCTTAAGGAACACCGAGGAGGACCCACTCCTCATTTCCCCCAGTACTGTAACATTTCTTTTAAAATTTATTTTCTGGAGCTGGAAAGGTGGCCCAGTTGTTTAAAAACACTTCCTACTTTTGCAGAGGGCCCAGACTTGGTTCTTAGCACTTACCTCAAGCTCACAATTACTTGTAACTCCAGATCCAGAGGACCCATTGTCCTCTGGCCTCCACAGACACCAGTCACACACATGATGTAGTGCAGATAAACTCAGCCTTCTCCTCTTGAGACCCATTCTCTCCCCCAAATAAGTTCCTTCTTGCTCCTCCCCAACACAGACCTGTGCAGATAAAGCTAGATTTTACAAATGAGAGAAAATATGCAATACTTCTGTGTCTTTCTCCCCCTCCCTGACCTTCTCTTGTCCTCCCTTCCTTCAGCCCTGCCCACCCCCAGGGTAGAGGAGACCCAGCCTTGCCTTCCCTAGATGGCTTCTCCCACATGCACAGAGCACGAATGGCTGCTATTGTATTTTCTCAATAACACCTCTATGTTTTTAGAACACCCTGCACTCATTAGCATCTCATTACTCTTAGCAGAAATGAAGCAAACACTTTAACTTATGCCAAATCCAGAAAGAAAGCAGCATATTTTAGTCAACAGTAAAGAAACAGGGTGCAAAATCATGTGCTTTTTAGCTGAATTTATATGCCTATTTTCATTATAAAGTATATGTAGCATGAAATTCTAAAGTACACTCTAAGTTCTGTAGCATTACATGCATATAGATTGCTGTATAATCTCCTCCACCCATCTTCACAACATTTTACATCTCCCCAAACACATGCATACACACACACATCTTTAAAACTCAGAATGTCCCACATATACATTATATATAAATTATATGTATATATTATATACATATATATTATATATATATATATATATATGTCTTCATATATATTTGTGTGTCTTCATACATACATACATACATACACACACACACACACACACACACACACACACATTCAGTATAAAATAATAGTTAAGTTAATATTCCCCAAACTCTGTGCTAAGAAGGTCAATGGCATAATCCTGCTCACAGCTATTGTTTAATCTTTTAAAAACTATGATTTATTAACATGTGTATGTGTGTGTGTGTGTGTGTGTGTGTTTGTGGGTGTGCACAGAAGAGGACATCAGGTATCTTCCCCAGCACTCGCTGCTGATTCCTTTGAGGCAGGGACTCTTCTGGACTCTGAGGCTCCTGCTATCTTGCCTAGGCTGGAGACAACCAAACCCCAGTGGTCCTCCTATCTCCAGCCCCTTGGGAGCTGGGGTTATAGGCATCCATACAGACACTCAGTTTGGTATATGAATGTCAGAATCATGATTCATAACTGTTGGGATATCTTTCCACCCCCCATCATCTGGTCTTCATGTCAACAGAAGTTTAGAAGACCTTCAAATCACCACCATTGAGCACAGGCTCTTCTGCACTGGACCCTTCCCCATGGAAGTACCTAATCTGAACTGAGGGAGGCTGGGATACAACTGTCACATCTGTCTCATGAATGCACCAGCCAGAGCATGAAAAGATCCATCTACTCCTGGTGGCACACTGCACCAGGACCAGTTCTTGAGTCTCCATGCCAAGTCTCCACACAGTACACACCACACATGCTGCAGTTCTTATCTCCCAAATGCTGACATCTCACTCTCATCAAAAAATTCCACCTCCAGTTAGCCAGAGAAAATAGTGAGGACTGTGACAGTACAAACACCTGTGAGATTTGATTCTGCACGAGGCCTGAAATCCAAGCACCCGCCAAGATCCATTCATTATTCCCAGCTGCATCTCTGCGAGGCTGGTACTATTACCACCCTCGTGTTCCAGCTGGGGACACTAATGTGTACACCCCTTCCTAGGTCACATAGTTATAAACAGTAGAGAAGTGACTCAAGCCCAGGCAGCAGGTTGCAGAGCTATGTTTACAAATCTACACTGGAATTGTAGCTGACAGGGGTTGTTAAGCATCTGCGTTTAACAGGGCACTGGTGGTGCCTCAGATGGCAAATGGAGGTGACTGCAGCGTGGGAGAGGAGGGGCATCTGATCAAGGGGCCTGGCAAGCAGCATCCTCATCCTCAGCAGAGCGTATACGATTACTGAAGCTGCAGAGTGAGCAGGTCCTGATCAGGGTGGGGTCAGATGGGAGAGGAGATGGACTGGTCAGGAGGAGACTACAAAGAGTCCAGATGAAAGCCAGATGGGATGATGAAGATAGCCTCAACTTTTCCCAAGAAAACAGCCTGGCCCTATAGTGCTCGTCAATCATTGTCTCCACTAGCTTTTCAGTCACTATGTAATACAGAGCCCACAGCCTCAGGCTGTCACCTCTGCTGAACATCGAGGAGGACAGGATATTTGCTCTTGGACCAGAGAGTCAAGGCTCTACCTTCCACAAGTTCACAAGATGGAGATGGAAGATGGTTGAAGACAGGACAGTTCACTCCTAGTGGGTGTGTCCTGGAGAGCATCTGGGCACAGACCCTGGGTGCAGAGAAGAGGAATGGAGGCACCCCAGCCATGTACCACCTTGCATTCCAAACTGCACTCCAGCACTAGGACTGTGAGAGTGGGCACGGGTCATCAGTATATCAGACAGTGCCCAGGTCTAACCCCCTACAAATGGAAGAAGCAAGATTGCCTCCAGGGAACAAAGGCACATAGACCTAGAAGTATCCATCTAGACATCAGCCCTTGTCTCTGCACCTAACCCTGTGCACAGAGAACCCAATTTCCTTGGGAAAAGCTGGCTGCATAGTGAGTCTGAATCTAGCCTGGGCTACATGGGACTCTGTCTCAAAAGTAAAAGAAAACCAGTCAATGAGGTTTCTAGTTGGGCACCAGTTCAACTTCATGTTTGATAACAAAAGTGAGGCTAGATCCTTACCATCAGGCTGTAGAAAATAGCTAATAGCTTTGGCAATAGCATGTGATATTTAAGGCTTTTCATGGGCCCCCTTTGGCCAACTACTCAACCAGATATAACAAATTGCTGGCACTAGAGATTTTATTTGGTGTTATAAGATGTCTAGTTGGGGTATTTTCTCCCCTGTTATTGGCAACTTCATTTAGATTTGTGAGATATACATCACACACGCACACACACAAGTTTCTATAGTAGTAGGTTTCTATGTGGCTTTTCATATGGTCCTTAATATTTGTGGTCCCTCCCCAGATTTCCTCCTGTACCCTTTCCTTCTCTTTCACTCCCTATTTAATCCTCCTATTCTAGTTTTCCTCATGACACTATATTCTATTTCCCCTTCCTTGGGAGATCCTCTCCTCCCCTGGTCCCATACTGGGTACCTAACTTCTCTGGTCATTCAGATGGTAACACACAATTTGAAAGCTTAAAAGGTAGCATCCACATATAAGAGAAAACATACAATACTTGTCCTTTTGGGCCCCAGAGACCTCACTCAGGATGCTTGTCTCTAGCTTGTCTCTTTACCTGAAAGTTTTATAAATTCACTTTTCTTAACAGCTAAATAATATCCCATTGTATTAATACACCACATTCGGTTATAGATTCATCAGCTGAAGGGCAGCTAGGCTGTTTCCAATTCCAGGCTATTATGAGCAGAGCAGTAATGAACACAGATGACCAAGTGTCTCTGTTGTAAGATGTAAAGTCCTTTGGGTATATGCTCAAGAGTGACATAGCTGAATTGTGAGGTAGATCAATTCCCAACTTCTTAAGAAATGCCCACACTGATTTCCATAGTGGCTGGACCAGTTTTCACGCCCACCAGCAATGTTCTAGAATGCACCTTGCATTCTACTAGAGGAGAAAGGTAATAATTTCACCTAGGTACAAAACCTGTGACCTATGACAGTGTCCTGCCTGCAAGAGATACTGCTGCATTAGTGGCACATATGTCATGGGAGAAACCAACCTTTTTTTAAAAAAAAATGAATTTAAGACCTACTTCTTGAGATGCAACCTATATATGACCTTGTTAATGTGGCCAAGAACTGAATCTGCATAGGTCATGGGCTTAGGGGGAAAACTAATAATATTATTTTGCTAAAGGAACATAAGACTAAAATGGATCCTGGTGTTATACTGATATACCCATAGATCAGCCTGTTAAATACCTATAGATAACAAAGAGACTCACACTGGACAATATGAAGAAGGTGAGAGGTTTTAGAGTATCAGTCCTAGATGGGATTTCTTTATCAAATCCATCCCCCCAAGGCTCAGAGATCCAATGCAGAAGAGACGGCAGAGGCTAAGACTCAGGGAAACCGAGTCTTTAGGATACTACAGGACTAGTGCGTAATGAATGCACAGAGACCATGGTAACATGCGCAAGGCCTCACAGACTCAAGCCTAATTGCTAATGTGGCCAAGAACTGAGACTATATAGGTCATGGCCCTAGGGGAAAAACTAACTAAGGGATTGGTATACTACACCCAGTGGCATACCATTGCATCCTCCATGGTGATATGTGGGAACTCATCTGGTGTGATCAGGACATGTTCTCTAGGGTAGCTCTACTGTGTCCAACCTGGCACAGACTGGGAGGTGGGGTAGGGAGCCCTCCACTATGAGGCTCTGAAGCACAGTTACAGTTCACATTCCCTGCCTTTAGACTCAAGGATAGCCACTCACAGAAGTGGCTGACAAAGTACTCTGGACCAGGAATGGTTGGACAAGCATCTCTGAGTTAATTAGTCACTGTACCCTCCTTCCAATCAGAGAAGAGAGATGCCAGTGTGCTTCCCAGGAATGCCTGCCAGATGTCTCCCAGGACTGGGTTCTGCAGGGTACCTTCACCTGCCTTCTCCCAGGAAGTCCTCACAGGGAGATGTGCCCAAGGGGGTAGAGAACAAGCAGTTCCCCTCTTTTCATTTACATCTATTCAATAGTTGCAGAGGATGAAGAGTTTTTCTGTCTCCCCCTATGGACACTAGATTATGTTACTTGAATTTCATCCATCTCTTTGCTTCTAGTTTCTCCCTTGCCACAGGAAATTCAAAAGATCTGAAAGCCTTGGCATTTTCATGTATTTAGTCGGCCATTGTTGTCACTGCCATTATTAGAATAAACCAAAATCAAAAATGGGCAGGAAACAAACTGACCGGTTTTTAAGGTTTTGCTGACTCCTTTAGACTCTAGTGAATGGGAGTCCTATTTAACTAATTCTTGCTTTCCCAAAAGGATTTGCTGCAGAAATCCTTGCACTAGTCTTTGCCCTATGAACTAAAGGGAAAATGGGGAGAGAAAGAAAAGATATGGGCAACCTAGAAAATATAGGAGTGTGATGTCACTGTTCAGCAGTGTGACATTAAAATGGAACATTGTAATGTTACTATTAGTACCATGATGTCACAATGCAACATTGTGATGATACAATGTTGATGACCCAATGAGAACTGTGATGTCACTATTCAGCATTGTGACATCATGATTGAGCAACTATGGAATCAAAATCACTTTGTGATGCTACTATTTGCACTGTGACATCAAAATAGAGGGTTATAAGAAAACAAAGGACATTGTAATGTCACTCACTGTTAAGTATTGTGAAATCAAAATAGAGTATTATAATGGTATAATGGACATTGTGACATCATTTTTCAGCATTGTGACACCAAAATAGAGCATTATAGTTGCACAAAGGACATTGTAATGTCACTATTCAGCACTGTGACATCAAAATGGAGTATTATGATGCTACAGTGGACATTGTGACATCACTATTCAGCACTGTGTGATCAAAATGGAGCATTATAATGTTACAGTGATGGCACAATGGAGCACAGTGATTGTGACATCACAATTCACCATTGTGATGTCACAATGGAGTATTGTAATGGTTCAATTTAGCATTGTTGCAGACAAAAAGGAGTCTTTTCTCTCTCCTCCTCCCTCCCTTCTGAGTAGAGAGCAACACCTTGAGGAGGGCTCAGTGAAGGCATCTGCTTCTGTAATGAAAAGCCCATCCTAACAGTTCTGTAATGAAGCCCTGTTTCCTGCTTCTGCTGAGGAAGGAAATGGGTACCAAGGAGAGAGCTGCATCTCAACCCTGAGCAGGAAGAGGATCTCAGGTAAGGTTAACTGGGCAGAGAGTGCTGTGAGTGCCACAGCTCCTGAGCTGGGAGAGCAGTCTAAGGGAAGGGGGACTGTGAGGACAAAGGCAGCCACTCACTCTGAATACAGAGCAGCCGTGACCATGTCACAATGATGGCAGGCAGCAGCACCCCTTACCTCTTTGCCTGTGTTGGCCTCATTCTCCCTGTCTGTACCTCAGGAGGCATGGACTACATCAAGTCCAACACCAGAGGCTAGATCTGGCAACGGATGACTTGTAAAGAGTTACTCCAGAGTGAATGCTTTCCCCAGCTGACCCCAAGAGCACCACGCAGACTGTGCAGGATCCTTGCCTGGGAAAAGCTGTAGGGCCTGGAGCCTTGATGTTCCTGGGAGAGGCAACTTCTTTAAGACCTCTCCTTGCCCTCACCTCTGCCTCCTCCTCCCCAACAGGACCTCTTCTCACTGCCCCA
The DNA here is from genome assembly GCA_036184795.1 of Tokudaia tokunoshimensis. Lineage (NCBI taxonomy): Eukaryota > Metazoa > Chordata > Mammalia > Rodentia > Muridae > Tokudaia > Tokudaia tokunoshimensis. The sequence goes on from BTHU01000017.1 coordinate 73,116,245, forward strand.
CCCCACCCACTGGCTGGAGAGCAGCTGCCAAGGGCGGAGCCTGTGGCAGGAAGAGGAGAAGTTGCCCTGGCACACTCTGATGCTATCCCACCCCTCAGGCCCACAGTGTTTCACAGCAAAGAGGCTTTATGAAGTCAAGCCCACATGCCTTTTAGCTCACAATGTATTTCCTTCTCTGTCAGTCTCTCTCTGTCTCTGTCTCTCTGTTTCTCTGTCTCTGTCTCTGTCTCTCTCTCTCTCTCTCTCTCTCTCTCTCTCTCTCTCTCTCACACACACACACACACACACACACACACACACACACCTGCGTGCTCACTCTTACACACCTCATGCACCGACTCACAGACTAGATTTTAGCACAAGGATATTTTCCCGTCCTCCCTTGTCCCCTGACCCTCACGGAAGGAATCCATCTGGCTCTCAGCTAGCAACCACAGAGCTTCAAACCATCTGGAAAGACAGGCAGAAGACAAGCAGGGGAGTGCTGCCAGGCTGAGGTGCAGGCAGCCAGGGTCAGGAGAAGGGAGGGGGAAAAGCCAGGGTGGCTGCCAGATTCCAGTGAAACCAAGCACTCCTCCCACAAACCCAGCCTCCCAAGTGCCCTCGGCCAAGAGTGAACAGCTCTCCGTGAACTCTTAGCCTCTCTGAACCTTGCTGGACTCCACCAGTACCCACTTGGGTGACATCAAACACAGCCACACAACGTCTAATTTTAGTGCTCATCTTCCCTGGCCACGGCTGTGTGGTTTCTAATTATTTTATTCCCAAGATTTACCTTGATGGATAGTTATACATTTTCCAATTTACTATGCAATCGCTTATAAAGTGCCCTTTAGAAAAAAAGCCTGTGTGGATTATTCCACATTGTTAATTTCCCCTGGCTCTAAGGAGAAATCTGTGGATAATCATCCTCCCTGTCTCCGATTCAATCCCTATTTCTTTTAATACTAATAAAATGGACAGTTCATTTATAAGAAGTCCCCTAAAAGAGGGTATTGGAAAACATTATATTTCTTTTTAAGTTGTTAAAGGGCATAAATCCATTACCCAGATAGAGATCGCTTAATAATTTAATGTCTTTGGCTTGGCATTGTTCCCGGGATATTTTCTCTTTATCTGTCTTTATTTTCAGGTTGAAACAAATGATGGGCTAATCAGCCCGGTTGGTTGGCGGGAACTGTTTTAGAGTCCTCAGGCAGGAGCTGGGATGACTCGGAGGATTCAGATCCAACAGCATGAGGGAACTCCCATCTCTGTCCCGGACCTTCAGTCCACACACTGAGGCAGGCAGAGGGACTAGCACTTCTGGTGGTCTCCACACGAGGTGAACAGTGCGGTGGTCAGGCTCAGTGCAAGCAGGAAGCAGCCCTGACATTGGCCACGCCCATCTCCCTGCCTTTTTCAGGAGACAGACACGCAGGTGGGAGGGCTCTGAGAGAGAACTTTTCTGCAAGGCGGATTAGTTTGCACTTTCTAAATAAAATCATTTACATGATGCATTAACCCAACCCCGCAATTAAAATCATTAACATTTCTTTGTGTAGATTAGCAATAAAGAGAACTTAACTGCAGAATCAACATTCCCTCAGGCTTTATCAGGCACCAACCTTAGGAGGGCTAAGCACATCCCCTCCATCCCAGTGACTTTACCAGCCCACCTGAAGCTGCTTGAGAGCAAGCTGTTCGAATGTTACCAGGATTAAAGAGAAGGTGCCTGTGTTTCCGGTTCCTCCCTGATGCGGTCTCTATGTGGTCCCTCAGCTTACTGAGGCTCCTAGTGTAGGAAGCAATATGGAACTCTTAACTCCCAAGCTAGGAGTGTGGCTGCTTCTTCAGGTCCTACCTATGCAGAAGGACCACTCCAAGGACGCTTACGGATCCGGTCTAGCCTTATCCAACCAGAGACAGCAGCCAGTTCCTGTAGAGGTTCACAGCTGGGGCTGCCAATAATAACGCCATTAAATTCATTGCACAAACTCCCAAGTGTGTCCAGCTTTTCTCTTAGAATAGTTGGCGTGTTACTTCTACACCAAGCATCGATGTGTCCACTGCATTAGTTCTCGCTAAGACCAAATACCCAACAGAGCACTATAAAGGGAAGGCTGTTGGGTTGTTTGTTTGTTTGTTTCCTAACGTTTCAGTCCATGATGGCAGAGGAGGCATGGCAGAGTCCCTGGAATTTGGTAGAGCTCTTTACTGCCTTACATTTTGGTGGGTCAGGAAGCGCAGACCTCTGGCACACTGGTCTAAGATGATCAAAGACCCCTGTCTAGGGAACCACCTCTACCAGATATGCTTCTGTCCTCAAAGGATCCCTGGCCTCCCTAGTTAGTGCCAGTAGCTGGGTTCAAAACACTCAAGCACATGGGTCTTTGGGGAACATTTCTGACTCAGACATCTATTCTATTCTTTGTCAGTGTCCCTCTCTACCAGTCAATCTTCAGGGCACCAATGACAGTCACCTCCTAAGATGAATTGCTCCTAGAGGAATATTTTAAGTTTTCCAAGTAGAATTTCACAGAGCCCAAGCTGGCCTCAAACTCACTGCATACCTGATGATGACCTTGAACTTTTAAATCCTCCTGCCTCCACTCCCAAGTGCTGAGATTAGAGGCCTAGACCATCACAATCCAGTTTTATGTGGTGTTGGGATCAAACCCAAAGTTTCTTCAATGTTAGGCAAGCACTCTACCAACTGAACCACATCCCAACTTCCCAGAAGTTAATCACCTAGGATGCCTTCCCTTCCCACTAGACCTCAAACCTACCTGGACCTCAAGATCTAGCAAAAAGCTATCCTTTCTGAAGTCTCCTGTAGCTAGCATGCACACACGCACATACACACATGATTCTCTCTGGGCTAACAGTGGTCCACCGTACAGACACAGACATGGATAACATGTCGTTTTATTGTGTATCTATTGTTCTGATGATTTTCTTTACAGATGCCCATTTTTGTAATTCACACTTTTAAGTACATTGATACATTGTACATTAAGATACATTGATGGGAAAAAATTAGAAACACATATAGGTAGGCTTTTGTCCAACCTAACCCTATTCCTCTGCCTCAGACAAAGGTGTTGTTAACTTGTGGTTAGGTCCTCTGGGCATACATACACTATAGCAATCTGTTGCCTTGTGTTTACCTCCTAACTACAAATGGCAGCACACTGTGCAAACCTCACGTGATGCATATTCCTAATTTGTTAAGCTTTGCTCTATGAACTGAGCTTTGCAATTGCCCATATGCACTCGAGGAGGACATATATTCTCTGGTGGTAGAGATAGGGCCTCTACATTATGTAGCATGGCTGACTCTCATGTGTTCTACTTGTTTACATGTTGGTATATTTTATCTGTCAAAGGGGAGAGGTGTTCATTTTTCCTTGTTTTTATGCCTGGAGCCTGGATTTCTCTCTCTGTCTCTTTCTCACTCTCAGTTTTGTATTCCTCTCTCCATCATAGATGATTAATATCAGTGCTTTTTATAAAGTTAATGTTGTTTATCAGTTTATTAAATTTCTCATTAAACTGTAGGTCACAACTTCATAGGTAATAGCTACATGTGTGGAGATGAGAAAAAAAATTGACAACAGCTAAAAGGATTCTGAGTATACAACAAACAAAAAATGATTTCCAAAGCATATGCATAATGAACCTGAGGTGTCAGGCAGTGCTCACCCATGTTGTGTGTGGCCTTGGCTCTGGGCACACGCATGTACACCTTGCTCTGAGCACACCACCACATCACACTAAGCCAATGACCTGTCTGAGTGTCTCAGCTCAGATTCTGACATGTCTGTTATAAACTGCTCTAAGCACAACATCGCTGCACTTATAAAAACATAAAGGCTGAGTTACAGAAAACGAAGACTTTCCATATGTTCCTGCCATCCTTCCTCATCAAGTAAGCATCAGATAAGTATATATCTAGGTTGTATTGTGTTATGTGTTCGATTTTAAGAATTGAAATAATATACATAACAAGTAACATGATATGGACTGAGCAAGTTGTGTTTATATATTTATGAATATATAGATATACACATTTAAGAATAATGAAAGAAAAAGGCATATATTCAGAAGTGTGGGTACGCAGGGTTTAGAGAGAGAAAGGGGAGGGCTTAAATGATGGAATTATCCTTTAATTTAAAAAAAGCTTTGAATTGCTATTTGATTTGCTGACTTGAGCCACATACACGTCATTAAATGAACTTCAGGTTAGGGCAGAATTTCCAGCAATTTCTGAAATGGCTATAAACCACTTCTGCTATTTTTTATGAAGTAGTTATGTTACGTGCATCCTGAGAATTAATGACGGTAAAATCAAAATATTCATTTACTCTGAAAACTACTGAAGAAACCCAATCCTGCTATGGTAAAACTACATGGAAAACAGAGAATTGCTTTAAGTTTTATCATTTATTAGTAGTATACCTACTTTCTAGTCTTATATATTTGGGGTAATATAATACATATTTTCTTGGGTCAAAAGGAGTTGCAAATCAAAAAGCCACTTAAGAAGCCTTGTCTATTTATAATTAACCATTTGCTTACCAGCGACTCTACTCCCCATTCCTCACGACCCTTTTGGCTTCCCTGTGCAATGAGTTTCCTCATTGATAGTCCTTTGATGACTATCTTCTGGTGCGAACTCTGTCAGATTTTGTGGTCCAAAAACATATTCGCATAAAATTCCAGAATGAAATCTCATCAGTGTTTCGAAGTTGTGTCCTGGCTGCCACAGCTGCTGAGAAGCCAGCTCTGGCCACTTCTGTGTGATTTATGTCATTGTCCTTTCCTTCTTGGCTGGTTTAAGAGCTTTCTATTGTAAATATTGTAAAAGTTTGCTCTCAACTTGCTGTTGTTCTTTTGTTTGGTTTGGGTAAGGAACAGGACTATATTCCATGAGCTTCTCTAAAAGGTTTGTTTCTGAGTGTAGGGAAACTTACCCGTTTCAAACTGAGTTTAGTAAAGCTTGACTTGCAGGTTTTACAGTGTATCTTCTTGGTCCTCATGCTAGTTCTCTATTCTGAGAGCACAGACTTCTGATCCTGGAAATCCTAACCAGTTCTCTCTTTAAGCTAACCTGGTTGCTCTGTCTGTTTTCCTCTTCTAACATTCTAGACCTCGCTAATCAGCCTTTGGTAGAGGCTAGCCTGTCCTGTATATTCTCAATCTCTCTTTCTCTGAGCTGCATTCAGAATGACGTCTTCATCTCTGAATGAAATGGGACTGAACAACCAAGCAGCTGATGCCTGTGCTTCCCGCCTTTCCCATCCAATCCCCATCCTACAGCCAAGTGTATCAGGCGTCCTGTGGAAAATCACTCTGGCTAAGTTAATCTGCACTCTGCTGTAAGGCCGATGTCAACTCCTCCGTGGTGCTGAAACTCACAAATGAATACCTACTGCCACAAATTTGAAACAGACCTTTGCCTATGAGCAGGGTTTCCTAAATCTTTGTTCTGCAGGTGTAGGGACTTTAGGGAAACAAAATTATAGCTCAAGAAGCCAACAGAAGCACCACCTAAAAACCCCTTTCTAGTCTCAGGGAACAGAACTTCAAGATGTTGTTTGACTTGAAGGAAGACTTCAAAGAAGAAATCACAGCTGAGTTGAGCCTTGGAACATAAGATGAGCATTTCTTGGGGGAGATGTCACCTGGAAGATGGCTGATTCTACAGGAGAGCAGCTAAGTAGGAGCAGTGGGTGTAGGAGCGAAGAACCTTAAGGTGGAATCAGATCATGAAAATTAAATAGGATTTTACCTCTATCCCACCGGCAGCAACGAGCTGACCGTTCTTTGAACCTGTTTCGGTTAGAAACAAAGTCTGGGTCAGACAGCCTCAGAGAGGGGGTCTGATACAGGAATTAGTTGTGAAAGTATTGGGACTGAACAACCAAGCAGTCGATTGCTGAGACCATGAGGTGACACAGAAAGGGACCCAAGTCAAGGATGGAGGTGAACAAAATAGGAATGTTCCTGGAGTTCAGGGGATTGGAATGTTGCCTCAGCAAGAACTGAAGGTTTGAAAAAGGCACAGCTGGAAATGATGCTTCAAGAAAAGAGATTCCATATCCCTAATGCTGTGAGTTACAGCTAAGGACAGCTCCTGTAGCCAGGTAAGAACCCTAATGGAATGATATGGACACCAACCAACCCACAAAACTTTTGACCCAAAATTTATCCTTTCTACAAGAAATGCAGGGACAGGGGATGGAACAGAGACTGAGGGAATGGCCAAACAATAACCAACCCAACTTGAGACCCATCCCATGGTCAAGCACCAATCCCTGACACTATTAATAATACTCTATTAATGCATGCAGACTGGAGTCTAGCATAGCTTTCCCCTGAGAGGCTCCAACCAATAGTTGACTCAGACAGATGGCAGACACCCACAGCCAAAGAGTGGATGGAGCTTAGGGAATCATGTGGGGCCCAAACAACTGGATCTGGGGGTATCCCAAAAGCTTTTACCTGTCTGTGGGATATGTTCTTCTATTTGGGCTGCCTTGTCTGGTCTCAGTGGGAGAGGATGCACCTAGACTCACAGAGACTTGATACTCCAGGTAGGGGGATTCCCAGGGGGGTTCACACCTGCTCAGAGGAGAATGGGAGGGGGGAGGATTGTGGGAGGGGGTGACAGGGATGAGGCAGTAAGAAGGATGTAAAGTGAATAAGTAAAAATAATGATGATAATACTAAATTTTTTAAAAGAAAGGGGAGAGAGAGAGAGAGAGAGAAAGAGAGAGAGAGAGAGACTGACTGACTATGACATCTCCCATTTCAAGTTCTCTGTAATCTCTTAGGATCTTCCATTGGCTAAATTTAGCCAAAATTCAGTTGGTCAAGAAAACTGAGCAATGAAATCTGAAGGGACTGTTTGTCTTCAGCATGACACAGACCAGACATCATCAAGAGTCATTCCAAATACAAATAAGCAACAGAGAAGGAAGGCCTACCCAAGATGACCGGTGGACCCAAGATGACCGGTGGGCCCACAGAATGCTTCAGAGATGGAGAACGGAGATTTCAAGCCAGAAAGGCTAGGGAAAGCGAGGAGGCCAGCACATGTCCAAATATAAGACAGATGTGAGAAACGATACATGGTCTCAACACCAAGGAAATGAAAGCTGAAACTATGCTGTGTGCACATAGACAGCAAATAGAGAAGGCCCTGTCAATGCCAGCACTGACAGGTAGAGTGGCACAGACCGTAATGTGGATGGATACATTTGGTTAAAACCTGTTTAAGGTTGTCTCGCGAGAAGCCAGGCATATTTTGTGGTTTGGACAAGGAATGTTCTCAAATGCTCATGTGTGGAAGGTTTGGCTCCTAGCTGGTGGAGGACTTGAGAAGTGACTGGATCAGAGGTGACAACAACAGGTTTGCTGCACGGATGGTTCATAACCCAACAGGTCACATTAGTAGGTGGGGTGCGGTTGGAGAAGGCAGGTCACTGTGGGTAGCTTCCTGGCCACCTAGAAGCAAGCTTTGTTGTGCCATACTCTTTGCTACAATGTTTACCTTCAGCTCAGACTCTAAATAGTGGGGTCAAGAAACCAATCCCAAAGCCTCTGAAACCATGGAGGGGGGTGAGGAAGGGAGGAGATAAAACAACCAAACAAAACCCCACCTTTCTCCTTTAAGCTGATTATCTCCAGGGTTTTACCAGAGAGAAGTTGACAGACACAGTGTATGGATATGTGTCGTGTGCACACGGCGAGCAGGAAGCATGCTCGGATTAACAACGCCTTGTTTCATCTTCCCCAATTTGGAAAGAGCTGTTCAAGAGTTAAGTTGTTTATTTTGTTTTTTTGTTTTTGCTTTTGTTGTTGTTTTGTTTTGCTTTAATTTTTCTCACATAGTCACACAATGGGATAAGTAATGAAAATGAACTAAATGAACACACAGCCACACAGGTGATTCTCACAAACAGGAGGCCTAAAGTGATACATATAAAATATAATAATTCTATTTTAATAGGTTCACAACAAGACGAATGTATGTGATAAAGATGAAAGTTGATTAAAATAAAGTGAGAAGAGTGTTACTATAAAAATAAGGTTGATTTTCCTGGAGGAGGAGCGTTCTAATAATGTTCATCTTATTGAAGGTTACTTGAGTATTTATATAAAATTGAGTGTGTTATTATAATTCTCCTAACTTTTCTTTTTATTATTTTTAAGTTGGAATACAAAATAATGGTTTACATGAAGCCATTTTTATATACAAGTGCCATTATACTTATTACTCAATCCCTGCCCCATATGGACTTTTCAATATGGAATGTGTTTAAGAGCAAAAAAATAGTTAAAACAAATGAAATAATGGAGGGTTAAGAAAAGGCATCTCATGCATGTATATCACGAGACTATGGGAGGATGTATTCCATCAGAATGAGAGCAAGCTAAAAAGGAAACTGCTTAAGAGCCAGGAAACCAGAGATCTTGATGCAGCTGGGGAAAGGGAATCCTTGGGATGAGGGTGAAAGATGACCCCAGGCTGACGTTTTCAAAAGCGGCTGAAATTGACATATTACCCCATACATAATATGGGGAATAAGAAAGTGCTTATTTAATTATAGGAATGTTAGGACTGAATTAATGATAAATATACAGAAAAAAAAAACCTCCACAGAAATCAAAGCAAAATAACAATGGACAATGCTCAGCTATACAAACAAACGCCCACCATCCCGCCTGGACAAGCAGTCCTGAGATACAAATGCTCATCACCCAGCCCTGACCTGGATACAAAGTTGGGATATGAGGGGTGTGTGTTTCTCAAGTAGCTATAGGGAAGGAAAGTTAAACCACCATCTTCCACAAGAGATGGTCGATAGGCAGTCATGCCTGCAGTATAAAATGAAAATAAGAGGAAAGGTATGTTTTCAGAGATAGCGAAATTGACAGTAAAATGGGAAAACAGCTAGAAATAGAAAATGGTGTAAGGTGAGGAGATTGTTGTTTTTCATCGTGAGTTTTATTAAGCTATGCGATTCCTTGAACTATGGACATACAGTTCTTTTAGAAACAAAAACTAGAGCTGGGGTTGGAGCTTGGAGGTTCAGTGCCTGCCCTGAAGGTGAAGGTTCTAGGTCTGATCCTTAGCACCACAAAAATAAGTAAGCAATTAAATACGTCAGTCTTTAGGAAAAACTGAACAGAGTGGAGCAGTGGAGGGGCAGGGCTGGGCAGGGTTGGGCAGGGCGGGGCTGACAGCCCCTACAAATTATAAGAGAAGACACTGAGCCAGTGAGCTGGTTAGCAGGTATAGGCACTTGCCCCCTACATTATAATACATTTGATACCTAGGTCCCACATGATGGAAGGAGAGAACCAACTTCTGCAAGTTGTCCTCCACATGTGTGCTGTGGATTACTCCCCTCACCCCCTCTGAACAAAAAAGAGGATACATTAAAACTATACCAGGACAAAACAGATCTACCCTGGGGTTATAGGCAAAGATGGGAGTTTTTACCATTATGATGTGCTACACTACATTCAGATGCTAACAGGGAAAAGCATCTTATAATTTTACTGCGTACTTAAAAGGTATTTTATAGACTTCAACTATCGTTCCCAATAAAACTTTAAGAAGTAGAATTAAAGGAACCTTCATTAATATCATAAAGCATCCAACTTTAAATTAGTAATAATTGCTCTAAATTCAGAACACATAAAGACGCCTACTATTATCATTGTTATTGGAATTATTAATAAAGATGTAATTATTTTACATTTTCTTGAATGCTCTTGTCAAAACATTAAAGACTGTGGAAGGGGAATAAATACTGACAAAGAAGAGGCAGAAGGTTCCACTTGTGTATGACAGGATTACATCCCTAGAAAATGATGTAAGTACACAGCTATCCAGTGATCTAGTTAGATTGTGAGGCAGATCACACCTTCCCAGACCCTGTCAGCCTCCTCAGGTTAAATCTCATGTCCCTGGTCTCCCATTGCCAGGTAACTGATTCCCTGACTCATCCATTCAGTCCAGTCCCTGGAATTTCCTCGTTCCCCATCTCAGCCCCATGTTCTACTGTCACCTTTAGTGCCCTGTGTCTGTGATACCTTCTAGGAGAGGCCATTCTGTCCTTTGTCACGAATGTTGTTTTGTGAGTGGCCTTTTCTGAGGACTAAATTATTCCCTAGCACCTGCTCCTGCTTCATTTTTCCTTGTAGGATTTCTTGCTGACATCTTAGTTATGTTTTTGCTTGTTATTTATTTTCTCATTAGCATATAATATCCAAGAAGATTCTGTCCTTGGGGTCTGGAAGGAAATCTGCCCACAAAATGACATGTGATGAAGGATTGATAGCAGGCATGTTACACACTCCAAAGATCTGAGGTGAACCACAGTCTCTCTCTCTCTCTCTCTCTCTCTCTCTCTCTCTCTCTCTCTCTCTCAAAAACTTTTTAGTACTTGCAGATTAATTACTGAATGATCCCTACACATGGCAAAATAAAGTTTCTCTATAGTGGAGATAAAGACCCTAGAGAGGATGGCAAACTAAACATCTGGACCAACAGAACAAAAACAATTAATATTTATGATCTACGAAGAGCCTATTTACATTTATAAGAAAAACATCAGAACTATATTTAACAGATATCGAATAATAAACTATATATAACGTAAGTAAGCATATGGCAAAACAGTAGTCTCTGCTAGCCAACAAAGGAGTGCAGAGGACAGCAAATTCAACACTACTTTGTTAGATTAGGAGGAAATGCTCCTGCTAACTGCTGCTGAAGTCGAAATAAAACCAGCAGATTCATTCCAGAGTGATGACACTGTATTAAACAATATTTTTGGAAAGTGATTAGGCAATACAGAAAGGAGTCGTATACATGTCTGTGTTCTAGTAATTCCTCTATTAAGAATTATTCCTATGGAAATTCAACAGCAGCCAGATCCTATTTACAGGAAGATGCTTGCTGCAATGTTATCTATAAAAGCTCCAAACTGAAAACATATAAATGATCAACATTAAGGGAAATGGCTTAATAAATTACACTACTCTCTGCACAATGGAATATTATGTGGTCATTAAAATGATAATTATGCAGAAACATGAAAAATGTTTATGATCCACTGGTCAATGAAAACAAGCCAAATGCAAGATAGCAGATTTGCACCTTGGACAAAATTGGTAGCATATACAGACGTGTAGAAGAGATAATACATTAAAATCATATAACTGGATTGGGGAAAGAGTGACTTTTGTCGGTGACATATTTTTAAATGCTTTCTTTAAGTTTTCACCCAGGAAGGAGCTCCTGCAACTTCCTGCAGGGTTGGTTCTGCAGGGCTCTTCCGGTATGGAACTAATTGCATGAGCTCCCTTTTGGACTCATTGCAGTGAAACCTATATTATTCCTGCGCTGCAGTGTGGGGCTGGCTCTTCTTAGCCACTGCTCCGAGCTCTTCCTCTGCTGAGTGAGATGCTTAGTGAAGAGACTCGGAGCTGTCGAACAAAGACAGGCTAGAGCTCAGATGGTCTGAAGCCAGCCCTTCACCTGTCCCTGCCCGTCCCCACTGGCCGAGCTGGAAGGTGGTGAGGGAGCCCTTAGTCCAGAGCAGTCCAGAACCAGGTCTGGAAGCCTAGCTGCAATATGAAGCCACCGCCTCTAGAGCTAAAGGCACAGCCCTATTGGATTTTCTGGGATTCCCAAGACAGAGTACAGAGCTCCTAATCATACAGTGGGTGGGTGCCACCTTTCAGAAGTCTTTCTCCTTTTGTTCTACTTCAGACAGACCTTGGATCTATCCTATGACTTCCTGGGAACCTTTCTGCAATTAAACAGTCCTAGGTTCTTAAAAAAAGACCCAGGAGACCAAACTAAAAAACTATGTAGAGATGTATCAATTCTATGTAAATAAACTCCAGAGTCTGCCTAGAAATGAGAAGTCAGATCGGCCACCTATATGCCAATGACGCTCCCTCTGCCTCAATTCCAACATGAAAGGACATTGATTAACCTTTGAGTCATTTTCTTATTGTCTGTCTCCTTATCTCCACCAAACAAGGAAAGACACCTTGAGATACTCGATCTGCTTTTTAATTTTGTGACGCTCCTCTCATCTTTAACCCTTCTTAGTTTATAAAACCAACTTCTGTTTGGCTTATTGGAACAATTATTCTACGCCAAGGAATGAAGTGTCGTCATGTTCTAGAACGGAATGTAAGGCCAATTAAGATCTTTAAACTGTTGTAATATACTTCATTTGACAAGGCTACACCCTAGCTCTAAGATCTTGAACAATGTTCCAGTTGGCTTTAACTGTCTACTTGACACAGCCTAGAGTTAAATGAGAAGGGAGTCTCAAAAGACCAATTGCTGGGATCAAGTTGACTTGTAGGAATGTCTGTGGGAGATTGTCTTAATTGCCTTAATTGATCCATCATGGGCAGCACAATTCCTTGCGCAGGTGATCCTGAGAAGTCTACAAAATCCCACTAAATATGTGCCAACAAGGCAGTCAGCTAGTAAGTAGCACCCCTTATGGTTCCTGCTACAAATGGTTCAGCTGTGAAGTGAATTCCTTGGCAACACCATGTTGGCCTGCATTGACTTCCTTCAGAGATGAACTGTGACCTGGAAGTGTAAGCCCATTAAATTCTTTCCTCTCTTAAGGGGCGTTTTGGTCATGGCCTTAGTCACAGCCACAGAAAGGAAATTACTTTTCTGTGCAGTGGGGCTAGTAAAACTCCTACCTTATAGAACTATGTGAAAGTGAAGGGAGTTAATAGCTGTCAGCAAGAGGCATGGTGCCTGCTCTATAACAAACATGTTGTGTTAGTTACAATGTTGCTGTCTGTGGCCTCTACTCTGCTCCTCTCTGGTTTGAACACTTGGCTGATAAGGCAATAGTCCCAAACCCGGGGCACACTGCATCTCTGCATGATGTAATTCCCAACTTCCTTCTGGGAAGAGATTAGGGTTGATAAATGTGTAAGCAATTTTCTGATAAACTTTAATAAGATTAAGACCTCTTCTGGGAAGCACCCAGTTACCCACCCGCTCAGCTGACTGCCAGTGAGGAGGAGCTAATGATTTGGAAGCAATCCTGATTTTGCAGAAGTATAACGGTGATTATCTAATCACATTGTTTCTCTGTATAATTTTTCTATGGAGACAACCTCTTTAAGCTTCTTTTCTTGTGGCCTGCTTGAATTAAAACCTTGATGTAGGCTCAAGAACTAAGTATCTGAAAATATTCACAGTCTATTGTAGTGCATGGAAGAGTATATAGCATTTATTCATATTCCTTTCTAATTTTCATGTTAGGGGAGGGATTTAGAATTTTAGAGGGAGAGACCACATATGTTTTTATTCACATTTTAATTAAGAGCTTAAAATTACTACTGACACATAAATGTTCATTAAGGTGAACATTTTATGAAGGAAAAAAGGTGAAATTTTAAAAGCAATTGAGGAACTGAGAAGATGGTTCAGTGGGTAAGGGCGACATTGAGTGTGCTAAGTTTATCGTCAACTTGACACTGATCATCAGGGAGGAAGGAACCTCAATGGAGAAAATGTCTCCATTCGATTAGCTGGTAGGCAAGTCTGTGGGGCATTTTCTTAATAAATAATTGACATGTCTACGGCCATACCACCTGAACGCACCCGATCTCGTCTGATCTCGGAAGCTAAGCAGGGTTGTGCCTGGTTAGTGCTTGGATGGGAGACTGCCTGGGAATACCGGGTGCTGTAGAATTGACATGCTAGGGTCAGATCACTGCGGGTGGTACTACCCCTAGGAAGGTAATCCTAGATAAAAAAAAAAAACAGGCTGAGAGGATCAAAGGAAACAAGCCAGTAAGCAGTGTTCCTCCATGGTCTCTGCTTCAGTTCCTGCCTTCACGAATCTGTTTTGAGTTCCTATCCTGATTCCCCTTCATGATAAACTGTAATATGTATGCTAAAATAAACCCTTTCTTCCCCACGTTACTTTTAGTCATGGTCTTTATCATAGCAACAGAGACCAAACGAAGACAGTGTGCAGACATGAAGATGTGAGTTCATATCCCTAGCACCCATGTAGAAGGTAGGCATGGTCATATGTGTCTGTAACCTCAGCTCTGGACCACATGAGTTTGCTGGCCAACCAGCCTTACCAAGATGGTGAGTTTTAGATTCAATGAGAGGCTTTCCTCAAAGGAATACGATAGAGAGTGATAGAAGATACCTACTGACTTCTGCATGCACACACATGAATATATCATACCACATCTCACACACACACACACACACATGCACACACACACGCACACACACACACACACACACACACACACACACACACACCACTGAAAACAATACTTACTAGCAGCCAGGCAGATTGGGAGGATGAAATATAGAGCACTCTAAGGCCCTGTGCATTGGTTGTGGCTTCAGCTGTGGAGACAAAACTTAGTTTTAACTGTGTAGTGTAATACAACCAACTTAAGTATGGGTTTCAGAAAGTTGCTGCCCTTCTTGACTTTCCTCTTACTTGTTCTGTGGAAACAGAGTACCTTGCAGCTAATGTGTAAGGGACAAGTTATTGTCAAGTAGATTAGAACCTCAAAATATTTTACTTCTACTTCTTACCATGGGATCTTTCCATGACATCGAAACATTCATATCCTTACTCTAGGACTTGGTTTCCTCATCCAAGAAGTAGGAATTTAAAGAAAAAAGTCTCTAAGACCTACTCCTTTGGTCATGGGTCAAAATCAAGTTGGTACTAACCAGAAAGAGCCCCACCCCAACTCCATGGCTAGTTTCTGTAGTACCAAAAGACAAGATGCTCTTTAAGCTGTTGGGAAGAAATGTCATCAATAGTGCTATCCAGTTGGAACTCTATGAGGTAAAATAATGACTATCCTGGCAAGGTTGTGCATAGGTACCACAGTAGCTCTAATGTTATGGGAGTAACCACCTGCTTTCTTATTGGACCTGAGGCATGGGATCTGAGAAACCATGGCTATGGAGTTCATAGCCCTAGGGGTGAACCTACCTCTGTTCTGTTTCGAAATGAACACAGTAACAAGCTGCCCTCGACACTCATATCTCTATATACATAGATTAATGCAGGTCTCAAACATCATCATAGAAATTTCTTTGTGTGCAGTGGATAATGATTAATACAGAAGCTCACAACAGACAGAAGTACTAAGTGAGGACTGTTCAGCCATATGGAAATCTATATCATGTGTCCCCCACTGGCCAATGCTCACAGAACATCTCAGAAGAGAGGGAGGAAAAATTACAAGAGAAGACTGGAGTGAAACAGGGCAGACACGACAGGCCCTCTCTACTCATGGTGTCACAGTAGATGTGGTTGCCTGTGATACCTGTGCAAGACCAAGCCAGTCAAGAAGTCAGAATGGAGCTGGGAGGGGTTCATGAGCCCCCGAGGCAAGCTGAGGTGATACTGACAGTTAGTAGTTTCTGAGAGAGGAAGAGTCGACTTTCTTTAAGGGGTAGCCCATGGTAGGCCGGTCTCCAGTGGATTGCCACACTCATTAGTATATAGGCAGCACAGATCGAATTTACAGAGTTAGAAGGAGAGGGGAGGAGGGGGAGAGGGAGAGAGGACATAAAGAGGAGAGGAGACAGAGCTGGATCTGGGTAGAGTTAGGGGAACTTCTCACAGTCAACTCTATCAAAAGATATAGTATGCATGTATGACATTTTCAAGGACTAATACAAGTATTTTTAAAGAGAGTTTAAGAAAAACCTTCATCTGCCAGGGATACATGAGGGAAAAATAAGAGAATACCTTAAAAATGCTTCTTTAAAATTAATAAAGGTCAGGGCACATTTTGCTCCCAGATAAGATGAATTTATTCTCCTGCCTAGAGCAATGGAGATATTGGTCAATTTAAATGAAGTGACAAATTTTAAGATGCTTGACATGAGGACCCAAGACTGGTATTCAAGAATAAGGAACAAATAAGGTGTACTGTACAGTTGCTCCAGCAATAGACTTGGTGGGTGGGACTGAGCTGAGCCTGACATTCCCCCTGAGCTGAGAAAACAGATCTGAGTTCAGAGACCTTTAAGGTTCACAGGACAGACACCAGGAGAAAGGAGAGAGGAGAGCAGAGAAAGAGAACTCAGATCATGGCCAAGGGTAGACCTGCCCAGACAGGATGAATACAAATAGTAGCAGACGTCAGAGTAGATAGGAACAGAGCTGCCCCCCTCCCCACCCTGAGTCTGGAGCAACTCATATTTCAGGGCATTGGTTAGCACTCAGAAAGGTCTTAACACTGTAGTAGGAAATAATTAGGTTTAGAACACATGTGGATCTTGACTCGCCTAGCAGATATCAAAGGCAAGATACAATAGGATCAAAGTGTTTCCAACAGCAAAGTTCAATAACATTTAGAGAAATACAAAAATGTCTACCACACACTATAAAACCCTCAGAGCCTAGTAGCCAACCAAAGATGACCAGATATACACAGTGAAGCCAGGCCACAGGCATAAAGGAGGAGATGAAATCAAAACTGACTGGAAACTATACAGATGTGAGAATTTATCAGAGTAGAAGAATAATAAAGTTGTAGCTGTCTGTTTAGAAAGTTACGGTATAGAATGTAAGATAGAACAGAGAATACTTTTTACATAGAATGTAAAGAGAACAAAGCTGAACTTTTAGAGATAGAAAGCACTATGTTTAAAATGAAAACCACACTGGACAAGGATTCAGTTAACCACTGATTAATCTCTTTTCTTTGCAAAAACAGAAAATTTAAATACATGGACACATAGTCATAGAAGTTTTCTAGAAATAATCACATGCAAGGGAAAAAAGAATGAAAAAAAAGTGAGAGTACTATGGGATAACAGCTGGCTATGGTGGTGGTGGTGGTAGGGGTGTGTGTGTGTGTGTGTGTGTGTGTGTGTGTGTATGTGTGATATGTATGTGATGTGTGTGATATGTGTGTGATGTGTGTGATGTGTGAGATGTGTGAGATGTGTGTGATGTGTGTGAGATGTGTGTTTGATGTGTGTGTAGTGTGTATGTGATGTGTGTGTGTGATGTGTGTGAGGTGTGGAATGTGTGTGTAGAAAGTGTGTGGGATGTGTGTGTGTGTGTGTGTGTGTGTGTTCACCAGAGGAAGAATAGTAGAGTATAAGAAAAAGTAAAAGTGAAAATATAACAGCCAGAAGATAACTACCCTTGATTTAGAAAATACTCAAACTAATATATTCACAAATACACAAAGCTCAGCAGTCCTGAAATACAAGAGATATGAGAAGAGTATATCAAGACACAACAGTGTAGTTGTTTTAGATCAGTAAAGACAAACATCATAAAAGCAGACAAAAGAAAAAGTTATTCAGAATAACAAATATACGGATGATAATAGATTTTTCATAAAAAATATAATGTGGGCAGAAAGATAGACAATATCTCTAATAAAAATGTTCAACCTACAGTTTTCTACACCATAAAATGTCTTCCAAAAGCAAGCCTGAAATAATGACGTATTCGGTCATTACTTAGTTGGTGTTTATTTCTGTGAAGGGACACATGAGCATGGCAAGTCTTATAAAGGAAACCATTTAGTCTGGGCCTGACTCACAGCTTCAGAGGGAGGTTTATCATCATGGCAGAAGCATGGCAGTGTGCAGGCAGATATGGTGCTGGAGGAACCGAGAGTTTTACATCTTGATCTACAAGCAGCCGGAGGAGACTGTGCCACAGTGGGCACAGCTTGAGCACAGGAGACCTCAAGTCAGCCCCTACAGTGACACACTTTCTCCAACGAGGCCACACCTAACAGTGCCCCTCCCCGAGGGCTAAGCATTCAAACAAATGAGTCTATGGGGCCATTCCTATTCAAACCACTACAGTCATATAAAAGTTGGGGAAGAGCTGGAGAGATTGCACAGCTAGTAACGTGCTTGCAAAGTGCTTGCCAGTAGGCATGAGAACCTGAGAATGGATCCTGAGCACCCAAAAGTGCTGCGATGTCCCCATGCATCTGCTCCTCAGCACTGGGGAGACAGGGACAGGATTCCAGGGGCTTGCCTGGCAGCTGGACCAGCCAAATCAGCAAGCTCCAGACTTGGTGAAAGAATGTTTCAAAAGATGAGGTGGGGAGCAAGAGATACTGGATATTAACCTCTGGCTTCTACCCACAGACTCACAGGCACACACATGTGCACACGCATGAACACATATGCAAAGCACAAACACACACATACACCCTAGCTGGGAATAGACTCATTCTATAAGAAAGATTATGGTAGGTACTCGAAGCAATGAAAATGAGACCAGGTAGAAATATAGCCCTAGGCAAAGCTACTATAGCAACAGGAGTGTTATAAATTAAGTTTATGACTACATCTTCTGTAGTCATTTGCATTTATTTATTTATTTATTTATTTATTTATTTATTTATTTATTCATTTAGTGTGGCTACCATAGCATGTATGTGGAGGTCACAGTGGACAAGTGGTGGGCATCAGTTCTCTCCTTCTACCATGTGAATAACAGATCTTGAACTCAGCTTATCAGGCTTGGCAGCAGGCACATTTATCTACTGAGCCATCTTACCACCTCAATAGATCTACATTTTAAAATACAATTAGTAAATATATATATATATACATATATATATAAAACAATAACAGTGTAAGATGGGATTTATAACTTAAAATGTAAAACTACATGAGCACAAAGGTCAAGAAGGAAGAAATAAGAATGTATCATTATGAAGTTTCTACATGGCACATGAAGTCATATACTTTTATTTGAAAGGACACTATAATTTTTTTAGAGATTTATGTTGTAAATCTGAAAACAATTATTTCAAGGAAAAGAGTTACAGATAAAAATGAATAAGTGGATAAAAGTAAATCATAAGAATGTGTGGAAGGCTTAAAAAGAGGGAACTGAAACATAGAAGCTTTGGGATTAACAGACAATAGTGGACAATGGATTTATATGGAAAGATCAATAATGACATTAAGTATAAATGCTCAAACACAGCATCTAAGACTCGATGATTGTTAAACTGAATAAAAAGACTATTCTATTTCTGGTTACATAAGCCTATTTTTAATTATTTCTTTTAATAAATACATGATCAAAATGTGTACCATGCTACACCTAATCAAAAAAGCATAACTGCATTAATTTTAGACAAGGTAAACTTCAGACAAAAAACATTACCAAGAACAAAGGTAATTTTATAATGATAAAAAATTTGCTCGTCAGTAGGTATAACAAACTTCCTCCAAAACCACTGGATGCCTAACAACAGAACTTTGAAACCTTGGAGCAAAAGCTAAAGAAAATGATAATTTTAACAGTCACACATCTATTAAGGTAATTAAATCTGTATTAGAAACATAAAACATTTTTTTTCATAAAAAAAAGTCTAAGCCCAGATAGCTTCACTGGTAAACATTTATTATAAAATTTTTACATATTCTCCCAATAAGGAGAATTTTTTCTAGCACAATCTATAAAGTGCATTGTCCTAATACCAGACAAGGTATTACAAGAAAACTAGACAAAAATACCCTCTATGAATAAGATTTAGAAACTGTCAATAAAATTTGAACAGATTGAACTCAACAATATTTATAAGGGCAAATGTCCTGACCAAGTGTTATTTACCTCAGGATTACAAGCTGTTTTAACATTAAAAATCAGAGAGCCAACACATTAACAGCCTATGTTAGTTAGCTTCCCATTACAGTAACAAATACCTGAGATACTTGGCTTGGAGAGAAAAGTTTGTTCTGTATCCCAATTGTAGAGACTTTGGTTGTGATGAATGGCTCTGCTGTCTTGGATGGCTAGGCAGCACATCCTGGGTAAAGCATGTGGCAAACCAAAGTTACTCAACACATCTCCAGAACAGAGACTGGGGTTCTCCAACCCTCATAAAGGGAACATCCCAGTGACTTAAAGGTCCTCCACTAGAGCCCAACTCTTAGAGCAGTGTTTTTCAACCTGTAGGAGTCATATAGGACATGACTCCCACAGGGGTCACATGACAAGTATCCTGCATATTAGATAGTTACATTATGATTCACAACAGCAACAAAATTACAGTTTTAAAGTAGCAACAGAATAACTTTATATTTGGGAGTCAACACAACATGAGGAGCTGTATTAAAGGGTTGTGGCATTAAAAAGGCTGAGAAACACTGTCCTAGAGGCTCCACTACCTCCATGGAGACCAAGCCTTTATAATGGGCTTTTGGTGGGAGAATATTTAATATCCAAATTTCAAGACAGAATGAAAAGAAATAGCTAATGATCATCAGGGTAGATACAGAAAACATATTTGACCCCCAAAAAATTCATTCATTTCTGATGAAGGAAACAACTGTATTAAGCTGGTGAGATAGCTAACCAGGTAAAAACCATTTGCTGTGCAAACTTGACAGCCTGAGTTCAATTCCCAGATAGAGATTCCTAGAAAGATCCTGTCCTCTGACCTGCACACTAGGGCTGTGGCATACACTGCCTCCATCACATACACATAAATAACAGAAAGTAAAATAAAATGGAAAATTATCAAAAGAAAAACTCTATCAATACGCTTAGATTAGAACAGAACTTCTGTGGCCTACTCGAGAGCATCTACAAGCAAACACGCCTATACTTACTAGCTAAGAATCTCTACCTTCTGACTTGACACACTGAATAACAAAGGAACTGAGTGCTTTTCTTATAACTCACAGAGTCAAGGGTATCCATGATGAACACTTTTATTCAATACTGTCTTGAACATTTCAGGAAGTATAATAAGAAAACCATGATGATCCCTCAGATTGGGCTGAGGACGGTATGTCTGGCTTCCTCTGCAGCCAACATCGTCTATTTAGAAAACGCAATCGGATCCATGGTGAAGCTCCCAGGCTGAGTAAGAGCAATGGGACGGCGTTACAGGGTGTGATCAATATACAAACCTCAACTGGAATTGCAGGCCCTGGAGACAAGCTACTGGAGTGGAAATTTTAAAAAAAGTACTATTTCCTCAAGACAGTGTCAACATGCAAGAGGCTCAGTGATGAATGTGCAAAACCTGTTTCAAGAAATACGAAACGGTGTGTATGAAAATGAAAGGTCTAATCAGACAGAGACACATTGTGTCCACAGGATGGAAAATGACTATCAATTTCCCCCAAAGGGATCTATAAACTCAATGAAACCCCAATCAAAATCCTCAGAAGGCAGTGGAAGATTTTTTCATCTTCTTTCGGTAAATCTAAGGTTTAGATGGGGGAAAAAAAATAAAAGACTTGGAATAGCCCAAACCAGCTTCAACAAGTAAAGCATTTGGAGAACTTGTGCTGCGGGTGAGTACCAGTATAAAGACAGTCACAGCTACGGCGCTTATACAGGTGAGTACCAGTATAAAGACAGTCATAGCTACGGCGCTCATACAGGTGAGTACCAGTATAAAGACAGTCACAGCTACAGCACTCATACAGGTGAGTACCAGTATAAAGACAGTCACAGCTACAGCACTCATACAGGTGAGTACCAGTATAAAGACAGTCACAGCTACAGCACTCATACAGGTGAGTTCCAGTATAAAGACAGTCACAGCTACAGCGCTCATACAGGTGAGTTCCAGTATAAAGACAGTCACAGCTACAGCGCTCATACAGGTGAGTACCAGTATAAAGACAGTCACAGCTACAGCGCTCATACAGGTGAGTACCAGTATAAAGACAGTCACAGCTACAGCGCTCATACAGGTGAGTACCAGTATAAAGACAGTCACAGCTACAGCGCTCATACAGGTGAGTACCAGTATAAAGACAGTCACAGCTACAGCGCTCATACAGGTGAGTACCAGTATAAAGACAGTCACAGCTACAGCACTCATACAGGTGAGTTCCAGTATAAAGACAGACAACCAATGCAACAGGATGAAGCGCCTAAAAATAAAACCACTCATAACAGAACAATCCATTTTTCTTAAGTGTAAAGACAGCTCGATGGAAATGGGACAACCTTCCTAACAAATTGTGCTGGAAAGATACACACACACACACACACCACACTGAAATATGATGTATGTATGCTTGTATCATATTCGTCTAAACCCTCAAAATGAAGTGCTACCCTAACTGTAAAGAATCGCCTACAGGAATACATACTGTGTGATTCTATTAGCATAAAATTTAGATGAACACAATGTGTAGTGACGAAGTAAAGATGTCACACAATAGCCCCTTCTCCCTGGGGATGGTTGGGGATAGGAAGCTAGGATTACAAGGGGGCATGAGGAAACTGAGGGTGCAGGATATCCTCATTTTTATTATGGTGATGACATCACAGTGTGTATATAAGTCAAGATTAGCAGATTGTCTGTTTCAACCATGTACAATATGTTGCATTTCACCTGTACCTGAATAAAGTTGTTTAAAGCAGTGTATGCTACATCAGGGAGTAACTGGCTGTTCCTTGCTACCTTTGTGTGTCTTACAAATGAAGGGTCAAGATGGTGGTCAATTGTCCTTGGAGCCAGGCTGGGCATCCTTTTGGTTAGGTAGATATTCTTTATATTCCACTTGAGTATCTGTGCCTCATGTCTGGGTGGGACAACTATAGTGAAATCTGCAAGTTAACCCAATACAGTATAAACTACTAAAGGATGCTACCTGGACTGTGGGACCTAGTCTGGAAGGCTGTGTGGCTCTCCACTTCCTAACAGAAGGCAGCTGCCAGGCCTGATCTACCCTGGTAGGCTGGCTTCAGTCCACACCGACAGTCCTTCTCCCAAAGGAAACCTGTTCCCCAGGAAGATACAATTGTGCTAGAAGGCAGCAGCGTGGCCCCACACAGGGCTCTAATGGGCACATTTGTATGAGCAAGGGCAACGTGAAGGACAGAGAGTAAAACACTGAATTAAAAGCCACTTAAATTAAGAATTCAATAGCATCCACTTAACTAATAAATAGTATTCCTCTTTGCCATTGATCGACTCAGGATTGTAATGAAGAGTTCCGGGGGCAATGGCAGAATGTCTTAATTCATGGCATAGACGTCACCAGCCCTTGGGTTCCTAAGATTGAATGTGTCGGAGAAGAGGGGAATGAAGAGCCCACAGGAATTAATTCTTGGAACATCCCTGCGGGGTCAGCATTACTATGCCCTGCTTCTAGGTAGATTTAATATCACAAGTGCTGGGCAGGGCGTCCGTGCCCAGGGAGGCTCCATAATCGTTATTAAGTGATGATGGGGTAGACAGGCCAGAGCCAGCTCTCACTCCAGATCGGCAGTCTTCCTTATGCCCAAGTTAAGAGACTCCACAAATGTAGTATTGTGATTATCACAGTGATCGTTACTGCCACTGTGCGTAATAATGGCCCAGCACTGCCAGAACTGTGGGCTAGACCACTGCAAAGAAAGCTGTGTTCTCTTCGGACATGCTGTAAAATAAGAAGCTGGCTGCTAGCAAGCTCTAGACTCGCCGAGAACTGCTCCCGTTCAACTGTTCTGCTGGAATCCCCTCTCTGAGCCATTCCTCTATCACAGAGGGCCTTTACTATGAACAATTGGTTGCCATAACATAGACTCAGGAGTTCAAAGCCCTGGTGGTCCCTGCTGGCTCCTCCTTAACAGCCATCTACCTTGTAGCTATGGGTATCGGCTCCCACTCTGGAAAGCCACACTTGAATAAAACTTCACTTGAATAGCTCAGCTTACTCATAGTGAGGACCACTCTTCCTCCCCAGCCTAGCGTGGCTCCAGCTCCAATGGGAACCATGTGCTGATTCAGTGACTCACTGCCTCCATAAGATCCTGGAGGATGCCTCCCCCACTTAGCAGAAACCACTAGTCTCTCCAACTGGCTTTTATCTTGCCCATCCTTTGGGTTCTCCTCCATGTCCTCTGGGCCCCCAACACCCTCATCAGCAGCACCTCTCTCCTGGTACCATCACAGGTAAGCCCATGTCATTGGTCAGATAACCACATTCCCTCCTCACGAGAACAGCAGCCCAAGGCAGTGACACTCACTCCATGGCCATCGCTGTCCTTGTTACCCACCTACAAAGATGAGGACTAGAGAAACTAGATTTGGAGGTTGTCTGATGGAAGATGGAATTAAAAGTGGACCAAGTGACTGCGCAAAAGTGAGCTGTCTGACATCCTTAAAATGGCCTCTCGATCCCCTTTCCAGACTGCCGAGTAAATCTGGGCCCTGAGGGGGTGAGCAGTGTGCCCACACGGATGGCCTGCCTGCGCTGGGACCACTGGGAGAGGGGTGATTCATGGCCAGGTGGCTCCTTGGTGACAATAAAGACGATGATAAAAAAAAGTCAGCAAGAGGAGGCAAGTACACAGATCGGCAAATTACACAGAACAGATTTGTAATCAAAGATATGCAAAGTAAATGACTCAAGGCCTCCAAATGCAAACTACAGCAATAATACTGCATTCATACTTATAAATTAGCACCAAAATGAAATTCATAACTCAAATGCTAATAGGATTATGAAGAAATTGGAACACTTATAATGGTGAATGGCATTAAAATCTAGTACAATATATGGAGAAAATATTTAGCAAACACATCAAGACCCATATAGCCACATGTGCCCTATAACCTAATAATCCCACTGCTGAAATTTTACCCCAAAAGAACAAACAGAGATGTGCAGCCCTGTCTTGCTGAGTCAGCACTGCTGAGGCCGACAGTTGCTAATACCTTCGTGCGTGGATGACATCTCTATAGTCAATTAATGAGCCAATCTTCATAAGATATAACATTAGCCAGCCCGGTCAGCATTGGTCACAGTCAGAAGTGAGTTGTAATCACCGGATGAAGAATAGCGAGTCGCTTTTTTAAATGGCCAAAATCAAATCACCTTCACGAGCAAAACTAGGATAAATCAGAGAAACAAAGAAAGGAACGCCCATTGCGTGTCCCTTCACACAGCTAGCTCCGTGTCACAGCTAGCTCCGTGTCACAGCTAGCGCCTACAGACCCAGCCAGGCTCATCCCCCTCCATCAACATGAAGCCAGAACCCTCCTGGGGACTTTTGAGTGGCTGGGGTCCAGCTGTCACACACAATCCTTAGGTCACAGAGGTCAATATAGCTTGCCCACGTGCTGGAAAGAAGGGCATCGAAAGGCTGGCTGCAGAGTTGGGATTAGGAAAACTGAGGAGGGCTACCACCGTGTCACTATGGCAACAGTCTCCCTGGCATCACTGTCCCCCCTAACCTGGCCAGCCCCCACCAACTGGTCTGCACACATGGGGCTATGACTAAGTGCCTCTTCATGTAGCTGACACTCCTCCACAGGCTTGTGTCTGCGAGGGCACTGAAAGGGCAGCCAGCAATCTCTAAGAAGATATCCACCATTTATTATCTCCCTGCCACCACCAGTAGGAGGGACAGAGTCTGCAGAGGAGAAATGGGCAGACATGGAGTTTATCCCCTTGGGGAGCTCACAAAGGACTGAGACCCTCGTCCAGCAAAGCAACAGTAGGAGACGGTGAGGTAAGGCCTGGGGGAATAAAGAGCTCTCAGCCAGGCTCCAGAGTGCTGTGGATGTCCCGGTCACACCTCTCAAAATCGCTGAGCCTCAGAGTTTCACCACACAACTTGAGGACACCATGTGTGTACTGAAAATGTAAAGAGACAACACACTGGGAGTGTTCAGTGGGGCGAGTGAGGAAGGATGCTTTGAACAAACCCTGCTCTGGGCCATTTTCTCCACCAGGTCACCATAATGCCCATCTTTGCTATGACAGAATAACTTAGTTTTTTAACATGAATGCCTTTATTCTTGATCACTAAGCACCCCAGCCTACATTCTACAAGAATCTTATTAAAATAGTTTAACAAGAATCACCCCTCCCCCATACTTAGTGGCTTTCTATTCCCTGCCTAATCAGTACCCTGATCCGTGGCTATAAATCTGATTTGTCTTTGTACTTAAGGCTGAGCTCAGTTCTACCTTGAACTCTCTCCTTCCATTGCGATTCTAATTAAAGACTGGCTTCCTCTCTTCCTTCTACCAACAGTCAATATACTCCAGGAACTAAACACCTGAATTCAAGTCTTAAGTCTACCCCTGGTTGTTGCTGAAGTCTGCAAGTAACCAAACCTCTCTGGCACACAGTGTAGTGATGGTGACCCACAGGAGAGTGGAGTGAGATCATCCAGGAAAACACCAAACCACGGAGCCCAGGGCTGTTCCGAGTGAGGTGCAGTGAGCGCAATGAGGTACATGGCTACTGTACGGTAGTAACATTTTTTCCTTTCTGGTCCAAGTCATCTCACCATCGATGACAGAGTGATCCCTGGCATCCGTTCCTCCCACGTCTGATAAAGCAAGCATTTATGGCTTGTCAACAGGCCCCTCAACAATTCCGTTCCACAGGAGCAGGGTGGAGGCCAGTCTAGCACACCCACCCAGGGTCAGCAGAAACAGGAATGTGCTTCATTTCATCAGGAAAGTGTTTTTGGAACAGGGCATTCATTTTCCTCAATATGACAGCTGTTCCCAGAGGGATGAAGGGAAATCAGGTTTTCCTCCACTCTCAGGACTCACTCCTGGGATCTTTCCTGAGGCATTTCCGAGCACATCATCTTGTAGTTTTCGGGTTTGTGGGTCTGTAAACTAAAGGTGTCTGCCCTGTTTGTTTTGTTTTGTTTTTCTGTTGAAATCATAAGCATCAAGTCAACAGTGTTAGTAGGTGATGGCGTGGAATGAGTGTGGCCATCAGGATGTTATTTGGACAAGAAGTTGGAGCAAGGCAGGCCTTATTCAAGTTAATGCAATGGGTGGAGACTTCTGTATAGGCCTGAGCTCAATTCTAAAGGCAACCACACACAGTTTCTAAAATCACCTGGAAGTTTGCAGTCAAGGGCCAGCAGGAGGGGTCTGATTAGTGGCTTTATGAGAGAGATCTTTGGGAAGCTTCCTTTGTCCCCACAAGACAGATTCCTATAAACTCAGAGTGGGATGCTCATGAGATAACAAACTTATTGACCCCTTGTTCTTGGTTCTTCTGGCCTATAGAACTATGAACAACAGTTCCCAGTTTGTGACCTTCTTGACAGCATCTCTAGCTGACTGATGGACTTCTAGCCTCTATATATTTCTGTGCTACACATGTGCAAAATGCAAGCACTCTCCCCAAGCCGGTGGCACAGCAGAGGCTCGAGCAACCCAACCCAGCATTTCACAAACAGTTTCTCCAGAAGGAGGTGAGAACACATTTGAAGTGAAATGTTTCAAACTACTATGTTCTGGATTTGCTTAAGTGTTCCATTTTAAAGTCTAACAGGGCAAGTTTCGCACTCCCACAAGTAATTCTCCAAATCCATATACCCCATTCACTACCTCATTCAGTATGTAGATACAGATCTGGAAGGTAGTAAAAGAAAAAAATCTGTACCACATTAAAAATGGCATGACAGGGCTAGTTAAACGTGTCAGTGCTTCCTGGCACCAAGCCCAGTGACCTTAGTTCAAGCCCCAGATTGTCCTCTGATTTCCACACATGTGCTGTGATATGTGTGTGCTTACACCCACACCCCCCCACACACAATAAATAAATAAATAAATAAATAAATAGAATAGAATAGAATAATAAATAATAGATAGATAAATATATGTGGAAAAAAGTGACAGGACCAATCTTATTCAAGTTAATGCAACAGGTGAGAGACTTCTGCGTAGACCTGAGTTCAATTCTAAATGTGACAAAAACAGTTGGAAGCTTACAATCAAGAACCAGCAGAAGGGGACAGCTATAGATAGAAATATCTAAGGACTCAATTAGATATCGAGGGTAAGAGTTTTGCTAACCCGGTGCAGCAGGATTCTTGCTTAGAGGCGGGCCTTGGCTTAGACACCTAAGGTGGGGGATTCTTGATACTCTAGTTTAGCAAAATTCTCTGCTAAAACTGGACTCATCTAGCTAAGTTCAAAGCCAGTCTCGAAGAGGATTCAAAGCAGGATGTTTGGGGTTAGGTAGTGGCAGGAAGTGTCTTTCTGAAGATGACAGACACAAATAATATGAACATAGACAGGATCCTCGCAGAAACACAACCCTTACCTCAAAGGAAATAAGAAGCAGTTTATTTGGCAGCCAAATCTGAGTAACCATGGCCTGAGAACCTAGATTCAGAGCTTACTACAAATGTCATGTTCCAACAGCATACATTTTCTGACGTTAGTTTTACAAAGCAAAAGAAAGTCATAAGCCAAGGCATCTTTCAAAGACATTGGAGGGAGCATGGGGAAGCTGGTGATAAGGTGAGAAATCTCTGCTGAGGGTTTGGGTGTGATCTGAGGGCATAGCTAGGGGCTTGGTGAAAGCTGGTGATCTGTCAATGCATGCCAACAGGCAACATGTCAGAGGGTATCATGTCATATGCAGAGCTGGGCAGTGAACAGCTACTTAAGAGAGCCCAAGACATTTTGGCTCCAGGTCTTCAACACACAACCATCTACAGTCACAGAAATCCCAACCAGCCAATCAGCCTAGTAGAGTCTTTACCATCTCTATGGGGGTTTTGTATATTTCTTCTGAGAATGTCAGTTTATGATGTTTGATATCTATATGAATATCTCTCTGTTATCTATCTGCATACATACCCACATTGTCCTAATTGATTGGGATGCTTTAACAGAACACTTTAGAAACAACATGCTTATTGCTCCTGGTTCTGGGGGCTGGGAGTTCAAGAAAAAGGAATAGCAGATCCGCTGCCTGGTGAAGATTTGTTCTCTGTTGCAGAGGTGGAGAACAATGGGATTATTTTATAATGAAGGCGTGAGGGCTCCATCCTTATGACCTAACAATCTCCACAAAGTCGCACCTTTTCAAACATTTGTGAAATTTATTGTCTCTGTGTGTATATGTATGAGTGATGGGGGAGGTCACATGTGGAGATCAGAGGACAATTCTGGAGTCACTTCTTTGCCTATATCTTTCCGTGGGTCCTAAGAACGGATGATGTCAAGTTACCAGATATATAAGCAAGTGTCTTTTCCTATTGAGTCCTCTCATCAAGTAAGGTTCCTCCTCTCAAACCATCCCTTTGGAGTCTAGATTTGAGATAAGGATTTGGAATGGGTGTAGACATTCATACCCTGTTATGATCAGTACCATACTGGAGCAGGGTAGGAGGCAGGATAGACAGGCTTAAGTTCCTGCTGAGAAAGAGTCCGACATCAGGAACCTTGACAAACTATGCAGTAATAGAGATTGGAGTACAGTATCTTGGGTATCCTCAAATCAGGAGAACTGCTGGAAGGTCTGTGGTACATTTTCTGGACTAATATGAATGTGGGAAGACCCAGCCCACTACTGGAAGTATCTGGGTGGCATAAGAAAGCAGGCTGAACAAACTGCAGGGGGGCGAGCCAGGAAACAGTGTTCATCCATGGTCTCTGCTTTAGTTCCTGCCTCCAGGTTCCTGCTCTGCCTGATGGACTGTGATCCAGAGTTATAAGATGAAATAAACTCTTTCTTTCCCTAACTTGTTTTTTTGGTCAATGTTTTATCATAGCCACAGAGTACCCTAACTAAGAAAGAGGAGGAGAAGGAGAAGAAGGAAGGAGGAGGAGGAAGAGGAAGAAGATGAGGAAGAGGAGGAGGAAGAAGAGGAGGAGAAAGAAGAGAAGGAAGAGGAGAAGGGAGGAAGAAATAGCTCAACACCATGATCAGAAGGACCATAAGAAAACTGGACCAAATGAAAAACTACATTGATACATTCCAGATGAGAAGACTCAATACTAAGGTTCTCATCTCCACAGACCAACTTTGAAGCCAAAGAGATTAGATTGAACTGTTATGGAAGTTACCACCTCACACTTACTAGAAAAGAGAATATAAAACACCACAGCCCCTCTGGGAGACAGCTGGACAGCAGTTTAGGATCTCCAAAGGATCCAGGAAATTCGCTTCCAGGAATACACCTAATACTCATAAAAAACCATGTCCACATAAAAGCTTGCACATCAAGGTTCACTGTAGCATGCTTCATCATAACTGCCAAGCAGAAACACCTCCACTTTGCATTAACTGTCATGTGGGCAAGCAAAATGTGTCATATTCCCACAATGGAGAATATTCAGGCATAAAAAATGGAGCGAAGTGTTGATTCATGACCCTGTATGGATGAGTCTTGAAAATGTTATGCTAGGTGAAATCATCTAGAAATGAATATCTTACATTGCATCAAGTACATATATGTGTGGTTTTGCTGAAAGGAAATTAGGGAACAGAATGAAAATGAGAGGTGAGGGCTTGTCCACACCATTTGGCAGGGAGAGAGGGGGTGGACTGTTAAAGAGTATGGGGTTTCTTCTGGGAGGTGATGAAATGGTGGTTGTTGCAGAATTTCATGAATTGTTTAAAGCCATTGGATTGTACATTAAAAAGTGAAATTTATGCAATGTAAATCACATCTCAACTTTAAGAAATTTCTATGGAAAAATTTTTGTGGTATTGCATTAGTGAGCATAAAACTCAAGAAACCAAGAATTGTCAGGACAATTTTGGAAGAAACCCAATGTCCAAAGACTCATTCTACTATATATCAAGACTTATCAGTAAACCTCATAATATAACATGTTATCAGGATAGAAATAAGCATTTAAACAAAAGAAGCAGAAGTCCTAGAAAAAAACCAGAGATAGACGTGATGTCTGTGTGTGGTGATCAGCAGAGAGAGGGTAGACTTTCTGACAACTTTACCACAAAATGCAGAATAGTTTTTTACCCCAATGAAGGCAACAATACTACATTACCCCCAGTCTATAAAAACTACACAGTAGGCATCATAATTTAAGAGGAAGGGAAGATTGGAAGGGATGGGCAGGTAGAAGGAACTGGACATATTATCATACTTTCTTTTTAATAGGGAAAGGACCCAAGTGGAATGCTGCCAAAATGTTAAGACTGGTTTCTTATAGCTCATTGTATGTGGATTGTATTCACATTAATATGTTCCTGCAGGAAATATACCAAAATATTAAGAATCATTTTCTCAGAGTAATAGAACATGCACATAGATCACCTCCTTATTTCCATCTTTTCTGTTTTCCCTTTTTATTCCAAGCATGTAATATTATACTTAGGTAGAATATTAAAACTGTTCAAAAAAAAAAGAAAGAAAGAAAAAGGAAGCAGCACATGTTCACGGCTACCCTGCTAAGAACTCGTATTCTGACAAACACAAAATGACAATTTCTGTAAACTTCATAGCATCTTCTATTTTCAGGACACACCCACCCATCGGCATCATGGTCCTTGTGTGAACTGACAGGCCAAGGATCTCAACGAATACATTCCTTTGTTTCCTGTGATTAATTATTCAGTGTTGACTCGGTTGCTATTTCTTAGGACTCCCGATCTCCAGCTTTTTTGCTGCTCCAGATTAACTCTTAGAACCCCAGTGTTCTTAGACACAGCTCGAGTGACTGCTCCTCAGCTGCTAAGCAGTAAGAGTTTAAGTGTATAACCTGGGATATTGAACCCAAATCCTGTGTTCGCACAGAGGCATTATTTAATAGTAGAAGGCTTCCTGGGTCATAGAAGATGTCACGTGTCCCCTGCCTCTGGTAAGAATGGCTTCTCTCCAAGACAATACTCAAGAAACTTCAGACTAAGTACTGTCAACATGAAGATGCTTGTTTCTCCAAAACATGTCCCTTTGCGATCTTCATGATGCCCCTTGACCCACACAGGAGTTCATCCAGGAGCATTCCTGACATCCTCTTCCTTCTCACTCATCTCCACTTTAGTTAACATCCACATCATCACCAGGATGGGTAAAGTCTGCCTCTGAAATGTATCTTGGTGCTACCAATACACCTCATCTCCATTCCTGTCACTACCATGATCGGGGCTACCACCCCTTCCCATGAAACTCAGGTACAATCAAGATGTTCACAATTGCTGGTTGTACTGGCTGGTTTTGTGTGTCAACTTGACATAAGCTGGAGTTATCACAGAGAAAGGAACCTCCCTTGAGGAAATGCCTCCATGATATCCAGTTGTAAGGAATTTTCTCAATTAGTGATCAAGTGATGGTACCATCTCTGGGCTGGTGGTCCTGGGTTCTATAGGAGAGCAGGCTGAGCAAGCCAGGGGAAGCAAGCCAGTAAGTAACATCCTTCCATGGCCTCTGCATCAGCTCCTGCTTCCTGACTTGCTTGAGTTCCAGTCCTGACTTCCTTTGGTGATGAACAGCAATGTGTAAGTGTAAGCCAAATTAACCCTTTCCTCCCCAACTTGCTTCATGATCATGATGCTTGTGCAGGAATAGAAACCCTGACTAGTCATGAATTTCATTCCACTCTTGTGGCCTTGCCTTCTCCAACTTGAAGCAAAAGCTGTTTGTCTTTATTATACAAGACAATGGTCACTTGTTAAGTCACACATACATGTGCTGGGGAATTCTGATAACCACAGAGAGTATTCCTAACAGCTCTTTATGGGTAAGATATATAGTCCAACTCGATGTCTGAACAGAACGTCTTTTACAATACCTGACCCAAAGTTTGACAGCATGGAGTGAGTCCAAATCCCCAAGTAAAAGATGGAAAATGTAAAGTCCAAAAGTCTAGAAACTTGCCCAGGACCCCAGGGCTCCCCTGACAAGAGCCAAGATGGCCACATCATCTTTCACCCTCCATCTATAACGCTTTGTCTATTAAAAATGATAGAACATACAGCAAACACATTAGCTCTCTTGTTCTTGGTATGTTTCCTTGCAGGAAGTGACTTATATCAACTACACAGCACATCTATCCAGAAGCAGATAAAAGCACAGAGCAGCTCAGAGGTGCACACACCGTGGTCAGCCTCAACGCTCACTGTTCATCCCTCAGCACCGAAGGATGTGGTATTCACCCCCAGTGAAATCCAAATGCTCTATCATCCAAAATTCCACATGCTGAGGAATGTGATGGTGCCCACAAAAGGGAGCCCAGCCCAACAAACAGTATACCTGTTTTACACACTGGATGAAAATTTGGTTTGATTTGGGGAGACTTGATTTGGGGAGCGCTTAAGCACAGGATCCTAAAAGTGGATTTGTGAGCGGGAGGAAGCTGGGAGGAAGAGGGGATTTGAAGAGCTGGAGGGGGTCTGAGGAGAGGTTTGAAAGAGCAGTAAGCACTGTGAGATCCAGGTCCCTGAGACAGCCTTGGTCTTTAAAGTGTGAAGTAGAGATGGTTCAGCGGTAAAGAGCACCGGCTTCTCTTCCAAAGGACCCTGTTCAATTCCCAGCACCCACGTGGTGGTTCACAATCATCTGTAAGTCTAGTTCAAGGGAATTCTACACCCTCTTCTGGTGTCCACAGACACCAGAAATGCAAAATGCATGTGGTGTGCATATGTATGTGCAGACAAAACACACACACACACACACACACACACACACACACACACACACCACAAACAAACAAACAAACAAAACAAAAGACAAAACCTCTGAGAATTCCCTTGCTGTAAATTTGCCCTGTGCCTCATGAAAGGCAGCTTAGCCCATCCTGTCTCCCTCATTTCTTGATTTGTAATGGTCAACAAGGTGGCAAGGATGTTCTTAAGTGTACAACAAGATCTTTCTGCTCCAGAGGAAAGTACAAACAAATAGCCATTTGCCTTAAATTTTGGTCACTTACTTTTCACAGCTATTTCAGGGAAGGTTGGGACCATTAATAGGCTGTTTAACAATGTGCAAACTTTCTGTATGCATACACATGGGCAATTCTGACTGCTGAGCCACCCTGCAAGAGGGAAAGGGACCTTGCTGGGGCTTACGCCATAGTGACTTTGGAAGTTTCCTTATGGAAGGAAGAAGGATGCTTTCACAGACAGCATCTCTTGAGGGTCACATTTAGAGACACTTTTTGTCTCCATAGCCTCCTGCCCAAATTCCTGGCCCACTCAATAGAAAATGGTTGCTTTAGGCAGGATACCAGGGGAAGCTTCGGACATGGGCAATGAACACCTGAATACCACCTAACCGCTCTCCGCCACCAAGCTCCTCTCAGGCGGTTTCCCTTAGACACTGCGGGGAGTTGGGGCCATTGATTTTATTTCTGGGCTGTTTCTATATTGTGTTGTTTTAAATTCATCAGCTGGGAAATCTTGCTTGGAACAACTGAAAGGTGGAAAGTACACTGTCCCAGACAGCACAGAGGAGGGAGGAAGGAAGTCTGAAACCTCACCTCACTCAAGTCCAGAGGGCAGCACTGCTACATCTCATACACACATCCTCAGATGTGTTCAGAGTGTTCCTCCATGAAGGTGCACATCTACTCAAAAGCCCTCGGTGCCAACTAGCCACCTATACAACACAGCCATGTTTACTCTGGCTTCTTACAATCTGTCCAGACCCTCGGAGATTTAATTAGATTTCACAAAGTCCCCACAAAGGACACAACCCAGTGCTTGTTAACTCTGACCCGCACAACCATGTGGCCATGTGGTCAGCCCATCTCCAATTCTAACAACACTTGTGTGCAATTGTTAAACTTCCCATTTCTATATGCAAACCTAACCACAAGGGTCTTTATACATTCATGTGGTTATAGGTATAGGGTCCAAGAGTCCCCAACATGGCATGTAAAATCTAGGGAAGAGTCCCGAGGTTCTCTAACTAAACAGTCTGAAGCTCTGTTAGCCCCTGTTCTTTGACATGAGGGTCAATTTTCTGAGGTAGCATTTAGGATAAGTGTTCAGTGTTCTGGCTCCGCAGTTTCTGTTCTGGGCACACAAAGCCATGCTTCCCACCACTTGCTGCAACACACCATCAAGAACACTCACGGCACTGCCAATTGTAGTGTCTGCAACCCAAAAAGTGACCCAAGTGCCACCTACAGAGCATGGGCTAAATTACAGCACAGCAAAACACAGCCCAGGACTGAGAACACACAAATCACAGCCACACACTGATATTGATGAACACTCAGCCACAGTATTCGGAGAGTAAGGTAGACACCACAGACAGATGTTGTATGTCTTTTACAAAGTCTGTATTAAGTTCAAATATAAGCAAGGCTAGACTGGGACTGAGCTGGGGCAGTGGCTAGGATGGGCAATGTAACAATGACCAAAGGGTCACTAGGATCAGTTCTGTGTTACTGAGAACCTGCTCTGTAGGAGATAGAAGATGGGTCCATGGCGTTCATTGTGTGAAATTCACAGAGCCATTCGCTTAATAGAGCTTCATTTTACTGGTTATATAATACCTCTATAAAAAGTTGACCTAAGAGGCAGGAAAAGAGAAAGAGAAATATTGAGGAGGGTGTACAGAAATTAATGCTCTTTTGCACTGGGGATGCAAATTAGTAAAGGTTTATAGAAGGGACACTGGCAATATTTATCCAAACCTTCACAAACCTTACAGCCTGTGACCCAGTAATCCCAGCTTTAAGCATTTGTCTTCAAGAAATAACAAGACTACAGTGGTGTTTGCAACAGAATTATTTCTTATAAAGACAATTCGGAAACAGGCTAAATACTAGAGCACAGGTATTCTTATTGTGCAGCCACTAAAATATATCTTAATAAAATATTTAATGAGAATACTATGGGAGATTTTAATTTCATCTTTCTCCCCTGCCCCCCATTCCCTAGAGTTAGCATACATCACCTTTGCCATGAGAAAAGTCATTAGAAAATACATGGAAGCACCCAAGAGCGAATGAATAAATCAATCCAGCACTCATCCCACACCGGAATCTTCCACTGTTAGGCATGGAGGTGTGAGTGAGCATGGCTGAAGGCCATTCCTGAGGCCTTATGTGGTTGGGTATGAGTGATTCACAGATAGTACTCTGAGAAAAGCAACCAAACTGACTACAGAGCACACACATTCCAATCAGCTCTACTAGGGCTTTAAAAAAAAAAGTTGGGCAGTGGTGGCGCATGTCTTTAATCCCAGCACTTGGGAGGCAGAAGCGCAGGCAGATTTCTGAGTTCGAGGCCAGCCTGGTCTACAAAGTGAGTTCCAGGACAGCCAGGGCTATACAGAGAAACCCTGTCTTGAAAAGAACAAAACAAACAAACAAACAAAAAGTGGTGAGCCCCTCTCATCAGCTTGCACACGTGTGAAATGAGTGTGCAAGGTCTCCAGGACACCATGCCGGGACATGTCAGTCACTAAGGAGACTCCAGTGAGCTCACCATGTGGATGTATCAGGACTGTTTTCTTCATGCTGTGAACAAAAGGGGAGCGGACACGCTCTCCAGCTCTGCAGATGCATGCCCGAGAAGAGGGTGCGGTTTTCACCTCGCAGTGCACACGAGGTGCGAGGTGGGGTACAGATGTGTGCACACGCGCATGCTGCTTGTCTTCTCCGAGGGTCTCTCAGCCCTGGCAATTGGCATCTCTTGGTGAATTTCTGTTAGATGTGCTTTCAAATCTCCTGAAGTGATTGTGGACTTGTCGTTTTTTCTCCCCTACTTCTTTCAGCTTCTCCTCTTATGCCAAGGCCATTGATTATGACCCGGCCATGGTCGTCCTGGCAAGCTCCCCTCCTTACCCACTCACGACCCTCTTCTGGGACTCTCGATACACAGCCTGGAGCATCAGCTCTGTCTCCATGTCTGCACAGCAGAGCCTCCCCCCACTCCAAGTTTTCCTATCAGCTTCATTGAATTCTATGTGTCTCTTACCAATGGCACATTTTGAATTTTTCCTTGAAGATTTTTTTTTCAGTATGAGAGATTTATGAAGAGTTTTACATATTTTGGAAGAAATCTGTTCTGTTATCTGTATGGTAGCTTAGGCTCCATCTATTGGTTTATGAATTTCTATGAATTTCATATATGAGTACTACATTTATATCATTTTTGCTTCTTCCCTTCCAGTTCCTCTCATGTCACTCCCATTCCTCAAATTCATGATTCTTCTTTAATGTTATTGTTATGTATACATCCATATATAGACTATAAATATATATACATATATGTAGATATACTGGCTGGTTTTGTGTGTCAACTTGACACAAGCTGGAGTTATCACAGAGAAAGGAGTTTCAGTTGAGGAAATGCCTCCATGAGATCCAGCTGTAAGACATTTTATCAATTAGTGATCAAGGTGGAAGGGCCTTCTGTGGGTGGTACCATCTCTGGGCTGGTTGTCTTGGGTTCTATAAGAAAGCAAGCTGAGCAAGCCAGGGGAAGCAAGTCAGTAAGGAACATCCCTCCATGGCCTCTGCATCAGTTCCTGCTTTCTGACCTGCTTGAGTTCCAGTCCTGACCTCCTTTAGTGATGAACAGCAGCGTGGAACTGTAAGCTGAATAAACCCTTTCTTCCCCAACTTGCTTCTTGGTCATTATGTTTGTGCAGGAATAGAAACCCTGACTAAGACAGTAGTGTATGTATGTACCTTATATTCATATAAGGAACTCATCCCAGAAGCAGACTGGTTATATTTTTCTCAGCAGCTACTAATAGTAGATCAATACTAACAGACTTGATCTAGGTGGAGGACCTTGTGAGATTTGCATCATCCACATGGGCATGTCAACTATGGCATTATACAGGTCTAGTTTTAAGCAACCTTGTTGTTGAGATGTCATGGGTGTAGCATACCTGTCAGGTCTAGAAGAGGCTCTCTAGCAGTAGGCATTCTGGTTCTTTCTGACCACTTTTCTGCAATGTTCCCTGGCTCTCAGGTGTAAGGTTGTTGGAGATATAGCAGTGGGGTAGAGTACCCCATGGACACTTAGTCTCTGCATTTTGAGGAGTTGTATGTCTCTGTAGTAGCTTCTGTCTGTTGCAAAAAGAAGCTCTTTGGTGAGGATCACGAGCTGCATGTATCTGTGGATGCAGTATCAGGGATGCAGTTAGAAATGATACTGACTGGAGAAAGTGGCAGTAGTAGGTTCTCCTCTAGGATCTGTGGCCTCGCCGTCTATGGGTATTGGCTAAGTTTACAATACCAGGAATGAATTCCCTAATGGGAGGGGCTTAAGTCCAATTAGACAGCTGTTGGTTATCCCCAAGATTAAAGTACCATTAATGTAACACTGGGTATATCTTGCTGGGCTGGGCATTCTTGGAGTTCACGGGTTTTACAGCTGGGTGCGATAGTTAGTTGTTTGCTTTTCTTCTTTGGTAGTTTGCATAGCACATTCTGCTACCATGAGAGCAAGTCCTCGGGGAGGTGGCTTCTTTATTTCACTATGATCCTCTTTTGTTGACATTTGTGTGGGCATGTATGTATGTGTGCATATGTTGTACATATGTGTGCATGCTAGCCTGTGAGAGTATGTATGCACATGTGTGCACATACATGTGGAAACCTGAAGATCATGTCAGGAAGCATCTTCAATGGTTCATCTACCTTATTCATTGAGGTATGGTCTCTCAGTCACACCCAGAGTTAATGATGTGGTTAGACTCCCAAGTGGGAGTTACAAGTGGGCTGCCACACCTACCTGACATGTACAAGGGTTCTAGGGATTTGAACTCTGGTCCTTATGCTTGCATAGCAAGCATTATATTACTGAACAACCTCCCCAGCCCAACTATACTATCTCAAAGAACACAGAGCAATGTGTTAGAATGAATATGAATAAAAAGGGTGAGAGTTACAAGAGTATACTGGATTGATGCCTGTGTCCTCCCCAAATTCTGAGATCCTAACTCCAACATGATGCTGTTGGGGGTGGGGAGGGTGAGCGATCATGCCATGAAGAAGAGTCCTCCTGAGGAATGAGTGCCTTCATGAAGGAAGCTCAATGGCCCTTCTGTCACATGAGGACACCGATGAGAAAAGAGGATGGGAACCAGAAAGTGCTCACCAGACACTGCCCTAGCCAGCACTCTGATCATCGACTTCCCAGGCTCTGAAATGATGAGAAAGTAATTTCTATTGTTCATCAGCACCCCATTTACAGTGTTTTGTTACTGTAACCTCGACAAACTAAGAGGTCAATAGATAATGAAATCAACTACATTTCCATATACCCAAGAAATCTCTACACTTTAAAAGGAGACATCATCTAACATTAGAAGAATATCCACTGAAATTGGAAACTGGAAGTTGCTGGCTGAACTTCCCTGAGCAATCAGAGAAGCACACGGGTATAAGAGAGCAACACTACTCCCTTGGTGACCAGATGGTGCCAGGCATTGGCTGGCGAAGAGAGCTTACTCATTCCTTCAAGATGTAACTGGATTTAAAAGGTTCTAAACAGCCATTGGGCCGTGTAAAATAATGATGATGATGATGATACAGCCGTGTTTTCTATGACCTGGCAAAGTCTTACCTAGATGTATTCTTTCTTCAAATCTTTCAGGTTTGTACCCTAGCAGATTAATACAAGGATATTAATTTCAGCATGGGAATGACAAGAGAATTAAACACAATCTCCATGCCCAAACATGAGAAAGATATTGAATGAGCTATAGAATGTTATGCAGCAGGGAAAAAGAATGAGACAGATTTATAAACCCTAACATGGAAGCACACTCAGTTAAGCAAAGAAAACTAAGCCCTGACAGAAGATTAATGTGGTGTGATTTTAAGTCCATAAAATATAACTGCGTGTCTATGTATATGTGTATTTCCTAAAAAATAACTATACTTACTAAGGGTCAGACGTGCTCATAAGTTTGGGGTCTACAATGGTAACGAGGATCAAAGGTTCAGGCTGCTGAAATGGTTAAGTGTGTAAAAGTGCTAGCCACAGAGCCTGATGACTTGAGTTTGACACCCAGAACCAACATGGAAAAAGGAGAGGATGACTTCTAAAAACTGTCTTCTGACCTTTACATGCATACTGATCATGGCAGGACTACATGCCCATGTGCGTGTGTATATACGCAGAAGCTAAATAAATGAATGCAAAACTATTTCCTTTGAAAAAACTAAAAAATAAATCCTCACTAACATGGAAGCCTTAGTGCAGAACACATCCCTTTGGGAGTTGTGTATGTCTGGATATGGAAAATGTCCTTGTGGATGTACACCAGCTATAGTTGTCAACACTGAGGCTGGGTGTGGTGGTGGTTTGAGTGAAAATGAGCCCCATAGGCTCATAGAGAGTGACGTTATTTGAAAGGAAGTTGGTACCAGGGACTAGAGTATTGCTATGATGACAGGGCTGACCATGCCTTTTTTTTTTTCTTGAGGAATGTGGATTTGGGGATTTTAAATTAGGAAAGCAGTTGAATGCTTTAAGTAGGGAATAATGGACCATACTACAGATGATGAGGTTGATTGGAACTGTGGGACCTGGCTCAAGAGGTTTCAGAGAAGGATTTTAGTATGTTACCTAGAGATTGTTCTTGTGGTATTTTGGTGAAGAGTGTGGCTGCTTTCTGCCCTTGTCCAAAAAAGTCTGCCTGAGGCTGAATTGAGGAGTTGTGAATTAATGGCTTTGGTGGAGGAGATTTCCAGAAAGCCTGGGACTGACTGCTTGCTTGTTGATTAGCGACCATGCTTGTGCGGGTCTATAATGAAAAGGAGCAAGCTGAGCAAGGGAAAGCACAAAATGTAGATCAAAAGTTTGAAGAAACACCTGATGTTAAATGGAATAAAAGGCATCGTGACCTCAGGCCAAGATCCCACCCAGCAAAGCTTCCAACTTGTAAAAAGGAATTAAAGAAAGGTTATGTTTGTGCAAGCTTTCAATCCCAGCACACTCAGGAGGCAGAGTCAGGCAGATCTCTGACTTCGAGGCCAGTCTGATCTACAGATCAAGTTCCAGCACAGCCAATGCTCCACACCATGACAGAGTCTCTCCTTGGGACCACCCAAGTTTGAGAGCGGTGACAGGCTCCTGTTGCAGGTGGTGAGCCATGGTGGTTTGCAGAGGAGAGCTATATGGCTCTGAGGTGTGCCTTGCTGCAGCACAGCAGCAGTTACTTTGGGGAATGAACCCATATTCTTTAAGTAACTGAAGCCTTTACCTCAGTGGGGAGGGGCTTCTGGCCAGATTCTCCCCCTCATATTACATGTGACCACAGACAAGACAGTCTGGGCAAAACCAGGGCACCCTCCTCCTCTCTGTAGGTACTATGTGGAAAGGAAACAGTTGGAGGAGACACTTCCTTACCAAGCCACTATATCAAGAGCTTATCCCTTCCCAGGATTTGTAGAGGGAATGATCTCCAGACTGTCTCAGGAGAGGCTTCTCAAGTCACCCCCAGCTTGAAAGTCATAAGAGGCGGGTGCCTAGTGCCACCTGGGCCCACTCTAGCTCTGTCAGCACAGATTTCTCCTTGGCTGAACACATGGCAGTCTGATGGGGATGTGCCCCTTTGGAGAACAGCCTGTGACTACTTGTAGGGTTTAGCTGAGAAGACCTCGCTGACAAACTGACTTCTGCAGCCTCGGGTCTGGACCAAGCGTTAGGCAAATGTTGACAGCAATAGGTCCTTCCAGATCTTCTCGGCTTGACAGCAAGCTGTCCCATAGCCTGAGGGAAGGCAGTGTGGCTCCTGAGGGGGCGGGGAGGAGTTATGCCTTTGGGGCGAACAAATGAATACGTCTGTACCCTGGGCTCAGTGAGCCTATGAAAAAGCTAAGCACACAACATGCTTCTTCATCTGGGAAGTTCAAGCCCAAGATGTTCAGTGGTGGCAAGGTGGCCCAGCATTGTAAGGCCCAACGAAAATACGTTCACAGGACTCGGACTCTTGGTCTCAAGGCCTTCTCATCCCCTGGGCAGGCAGCATCTGGCCTACTAGCTGTGTAACCACAGTTAT
Organism: Tokudaia tokunoshimensis; assembly: GCA_036184795.1. Lineage (NCBI taxonomy): Eukaryota > Metazoa > Chordata > Mammalia > Rodentia > Muridae > Tokudaia > Tokudaia tokunoshimensis. The sequence continues at coordinate 73,157,956 of BTHU01000017.1, forward strand.
GCTTATGTGGCAATGTAGATCTGAAAGGTGCTTTGAAGTAATTTATATTCATAGACCTATCAGTAATCAAAATATGGAACAATTACGTAACCACAACCATTATAATCACCAGACATTCTCCAGTGCCCGTGGCTTAGGAGGATGGTGTGGGGGAGGGGTGTGGCAAAAAGGAGCCGTTAGGGGAAAATTATCAAGGTTTCCAGAGCCTGCAGGCAGGGCTAACTCATCCACATAGGGTGCAGACTTCTGTTACAAAAACAAAAAACAAAACACGCTAACAGAGAATGCGGCCTCTTCAAATTTGCAACCACCGGGGTCGGCAAGTCATCACAGTGAGTGAATGAACAAGCCACACAAACCTGACAACCTGAGTCTGGGCCCCAGAACCTAAGTAGAAGGAGAACCAACTCCCAGAAGTTGTCCTATGTCCTCCAAGTGTACACCCGCACACATGTGTGCATACACACATGCACACACACACACACGCACACACACACACACAACCACTTTAATAAATAAAGTTAAAAATTAGAGGGCTTGAAGAGATGACTTGGTGGCTAGGAGTGAGTACTCCTCTTACATAGGACATGAGTTCAGTTCCCAGAACCCACATTAGGCTCATAACTGTTGGTAACTCTAGCTTCACAGGATCTAATGACTCTGACCTCTGTGGGCACACACATGCATATTCACACACACACACACACAAGCACACATGCACAATAAATAGGTAGATAGACAAGATATAAAGACATTTTTTTTAAAAAAAAACTTTAAAAACCTGCTACCTTTTGTGAGCATTTATAATAATTTGACCACTGCACATACATAGTTACAAACAGGAAGAAAGTACTATTATCCCATTCTATAGTGGGAAAAACTGAGATCCAAGAGGTTAAGCTGCTTGCCCCAGGCCATACTACTACTAAAGATGGGAAGAGGTTTGAGACTAATCCTGCCTGCCTCCAAAACTGCCATGGCCTACAGTCCCCATGACCCTCAAGGTACCAGCCCCTGGAAGACAAAGAGCCTGAATTTAGGTGCCTGCCTTCTAGAAGGCCCCATATAACACCAGAATTGGCCAGCGGACAGTGGCAATGTGTGGGAGAAAACTCTCTATCCTACCCAAGCATCTGGGCTTCTGGAAGAAAGTCCGACAAGCCTCTGCTCCTGTGGACACTTGGACTAATTCCTGGGTGGCAGGCCCTGTGCTGACTCAGCCCAGAGCCAGGAGAGACCACCTGTCTCTGTGACTGACTCCTCCATCCTGCTCAGCACCACACAGTTTCTGTTAGTACAATGATACCCAGCCCTCTGGGGCCCACACTGACCACAGGGATGCTCAAACGCTTGACCCCATCATTTGGGTTTCATGATGCTGTCCACTGGGTAGCTTAAATAGGAATTTCTTCCTCAGCTCTGAAACTGGGAAGTCAAGGCTGAGATGCTTACCCCTTCAGCTACTAGTTATGTCCTCATGTGACAGTGGAATCTGTACCCAGGTGTGTGTGTGTGTGTGTGTGTGTGTGTGTGTGTGTGTGTGTGTCTGTCTGTCTGTCTGTCTGTCTAGATGTATGTGTGACTGTCTGTCTCTATGTTTGTGTCTGTCTCTGTGTGTATCTGTCTCTCTGTGTGTACACACATGCATGCACATGTGTGTATCTGTTTGCCTGTCTGTCTGTGTAGGTTCCTTTTTCTCTGGATGTATTAGTCCCAACTGGTGGCCCCATCTTCAGATTTAAGCAAGGTGTAATCTCTTCTAAGAGCCCCACTTCCAATTATCATGGCATTAAGGTTTCCAAGTTCAACATAAGAGTTTGGGAGAATGTAAACACAGTCACTCTAAATCACCGCTTGGTGCTTATGACTTGCTCATCTCCCACCCAGGCTCTCACTTCTGACGCTGTTTCAAAGGATGGAGATTCTAACAAGCTTTATCTTGTTTAAGTCTGCAAATAGGGACCAGTCACAGTAGAAAAAGGAAAAACCAGTCTGAAGTCTGAAAAAGCCAAGTGTGAAGGTTGAAGGGGCAGGGTGCAGCCTTGACTGTGAAGTGTGGCAGAGTCCACTTCCATCTCTCGCCCTAAGCACGGGGCCGACACCGTGAGTACCAGCTGCTGTGGTCAAGAACACAGCAGTGCTTTCTGCCTGTCTTTAAGACTCCTCTGAGAACAATGAAAGAAGGCAGCTCGGGACCTGAGCCCATGTCGTCCATGATTCCTTAGTGAGATGCTGGGCCCTGGGGAGGGTCTGCTGAGCCTCTGCAGGAGTCATTAGGCAGCCATAGTGTTTATCTCTCCGGAGAAGGCCATAGTCATTCCTGTTTCAGAGTGCACTGCCCCAGGAGACCAGGGAGGAACTAGCAGAGGCTGCAGGGGGAACCGGGCGGTGGGTCGGCAGGTGTGTGCACAGGCCAGCCTGGAACAGGAATTAATCACTTGCAGAAGCTCAGCAGGCAGACTGGAGGGAGTTACAGGGAAAAAGAGAAGCAGCAGCCACAGCAACTGCTAAATTTAGCCTGGTCCCCAAAGCAGGACTTAATTAAATTAATTCTGTGTCCACCCCCACTCCAAAGCCCATTCCCAGGTGGCTTTCTCTTGGCTCACATTACAGTGTGGGCCTCCACAGAGATCCCTTGACAGATGCCCCAGGCCAGCTCCTCTGCTGTGGGTGCTGAGGACGAACACAATTCCCAGCAGGCTGTGGAGTTCCTACAGTGAAGCCTGAGCAAGGCCTTGTCAGAGTGCCTGCCAGGTTATGCGTCCACTGAGGGACTGGCCACAACTGCCCCCCACCTCCAAGTGAACAATACATCACACACACACACACACACACACACACACACACACACACACACGCACACCGGGGCATATGCTTGTTGATCTGTCCATACCCCCTTTCATGTAGCCAAGGCTGGTCTTTGCAGGCCAGTTCGTCCCTGAGATAAGTGCTTCACCAACTCTGTCCCTAAAAACATTTTGTTCAAGCTGTCTCCTAGAGCAGAAAAGGGCTGAGGAAGCCATCCTAGCTCCATGCCAACTGAGGTATCAGCTGCCAAGATTTCAGCCTGGTTCTCTTCCCAAGGGCTCTGGAACTCCTATGTTCACCCCTGCCGTTTCCTCTCCTCCTTGCTTAATACAGCTGCTGCTGCGGAGTTAGAACCAGGCATCCTAGACGTGCCCACCCGCACCATAAGCCTGTGGGAGGAAGGGGCCGATGCACACCTTCTCCTTGTTGTTTCAAGAAGCACTGGCCTCAGGCGATGGCCTCGATGGTGGAACCTAGCAGTATCTCCGTGTCATTGTCAAGTGCCCAGACTGAGTCCTACACGCAGAAACCTCTCCCCGGCCTCTTTCTCGTTGACCCTGAAGGTCTCTTCTCTTGTCTTTCTCTCCTTTGTCGCCTACACATTGGAAGATGCTGGTGTTATTTTTAAAAGCATTGATAGAGCGTGGGCAAAGCAGAAAGGACAAAGAATGGCAGGTATAGCTTCTCTCTGCTCTCCAGGGTTGGAGGGCCTCCCAGGGATAGGATGTGTCTGCCCATGTGTTGAATGCCCAGTTATGCACATGGCTCCACACCTCGTTTCTTTCTCACATTTTTATTTAACTGTAAAACATTCCAACTGTGTGGCCAGATCGTGAGCCAGGGAAGCAGCGTCAGGAACTCTGCCTGGCATCACCATGGCTTAATTCCCCTTTGATTGTTTCCTTTCAGAAACAAGATGTTACTGGTCTGGTTGGGGACCCAGATTCCTGATCTGGAGTTCTACCAGCATCTGCTGCATATTGTCTGTATATCGTCCCTTCCTCTTTCCACGTCCCTAGCCCCCAAGGAAATCATTTGGGGCTGGGAAACACTGCCATTACTGGCAGACAGCAGACTGCTGAGTCCACCCTGCCACCTAATGACAAGGTGCTTTAGAGCATGGCTTGGCATTATGGCCCCACTGGGCAGTCACTGGACACTCTAAACCTCCCAGGTTACAAACAGCATGGTCCCTTCCCATCAGAAGTCATTGCAAATGGCATACATCATGGCTGAAAATCAATGCTGCTAATGATCCTGCAGGAAGGCAAAAAGCTGGACCTCATGAATTCCTCTTCTGTTTACAAGCTCACAAACAGGATGAAATGTCACTGGGTTGGGTCAGGCTCTGCTGCCTGGGATATGGATATGGTCCTGTAGGAAGTGCCTGCTCTCCTTTGGCTCTCCTTTGGCTCTCCTGTGGCCTAGGAAATTTGAACTCTACCTTGTCTTTATGAGTTTCCAAATGTCCTACTATCTAGGTAGTATTGACTGGATGCCGGACACTGGAACAGGCCACAAAGCTGGCCATGGTTCCTATCATTCAGGACTGCAATATTTCCTGGTGAGTGGAGATGGCAGTGGTATCAGTGTGGTGGTCAGCGGTACCTGGAGTGGTCCCCAGCTATTTCCATGCAAGTCCATTCATCCTGACTCTCACCACCACACTGAGACTCCAGCACACAGACATATGAGCCACATTCTGTGATGCTCCGCCCAGGTTTCTGTCGCTGAGGTACTCCACCCTGTTGATGACCCAGACCAATGTCACACACTACTCAGCTGAGGATGCTTTGGAGATACTTCAGTGAACACCATCAAATAAGGCAGCGGGGCCATGGAGTCAGGGTGTCCTGGAGGCTTACCTCCTGTATCCCTCAGAGTGGTAGCATCCTTCACAGAGCCAGCCTTCATGGGCTAGGAGGAATGCTTCTTTTCCATGGTTGTACATAGGAGCTGCAGGAGATAAAGCCAATCAGCCACGTGAGATTGGGCCTAGGATAGCAAGCAGAGGAATAGAAGTGCCCAGTCCCTGAGTTAGCCAAAGGCACATTCAAAAGTGTGTGCGATCCAAAGAGTTGGATCTAAGAGTTCCTGGCCGGGAGGCTGGACGTGTGTGACCCGTGGGAACATAAAGTACAGTAGCTAAAACTCCACACTCCAAGCAGCCATCCCTTCACATGATCCTCACAAGCCCCAACGTGATGAACAGGGAAACCCACCCTTCTCCTCTTGCGTGAGACAAGGAAAATTGGGGGAGGAAACAGGAAGCAGCAGGTTACACTTCAAGCCAGGCTTAGTTCTCTGCTGTCCACTCCGGTTAAGACAGAGCTGTGGAAGGGAGGAGTGGGTGGCAGAGGATGCGGCTGGGGCTGAACGGTGTGCCTGGCCCTGAGCAGCTGGGGTAAATAGGATTCAGCCTGGTGAGGGGAGGGCACAGGGCTTCAGGGCTGATGCGAGGCACCAGGCAGAGACAGCATGGGCAAAGAAGTGAAGATAAAGTGTGGCTGCTGTATCTACTCTCACCTACACAATGCTCTGAAACTGGAGGTCACTTTTCAGTGCTCTATCTACCTCCCAAATGGGTTTGCTAACCACGTATGAGAAACAGACACGGGCTAAGGGAACCCTCAAAGACCACATGTAATGTGATGAACAGGGAAACCCACCCTTCTCCTCATGTAAGGTGTGGAAATGACTTGTCCCAGAAGTTAAATGTTGAAGGGTCCCCGGGAAACTTGCTGTGTATTGACTGACTGGAAGGGCTGACAGTGGATTTTTGCATCTGACCCTGCAATGTTTTTTCCTGGCTGCTGCCGCTGTGCTAGTGAGAGTCAGACTGCAGGCAGCAAAGCTGGGGCAAAGGCGTTTCTGCAGAGGTTCCAAGTTTGAAACACGTCAGGGCAGCCTTGAAGACAAAGGTGTCAGAGTCCCACCTCTGTCTAACTACACGAGACAGTCAGCCAGGCAGTCTGGGAGGAGCCAGTTGGGGAAAGCAAAGGCCCAGTGTTCCCCAGGTCACCTGAAAGTGAAGCTGGAGTCAGGGACTGGCAGCCTAGGCCTTCCATAGGTTTCAGTACAGGACAGTCTTGTCTGTCCCATGAGTGAGTTGCAAATAGTGGTCTCCCTGTGCAATGGAGCTTGGCCAGCAGCGAGCACGCAGACTCCAGAACGGGAAACAGACTTTTCTGCCATAGGCAGTCAGAGCAGGATATCTGAGGGTGGGGTGGTGGTGGTGGTACCTAGGTGGGGCAGTACAGGGTGGGGGAGCTGTGATGCAGGGGGTGGTGCTAGGGTCTGTACCAAGCGGGGGGTGCTTTAAATAATGCAAGACACTGCTGTGGATTGGAGGTAGTCCCTAAAGCCCCATGTGCTGAAAATTAAGTCCTCCAACCCAAATACTAATGGTTTCAGAAGGGAGCCTTTGGGACTAAGGAGATGGGGTCCTGAAGGTGGGATGCCATGCTGGAATGCGTGTGTTAGAAGAGAGAGACCTGAGCTGGTCTGTTCTGTGACATCCGCTGTCCTGTTAGGCGAGGCTCTCACCAGAAGCTGCTGCCATGAACTTGGATACCTCAGCCGCCACTGGCATTATGGTCTATAAAACTCCTGTCCTGTATGAATCACACAGGCTGCGGTGTTTGGCTATAAATGTGTGTGTGTATGTATATATATGTATATGTATATATGTATAAATTCATGTATATATCAAGAAAGGGGATGAATGGGTAGAGAAAAATGCTGGGAAGGGGAATAGAGAGGCCACCCTGAGTTCCTTTCAAGTCGCATGCTTTTGGTGAGTCATGACTGCTCTGCCCATGTAACAAACAAGTCTGGATAGCCGCTGTGAATGACACACAGGCAGAGCTGACTGGAAGTCCATAGAGCCACTGCAGGGCAAAGTGGGCCAGGAGCTCGCCAGTCAGCTTTGCTCCAATGCAAGGGCTTTCCTGGGCTAAGACCATACCTCTGAGAGGATGTGACTGGTCAATATGGGCCTAGCCTTTAGCAAGTTTCCAGAAAACAAAACAAAAAAAATGCATCTTAGATTACGAATGCAAATGTCCCCAAGGACTCCGGAGGGTTATTTCCTCGTCAGCAAAGACCGTCAGCATCAGTCTGTTGTTGGGCAGCCATGATGGATGCAGAGGGAGGAGGACACAGGAGATGTTCAGCCAGAATAAATCTAAAGGACAGGCAGGTAGCCACAGATACCACCGGAAAACTGTTTATTGTACAGAAAGGGAAGCAGGTCAGAAAGCAGAGGCAGAGGCAGATGGATGGCAGCAGGGGCGGAGGGTAGAGGGCAGCATAGGTGTAGAACGTAGCTTAGTCACCACACTAGGATCTTGCCCCAAGCCCAACTCCCTGAGAGTGGACCGCTCTGCCTCCAGCATGGGAGCCTCTAATAGAAGCCCGAGTAGAGGCAGCCCCACCAGCTGTCATGGAAACTATGAAATGGACTGAGCAGAAGAAGGAAGGCTGGAGAAGCACTGTCAGGTGCTTTCTACCAGCTTTGAGACCATGCAGCCTTACAGGGTGAGGCTCTACCCTGGGTTGCTCTCCCCTTTAGATGTGAACAGCTTTGAGGAAGCAGTCAGGAGAAGATGCTCTCAGGGGCTCCTTAGGACCACAGTACCCAACCCAGAGGCAAGACATCATCTGGGTCAGCCAGTGAGAGCACCCTGTTGCATACAGCCCAAAGGATCATTCAACAGCTCTCATCCCATCCCACAGAAGATGAGCTCCAACTCTAACAGGTGGCCTGTGGGGAACCAACACTCAGCTCTAAGATCCCTGAGAATCCCCCTGCTTAGTTCCACCTGTCTCAAGACTCCTGAAGAATTCCCCTTCCCTCTTCCGGAACTGAGACTGCTCCTTCCCTTCAGCCTAACCTAGAAGACTCCGCCCTTTCTCTCAGCTGCCCCCTGCCCTACAGCGGCAGACACACCTGGGAGAGCCAGACTTGGGAAGCAGAGAACCCTAGGGACTTTCTATCAGTAGAACAGACAGCTCCCATGCCAGGCCATCCTGGTGACCACTGCCTGGAACTCCAGGCAGGATCTGTTTCCTCCCTTCCGTCCACGACAGTCCCTGTTGGATTTAGACAGAACTCCTCTCTCCTTACCACATCTATTCCTCTCTTCCTACTTGTGTCCTCAAGGCTCCATCTCTTACCCAGAGGACCCATCAAGACAGCTCTTAAGTGAAGGCAGTTACTTCCTACCAGTTGGCAAAATAATCATTTTTTACCCTCTGCAGAATGTTCGATAACAGAGCTCAGCAGATCAATGTTCTCTCTCTCTCTCTCTCTCTCTCTCTCTCTCTCTCTCTCTCTCTCTCTCTCTCTCTCTCCATCCCTCCCTCCCTCTCTCCCTCTCTCCCTCCCTCCCTCCCTCCCTCCGTCCCCCACATGGATTGGCAGTATGTGGCTGTTCCAATCTGAACTTGAACATCCCAAGTGCATTCTTAGCCCACCTTCCACAGAGGACTCTCTCAAAAGCCATGCTCTGCTATGGGTTTCTAGAACAAGCACAAATAAAGCTACAGCTCAGCAGGTTTCCGTGGACCATTATCCACAGTTTTGCTCTTTGAATGAGTCTGCTATTGTAGACTTGCTGGGAAGAGCCCACGCTTTGCAACCCCAGAGGCTGTGGTCCATACCTAGCCTCTGGTTTTGAAAGGCTTTTAGGCTCAATAGTGGTAGAAATGATAAGACAGAGGCCTGAAGGCTGCTGGGGCGCTTTGCAGAGTGGGGGTGAGGCTGCCACAGCTCCTGCCCTCTCCCTCACCTTCTCTGTCACGGAGTTGTAACACAAGTGCAACCAAATCAATTTGTACCGTAAGGGGAGTAGCAGTCTTGCCTCTTGAAGACTTCTCTCATTCACAGATGGACTGGACAGGAGGAGGCAGGGGGTGGGGGAATGACAGATGGACAGGCAGGACAGACAGGACATGATGGGGACTAACATTCAGGTCTAACGCTTCCAAAGACAAGGCAAAGCTGTAGAGCAGGCAGCGAGTTCACAGTCGTCATGACTCCTCAATCTCCCTGCCCTCCTATTACAAGATCTTCAAGGTCTACAGGGCAGGACCAGTGAGAGTGGAGACCTGGTAGGGAGAATCTCCCATGTAGTGTGCCATTAAGGCTCAGGACTGGCTCACCTCTCCAAACCTCTCTACTTGTGAGCTGGTTCCTGACACCACAAACTAACTTCTGGAGTATGAGGTTGGTCCTGATAAAACACCAACTACCCAGCAGTGCATTAGGCTTTGAATTAGTCCTGGACTTGAGATTAGAGTCGAGGGCAGGAGAGCTCAAAGCTAGGCTTACAAGAAGTTCAGAGATCAGAGCCCATGTACTTGGAAGGATGGGGGAGGGTGTCACTGAGTCAAGACCAAATAGACAAGGACAAACTCAAGGGCTTTTATGGAACCTGGTCCCAACTCCAGATAATAAGACTCAGCTCCAGATGTCTCCACATCCACTCTGCTCTGAGAGATCAGGCTAACTCATCCCAGGTTAACCAAACTAAACTTGATCTCATTTCTTACAAAACCAAGGACAGCGTCACCAGTTCTCTTGTCAGGCACGTGGTCTGTGATAAGAGGACACATGTTTCAGCCTAGACCAGGTACTGTCCTAAGTTGTCACCACATACTAACTCATAACATCAAAGCGGTGACCAGCCCTGTGGCACAGATTGAAGGATTTCAGCCAGTGAGTGGGCAAAACCAGGGACAATCCCTGTAGGTTAGGTCCCAAACTGGCACTTCAACTTTTTCACTCTGTGTCCATGGATGGGCAAACATAGAATATGAGTTAGAATATCTGAATCAAACACTGCAGTTTGGCTCACCGGGGACATGGTGTAACCAATGTACACGTAGAGAAGTAGCCCCAAGTCTTTTTTCCAAATGTTTCTTGTCCACTGGGGTCAGAACAACTCCTAAGTCCATCTTAACATCCCGAGGAGGGGTTCTGTGCCCCACAACAGGGAAGCCCCCTCCCTGTGCCCTAACAAGAGGGCCTTGCTGGATTCATTGCTGGATTGAGACGCCCAGGCTGCATCTGAAGTATGTGTGCGGCATCACCAGTTTCCTAATAGTGCTGTGCAGGCTGGACACTGTGGGGAGGGAGGGCTGGGGCTTCCAGAGCCTTAGTTACCTTTAATTAGGTGTGCTCAAATTGATTGATTGATTGATTTTTCTCTCCCGAGTTGCAGAGGGAAGGGCGCCCATGCTCCCCAGGTGCACAGGGCCTGCTACCGGAATTATAACAAGCGCTAAGCAGACCCCGCACGTCACTCCAGGACTGCAAGGCTGCCACCAGCTCCTTGTCAAACCTCAAATTGATTCTGAAATTGCTTTGAGGACATAGAGTGGCGAACAATTTGAAGTCCATGTAATTATCTGAGCAGCCGTTGCTGGGTGCCGCATCAGGACCTGAGACCATGTGAAGAGAGCAGAGTTACAGTTGCCAAATGAAAAGGCTAAATAGCTGTTGGGTGCCACATGTAGGATAGGCTGTCGGCACCCCATCTTTCCCCTGAACTGTCCCAGCTCAAAGACTTCAGCAGGGATGTTTTGGGTCATTGAGAGGTCTGTCTTTGGGAATTCCACTCAGATTCTGGTTTTGCCACCACGTTCTTCATAGTTAACTGAGTCTCACTGAGCACGTACTAGAGGCCCAGGTGGTGGACATACAGAGAAGCGACAGCTTCCAGGAGCTACATGATCTGAGCAGAAAGAATATCAACATAGAGAACTGCTCATGACAGCATGTGGCTGGTTCCAAGGCAGGAGGTGTTGAGGGATCCCCAAAGCTGCCAGTCACAAATGCTAGCACCCGCAAGCCTATGGTGAGGGGCTCTGAAGTCTCCATGCCCTCTTCAAGGGGTCTGGCTCAGTTAGAGGAGCAGAGGTCCCAAGAGCAGAAGTCACTTATCATAACTTACCAGGCTTCGCCCTCTGTTCCCCCAGAATGGTGCTGGCATTAAGGACTAATATAAACAGCATATCAAGAAAGTCAAGGTCATGTTCACTAAAAGTTTGAAGGAGAATGGCCAAGAAACATATTCTAGAAAGAAGAAAACTAGAGCCCAAATCTGTGATGGCATCAGGGGTTCAACTCCAGGTTCTATACCTAGAAGTTTCTGTGAATAAAATAATCCCAGACAGATCCAAATGAGGTCAGTCCCTACACTGGCCGTACCTCAAGGCACACTTCAGCAAGAAATACATCTGAGGGACATTCTCACCCTCTGGGGCATGGACACTGATTTTAGTGGACACATGGGTGGTTGACTCCTCCTAAACCTGTTCCCCTCTTCCTGTTCTGGCCATTTCCTAAAGTCTCTAAGATTCCTCCTGACCCCTCAATATGCCAGTAGCCCCCACAGTCCAGCATCCTGGCCTCAGATGAGAAGTTTTCAGAACACCAGCTACTTCCAGGAAGGAGACTTTATTCTGTTTTCTTAGATTTGTTGCTTTATTTATTGGTTTTTGAAACCAGATCTTGATATATAGACTGGTCTCCAACTTGTACACCTGTACTGAGGTATGCATATTATACATTGTCCTGCCCTTTTAAAAACTAAGATACACACACACACACACAGCTTTGTTTTATATTTTGTGCATATGTATATGTGAATATATTCCTGTGTGTATGGAGATGGGGTACCTGTAGAGGCCAGAAAAGAGCATCAGATATCCTAGATTTGGAGTCACAGGCTATTTTGTGCTACCTGATGTGGGTGCTGGGAACCAAACTCTGGTCCTCTGGAAGAGTAGCAAAGGCTCTAAATTGAGTCATCTCTATCTCTCTATCTCTCTGTCTCTCTCTTTCCTTCTTTCCTTCCTTCCTTTCAATGTGTATGAGTGTCTGTCTGCATATATTTATACGTATCGTGCTCCTGCCTAGTGCCAGTGAAGGCCCTTAGTTCCATTGGAACTAGGGTTACAGTTTTCAGCTACCATGTGGGTGCTGGAAACGAAAGCTGGCTCCTCTGCAAGAGCGGCATATTCTCTGAGTCACTGAGCCAACTGCCCAGCCTTGTGTCTACCATCCTTGGGCACACAGTTTGGAGGCACACACCACACTCACACTGGTGCACAACCATCACCTCTGCCGGTCTCTAGAACCTTCTCCCCACTTAGCACAGAAAAACTGCCCAAGAAAGGCTTGTCGGTTTGCACAGTGCACACCCAAGTTCCAGGCAGTCCCTTGGCTCTGACACAGAATTCCATACCGCTGTCAACTGGATATGCTGACCTGGACGGCTCTTCTGCCCACACCCAGATTGACCACTCAGGAGTAGCTGGCAGCTGTCTCTAGGCACAGGAAGGGGCAGAGAACCATTTCTGCAGTGCTGACTGTAAAACCCAGCAGAAGAGTGGCTCTTCGGAACCCTGCACTAAACCAACAGTAGGTACTTCAAAAGGGGGAGGGGAGAGCCAGGAGCTGAGAGGCTCTCACACCCGAATCCTCCTTGGCAAACCAGGTTCCAGTGAACAGGCCCCACTAGGGTGATTTGCCAACTGTCTGTCACCTCCCTCCCACCATCCTCCTATCTCTCACTCCCCCCCTCCCACTCAGGAATCCCAGGCCTGACATGAGAAACACAGGAGGGGCTTTAGACTTCCTATAATTGCTCCAAATCCCACTAATTATATTGTAAGGGTCCAACAATAGGCCAGGCTGAGGTAGACTTTCAGCCTATAGGGCCTCAGTTTCCACCACTCTAAAATGAAGGGTTTCTGAGCAGCTACACCCCTTCTAAGTGCCACCTTTCATGACCCTGCATTTGAAGAATCAGTGTCTCCCTCAAATGCTAGAAGGTACAACACAATTAATCACCCCTCTAGTGTCACTGTAGGATGTCAAAACAGTATCGCAAAGATGGCAGCTTAGAATTTCAGAACTTACTTTTTTTTTCCAGTTGAGACAGGGTTTCTTTGTATAACCCGGACTGTCCTAGAACTCTGTAGACCAGGCTAGCCCACCTGCCTCTACCTCCCAAGTGTTAAGATTAAAGGTTAGTGCCATTAACACCCTGCTGAGCTGACTTTCCTATTTAAAAGGGCTTGTGTAGGCCGGTGCCATATGGGTCTATGCAAAAATGAGCTAATGAGTAACAGACTACCTATCAGGCCTGAGCCTTCCTACCCATCCACTGAAAACCATAGTTTTTATTGTTGCCAGAGCCTCCTAAGCCATTTCCCCAAACCACCTACCACCTTTAGATTCTGCGAATTTTCTAGGCAAACAGGCACATCCTATATTATACAAACTGCTGCCTTGAAAGCCACACACACAGTGGTTTTTGTTTGTTTCCTCTTAAGCAAAATGTAGCCCAGGTTCAAGCTCCTCCTTGCCTCAAGCTTCCAAGTGCTAGGATTATAGGCCTGGGCCACCATGCTCAGCTAGAGTACTTTTTAGATATATTTTTCATGTAGTAGGGACTCCTATAATGGATGTATCCAACCTTCAAATACACAGTGCCCAAAAGCATTCCCCAACAACCGGCTGTCTGTCTTCCCCACTCCACATGATCCTGATGGTCAAAAGTTGGAAAACTGGCTCTTGAAATAGTCTTGGCCCTCAACCTAAGTCTGGACTGGCAACGCCACGGGAGGACTCACCCAAAGACTCCAGAACCTTCTAGGTGAGGTCTCTCTCTATGTTCCTTACCCTCCCTACCTGGAATTAGAAGACCCACCTCAGGCTTGACCATCAGACTGTGCAGATGAGGGAGGGAGGAAGCAGGTGTAAAGTTAAGGATTTCTGCTGGGAAAACATTCTTTAATTAGGGCCAGAATCCTGGAGATCATCCGAGGAAGCTTGCTGGAGACCACTAGTCTCCATTAGCATTTTCCCAAGGGCTATATCCAGGTTATAAAATAGGAGGGCAGTGCAATTTGCATGTAATTTGCATATGCTACTTGGACTGCACAATTATCTCCAGCAATTTTCATCAGAATTACATCTTTTCTTTAAACCCACTGCTGCCCTAAGGGTTGCCTCTTAATCATTCTCCCTGCTCTCTCCTCACTCCTCTCTGACAAATCCACAATCCCCCACTCCCCCAGCCCCCAGAAAGAATAAGAAGGCCAAAAAGCACAGACCTGTGACAGGAGCTGCTTCCTAAAGAATAGTTACTCTTCACAGGGTCCTGTGACTTACAGTACCAAGTAGAGGGAATTATTAGGCTTGGGACTCTATACTACCAGAAACCCCTTTGAGGGGATCAGTTTATCAAATTTCCATGAGGCCAACTTATGCTTCTATAGTTATCAAAAAAATGTATCTTACTATTAAAAGTGCTGGGGAAGTGTGAGTCTCTCAAAAATTACCTCATTATGTTTATCATCCTCATTTCCTCTCAGAGCCACATCCTGAAGCCTGGCTCCAGCGGAAAGTACCACTGGGCAATGTCAGCCCTCACCTGTGCAATGGGACAGACATGGTCATCAGGATCTGGTGAAGAAAGGTTCTGGGCCTGGTACCCAGCGGGCACTGGCTGCTGGGTTTTACCATTGTTGTCTTGTTTCTAGCATTGCTGTTGTGACTACTGGCAGTTTCAGGAGCTCTCACTTCTGGCCACTCTTGAGCAAAAGAAAAGTGTGCTTCACACTTCTCCAGACTGTTCACACGGAACAGGATTTCCAAACCTGAAATAGTAGGAAGTAGATCCAAGCTGAAAGGAGAGCTGTGTCCACGCTTCTGAAGAATGGCTGAGGCCAGGACACGCAGCCTTTCCCTCTCCCCTAGAGCGGAGAGAGGTAAGCGTGAGGAAGACTTCCTTTCCGTTGTTTTGTTTTCTCTAAAAAACAGTGTATGATCTCAATTCAGAAGGCCCAGAAAGGTATGGCCACCCAAGCCCTCCTTGAAGGCAGGAAACTCCTGAATTTCCCTTTAAGACTTTTCTTCCTCTAAGTAGTGAGATCTTTGTTGTCCCAAGTTCTGGGCAACTCAGACTGTGGTGACAACTTCTGTGATGTGAGGTGACCTACTTCAGCCTTCGCAGGGGACACATCAGGCGGCCCCCACACCACCAATGTCAACACAATGCAGCTGCCCCTCTGTGCAGCAAACTTTTGCACATGTCACCTTCTGTGGCAGCAAACTGTGTCGTGCACAGCCATTTGCTCCCAGGTTCACCCTTAAGTAACAGGAGTTAGAGATTCGGGCAAACATAGAGCAGTACCCTGAAAGCCACGCCCAGTCCACATGCCTCTTGCTCTCCAGAGGGACTGCAGGTACAAGCAGAGAATTCCCAGGGCACATTCTGCATCCTGACAGCAGCATTCCCAAAAAGTGATGGATGCCCACCCTCTTGTCTTCTCAGCCCTCTTTCCCTATATGCGAAGTACTTGGAGCACAAGTACTCCAAGTCTCCCAGGACCTGCGTTCTATACCAGACCTTTATACCTGTAGGTGACTGACAAGTGAGTAAATAAAAATATGAATGAATGAGATGGAGCTTTTTCTGCCTAAGAGGAAGCCCAGGTCTATTAGAACAGTTCTCTATCAGATTTGCCTTTGATGGGACATCTGGATGTGTCTGGAATCAGTTTTAGCTGTGCCCACCTCAAGAGGTAGGGTTGCTGCTGGCACCTACCAGACAGACATTAAGTATGCTGTCAGCATCCTGCAAAGCTCAGGAGTCTCCAACAATGGGTGGAAACTGAGGTTCTATGAGGTGGGACAGTGTCCAAGGAATTCAGCTCTCCTTCCCATCCCAGTGAGTGAGGTGGTCCTCAGAAAGAGCCATGTCTGCCCATAAGTGTGGCCCTCTTTGGGATATTTTTCTTTGTATTACATTTTATTTATTTGTGTGTAGTATGTGTGCAAGTGTGTGTTTGTGTGTGTGTGTGTGTGTGTCCACATGGAGGTTAGAGGATAAGTTGAAAGAATCAGTTCTTTCCTTCTTCAGAAGTCAAGTTCAGGTCTTCAGCCTAGGCAGCCATGTCTTTACCTGCTGAGCATCCCGTTGGCTCAACAGTAGGGGGTGGGGAGTGGGAGGAGTCTTAAAGGCAAGTGTAGCTGTAGTAGTAATGTTAGGGGCCTGTTTTAGTTTCTTTCCTGTTGCCTGATCTCAGTTTATGATTCTAAGATGTGCTCTTCATTCCCAGGAAGTCAAAACAGGAAGTCGAGGCTCTCCTTGCACCACTCCTACAGCAAAGGATGGAGAGGCCGGTGCATGTGTGCCGCCTGCTCCCTTGGCCGGAGCTCTCTTTGCTCCCTTGGCCGGAGCTCTCTTTGCTCCTATAGAGTTCAGGGACCAGCCTGTGAAATGATGTCATGCACAACGGGCTGGGTTTTCCTATATCAATTAACAATCAAACAGTCCCCCACAGACACACTCTAGACAATGATAAAGACAATCCTGAACTGAAATAGAACCTCTCCCCAGGTGATTCTAGGTTGTGACGTTTAAAGCTAACCGCCCCAGCCCAGCCCTTACCCCGCCCCCCAGCTCCATTATGAATTTGAGCTTATTCAGATTCTCCTTCATTACCATGATAAAGATTAACTAAAAAATCTACACCTTGGCCCAGATATGTCTTTCCAGTGAGACACCTGCACTGCTGAGATACACAGCAGTTGGACTTTCTTTCTCAACTTTCAATATGTCTTCCCCCTCCTTTGCCATACCCAACCTGGGCCATTCTCTGCATCTCTCAAGGACAGTGTGTGCACTGTCCTTAAAGTCAGGCCTGGTTCCTTAGCAGGGAGGAAGGCCTCCTCTTACCCTTATGGACACATGCAACTTCTCCTGCTCAAGAGGAAGAGTGAATTCTGGGCTTATGTACCTTGGCGCCTCAGGCTGTCCAGGAAACTTGCCCATCTGTTCACCCACCTTCCCAGCACTGGGCTCACCCTGGAGGCTCCTCTCACCCCACCGCTGCCACCTCTCAGCCATAAGCCTAGTCTACTCCTGCAGGCATATCTAAGTGACAGCCCTTTTTTTATTATTATTTTCTATATTTTTTTATTTACATTCCAAATCATTTCCCCTTTCCCGTTTCCTCCCTCCCCAAAAGTCCCATAAGCTCCCTTCCCTCCCTCTGTTCCCCATTCAACCCCCTCTCGCTTCTCTGTCTTGACATTCCCCTACATCCAGTCTTTCCAGGACCAGGGGTCTCTCCTTCCATCTTCTTGGAAATCTATTGATATGTGAATTGCGTCTTGGGTATTCCGAGATTCTGGGTTAATATCCCCTTATCAGTGACTGCATACCATGTGTGTTCTTTTGTGATTGGGTTACCTCACTAAGGATGATATTTTCCAGTTCTGACCATTTGCCTAAGAATTTCGTGAATTCATTGTTTTTAATTGCAGAGTAGTATTCCATTGTGTAAATATACCACATCTTCTGAATCCATTCCTCCGTTGAGGGACATCTGGGTTTTTTCCAGCTTCTGGCTATTATAAATAAGGCTGCTATGAACATAGTGGAGCATGTGTCCTTATTGCATGCTGGGAAAGCCTCTGGGTATATGCCCAGGAGTGGTATAGCCGGATCCTCCGGTAGTGTCATGCCCAGTTTTCTGAGGAACCGCCAGACTGCTTTCCAGAGTGGTTGTACCAGCTTGCAATCCCACCAGCAGTGGAGGAGTGTTCCTCTTTCTCCACATCCTCCCCAACAACTGCTGTCTCCTGTGTTTTTGATCTTAGCCATTCTGACTGGTGTGAGGTGGAATCTCAGGGTTGTTTTGATTTGCATTTCCCTAATGACTAAGTATGTTGAACATTTCTTTAGGTGCTTCTCAGCCATTAGATATTCTTCAGGTGAGAACTCTTTGTTTAGCTCTGTACCCCATTTTTAATAGGGTTAGTGACAGCCTTTCTATATCATCGTTTGGTACTCAGACAGTTCTTTACATTAAGAAAGCACAGAGCAACATTAGCAACATAGTTGCTGGAGTCAGACCACCTAGGTTCCAACCCTGACTTGGTTGCATCCTGGCAAGTGGCCTCAATTCCCTGCACTCAGGTAAAAACCAAGTGATTCAGGACATCAGAGGTGGCAGAGAGCCTGGGATGCCGCAAACACAGCACCAGAGTCAGTATCTCTCATGGCCACACCCCTGGGGGGACTTCGCCACCTCTACCTTCTGAGCTGACGACAGTCTCAGCTACGTGCTGGAGCAGTGGTGTTTTAAGTACCTATTATATATTGGGAAGAATGCTCGTGTTGAGTTAGGTATTGGAGCTTTAAGAGTAAGACAAGTTCCTCCATGATGTCAGGGCTATGTGTTACCCCATCTGTCTGAGTCTTCACCACAGAGATACTGTTGCACGAACCTTCTTCATCGTCCTCATCTGAGGGATCTAGGACTCTTCACAGACCCAAAAGAGCACCTTGCACCATGTCTCTCCTACTATTTGTTATAGTTATCACTCCCCTTCTAGCAGCCGACCTGAGGATAAGAGTCCATAATGACTTACTCAGAAGGAAGCTGCCCACTTCCCAGACCCATCCCATCAGGACACAGTCACAAGTTCACCACACATCCAGTTAGAGAGGGGGATCTGCCCAGTTCCTAGCTAAACCCAGGGCCTTCAGGCCAGCAAGAACAGAGTGAAGTAGAAGTTGCAGGGGCCCAGGGCAATGATTCTTGGGTCTGTGGGGAACTAGTTGGTACATCTAAAGGCAGCCAACAAATTAATCCAATGGAAGTGAGGTAGAGAGTGCAGGCAGGACTTTTAACCTGCTCCCCCACTGTCTGTGAGTCCGGGGCTTATTGTCCTGTTTCCTTGATACAGCAGCAGCACAGATTGCTGTGCTTATTAGAAAGCAGAGACCGGTTAAGTGGGGACACTTCTGTCTAGAGCATGTGACTTGCCTATCCTCACCGCCTGCACCAGTCGGAATCTGCATTCAGAATGTTCCTAATGGCAGTCCCTGAAACATTGTCAAGTAGTGCTGGCCTTGCAGGGACTAGAAGCCACAGAGCCCGGCTGTCACCTCTCTGAGGGGGAGCTCAACTTTGTCACAGAGAGATTTCTCAGTGGATCAGGATGATAGGTTTAACGAACAAAGATTTGAATTTCCGCAGAAAGACAATCTGATTCTTAGTATACATCTGTCCTGTAAGTATACTATGAGCACACCATCTCTCCTGTGTGGCTCACCTGGAATTCACGCATAACTGGAGATCCTGTTTCATCTGGGGCTCTGCCTGTGAGCACCAGTGAAGGAACAAAGTAAGAAGAAGGCAGGGTGGCTGCAAATCACAGCCAGGTGTACCAACAGTTGCCAGACTAGGGAAGGAAATAGGAGTCAGGCTGGCACAGGAATCCAGGGTTTTCCATCCGGTCAAAGGTCAAAGCCCCAGCCCTTCCAGGAAACCCTTTCTGGAAGGCATCCCCAGCTGAGCTTCCTTGTAAATGAGAGAAGGAAGAGCCAACAGGTGCTCCCTACCAAGCTGGCCCATCTCCTGAAGATACTGACAGCTATGAACAGGGCATGCAGCAGACCACCTGAGGTGCCTGCCCTGACCTTGGCTTCCACACTTAATGAGCCATTTTCCAAGAACCTCACAGGAAGGCAGCAGGCATTGTGTGGGGCCAGCAGGGGAGAGCTGAGCTGTTGTTAATGGCTTGGGTCCCCTTGGCTCCCCGCTTCTCACCAGTCTACACAGCCCCTTGGGATGAAAGAAGTCCCTGATGGAGAGAGCGGTGACCCTGGGCATAGTAATTCTCTCCCGTTTTCTTATTGGCCAAAGCCCACCTGGATCTGCCTGGGAGAGTTCCAATTGAAACAGGACACAATGTGTGTGATTTCAGAGAGCAGTTGAGTGGGGACACTTCTGACTAGAGCCTGTGACCTGGAGGGAAGCTCTGGATGCTGGCCACATCTGGATAGACTAATATGGGATGCTGAATTAGACTAGCTGAACCTAAGGACTTTTGAGAATTCAAACCCACAACAGGACACAGGGTAAATGACCAAAGTCCTCTGTGACTCCCCCAGAGGGCTTATGGGCAACACTTCTCAGTGGAGTGAAGTTCAAGCATCCCATAGGGGTGACATTCCTATCACCCCACTTTCTTCTCCTCCCCTCCACCATGTTCAATTGTGAAGTTCACTGATGAGTTAACAGTTTGCTGATGCCTACTATTGGGGAACAGTGAACTACTTCCTATTTAGGGCAGAATGGGGATCAAAGGGGTTGGCCCCCAAACCCATCACCAGCAGGACTATCGTCTCCAGGGCAGGAGGATTGCAGAATTAGACCCTATCCTACCAACTGTGCAATCTGCAGACTAGATGGGCCAAAGGGTCTGACCTAGCTTCACATCTAGGCCCATAGTGGAAAGAGTTATGCTGACCTAGAACCAGCCCCATGCATGAAGAGTAGACATTGGGGTCCATCCTATCACTAGAGGTCATGGGCTAGCCTCCCTGAAAGGAACACCCCATTCTCACATCCCTGAACTGCTTGCATAGAGTTGGTCAGATGGGCCAGATTCACCCTAGCCAAGGCTCCCTATTCTCCCACCCAGACAACTCCCTTCCTTCCCAGGAACACACACTACCTTCTGGGTCTCTGCACAACCCTCCCCCACTCACGCTTTCTCTCTCTTCCAGATGGTGTAGAAGTATTTCTACAAGAATGTTACTAAAAATCTTCACAGAAAACAAACAGGCTATGTTGGTAGAGTGCTTGCTTATGTAGCATGCACAAAGCTCTGGTTCCCCTTCCCAGCACTGCATAACCTGGGCATAGTAGCCCACACCTTTAGTAGCAGCATTGGGTATATGTTGTGAATGGGCCTGGTGCTGTTTGTATTTTGATGGTAATTCCGCTCTCCTGGGAGGGGCTGTGGAAGTGAGAAGTGAGTCATACTCACTTCTTATGAACCAATCCCCTAATGAATAAAGGAGCCAATCACTGGGCGAGTAGGCGGGACTTCTGGGTTGGAGAGGTGAAAAGAGGAAAGCAGGAAAGAGTTAGGTCTTTTGGGCAGGCATAGCATGAGGACAAGATGTAATTATAAGTGTCTCCCAGTTTCAATGATGGATTCATTAGGATTGACACTGGAGGATTTAGATTTAATAAGGCTCACAGATTAGGATTTTAATTGTTGTGCCCAGCAATTGAGTTACCATCGTTTCTGAACTAAGTGGCATTTTCATGCGGCGGTTTGACTGGGTTCAAGAGAGAACTGTATGGGGCAAAGTATGGGTTGGCCAGATTTGCACCACAAAGGCCATGAGGAATTTGAAGCATGGTGCTGGCTTGGTAGCGACCTGCCAGTGGGAACTTAGCGAGCTGGTTGGAGAGATTTTGGAGCATTGAGTCAGAGCCTCCACGAGATAAAAACAGGTCGGTCATTGTCCACCAGTGCATAGCAAGCCAGGTCTCCGGGGCAGAGAGTTGCCCGCACAGGTGCAGGAGCTTGACGGTTCTATTTCTTTTATTATTTCCCACAACAGGGGTGGGGGTGGAAGTGGAGAGAGGTATAGGGAAAAAGGATCAGAAATTCAAATGCAAGGTCATCATCAGCTACATAGTGATATCAAGGCCAGCCTAGGATGTACGAGACCTTGTTTAAAGAAAGAAATTAAAAATGGCTTAGGAGAAAGCATCGTGGCTTGTGGACACTCACACTCACACACACACACACACACACACACACACACACACACACACACACACAGATGTGAGGATGGATTTTGAATAGAAGTTCCTTTCCCTTCAAGTGGGACATCAGAAGAGTGACCCCAGGATTCCTCTGTAGAAAATATGTATAAAGAGTTTTTAAATACTAGTAGACTGGATCCTCCTGTGTGACCTTAAGCAAGATGGCGGACCTCCCTGAGCCTTGGTTTCCCCCCTCCATAAAAACGTGGATAAGTCTACCTATTACATCTGCTTGCTGTGACACTTGGAGTAAAGTAGATGTGAATGTGTTTAGTCCACAGGAGCTGTGGCCTTTCTAGAGAGTTTGGCTAAGGCCATTGTCACCACATGATGTTAAGGTCAAGGTTAAGGTTAAGATGAAGACTGTCATCTTGTGCCCAGCTCTTTCTAGCCCTCAGACTAGTACAGGACAGTGTCTAGTTTTTTGATCCAGGACCTATGGGTATCCTGACATAGATCTATTTCCAGAAATGAAAGATGTCCCCACATGTTCTATGTATCTCGTCTCCATAGACCCTGCTGTCCTGCCTTGAGGATGCCAGGTACAGAGCTTGCCCGCCGTAACACGTGATGCATGATGTTCTATGCATACACCTCAGAGAACCTGGGGGTATCCCAATGTTAGCACGAGCCACAGCATCACCATTTTATAGGTGAGCAATCATTTGTCATTCTGATCCACAGACGTAGGTAAGCTAGGAGATTATAAAGGCCACCAGGCAAGTCTAATATAGAGCCTGGGTTGACACACCTACTCTGTGCTTAGCAATTCTTTTCCATATCCTAGAACTCCTTGCCTCCCTTCTCACCATTTGCCTCAAGGGATCATAGTTCAATGCACAAACAATAGCAAAGGACTCCAGCCCCTTCAGCAATGCATGTGTGCGCACATACACACACACATACACACACACACACACACACACACACACACACACACACAGAGAGAGAGAGAGAGAGAGAGAGAGAGAGAATGAGAGAGATGCACATCCTCAGCTAGAAGGCTTCAAAGCTGACAGGCATTCAGGAGAAACTGAAGGAAGAAGGTGGGCTTCTGGCCACCATGACTGCTTGTATCCTGTTCTCTGCCACCCCCTGTTGATAGCAGGCTTTCCTTCCTCTGTCCCTCCCACCAGACTGATCTGGAGCCCCTCCCTGGCCTGCATGTACACAGCCCTGCCCACCTCCCCAGACAACTCATCTGTTTTGAAGCCCGCTCACCCATTTGGTCTTCAGGCAGCTGGCTCTAGAGAGGCTCTTCGGGCCTCTCTGCTTCAAGCTCAGACAGACATGGGTGTGGCGCCAAGTCCAGGCCTCAGACTGGAACAGGAAGCTCATCCTTCCTCTGCACCAGCCTGGCGCAGGCAAGACTAGCACCAAGGCTACTGGCGTCCATTATTCTCCTGACCTTGACCCTGCCGCATGGGAGTCTCCTCTTTCCCAGCTCTCTAGCTCTGCATTGTTTCTATTTGTCTCTTTCTTAAAAAGCCTCATCCCTGAGGGATGCTGCAAGGTCAGGAAAGGGCAGCCAATAGCTGCTCCCCAAAAGGTTCAACCCTTGCTCAGGATCGGCACATTAGATGTGCAGTTCTGCTGAGGTCCTGTAGTCCCTATGCCCTGATGTGGAGGGAGATAAACTCTCTTAAGCAGAGCTTTCTTCCCATGAGCCAAGTACACAGTCCTTGCCTGGTCCCTCTCCTAGCAACCAGGCCCAAGGGCTCAGGCTGCTGGGTAATCTCTGATCCCCTAACCCATCAGTGCAAGCTTGTCCTCTGACCTCCACGCTTGCACTGTGAACAGACATAACACCGCCCACACACACTCACATATACACACATGCACATTCATACACACACATTGTGGACACTAATCAATACCTCCCTGCCACCACACACACACACACACACACACACACACACACACACACACACACTCTGGACACTCATAACACGCCCCCCCCACACACACATGCACACTCAAACACACACACATTGTGGACACTAATCAATACCTCCCTACCACCACACACACACACACACTCTCCTGGACACTCATAACACGTCCCCCCCCCCACATACACACTCAATCACACACATTGTGGACACTAATCAATACCTCCCTGCCACCACATACACACACACTCTGGACACTCATAACATGCCCCCCCTACACACACATGCACACTCAAACACACATTGTGGACACTAATCAATACTTCCCTGCCACCACACACACACACACACACACACACACACACACACACACACACTACCCCTTCTTCCTGGGACTCATATGCTGGCATAGAAAGGCAAAAAACTGTCCGGTATTCAATGTTATTTAGAGAAATGAAAACAACTTTAAAGACAGGAGAAAATGGCCAGGGAAGGTGTCACCGGAACATGACATCCAAGCCAAGGCCTGAGGTAGGGAAAGGAGAGCTTACACAGATTGCTGGCAAACACACAAATAGAGGAAGACTGCCCGTGGCAGGGGCCCCTGGGACAGGAGCTGGAGACCAGGGACAACCTGTGCACAGGAACTGCGTGGACTCCACTGAGGGAGCAGGTAGCTGGGTCAGGAGAGGAGAC